>OZ005736.1:156362828-157562828 GCA_963930755.1 Eudasyphora cyanicolor | reverse complement strand
TGGATTCAGCGTTAAGGATCAAATTGACCTGCCACTTTTTTCCCAGCCGCCTCACCCACATTGCTAATTCTCCAATTATGGGTCGGCAGACCAGGATTGGAATCTTTTATTATCTCTAATATGTCAGCAGAGTGGGTGTGCTCTTCTGTAACACAGGTGATTAGGGATGTTGTTTTTCGACAACATCCAACTGGGCGCCCGGCCACACCCCACCCGCTAGAGCTGCCTTATATAGGTCTACTGATCCGGCATCACTGAAATATAAGAGCTTTCCTTTTCCACATGTTTGGTGTTGTTGTTGTAACAGTTCTGCTGCTGATTCCAACGTGTTTTACATGAAATTGATGTTGTATTAGCTCATTTGTAATTGTATGTAATGGAACTACACCTTTTCAAGTTTGCAATGAGAACATGTAAATTTATATTGGTAATTGTAAATTTGTATTGAGAGAATATAAAATCATATTGGAAAATGTAAATTTGTAATGAGAACATGTAAATTCATAGTAAGATGTGTAAATTCATATTGGAAAATGTAAATTTCAATGAGAAAATATAAATTCATATTGCGAAATGTAAATTTGTAATGAGAACATAGAAATATATATTGAGAAATACAAATTCGTAATGAGAAAATAACGAAGAATATAAACTCGTAATGATAATTTGTAAATTCATATTGACAAATGTAAAATTGCAATGAGAACATATAACGCATAATGAGACAATGTAAATTCGAAATGAGAAAACATAAATTCATAATGAGAAACTTTTAACTCAATTTATCGAATATTATAAAATTCGTTCGGGGAAGCACTTGTTTTAAGGTTAGGTCCTTATTCTCAAATGCTTAAGCCCATATATTTGGCCTAACCCTACATATTTGGGCTGTTAGGAGAAAACTTCGTGTTCCTGCGGTACAGTGTTGGGCTGTATGCGAAAAAATAATTCAATATCTCGAGCACATTTTAAATGAGTCCTGGTCAACATGAATGGCGGAGATTGTGCAAGAGATTAAGTTTAAATGATATGCACGTTGGACAATACTCAATTGAAGTTTTTAATCAACTATGTATTTTTATGTATTTTTTCTTAATTCTCAATATTTTATCAGTTACTGACTTAAATATTATCAATATGAATTTATATTTTCTCATTATTTTTTTATATTTTCCTAATACGACTTTATATTACTCATTATGAATTTATATGTTCTCATTACAAGTTTTCATTTGCCAATATGAATTAACACATCTTACTATTAATATACATGTTCTCATTATAATTTAAATTTTCCAATATGATTTTATAAATGTACACGTTCTCATTACGAGTTTATATTCTACGTTATTTTCTCATTTCGAATTTATAATTCTAAATATAAATTTCTATGTTCTCATTACGAATTTACATTTCGCAATATGAATTTATATTTTCTCATTGCAAACTTGAAAAGGTGTAGTGATGTTAGGGTCTTTTAAATACTTGAGGTTATAGTTTAGTATATACAAATTTTTATTTCAAATACAATTAGAATGTTTCACTCATTTTACAAGGTTACTAGATGAACTAAAAAATCAAATCAAATGTAATTCAGAGTTGCCATCAGGCACTAAAAATAATGTGATGTCAATATCGAGTTTCACATATATAACATCCTTCCCCCTACGGAGAGAATAGGATCCTGGGCCTACGAACTCTCACTGAGCGTCGTACCCCATGTCCTCGCTGCTCGCCATCTGTGGTGGCTGTTGTTGGTGATGGATCGGTAAATCCTTGAAATGGTGTCAATGTTGAAGACGTTGAAATGTCTTCGTATGTATGTCTTGAAATGGATGGTGTTGCAAAGTATTCGCTTTGCTCCTGCTCATTCTCACTTTCACTTGTATTCGCCTCATCACGTTGTTGTTCGATTGCTGTTTCCTGTTGTTCAAGTTTATCGTTGGTCGGAGAATCCATGTTGTTATACGACCATTGTGTTGATCGGTTCCACGAATCTGATCGATGTGTCTCTTGTAATACTTCCCCTGGAACAGAATTTCATAATGGATATCTCCCAAACGCTTGGTAACTTTACCCTTAAGCCATTTACTTATACGTGGATTTCCCGAGAGGAAGTAAACTATTTGATTATTAGCCAGTTATCTGTAATTACAGTTGTCCTTCATATGCTGTCTGAATTTTACTTTACTCTTAGTATCCTCTGGTCGCATCAGATCTAGGCGTGTGCTTAGCTGTCGACCCAAAATAGTTGTGCAGGAGACTGCCCTGTAGTAGAATATGGTGCGTTTCTGTTCTGTCTTAGAAATTCATTCAAGTTCTCCCTCAGTGTAACTTTCGTTGTGCACATAGCCTTTAGCGCTTTTTTCACCGTCTGGACATTTCGCTCCGCTTGTCCGTTCGTTGCTGGGTGGTAGGGAGCCATATATTTGTGATATTTAACGCCCACTCTTTCCAAATAATTGTTGAACTCAGCCGAGGAGAAATTCGTTCCATTATCGGACACAATCATTACTGGTACACCGTAGGTCGCAAATACTTCGTCCAGCAATGTAATCGTTGCAGCTGCAGTGATTCCCTCAAATGGCCCCGCATAATCTACGTGGACACGCTCCCATGAAGACTTGGGATACTCCCAATTATGATCCCTGCATCTTGTCGGTAGGTTAGCATACTTCGCGCAACGGTCACACCCTTTTGCAGCATTCTCAATCACTCTGTCAATCATTTTAACCACTCCTAGGTGAGCAGAATTCAATTCCTTAATTACATCGCCATTGAATTTAGTAGGAATTACAATGCGGTGTTCGAACGTTATGCACCCAGATGATAATTTGTAGTTTATTTCTGGTGATTTTTAAACAGCCTTCGCTAAACAACGACCACTCTCCAGTAACTGCAGAATCTTACTCAGGTGTGGATCCTTTCTGGTTTCCTGTACAATGCGTTCTACCGTTATGGGTAGTTGGTTAATTTGTCGGATTATGAACCTGTCGAACCCATCAAGGTCGTTAACCGTGACCTGAACAGAACCAATCTTGTTAATCGATATCAAAATCTGCTTTATTTTTGCATATGCCATATATGTTTCCTAGTTCCAATAAAAAGTCCTGCTTTTCAGAATATCACGAAGTGGTCTCTCAAGTGTAGACAGGTATGGTATAAAGTTTGAGTAATATGACGCCTTGGCCAAGAATAATTGTAGATCATCCATTGTGTTCGTCTTAGCCGCATGTACCATCGCCTCAATGTGTTCATTGGACTTGTGAATCCCTCCCGCGTCAATTTTATGGCCCAAAAATGCTATGGAGGATGCAACAAATAAGCACTTTGGCTTGTTCAATTTGAATCCAAATTCCTTCAACTTATCTAGAGCAATCTCAAGAACTCTGAAAATTTCATCTACATCCTTGGCAAAAATAAGAATGTCATCAAAAAAATTGAGAATATTAGGAAGCCCTTGTATTGCCATCTCCATTGTCATTTGCCATATGGCCGGAATATTAGCGGCTCCATAAACCGCGCATGTTGGACGTATCAGTCCGTGCGTTGGAGTATTCAGTGTCAGTACATGAGCAAACTCATCATCGAGAACCAAGTGCGAATAAGCATCTGAAATATCAAAGTGAGCAAAAACTGTCGCGCCTTTCATTTTATTGAAAATGTCCTCGGCCTTTGGAATGGAGTGTTCATCTATCACCATTTGCGGGTTTATAGTTGGATTATAGTTCCCCGTAATCCGTATACCTCCATTCTTCTTTGTTACCACATGTGTTGTAGAAGCCCACTCAGAATATTCTACTCTCTTATAAAAGGTTTTGGCATCAAAATCTCTGGCGTAAGCATCCCGTAATGCAAATAGGATTTCACGAGGTCTTGCAAACTTTGGTGTGGCGTCTGATCTTAGATGTACTTTAACCTTGAACGTACCCGCAACATTGCCGAATATATCATCGTGTTTTAATAGAAGTTTTTGGAAACGGTGCTGTTGATGATTGGAAAGGTTGGGTTTCTCTATTGATATGGTACTTACAGTCGTTCTTGTAGCCAATGACTGATCCATCCCCATTGTGGCAACTGTTGGGGGCTGAAACAATTCTGTGAAATTTATCTCTCGGGCAAATTGTGCAATCCTCTCGCGACCACATAATGTATCAAAATCTCCATCCACTACGTACAAATTCAGCCTACGAGCCGACCGAAAGACACATTTGCTATTGCCCGTCCTATGCAAGTTATCTTGTGACCTGTATAGCTCGAGAATTGCCGATCAGATTTTCTCAACGAAAGTTTCTCCTTTATCTTGCGAAGATTGTTCGAGCTAATAATGCTGCATGGAGCACCCGCGTGTAATTCCATATCTACCTCTCGACCGTCTACGTTAATTGTCACCATTTTCCGATCAAACACACCACTTGTTTTAACAGCTGCCACCTGAGATGTTTGTAGTAATTCACAATCATCTTTCTCCACAGAGTCGTTTATCCACCTTGTATTTGATCTACACATTTTACTTATGTGTCCTCCCTTGCCACATGAAAAACATTTTGCGTTCTTAAATCTGCAGTCCTTGCGTGCATGCCGGCACCCATAGCAATTAGTTTCAGCTGTTGAATTCGTCTTTTGCTCTGTATCATTTTTCGTCTTGACGGGTATGAAACCTAATTTGCATGTCGGCTCGGTTGTAACACCTTCGCCTGTATTCACCATACTCGTTGATATCCGCGTTAACTCTTTTGAAGAAGCGATCTCGTATGCCTCGGCGAAGTGCTTAGGCAATAACCTCTCTGGGGTGGATACTGCGCCACAATGTGGTGGTTTGGGTTACAGGGCAGATGGCAGGCCAGAAGGTATTGTCTGGTGGGCAACACGTTATGTTGCTGCACTGACAGCATCCTCGTCTCCTTATGAATGTGATCCACACTCGTCATGTTGACACATCCGGTAGCGATGCGGAGCGCATTGTTCTGGCTGGTTTGTAACCCTCTCCATTGGGTGTCACTCATAAGAGAGGTCCAAACGGGGGCTGCGTAGTTCATGACTGATCTGCCTAGCGCCTTGCATGTCATGACTAACGTTTCCTTGTCTTTGCCCCATGAGGTACCCGAGATTGCCTTAAGTACCTTGTTGCGCATTAGGACTCTGGTCTTTATGTGTGCTGCGTGTTTGGAGAAAGTGAGGAGGTTGTCGTAAACAACACCCAGTATTTTTGGGTTTTGGACAGTTGGCATTGTCCTACCGTCGACGTTGATGTCCAAGGTCCTCCTCACTTCCTTAGTCCATGATGTGAATAATGTTGCAGTGGATTTTTTTTGACGAAATTTCCACGTTTCTGTCCTGCGTGAATGTGAAAACAGTTGCCAAGTAGCTGTTGACCCTGGCACTGATCTCTACCACATCTACGCCTGTAGCCATAATGGTACAGTCGTCTGCGTATGAGATCATTTTCACTCCTTCCGGCGGCGCAGGCAACTTCGAGATGTAGAAGTTGAAAATAAGGGGAGAAATAACTCTACCTTGTGGGACGCCCATTTTGATCTTTCTTGGCTTGGATTTTGTACCTCTGAATTCCACATATGCCTGCCTGCCGTTGATGTAATTGCAAATCCCTCTCTTGATGATGGGAGCAGCAGTATCGAATGGTCGACAGTGTCAAAGGCTCTAGACAAGTCTAGGGCGGCGACTACTATACGAGCGGCAGGTCTAGTTTGGCTAGGTCCATTCGATATGCTCGTGACGATGTCATTGAGGGCCGTCGTGGTGCTGTGTGCCTTTCTGAAGCTATGTTGGTGATTGGCTAAGGATAGATGATCATTCATCGTGGGCAGCAGAAGGTCTACACGGCTAAAAATGATAGTAAGAAGATTGGCCGGTACGATTACCCTCGGTTAGCAGGTTTGTCCGGTTTTGGAAGCGGTATCACTCGCGCAGATTTCAGGAATTACTGACCTGTTTACCGATAGTGCCAGTATGTGCGTGAGGCCAGTCAATGCTGCCGGTCCTAGATGTTTGAGCATCACCATCGAGATGCCGTCGGGTCGAAGTGCCTTACATGGTTTCGCCTTGGTAATCGCCGCTTCAATTTGTCCCACAGTAAATTGAAGGGGTTCCAGTGTTGTGGTGTTTTTCCTGGACTTCCTAAGGATGGCTGTCTTGGACCTGTTCTGTGTAGTTGCATGAGCGATAAATTGCTGGCAGATTCTTGAATCATCTGGATGTTCACATCGTAGCTCGTCATGTTGGTCTATGAGACATACTGCTGCTGACGGAAAGTTAGGTCTACATCGAGGAATTCTCCCTGCTGGAATGTACCATTTAGCCGCTTTGAGAATGAACTTTCTAAGCTGTTTCTCACCCTGTCTGGCACAAGAGGGGAGCGGCAATTGACTGATGTCAGTGTCAATGGCGTTTGTGAATCCATGCCAGTTGGCTTTATTGTAGTTAACAAACGTGTGTCTTTCAGGTTCAACGAAGTTGCTGGGCTTCTCCACGGTGATCACGATGGGAATATGATCTGATGCAAGGGATACCTGCGTATGCCAAGATGTAAGGGGCAAGAGCGACGAGCTAGCTTTGGATATGTCTGATAATAATTCAGGGGAATCAAGTTCTTCGGCAATGGATGTTCCTCGGGGATCGGCAGGCAGCTGGGAATACCACGTCATATGGTGGGCATTGAAGTCGCCAAGAATAAATCTGTTATACCCCTGTAAAAGATGCTCTATTGAGGGGTGATAACTGGCGCCTATGCTGTTGACTGGCGGGATGTATACATTGACAACTTCCAGCTCTATGTCTCCAACTTGAACTGATATTGCCATGGCTTCAATATACTGGTCCTGTGAGCGAGGGGTTGGAAGGTCAAGCAGCCTGTAGCGTGCGTTTCTATAGACGATGAACGCAAGTCCTCCACCGTGATTCCTCTGTCTGTCTTTCCGGACTATGACGAAGTCTCCATGAGACGACAGCCGACACTCACTGGTGAGTTTTGTTTCCTGATAGCTGCTATTATGATGTTATGCTCATGCATAAAACTGGTTAGTTCCACAATCTTGATTCTCAGACCGTTGCAGTTGAGTTGCAAGATCCTGAAAGACTGTGGATCGCCAGAATTACCATGAGCAAGCTGCTGAGGATGTTGTACCGAGGAATTTGAAGTACTCTGGGATTGTGTGAGGATGGGATATGTGGGATGTGTTGGTGTGACTGAGTGTTCGGATTCTGGGGAGTTGGATGTAAAATGTGGTGAATTGTATTAATTGTATTTCCACCTCGGTCGCTACGTCAACAAGCAAAATTGTCGCATCTGGGGCTCGGAAAACCCAAGAGTTATTGTTGAGAAGCCTCTCCATCCTCAACGTGTGACTGTTTGGTGCGGCGGGGTCATTGGACCTTACTTTTTCGAAAATGAGGTTGGATCAACAGTTACGGTGGTTGGATTCGTTGCTGATCATTCGCAGTGAACGGACGTGTTTATCACATAGCGGATAGTTACAAGTACCTATTACGCAATAGCAAAAATCTGTACAAAGTCTGTAAGGCCTACATCGTAGTACCTATTACGGTCTAATACAGACAAAATAAATTCTCTTGACGGGGATGCCTTCGTGTTCCGATGGAGCGCGGTTCCCCAATCGTCCGACTGTCCGTCCGTTGGTCTTGGCCAAAGCCGACCACACCAAAAATGGTGAAAATCTCCCCCAAGTACTCACAACAGGTGGTGCGGTGAGGGGTAAACGTCATGTCCGACCGTCAAAACGGAAGCACAATGAGCATCGTGTAGCGCTCAGAGTTTTGACGAAGTTGGAGGCTGTTGAGGTTTCGGCTCTTACCGAAAAACAAAAAGAGTCACTTACCTGGGCTAAAGGCGTCATAGATGCTTCTAAGGCCAATGAGTCGGCTGAAAGAGCCACAAATTCAGCTGTGTTAACGGCTAATAAAGTAAAACGAATCAGATCACTTGATGAACCCTTGCCTTCGAAAAAGGCAAGAGGCCCTAATGTCACCATCAACAGGACACTCACCAAGCCCTTCAATGAAGTGGCGAAGGAGAGTCCAGTGATGGCTGTTATAGACAGAAGTAGTGAGGATGGATCCATCCTCAAGGACAAATGGAGTCATGTACAATCAGCCATTATGGCTCACTACCTCGATGTCCGTAGAGAAATGCCGGGCAAACCACCAATCTGTAACGATGCAGGATGGCATCAGGGGAGAGTAAAGCTCTTATATTTCGGTGATGCCAGATCAGTAGACCTGTATAAGTCTGCTCTGAGTCGGGCGGGTGAGGTGTGGCCGGGTGCCCAGTTGGATGTTGTCGAAAAAAACAACATCCCTAGTCACCCTAGAGCCATCACCTGGGTTACAGAAGAGCCCTCCAACCCGGCTGACATCTTAGAAATAATAAAAGATTCCAATCCTGGTCTGCCGGCCCATAATTGGAGAATCAGCAAGGTGGGTGAGGCGGATGGTAAAAAGCGGCAGGTCAATCTTATCCTAAACGCTGAATCCACCTCCCATATACAAGGTGCGAGTGCAACCCTACAATATGGCTTCGAGACTATAGTCTTGAAGATATACAAGCAGGATATAGCTCCCACTGCAGAAGGTGAGTCGTCCACCGTGGCACTTCCTGGAAGTGCGGAGGTACCCACGCCTATTATTTCTGGTGACTCCAACTCTAACAGAAGATCTGTAACGTCCTTCTCTGAGGACAAAAGCTCTACTTCGGACACAGAGAGGCTGAGGGGAGTCTCCGGACTCTTTGACGCATCTGGCGGGGACATGCTTCTCGACGATACGGACGAAGAGTTCGATAACACCCTTGTCGGGGTGGATGTTAATCTGTCAATTACCAATGATGGTAAGAATTCTACAGATTAACCTCCATCACGCTAAAGCAGCCTCGGCGGCTCTATTGCTGCGCCTGTTCACAGGCGCATTTTGGCCAGGAAAGATCTAAGTATCTTTCTCCTGACTAATTTAAGTGGTAAAGACCAAACAGCTGCTAGCCTGGAGATCGGTAATCGCATATATTGGGTGGTCTCCAGCTACTTGCCTTATGAATCTGTAGTACCGACTGCTCTATTCAGGGAAGTAGTGGAAGAAGCAACGTCTGACGAGATCGAGCTGATTATTGGCGCAGACACGAACGCTCATCATACTATCTGGGGTAGTACGGATATAAACAATAGGGGTGATTCGCTTCTTGACTTTATTCTAACTACCAACCTTAGTATTTGTAACATAGGTAATAAACCGACCTTCACAATTAAAGACAGACAAGAAGTACTCGACGTAACGTTTGCTACTGACCGGCTGTCAGACAAAATTATTGGGTGGAATGTACTGGACGACCACTCATTCTCAGATCACCATTATATTGAGTTCAAACTCGCGGAAAAAGCGCCTAAACCTGCCGTCCACAGAAATGTAAGGAAGACAAAGTGGCACCTGTATGAGAAGAATTTCAAGAAAGTCCTCAACTCTAAACTTCTGTACGAACCGAATGACAAAGCCGGTCTGGATAATCTGGTCGATCATATCACCACATCATTCAATAGTTCCCTTGAAGAAGCCTGTCCGAAAACAAGGCACAAGGGTAAAACTAAACCCCAATGGTGGACTTCTGAGCTAACGGCTATGAAAAAGACCTGCAACAAGCTATTCAATAAGGCTAAATCTACTGGGGTCGCTAATGATTGGGATGCCTATAAAGAGCAACTCAAGATCTATAAGAAGGAGCTTAGAAAGGCGCAAAGGCGCTCTTGGTATACCTTCTGTGGTGAAGTGGAAAAGGTCTCCGACGCCGCTAGGCTGAGGAAGATATTATCTGCTTCACCCTGTACAGTGGGATATTTACAGGATGAGGCAAATAACTGGACCAAAAACAGCGAGCAGTCGCTCAATGTACTGCTCGACACACATTTGCCGGGCAACTCTGTAACAGAACCCGAGGATCAGCAGGACCAACAAGAGTGCGAGTGGACTGCGAGCGTCGCTAGCTTCTTGACTGAGAGATCCAGAATAAGCTGGGCTATTAACAGCTTTGAGCCCTTCAAGTCACCTGGACCAGATGGCATCACTCCAGCAGAAATGCAGAAAATGTTAAAGTACATTATCCCCTGGCTGGAGAAAATTTATGTAGGCTGTATCAGGCTTTCATACGTCCCTAATCGGTGGAGGGATACCAAAGTGGTATTCATACCTAAAGCGGGAAAGATATCACACACTAGGCCAAAAGACTTCAGACCAATTAGCCTATCATCCTTCCTATTGAAAGGTCTGGAAAGACTTTTAGATCATTTCATTAGGGAAAACCTGGATACAAAACTCCTGTCGGGGAACCAACATGCCTACAATAAGGGCAAGTCTACAGAATCAGCCCTGCACGAACTTGTGAGCACTATCGAATCGTCCCTGCATTTCAAGGAATTCACCATGGTGGCATTTCTTGACATAGAAGGGGCTTTTAACAACATTCACTCAGATGCGGTAATTGCGGCACTGTCACATCTAAAAGTTAACAATAGTTTGATTAGACTAATTCAAAGTCTGCTCACCAGAAGACGCATAACAGCATGTCTAGGGTCCACAACTCTAACAAGGTATGTAAACAGAGGGACCCCGCAAGGAGGAGTACTGTCTCCACTAATTTGGAACCTAGCGGTGAATGAAATCCTGCTAGAGCTAGAACGTTGTGGCTGCAAGGTCGTGGCATATGCGGACGACGTGGCAATCGCAGTGAGTGGCAAATTCGTAAACGTCCTCAGAGACATCCTACAGGTGGCTCTGAACAAGTTGGTTAGATGGGCCAGAAGCAGCGGTTTGGGTGTTAACCCCAACAAGACAGAATTGGTTCTCTTTACTAGGATGAATAATGTCCCACATGTGGACCCTCCACCTCAGATAAATGGAAAAGATCTAGTCTTTTCTGAAAGTGCAAAATTTTTAGGAATAATTCTAGATAGGAAAATGTTATTTAGACTTAACGTATTGGAACGTGTAAGGAAGGCCAACGTCGCCTTATATTCCTGCAAAAAGGCTGTAGGGTCGCGGTGGGGACTCTCTCCTAAAATCGTCCACTGGATATATATTGCTATATATATCCAGTGTTCGTCCAATACTGTTATACGGTATTGTGGTATGGTGGACGGCAACTGACAAACTAACCATTACCAACCTACTAACAAAGGTTCAGAGAACTGCCTGCCTGAGCATAAGCGGAGCCTTAAGGACTACAGCGACCGAGTCTCTACAAGCCCTACTCCATATACTGCCGATTAATATTGTGGCGAGAGAAGTTGCAACCAAAGCGGCAATAAGATTAAACTGCCTATCACCGTGGAGGTACAAGAACTATGGTCACATGAGGATATCAAAGTGTAGTGCTATGGTAACCGACCGAGTGGACTATATACCAACTGTGTACACCTTCGAGAGGAATTACATCACTATGATTCCCGCCAGAGACGAATGGGTCGGCAGAATACCAGGTAATAGAAACCATCTCCACTTTTACACGGATGGTTCGAAGCTTGATGAAAAGGTTGGCTTCGGAGTACACTGTGAAGAACTTAGTCTGGATATAGCTCACAGACTACCAGATACCTGCAGTGTCTATCAAGCCGAAATAATGGCAATATGGGAAGTCGCCAAGTGGCTGAGTCGCAACATAGTAACCAACACTGGCGTTGTCATTTACTCGGACAGCCAGGCTGCCATCAATTCTCTGGAGGCAACATCCCTAAATTCACAAACAGCCCTCGACTGCCGCAGATCTCTTAACGAGATGGCTGAGCAGTTTAATATACACCTCATATGGGTGCCTGGGCATAGGGATATCCCGGGGAACTGCAAAGCCGATGAACTTGCTAGGAAAGGGACGACATTACAAATTCTCGAAGAATTTGCATATATTGGTGCGCCACTATCCACGTGCAAGCTTTGGCTTAGGCAAGAGGCAATCAGGCAGTCCAACGAAAGATGGACAGAAATCGGCACCTGCAGGGTAGCTAGACAAATCTGGCCAAGGTATGACCTGAAAAGGTCAAAATATCTTCTCGCGAACACGCCAAAAGATTGGGTATTGACTCCAATGACTTCTGCCGAAGCTGTGGAGATGAGGAAGAAGTGGAGAGCATTGAGCACTTGCTTTGCGACTGTCCCGCTTTGAGTAAACGACGACTGGACATACTGGGGTCGGCCTTTTTAGGCAGCCTAACAGATCTTTCTAGTACTGATATTCGTACTATCGATAAATTTATATATCAAACAAGTTGGTTTCGATGAGGGGCATTTCAGCCCGTGGTAACACTAGGGACCTAAACTGGTCTATGTGAGCTTGTAAAAAAATACGGCTGCCACCCTAACCTAAACCTAACCTAAAAACCTACGGTGGTTGGATTGCGCTTTCGAGTGATGATTAATGATTTTATATGGTCGGAATTGGATGGTATTGATCTGGACAACGTTTACTTTCAACAAGAAGGCGCTACGTGTTGCACAAGCAACGAAACCATTGCTCTGTTACGGGAAAAGTTTCCGGAACGTATTATTTCTCGAAGAGGTGATCACAATTGGCCACCGAGATCTTGTGATTTAACAACTTGCGACTTCTTCCTTTGGGGCCACGTGAACGATAAGGTCTACGCCAACAGCCCAGCGTCGATTCAAGACCTCAAAGATAGAATTCGTGAGGCTATCGAGGACATAGGGCAGCCACTTTGCGATTTGGTTATGGACAATTTCATGAAAAGGATATGGTCCTGTAAGCGTGGTCGTGGAGGTCATTTGGCTGATGTTGTTTTTCATTATTAACGGCATACCTTCCTCTTTATTATGAAATAAACATCCGATCATTTATCTAAAAAAATGGCATTTTTCTTTGAATACCAAAATAACACCTCTTGTTGAAAAACCCATTTATATGTATTTAAAAATGTTGTATAACCGAGTTGGTCTACTATAAGGTCCTGTAGGTCCGCCCCTGTTTTGTATAGAGGGCTCCAAAAACATAAATTCTCCAATATCTCTTCCATAATCATACCAAGTTTTGTCGCAATCATACGTCTATTTAAGAAATGGCAGCATTATTTCCCTTTTTCGAAATTTCTCCTACTGTGCGGGAACAATTTATTATAGTCTGCTGAGCCATCTGGTTTATAATACATACAATCTTTTTCTCATTCTAATCATTTATTCTCTTCTCCATTCTTGCAGCATTTTGTAATGTGGCTGTTAACATGGATGATGTGGCTTTGCATGTTTCCGAATACAATAAACATTTGGTATCACTCGACATGTGGAAGGCACATTTTCTTTCAGCCAACGGTGTATTGGCATTATCGAAATGTCATGATCTCGAAGAAGTGGACTTTGGTTGGTGGTAGGTCTTTTCGAATACTTTTTATATTTACCTAAATTGAATATCATAATTTCTCATTCTTTGCAGTCTACGTGAGGCAACTTTGGGCGATAGTTTAAAGGAATTTCTGATTAACTGTCCCAAATTGAAAAAGTTATTTTTAGCCGCTGTTCGTGGTCTAACTGATCGTGATCTGGAGGATATAGCAAACCTATGTCCGAATTTAGAACAGTTGGATCTAATGGGAGTTTTGGGTATATCCAAGGAGAGGTATTATGAGTAAGTAAAACATTGAGATTTTAAATGGAAAATTATATTTTTATGAGTGGTCTAAAAGGAAGAAAAAAATATCTAACGGTTTGGGAGCATATTCGCATTTCATGGTGGGTTTATAAGAGTCATATGCCTCGGCTATGAATTGGAATAATAAATATTAAAAAAAATGCCTTGAATGGTATTTATAATAAACCTGTCATCATATTTATGAATAAGACCCTTAAAGTTTAGATTAAATTATTAGCTGAGTTGCTTATATTTTTGTAAACTTTATTTAGAATTCTTCGAAGTTTTTTTTATATTTCATATTTATGCATAAAATTTTTGTTTTATTTTTCAGCATTTTACAAAAATGTAAAAAGCTTCAACTGATGGATTTGAGCTTTTGCGATAATATTATGGATTATGAGGTAAATTGTACTATTGCCTAAATTGGATTTACTTTTGAAATTAATTATATATTTTTTTCCCTCGATTAGGTGGCTATGTGGTCTCACAACTTCAAAGTAAATATCAAGTGTTGTCATGTACCTAACGATATTAGATAAGATTTTTATTCCGGACATTTGTAAAAGAACCCGAAAACTATAGTCAAATTTTTAATAAGAGAATACAAGAAAAGCCTTTAATATATAATTTGTAGTTACTATATATTAAATGTATATGAAAAGACAAACTGTTAAATGTGTATAGATAGTCAATAAAGACAACAATGGAAATCTGAAAATGATTGTAGTTATATTTAAGGAAATCGTGAAATGCTAATTTCAAATAAATTGAAATATTTATAAGAGTATGGACCGGTACTGAATTGCCTGGCATGTATGCGAAAATCCCTGGTACTGTAGGGTAAAACCAGACCTAGAGTTTTGCTATGTTCAAATAGACTTTGTAAAGCGAAGACAACGTAGTATACCTCTCACTTAAAGAAAAAACAAAAGTAAAATAAAAAGCCTTATTAAACTTTTATATGGGTCAGAATTTGTAATACTAACTTATTTTTTTAGTTTTTATCCTATACATTTTATTTTTGATTAACAAATTTTTAAAAGTTGCAAAATGGTAAATTTATGTTTTGGGATTTAGAACCTCTTGTGCATCGTTTAAAATTTATTCCTTTAATTTATTTGGTCGCACCGTATATGGATCCCAAGGTCACTTTTCAACACCTTCTAGAGTTGTATTCTGGAAGAGGTTTGAAATTGAACTTGGCATATTTGTAATTTACGGAAATTTCTTTTCATTAAGTTGTGGTAGCAGAATGTATGAACCCAAAGCCAATTTCCCAAGACCCCTGCGAAGCTTCCTGTAGGCGACTAAAAATTGTTTCTGTATATATCTCAATCCTTTTCCTTCACTTGAGTACCAAATTGATCATTTTGGGATCCGGGTCCGGGTCTTATGGGTCCTCAGTTCCAAGCTTACGGAAGTTTTCCTATCATGTAAGTGGACGCATTATATGTATATTGACCCAAAGCCAATTTATTAAGACCTTCCTAAAGGGAGCTTAAACTATGTATAAACTTTTCCTTTCATTTTTTAAAAAAAAAAAAATTATTAAAAATGCTATTATCTTCGAAGGTACCCTTAGTATTTGCACTTTTGTTAAATTTAAGGTATTAATGTGGGCTACCAATGTTGGAAAGTCTCTTTCACTTAGAAATAGTGGTTTAGTAACAGTCATTAACCAAATTGGAAAAAGCTGATTTAAAAAAAATTCTGGGACAAAAAAAAATAGAAAAAATATTGCATCTAGCGAAGAAAATAATGCTTATTTGAAAAAAATCTATGGATAAATGTAGAAGTTATAGCCCTTTTGGTAGAGGTAAGAGAATTTCAAAAAATCTTTTTTTTTAATTTCTGTTTAAATAGCGATTTTATTTATTACTTTTATTTATATTATGTACATTTGAGTTTATTTACATGAACAAGTTTCATTAGAAGTAATTGTGAGTTCTTTGTTGACGTTTGTAGATTTCGGAATCGGTTTCTCTAATGGGGAACCAAATATAATCTCCCATCATTCTTTCATCCCTTGCGTGCCCTTGGTAACGCCGTTCGATGGACTTCAATTCTTGGTGAAACCTTTCGCCATGTTCGTCACTTACGTCGCCAAGATTCTCGGGGAAAAAGTTTAAATGAGAATGCAAGAAATGAATTTTGAGGGACATATTTACACCTGTTGGAATACATAAAGCGAAAAATAAGTTGGAAGAATACAGACATATGTGTTATATACATAAATATAAAAAAAATATATTTCTAACCAATTTTTTCATAATTTTTTAACAAATCATTAATCATTGTTTCATATTGCGGGCTTTTATTGGATCCAAGGAAATTTGAAACTACAAGCTTAAACGACCTCCATGCTGCAATTTCATCCGACGTCAAAATGATTCGAAATTCACATCTTTCATCAGTTTCCTTATTTTAGGCCCATCAAAAACTCCTTCTTCGATTTTTTGAAAAGAAAGACTTTTAAATAAACTTTTTAAATATGAGAGTGAATTGTCATCTTTCCTTAAGGCTTTTACAAAATTTTTAAAGAGCCCCAGCTTAATATGCAGTGGTGGCAAAATATCGGCTATCCCAGAGGCATAGGTTTAGGTTTAGGTTAGGGTGGCAGCCGTATTTTTTTACAAGCTCACATAGACCAGTTTAGGCCCCTAGTGTTACCACGGGCTGAAATGCCCCTCATCGAAACCAACCTGTTTGATATATAAATTTATCGATAGTACGAATATCAGTACTAGAAAGATCTGTTAGGCTGCCTAAAAAGGCCGACCCCAGTATGTCCAGTCGTCGTTTACTCAAAGCGGGACAGTCGCAAAGCAAGTGCTCAATGCTCTCCACTTCTTCCTCATCTCCACAGCTTCGGCAGAAGTCATTGGAGTCACTACCCAATCTTTTGGCGTGTTCGCCGATCAAGCAGTGTCCCGTCAGAACCTTTACTAACGTAGACAATCGTTTCCTCTCTAGTGCGAGAAGATATTTTGACCTTTTCAGGTCATACCTTGGCCAGATTTGTCTAGCTACCCTGCAGGTGCCGATTTCTGTCCATCTTTCGTTGGACTGCCTGATTGCCTCTTGCCTAAGCCAAAGCTTGCACGTGGATAGTGGCGCACCAATATATGCAAATTCTTCGAGAATTTGTAATGTCGTCCCTTTCCTAGCAAGTTCATCGGCTTTGCAGTTCCCCGGGATATCCCTATGCCCAGGCACCCATATGAGGTGTATATAATAGGTATAATAGTTGCCTATTAATAGGATTCGTTTGCTGATCATTCGCAGTGAACGGACGTGTTTATCACATAGCGGATAGTTACCAGTACCTATTACGCAATAGCAAAAATCTGTACAAAGTCTGTAAGGCCTACATCGTAGTACCTATTACGGTCTAATACAGACAAAATAAAAATAAATTCTCTTGACGGGGATGCCTTCGTGTTCCGATGGAGCGCGGTTCCCCAATCGTCCGACTGTCCGTCCGTTGGTCTTGGCCAAAGCCGACCACACCAAAAATGGTGAAAATCTCCCCCAAGTACTCACAACAGGTGGTGCGGTGAGGGGTAAACGTCATGTCCGACCGTCAAAACGGAAGCACAATGAGCATCGTGTAGCGCTCAGAGTTTTGACGAAGTTGGAGGCTGTTGAGGTTTCGGCTCTTACCGAAAAACAAAAAGAGTCACTTACCTGGGCTAAAGGCGTCATAGATGCTTCTAAGGCCAATGAGTCGGCTGAAAGAGCCACAAATTCAGCTGTGTTAACGGCTAATAAAGTAAAACGAATCAGATCACCTGATGAACCCTTGCCTTCGAAAAAGGCAAGAGGCTCTAATGTCACCATCAACAGGACACTCACCAAGCCCTTCAATGAAGTGGCGAAGGAGAGTCTAGTGATGGCTGTTATAGACAGAAGTAGTGAGGATGGATCCATCCTCAAGGACAAATGGAGTCATGTACAATCAGCCATTATGGCTCACTACCTCGATGTCCGTAGAGAAATGCCGGGCAAACCACCAATCTGTAACGATGCAGGATGGCATCAGGGGAGAGTAAAGCTCTTATATTTCGGTGATGCCAGATCAGTAGACCTGTATAAGGCTGCTCTGAGTCGGGCGGGTGAGGTGTGGCCGGGTGCCCAGTTGGATGTTGTCGAAAAAAACAACATCCCTAGTCACCCTAGAGCCATCACCTGGGTTACAGAAGAGCCCTCCAACCCGGCTGACATCTTAGAAATAATAAAAGATTCCAATCCTGGTCTGCCGGCCCATAATTGGAGAATCAGCAAGGTGGGTGAGGCGGATGGTAAAAAGCGGCAGGTCAATCTTATCCTAAACGCTGAATCCACCTCCCATATACAAGGTGCGAGTGCAACCCTACAATATGGCTTCGAGACTATAGTCTTGAAGATATACAAGCAGGATATAGCTCCCACTGCAGAAGGTGAGTCGTCCACCGTGGCACTTCCTGGAAGTGCGGAGGTACCCACGCCTATTATTTCTGGTGACTCCAACTCTAACAGAAGATCTGTAACGTCCTTCTCTGAGGACAAAAGCTCTACTTCGGACACAGAGAGGCTGAGGGGAGTCTCCGGACTCTTTGACGCATCTGGCGGGGACATGCTTCTCGACGATACGGACGAAGAGTTCGATAACACCCTTGTCGGGGTGGATGTTAATCTGTCAATTACCAATGATGGTAAGAATTCTACAGATTAACCTCCATCACGCTAAAGCAGCCTCAGCGGCTCTATTGCTGCGCCTGTCCACAGGCGCAGTAGACATCGTCCTGATACAGGAGCCCCACGTAGTGGGAGGAAGGGTGTGCGGTATTAGGACACCCAACTTTAAACTGCTTGTGGCCAACTGTGAAGGCACTCCAAGAACCTGCATTTTGGCCAGGAAAGATCTAAGTATCTTTCTCCTGACTAATTTAAGTGGTAAAGACCAAACAGCTGCTAGCCTGGAGATCGGTAATCGCATATATTGGGTGGTCTCCAGCTACTTGCCTTATGAATCTGTAGTACCGACTGCTCTATTCAGGGAAGTAGTGGAAGAAGCAACGTCTGACGAGATCGAGCTGATTATTGGCGCAGACACGAACGCTCATCATACTATCTGGGGTAGTACGGATATAAACAATAGGGGTGATTCGCTTCTTGACTTTATTCTAACTACCAACCTTAGTATTTGTAATATAGGTAATAAACCGACCTTCACAATTAAAGACAGACAAGAAGTACTCGACGTAACGTTTGCTACTGACCGGCTGTCAGACAAAATTATTGGGTGGAATGTACTGGACGACCACTCATTCTCAGATCACCATTATATTGAGTTCAAACTCGCGGAAAAAGCGCCTAAACCTGCCGTCCACAGAAATGTAAGGAAGACAAAGTGGCACCTGTATGAGAAGAATTTCAAGAAAGTCCTCAACTCTAAACTTCTGTACGAACCGAATGACAAAGCCGGTCTGGATAATCTGGTCGATCATATCACCACATCATTCAATAGTTCCCTTGAAGAAGCCTGTCCGAAAACAAGGTACAAGGGTAAAACTAAACCCCAATGGTGGACTTCTGAGCTAACGGCTATGAAAAAGACCTGCAACAAGCTATTCAATAAGGCTAAATCTACTGGGGTCGCTAATGATTGGGATGCCTATAAAGAGCAACTCAAGATCTATAAGAAGGAGCTTAGAAAGGCGCAAAGGCGCTCTTGGTATACCTTCTGTGGTGAAGTGGAAAAGGTCTCCGACGCCGCTAGGCTGAGGAAGATATTATCTGCTTCACCCTGTACAGTGGGATATTTACAGGATGAGGCAAATAACTGGACCAAAAACAGCGAGCAGTCGCTCAATGTACTGCTCGACACACATTTGCCGGGCAACTCTGTAACAGAACCCGAGGATCAGCAGGACCAACAAGAGTGCGAGTGGACTGCGAGCGTCGCTAGCTTCTTGACTGAGAGATCCAGAATAAGCTGGGCTATTAACAGCTTTGAGCCCTTCAAGTCACCTGGACCAGATGGCATCACTCCAGCAGAAATGCAGAAAATGTTAAAGTACATTATCCCCTGGCTGGAGAAAATTTATGTAGGCTGTATCAGGCTTTCATACGTCCCGAATCGATGGAGGGATACCAAAGTGGTATTCATACCTAAAGCGGGAAAGATATCACACACTAGGCCAAAAGACTTCAGACCAATTAGCCTATCCTCGTTCCTATTGAAAGGTCTGGAAAGACTTAGATCATTTCATTAGGGAAAACCTGGATACAAAACTCCTGTCGGGGAACCAACATGCTTACAACAAGGGCAAGTCTACTGAATCAGCCCTGCACGAACTTGTGAGCACTATCGAATCGTCCCTGCATTTCAAGGAATTCACCATGGTGGCATTTCTTGACATAGAAGGGGCTTTTAACAACATTCACTCCGATGCGGTAATTGCGGCACTCTCACATCTAAAAGTTAACACTAGTTTGATTAGACTAATTCAAAGTCTGCTCACCAGAAGACGCATAACAGCATGTCTAGGGTCCACAACTCTAGCAAGGTATGTAAACAGAGGGACCCCGCAAGGAGGAGTACTATCTCCACTAATTTGGAACCTAGCGGTGAATGAAATCCTGCTAGATCTAGAACGTTGTGGCTGCAAGGTCGTGGCATATGCGGACGACGTGGCAATCGCAGTGAGTGGCAAATTCGTAAACGTCCTCAGAGACATCCTACAGGTGGCTCTGAACAAGTTGGTTAGATGGGCCAGAAGCAGCGGTTTGGGTGTTAACCCCAACAAGACAGAATTGGTTCTCTTTACTAGGATGAATAATGTCCCACATGTGGACCCTCCACCTCGGATAAATGGAACAGATCTAGTCTTTTCTGAAAGTGCAAAATTTTTAGGAATAATTCTAGATAGGAAAATGTTATTTAGACTTAACGTATTGGAACGTGTAAGGAAGGCCAACGTCGCCTTATATTCCTGCAAAAAGGCTGTAGGGTCGCGGTGGGGACTCTCTCCTAAAATCGTCCACTGGATATATATAGCAGTAGTTCGTCCAATACTGTTATACGGTATTGTGGTATGGTGGACGGCAACTGACAAACTAACCATTACCAACCTACTAACAAAGGTTCAGAGAACTGCCTGCCTGAGCATAAGCGGAGCCTTAAGGACTACAGCGACCGAGTCTCTACAAGCCCTACTCCATATACTGCCGATTAATATTGTGGCGAGAGAAGTTGCAACCAAAGCGGCAATAAGATTAAACTGCCTATCACTGTGGAGGTACAAGAACTATGGTCACATGAGGATATCAAAGTGTAGTGCTATGGTAACCGACCGAGTGGACTATATACCAACTGTGTACACCTTCGAGAGAAATTACATCACTATGATTCCCGCCAGAGACGAATGGGTCGGCAGAATACCAGGTAATAGAAACCATCTCCACTTTTACACGGATGGTTCGAAGCTTGATGAAAAGGTTGGCTTCGGAGTACACTGTGAAGAACTTAGTCTGGATATAGCTCACAGACTACCAGATACCTGCAGTGTCTATCAAGCCGAAATAATGGCAATATGGGAAGTCGCCAAGTGGCTGAGTCGCAACATAGTAACCAACACTGGCGTTGTCATTTACTCGGACAGCCAGGCTGCCATCAATTCTCTGGAGGCAACATCCCTAAATTCACAAACAGCCCTCGACTGCCGCAGATCTCTTAACGAGATGGCTGAGCAGTTTAATATACACCTCCCAGAGGCATAACATACCAACTACTTTTAAATCGCAACAAATTTTCCAGTCATGTTCATATTTTATGTATTTTATCAATTTAGCCATTGTTTCGTATGATTCCTTAGTGTTGACAGCATGAGCAATGGGAATCGACGTTTTCTGATTTCCGTTGTGTAAAAGTGCTGCTTTCAAACTTTCTTTACTGCTGTCAACAAGTAACCGCCATGCCTTTGAATTGTATGTTTGATAAGTTCCTCGAACAATCCGGGAACGTCCTTGCAAAAGCATCTGTTATCCACAGTTGTATAAAATTGTTTGTAAGGTATATCACGGACTCTATAATATGATATGTTAACATCTGGGGCCAAAATATTGTACTGTTTCATCCCAGATGTAAGTAGTTCTGCCTTATCTTTGGTCAGTTCCAAATCTCTCACTAGATCAATGAGTTGAAACTGAGTTAAAAGCGATAACTTCTGACTAAAACTTGAATCGCTCAGAGTTGAGTACTCAGTAGAACTTGATGATGTTTCCGTTATTAGGCTGTTAGCTATACTTGGACACTTCCTACTCCAAACTATTAACTTATACAAAAATAGCAGTCCGTATCGTCAATAGGCGTGTTTTCGTTACACCATACGTGCTTAATTTGTATGGGGAGCTAAGCACTTTTAAGCACTATTAGTTCCCGATGAAGTTTTGTGCTTGTGTTCATGTCTTAATCGAGTATGATGTTGCCAGATTGGGCACCCTATATTTAGCAATATGGCATCCCAATCTGGCAACATCATACCAATCTGGCAACATCATACTCGATTAAGACATGAACACAAGCACCAAACTTCATCGGGAACTAATAGTGCTTAAAAGTGCTTAGCTCCCCATACAAATTAAGCACTTATGGTGTAACGAAAACACGCATAATATAACACATATATTTCTTCTATTATTTTACTAAACGCACGTCGATTTTTTTAATTACATATTTTCCGCAGAAATTGTCGGGAACAGTTACACATTGAAAAGTTCTTTGCCTATTACTCATACTTCGAAATATAACTTTGTAATATTTTTCAGAAAATCGACTTATCTCTTTAAGGCGCTGAATTGCACTAATTTATTAATAAGAAATTTCATTCATAAATTCCGGGTTTAAGGTTCATAAGTTGCAGTACCTGTAGCTGACATATAGTTGGCTTCGAAAGTAGACACCCAATATTTTCAAGACTGCCGCGTACTACTTTGTATTGCGTACATATAATTTTACTACCTGTATATACGACTGGGATGTCCATGCCCCTAAAAGGCGTAACTGAATGGAAACCTCATAAATAAAAAACCACAAATATTGTTGAATTACCCTCTATCTATCTAGCTCTCACATTGCATATCATGTTTTATGGAGGGTTACGAACGGCCATAAAACCTCGTCCTCTCTATAATTTTATAATGTCTGACATCAATCCTCATAAAATAAAATGCAAGTGCAATGTCTCTCTCACATATGGCGAATTCAATATTAGTCCGGATTTACACTGGCTGAATGTTCAGCAGATTATCGGCGTTTTGTAGGAGAGAGAGGCAGTCGGCAAGAGGGGGAAAAACTCTCCCTGAACGTTTTGAGTTATTCGTGCAAGTTCAAAAGAGAATTTGATGATAAGCTGCTGAAAAAACTTGCCTAGTGTAAATTCGGACTAAGCAAAAACATCATTTAAAAACGAAAAAAATATGAAACAAGATTTTTTGAATTTCTCTAACATTTACAAAATGGCTCATAACTTTTACATCTATACATAGATTTTTTTCAAATAGACAGTGTTTCCTTCGTTAACATGCTGGCTTTTTAAAAATTCGAAAATATTTTTTTCGATCTTTTTTTCTATTTTTTTTTGTACCAGCAAAAAGTGTTTTAAAAAAAAACATTTTGTTCTCATATTTTTGACGACTATTACTAAACCAACGATTCTACGTGTAAGCGATATTTGCAGCATATGTAGCCCTCATAATTCCCTTTAATATGAGGCATAACACGGCTCAATTAGGCTTATACTTGAAAAATTATGGTCCAAATACTGAATGTACTTTCCATGAAAGCTGGAGTTTAAAAAAAAATAAACATTTTTTTTTAATATTTTTTTCGTGTTTGTGACACCTAATTGCACCAGAAACTGTTATCCACATCCCTTGGACAAAAATTTTGTTGCATAGGGTTATTATAAATTAAATTATTTTTAAATTATTTAATTTTGGTGAAAGCAAAATGGCAATCGTCTATACTCAGCTTTAAAACAACCTGGACCAACAGTAGTAAATAATTAGGTCAACCACAACGCCATCTATAAGTGCACGTACACAAAACGATTTGTCATATGCGGACACCGGCAAATAACTCGACGCTTTCCAACACTCACATGTCATTGCGTTACCTAACACTAGTCTAAAAATTATATGAACTCAGAACTCACAAAGTGGAAAGTTATGCTAAAATGATTTATTTTTAAAATCCTGTTGCATAAACAAGTGAATAAAGCAGTGTGAAACGAGTGTAGAATATCTGACACGTCGGGCTTCTTTAAAAAATCATCAAATATACGGTGAAAATTCCAACGCTACTACGACAAAAATTACAAATTGTAAAAAAAATGTGAGAAAGCTGATGTAAAGCAAAAAGTGTGAAATAGCAAAAAAAATCTAAGAATAAGAACAAACAAAACATCCAAATAAACACACACATATACATACGCAAAAATACAGGTGAATAGCGCACACGAAATTGAAAATGTCAGAGAATTGCCTGGTTGTTGTTTACATCGCTCTCGCGCACTTTTCACTCTCTCGTTGTTTTTCTATCTGTCAAAATGCTACACACAGTGTTTTACAGGTGATCTTCTTTATTTTGAGTGGCATGGAAAAAAATATTCTAATTGGGACATGAATTACGAGAAGTTGCAGTGATACCAACAACTTCAACAGCTTTAATAGCTGTGTTGCCAGTTAGGGGATTTCCGATGTTTAGGGGATTTTTTTGGGGAAAGAATTGTCCCTCAGGTATTTTTATAAACATTTGGACACGTCTGTAAACATTTAATACAATATCCAAAAATATGCAACGAAAAGTATTTTCTAAAACAAACATTTAGGTATGTACAGGTATTAAATATAATAACCAATAAATGGAATAATTTGCATTACGCTAAGTGGGATAATTTATCATCCCCAAAAAAATTTACAATAAATTAAGAATTGCAAAAGATTTCGAGAATCACGAAAAATTTCCAGAAATCAGAAAATTTAATTTAATGTTATTGGTTTGGCAATAGAATAAGGCTATTTATACCCAACACTACTCTGTGGTATATATTATAATTTCGTTTTGCACCAGATGTTTGTAACGGTCCAAAATATTGGAGATAGATCCACCTTAAAGCACAACGATCGACTCAGAATCACTAGCAGATTCGATATAGCCCTATCTGTCCGTCCGTCCATCTTGAGCTTGTAAGCAAAATGCAGGTTGCAGTTTAACTCTTATCATGACGAAATTTGATGCAGGGTACTTTCTTACATCAAGAACGAAGCCTATTTGTCAAAATCGGTTCAGATTTATGTATATATAGCTCCCATATAAACCTCCCAGTTCCAAAACTACGCGATGTAGAAGCCATATCGCGACCTAAGAGATAAAAGGCGCTAAGTCCACTTTTTGCTTAATAAATGTACTTTTTGAAGCGACAAGCAAAACGAAATGTAAAATTTAAAATATTGGACTTAGTGCCTTTACACTCTTAGGTCGCGATATGTTACATTAAATCCTTACGAAATTTGATAGAGATAAATTGTTTGCGTTAACAGTAAACTTGGGAGAAACTAGTTTCAGTTTTTGATACGGTCCCAATATATAACTATATTTCGATTTTGCATAAAAGGGATAAAAAAATCCGCATTTCTGAACAGAACTTCATAAAATTAACCAAGAACGTTACTTGACAAATTTTAAAAATATCGTTTCAAATTTATTTATAAATATATCATTTTTGAAGATATATTTATAAAATTTCAGATTCAGATACGAGTATAGCCCCGGTGTATACTTATATTCCGATTAAGAATCTTAGTGTTATAAACTGACTATTTTTGACAGATGACTATCATTAGGAAAACAATATCGAAAAATATTGGCAATATTTCTACTTATTCTGTAGGCTATCATATAGACGGCTCCGACCAACTTTTGCCCATCGTTGCAGATTTTACTGTGTGATATTTCTTCAATAATGCCATAAATGTATGTACTAAAATGATTGACTTGTTGGATTATAGGCTCTATCGATGAGGAGTATAAAATAATCAATAATCCAAACTTATACTAATTTATTTGAATTTTTTAAATTGCATTATGTAGTCTACAAGTTAGACAGCGGAGTAGTATCAAACATTTTCTATAAATGTACTCCACATCGGGGTAAGGCTTTTGTCTTTTTTGTTTTAGTTAACTTTTTTTTTATTTTACATAAAAAAAGATCGTTACTCCATAGGAGCTTCTAGCAAACAAAAAGGATGCTTTTTAGAATTTAAATGAAATTTACTAAATTGCTCCAACTGTTCCGATCTCGAGCCAGGTGTCTTGCTTGTGACCAGGTCATGCCTTTGGAGTGCAATTCCGCCTCTGTTGATCTTCGCCATGTTACCTCTATATCTCGTACCTTGCGGGTTCCATTGGAGAGCAACTTTAGCGATGTCTGAGGTATATCGCCATTTTCTTCTGCGTACTTCAACTTCGATTGGTTCCACGTTACACGTTGAAAGTAGGCTATTATTGCTTATACGCAGCGACCAGAAAATCTTCGCTATGCGTCTCAAGCATTTATTAACGAAGACCTGAAGTTTTTTTGATATCGTGTTGCTAACTTTTCATGTTTCACTCCCGTACAGTAGGACTGATTTCACACAATTTCAAATAAGACTTGTTTAATGAACATTTAAAAAAGTACCATTTTACACCTCTTGCAAATTTATCCCATTTCAGTCCAACTACATTTCTACTACGAAAATACACAACCATGGGCAATGACATTCCATCGCTTTCGTCGTTCATCTGTTCAGTCGGTCTCTCTGCTTTATTCCAATTCGTTAGTGGAACTTCACGAAATGCGTTGCAATTTTTTTTGAAACACAAATTCTTGCAAAAGTTGCAAAATAATTTAAGGTCTTTTATTAAACTTTACTAAACGGATTAAGAAAAGGTGTAAACTTAAGTGATAATCGGTACATAAAAGTGCGGAATAATTGGCTTAACAACAAAAAGAAAAACGAAAACGTGGTAACAGCGACGAATGAAGAAATATCTACAGAGAAAAAATTAAATCAGTTTTTACATTTCTGAGCGTGTCAGCACAATATAAAGTAATAATAAATACATGGTGGGGGGAGCGAGCATAGGAAGTTAAGTTTTTCAAGTTGCAGTTTTCCGATTTGAAGTTTGTTTCTGACGTTTTGCTTTGCCCCCTTCGTCGAAAGCCGACGTCGTTTTCCCTTTGCGTCTTTCTTGTGACCTGACGACACGAAGTGAAGACGGCCGAAAGAAATAACCAATAAGTGGTGTGGAGCAGAGACGAGAAAATTGGGGACATATGAAAAGTTTATTACCGAAATACAAAAAAATAACAACAAAAAAGGAAAAATACGCGTGAAAACATAACATGGATGTATATTGATTTTGACAACAAACTGAACTGTCAAATTCTCATTCTCAGTGACTTAACCGTCCCGTCGACCCGACCGCATGAGCCAGTGAGCTGTCAAATTCCAATTCCCCATCTCATCGGACGTATGAGCCAAATTATAACCAGAAAAATAAGCTAAAATAAAGAATAAAAAAGATTCGAACACAAAAAAGAGGTGATGATAATGATGAAGAAGAAGAAATAGTGTGTTAAAATGTTAAAAAATACGCCAACAGTAGAAATATTCTAAAATCTAGTTTCTAGTAAAAAAAACAATCTCGCGCAGTGTTAAATA
Organism: Eudasyphora cyanicolor; assembly: GCA_963930755.1. Taxonomy (NCBI): domain Eukaryota; kingdom Metazoa; phylum Arthropoda; class Insecta; order Diptera; family Muscidae; genus Eudasyphora; species Eudasyphora cyanicolor. The sequence goes on along the minus strand of OZ005736.1, from coordinate 157,535,425 downwards.
ATAATTCGGGATCTTTGTTGAAAGAAGAGCATGGACGGCAAAGAGCAAGTAGTTCTTTAAAATGTTAAAAACTAAATCTTGTTTCTAGTGAAAAAAATTTGCAGTCTCGGAGATATCTTCGGGATCTTTGTTTAAAGCAGAGAATACAAATGTTAAATGACCTCTTTTAAAAGAAGAGGAATACCAAAAAGTGGCTATGCAAAACAGAGTTTTAAAACCAAAGAATTCATAAAAAATTCTCGGGCCTTTTAACTTCGTCCCATTGTTGGTGGTGTGGTGGTTCGTTTGTTGGAGCGAACACGCCTTAAATTCTTGATCGATCACCAAGTCAATAAAAAAATAAATTGCAAAATATTTTCTTCCAATTAGTGCTAATAATATCTTATATTCCTATCTATTTTTTATGTTTTTGTTCTATCTACTATGTATATTAGAGAATAAAAAATCTGAGAAAATCCCAAGTGTAGTAGTGTAGTGTCTAACGAAACATAAAACTTGTTCTTCATTACTTTTGTGAAAAATAATAACAACAACTGCGAAAACAAATTAAAAAACAACAACAAAACTGCCAGCTAATTTGACGTTTGCGTTGTCCGTCACCTTCAACAACGACGACGTCGTCATCGCCTTCAGCCACTAGTAGCAGAATTTTTGTTGATAACGTCACAACTGACAACAACAAAAACAGTTAGATTCCTCTTTTTAAAATAATCAAAATTTAAAACTTCATCCTCAAACAATTTCCCAGAATGGATGAGGATGAAAATAATCTAGGCCCTGGAGATACAAATCGCTTGGCTCACTTCAACAATAGCCCGGTTGCGTCAGCAGAGGATGTTACTGCTGCTGCTGCAGCACCTGCCGCCGCTGCAAACGAAAGCCCCAACTCTGATGTAGATTTTGATGATGACGATGATTTGCTGGACACCATCGAGGTAACTGTGACCACAGATGGTGCTCCTTTGCCTCGTGATGATTCAGATGATTTGGAAATTATTAACCTCTCATCGCCCACATCCCTAGTTAGTAATCTAGTGACCTCTTTAGCGGCAGCGGCAAATGCTGCGGCTCAAGTAACCGCTGAAAGACCTCCGCCACGTTCACCTGGAGCTCAGGAGCGTATGTTAAGTGTGGGCGGAAATTTGGTTACTTGGAATTATGAAAATAACCCCAACGCCACTGCCACTCAAGCCACAACATCCGGAGGGGCATCAAGAACTACTTGGCCATCAAATATGGTGGTGGCTCAAGAAGGCACAACCCGTTCACCTACCACCAGCGGCGGTGGGGGTAACATTGTACCTTGGAATTATGCAAACAATCCTAATGCAACTGCCACTATAAATGCTGTCATCCCCACCTCTTCTGCTGGAAGAGCAGATGCTTCACGTTCCTTAAGGGCCCAACATTTATCTTGGGGCGACTACGAAGCCATGAGTAATGATGAAATGGATGAAGCCGCTGCTTCTACGTCTGATCGAGCCACCGATTTAAGTGCAGCTCTTTCTGCAGACGATGTGGCCGCTGAAGATTTTGGTTTAGCTGCGGCAGCAGATGGCGCCAATGCGGCTGGCGGTGCTGTTCCAAGTTTCTTTTTCGACTCGTCATCATTTCGTTCACGCACGCGCAAGGAAGTCGCCGCCCTCATCAATGCTGAATGTTGTCGTGGTGGACCTACACCTGATTTGGATTATATTATGGATCTTTTCTTCAATCCCAGCACACCGATTGATAATCCCGATAATATTTCCTGGATACGTTGGTTAATAGCTGGTGGTCGAACAATTCGCGAATTTGTGAAAATCGGTAAGTTTGCAAATCATATTAGATATTATTTATTTATTTAGAATATATTTTTCAAAATTAATTCATTAAATATAAATTGTGGCACCGGGTAATTAGGACGATTTGCGTTCGGCGACAAAGAAGTAAAATCAAACATTAGGGCTTTTGGTCTAAACATCACAAATAGGTACCTATAATGTATTTCTAAAACGCCCCGTATTCGAGGTAGTATATTCTGCCATGAACAATCAAGAAGCTTTTTGTGGCAGAAATACTACATTAGACGGGAATATTTGAAACAGACAAAGAAACACCACAGAAGTTGCATCTGCCAGACATCGTGCCGTCGTTGTTGTTGTAACAGGTCTTCTGTGACCTTGTGATTTTCCCAGAAAGAATGAACGTATGGAATTAGTGCATTGATGTTGTTGAATGATGGTGATGTGTGACGGTGTTGAATGATGGTGATGTGTGAGGGATGGGATGAGAAGTGGGTTGCGCCACTTCAAAGGGTCGAACTTACAAAAAAACGATGGGACGCAGATCAGTGCGTCGATTGGTGCATTTTTCTGTATTGTGAAGTCCTTACCGTATCGTCGTTGTTGTTGTTGTAGCAGCTTGGAGACGCTGATTTGATAATCCTTAATCTATTGCTATTACAGACTTCGTTCATGCATATATCCGATTATCACGGGAACATTATGTTGTTTTCATCCACTCAATGTTGTCCGGTTGTAAATTAACATTCGTCTGTTAATTTCAGGGAATGGATGTTATTTGAGTGTTGCTGTTTCAATTCTCCACAATAAGCGCTGCATTTCTGTTAATAGTCGTCTTGGTGTTATGTCTATTTTTAGCTTTCCTGTTGTCTTGGGTGATCAGATGATGGTGATGTGTATGCGCTGGTATTGTTAGAAGCCGTGAATTTTGTACAGACTGGTCCCTTTTTGGGAGGGGCGTGGCATTTTTGCCCACTTTTGTTCAGCTTATAGAGTCGGTAAAATGATTACTATTTATGCATAGTAATACCGGATACCCATCAGTAGTATAGAATTTATAAGAGCTTTAACATGTCACAAAATTTTAACCAATTGTGGGGAAGGTACCACAAGGAGCAGGCCGACATGGTTGTCCATCAAACATAAACTGGGTTTGAATAAAATATTACAACAAATTTTTAGCTTTCCTGTTGTCTTGGGTGATCAGATGTTGTTGTCGTAGTAGTGCGCCCGGTGAGCTATTTTTTGCTGCAGAAACTCGAACTATGATGACTCCCTGGCTGGGAGTTGAACCCAGCACCTTCGGGATCCAAGTCTAATGCACTAACCACCGAGCTACCGAAGGCCACCCGTTTCCTCGTTGTTGTAACAGTGTTGTTGTTTCTGCAACCGTATGATTTTCCCTGAAAAAATTGCAACAATATAATGTAATTTGGATTTACATTAATTGGAATGAAGATGTGTGTGTGTGTGTGTCATTGTGTTATGAGGATGATGTTGGGAGGTTGGAAGTAGGATGAGATGTAGGAAGGTTGAGGAAGTGCGCCACTTCTGTTGGACAGACCCATAGATCGATGGGGCGCAGATCTGTGGGTCTGTTTGGGCAGCGGAATAAATGCGCGGTGTCGTGCGGTCCTTGTCGGCACTCAGGACATGAGTCTACTAAACCGGGGATTATTCTCGACTGATACGAGTTTAGTAGAGTTGACCAGCCAGATCTGAGTTGTGCCAGTGTAGTTCTTGTTGTTCTGGCAAGGACATTGCACTATTTGAGATCGCTGGAGGATGTTGTTGTAGGACTTTGTTCGGACTACATTCGTTGACTGCGGATTGTACTGCATCCGTGTGTAGCCTATTCAGCGCTGCTGCTATTGCCAGTCGGTCGATGTCCGTTGGTATGACATCTTGGATGTCCGGGCGGTAGCGTCTGTAGTCCTTCCGCATGTGTCTGTGGGGTGGACTCTGCATCACAATGTGATGATTGGGGTGACCTGGCAGGTGACATGCCAAAAGGTACTGTCTGGTGAGCAACACGTTATGTTGCTTCACTGACTGTAAACACGTTATGTTGTTTCAGTGGCTGGTGTTGAATAATGTTTTTCCAACCCTTAGACGGACCAAGAGAATGCAATCAGATAAATTAATGTTAGAATTATGTGTATCTAGTATATAAAGCGAATGGAAAGCAAGGCATCTCTGCAGACAGCTCGGCAGTGAAATTACTGTATGGTCTGGGAAACAGACCACAGCGAACGAGGTCAATTCTCCATCAAAGGAGCCATCGGGGTTTATGACCAATTTCGGCACATAAGAGGAGATCTTCAATAGGTTTTAGTAAAAATAATTGCAAATATCGAATTATGTTTGTAGGCAAAGCATAATCAATGGAAAACAATTAGGTTTTGTTACTTAGTTGTTATTAGTCCAAACGATTTCGTGTAGGCCATGCAAATGTGTGGTGATTGCTTTAAAAGCAAGGCTCATAGAACATTTTTAAAAAATAACATTATATGTAATTGGATATTTGCTATCAAAACGCAGGGCCTGTAGAGATGAGAGAGAGAAATTAATTTTCTCGTATCGCTCGAAGCGACGAAAATATCGCAGCCGTAAGTTTATCCGGTCAAAATGAGCCAGCCGATTCCACGTCGTTATCAGGAATTGAGCATCTTTCAAACCATACTGTGGCGTATTTTGCTAAAAGATCTTGGCCTTCATCCTCATAAGATCAATCTGACTCAAGAACTAAAGCCACCTGATAATTTGAAAAGCCGAAACTTCTCCGATTGGGCTCTGGCAAAGTTAATGTTATGTCCTTAATGGAAAACCCTGTATTTTAAAAAAATATGCGTCATTGCAATCTCCTCCCAAACAAACTTGCAAAAATATGAAAAATTATTTTTTTGATTTTACCTATTTTTACAATTTTGGTCATAATTCATACATTTATCCATCGAAATTTTCAAATAGGTACTGTTTTCTTCGTTATGATGCTAGCTTTCAAAATATGGAACAAACGATTTTTTGGCGCTTTTTATTCCCTCGCCTTAGAGAGGAGGGTATATATCATTTGCTACAAACCAAAAGTGTAACACATCGAAGGAGTGAAGTCCCCAAGTACGTTTGGCGGAAATTCGATTTGCGTCAGTTTATGTCATTTGAGCAATGTCCGTCCGTACGTCCGTCTGTCTGTGTGTCTTTCTGCTGGATTTTCTGCGAAAGGATTAACCGATTGACTTCAAATTTGGTATGCGGTAATATTTTTCTCCATCTCCGCCTAAGTTCGAAGATGGGCCATGTTGGTTCACTCCTTCTAGTACCTCCCCCACAAAGGGTTAACTTGTAGTGAATTATTAATTAGTAACTTCTATTCATTTGAATCCTCTGAAATTCTACGCATAATATTACTTTATAAGTCACTAACACTTCTAGAAAAATCGCGCCCCTTTTGGTAGCTCCCACACAAATGTACCATTTAGCTCCAAAAGATAACTGCTTATAACAATAACATCACTTCATGCAAATACTTGAAATTTTATGCAGTGTAATGTTTTTATAGTACCCATAGTCTAGTGAAAAGTGGGCGTAATTGGCACGCCCTTTTTGGTACATCCCACACAAATGTACTATTTTGCACCAAAAGTTAACAGCTTATAATTTGAATACCAGTGCATAAAAATGCTTGAAATTTTGTATAGTGTAATGTTTTTATAGTGCCTACAGTCCAGTGAAAAACGGGGGTTATTGCCACGCTCCTTTTGGTGCCTCCCAAACAAAATGGCCAAATCATACCAAAATTTAATAGATCATAACTTTAATATACCAGTGCACATAAACTCCTACAATTCGGTACAGTGCAATATATTTGATGTATCTATTGTTTGGCGCAAAATAGGAGTATTCGTTAAACCACCTCTGGTACCTCCCATACAAATTGACAGATTAATTCGTATATTCCATATTACAGTACCCACAAAGTGAGGGTATACCTTAGTCGGTTTACCCGACTGAAACTTTCTTACTTGTTTTTCTATTTTTTTATGGTTTTTTCGTGCTAGCAAAAAACAAATTTAAAAAAAAAATAAAATTTTTTGTAATTGTTTTAACGACAGTTACTAAACTTTTGTTTCGACATGAACGCGTCATTACTAACATTTGTAGTCCTCATAATTTCCTTTAAATTATCTCGGCATTATCGAGAATTTACTTAAATTATTTTAAAAAAAATTTTACGTAACATTTTTTTTTATGGATCTAACAAATGTTTCGCGAATTTTTTCTGTTTTTTCGTGGCAGCAAAAAACGATGTTTTTGAAATAAATTAGATTTTTTTCTAATTGTTTTAATGACTGTTACTAAACTTCAGTTTCTACATGAAAGTGATTTGTTTTTAGCATTTTTAGCCCTACAATTTAAATATTTGATCCTTTCGATTTCAATGAAATTTTACTCGCGTATACTAGAAGGCCATGCAGACTTACTATCTTTTACCGATTGTGTGAGAGGTACTAGAACGGGGCGGGACAATAACGCCCAATTTGTCCTGGACTGTTGTTACAATAAAATAATAACTGCACAAAGTTTTCAGTATTTGTATGCGCTGGTATTGTTAGAAGCCGTGAACATTTTGTACAAACTGGTCCCTTTTTGGGAGGGGCGTGGCATTTTTGCCCATTTTTGTTCAGCTTATAGAGTCGGTAAAATGATTACTATTTATGCATAGTAATACCGGATACCCATCAGTAGTATAGAAGTTATAAGAGCTTTAACATGTCACAAAATTTTAACCATTTGTGGGGAAGGTACCACAAGGAGCAGGCCGACATGGTTGTCCATCAAACATAAACTAACATTTGTAGTCCTCATAATTTCCTTTAATTTATCTCGGCATTATCGAGAATTTACTTAAATTATTTTAAAAAAAATTTTACGTAACATTTTTTTTATGGATCTAACAAATGTTTCGCGAATTTTTTCTGTTTTTTCGTGGCAGCAAAAAACGATGTTTTTGAAATAAATTAGATTTTTTTCTAATTGTTTTAATGACTGTTACTAAACTTCAGTTTCTACATGAAAGTGATTTGTTTTTAGCATTTTTAGCCCTTCAATTTAAATATTTGATCCTTTCGATTTCAATGAAATTTTACTCGCGTATACTAGAAGGCCATGCAGACTTACTATCTTTTACCGATTGTGTGAGAGGTACTAGAACGGGGCGGGACAATAACGCCCAATTTGTCCTGGACTGTTGTCACAATAAAATAATAACTGCACAAAGTTTTCAGTATTTGTATGCGCTGGTATTGTTAGAAGCCGTGAACATTTTGTACAAACTGGTCCCTTTTTGGGAGGGGCGTGGCATTTTTGCCCATTTTTGTTCAGCTTATAGAGTCGGTAAAATGATTACTATTTATGCATAGTAATACCGGATACCCATCAGTAGTATAGAAGTTATAAGAGCTTTAACATGTCACAAAATTTTAACCATTTGTGGGGAAGGTACCACAAGGAGCAGGCCGACATGGTTGTCCATCAAACATAAACTGGGTTTGAATAAAATATTACAACGAAATTTTAAGTCTTTTGGTCACTCCTTATCGTTTGCACCATTTAGTCGAACTGACAGACGGGCGGACACTAATTAATTCATAGTTTTTAATTCTTAGAGAGGATGTTAAAATCTTTCAAAGGGACAATACATATTGGACTAACTTCATACTTCTGTTCAATCGCCAAAATCTGAAAAATCAAGGATTAAGGACATTTTTAGTCCTTTTTATGTCCTTAATAGACAAAAATTAATTACTTCATTTATAATTTTTAGAGTGGATGTTAAATTCTTTCAAATGGTATATACAGGGTGGCTGATATGTAATGCAACAAAGTAAAGCGCTATATATTTTTTTTAAATTTTATTGTTCAAAAGCAAAAAATGTTGGAAATAACATATAATTTTAGAAACAGTTTAGATTTGTTCGAAATGGCCACCATTGGCACGAATTATGACCTTCAAATGGCCGACAAGGCCATCACACGCTGCGCGAAAGTGGCTCTACGGTATTTTGGCCCATTCCCGGCGAAGCGCCGTCTTGAGATGATCCATACTTTGGTATTTTTTAGTGCGCACCTTACTCCCTATAATGTCCCATGCGCAAAAGTCCAACGGATTGAGATCCGGAGATCTTGGTGGCCATTGTGTGGTAGAAATGAAGCGAGGAACGTCCTTTTTAAGCCATTCTTGGTAGACGCGTGCTGAGTGCGATGGTGCTGAGTCCTGTTGGAATGTCCATGGTCTGCGGCCGAAACGTTTGTCTGCCCAGGGCTTCAATACTGTCTTTAGGACATTTTCCCGATAATATTCGGCATTTATTTTGTCCCCATGGTCGATGAATACGATCGGGGAGCGACCATCGGCCGTTACGGCGGCCCACACCATTGCCATCGACGGCGCTTGAGTTCTGGTGGCCAATCGAAGGTGTAAATTTTCAGCTGACCTCTTTGGCAAGTAAACCCGATCATTTTGTTTGTTCACAAACTGCTCAATTTGGAATGGCTTCTCATCGGATAAAACCAATACGGTAACTGGCCACTTCCGTGCAAGCGAAGCAACTCCATGGCTCTTTCCAGTCTAACTTTTTTCTGTGCATCGGTGAGCTCTTGCACTTTTTGGAACTTCAATGGCTCTAGACCAAGCTCATTTTTTAATATGTGTTGTATCCGTTCTCGCGATATGTTCAGCTCACGAGCAATTTTTCTACCACTGGGGCGTGGATTTCGATCAAATCTGGCCTTCACTTTTCGGATCATTTCTGGTGTTGTTACCGTTTTTTTTCGTCCACTTTTTGGACGCGATGCAACACTGCCAGTATCACGGTAACAAGCAATGGTACGAGAAACAAAAGATTTATTCACATTTAAATGCTGGAGGGCTCTAACGATAGCCACTTGTGTTTTTCCACCCAAATATAAAGCAATCAAACTATCACGCATGAATTCCATCACGAATAACTTTCTTTCTGAATGCAATAGACCAAAATGCTTTTGTAAGCTTGTAAACAATAAAATGAACTGTCACTGAAATAAATCTGTCAGCTATCAGACTAGCGGTTTAGAAATGATAGCAACCTGAAATTGGTTGCAATACATATCAGCCACCCTGTATATATCATTAAAATCTGATATTCCGTTCAAAATGTATGTAGGCTTTAAAAGGCTACATTTGTACGTAATAAAATGTTGTAGGTGACCAACTTGGGCACCCTATAAAATCAAAACCGTTATGAATTTGGACGCTCGGTAAAAGGTAATAAGTCTGCATGGTCTTCTAGTATATGCGTGTAATATTTCATAGAAATCTAAATCCACATACATATATTCGGACTGGGTTGGTTTCCTTTGCAATTACCCGTATCAACAATGTAAATTGGAATTCAAGAAAAAAAAATTTAAAAAATACTTCACCATAAAAATTTTTTTTTTTTGCTTTCATAAAGCAGTACTCCAAAATCTATACAAAAAAATCTTTTTAGGTCTCGGACACAAAAAATTTTGTTTTCTTGCATAGTGCAAAGGAACACAATATTATGCAAATGACTACCACGACTGGCTTGGCAATTAAGAATTTAAGGTTGGACTCAGGTACGTGTGGGCCATTTAAAATTTTAAATTTGAATCGGCTATAAAAAAGTAACGATAATTTTTTTTTTTCAAATTTCTGGTTTTAGTGGAAAAGTTGAACTTTGTCATTTAATAATGGAACACAATATCATTCATATGACTACCACCACTGGCTCGGCAGTACCTCATCCGATCAATCAAATTTTTCAGTACATTTTCGATTGTTTCGGGTCGAATCTCTTTAATGGCAACTTCGATATCATGCTTCAACGCTTTAATTGTCTCTGGACGCTTTGCGTAACATCTAGCCTTTATGGCTCCCCGCAGAAAATAATCCAAAGGGCTCAAATCACAAGTTAAAGTAATCGGTAGTTAAATTTAAAATTTTGAATAGTCCACCCTTTACTTTTTCGAATCTTCTGAAATTCCACAAATAGTTATACATTATTAGACCCCATCACCTGGAGAAAAATGGGCAAAGTTCACGCCTCTTTTGGTACTTCCCACACAAATGGACAATTTTGCACCAAATGTTAACAGCTTATATCTTTAATGTCAGTGCATATAAATACTTGAAATTTTATAGAGTTTTGGCATTTGTTTAAAGAATGACATTTCCACACGCTTCTATGGAGTTTATTTCTTCCGGCAACAACAACACTTCCACCAAAGGATGACACTGTGTTGTGGAATGAAATTATTGTCCGGTTATCTATATTCTTTGTTTGGCATTTTATAAAATTAATAGATAACGAACAATTACAGTATTTACTGTATTTTTAAAATGTGCATTAATTCATTTACGATTTCATTGAAGCCTCAAATAAGAATTCCTCAGTGTCCTTCGGTAATTGCAACGATTACAGCCAAAATCGTTTTTCTTTAATTGGCCTTTTCATTTTCCGAGTATTTCTTTGTTGCGTGTTTTTTTTTTCTTTGTAAAATTTCCCCCATTTGAAAATGCAAAAGCAAAACAAAAAATGCTTTGCGAGTAACACACATAAATATTTCTTTTTTATCAATGAAAATTGTTTTATAGTCTCTTTGTGTTGTTGTTGCTGTTTTGCACTTGGCATTTGTCCATTATTTCTAAGCCTACAATGAATTCGCCTTTGTAGTGGTGCAATCTGCTGCGGCCACAATAATGATAACAAATGGGAAAAATGCAATAGAAATGAATTGTTAAAAATGGGCGAATAACAATAAAGAAATTGAAAAGCACACAAAGAGGACTAACTGACAGTCAGCCACACAGACAGAAGTGTACAATTAATTCGACATTACCACAACAAAATTAAATCGTTTTGTGCCTTGAAATAGATAATTGAAATTGTTTTATATCGTACCTGAATCGTTTGCTAACTTAAGAATTCTCCCTCTCCCTTTGTACACTCATTATACTCTCCTTTTAAGTTGCATTTTGTTGTTGTTGCGATTTTCACTTTGCGATGACGTCAGCACGTTAATAAATCATTACACCTCAGCAAATGTAATGTCAATGACATCTAAAACGATCCCCAACAAACAATTGCAATTGAATATGGCACAATTAAATATGAATATATCATTAATTTATTGTGGGATTTTCTGTCTCCCGCTCTCTGAGCTCAATACTTACATACACTGAAAATAAAACAAGTAAGAAATTTCAGTCGGGTAAACCGACTACTTACATTGTGAGCAATGTAAATGTGTACTTCTAAATAGATACCTTCATTCTAAACTATGCTAAGTGCAAGAATGTAGTTTTTCAGGAGAAGCGATTAAAGTTTGATGCATTTTTTAAAATTTGTATGGAATTCCTCTATAATGCAAATCGAATTACCTTTACTGTTTTGTGAATAACTTTTGATTGGGTTGACGGATAAAAACCAAATTTTGGCTGAATATAATTTGGAAAATTAGGAATTAAAAATGGCATTTCCCCAAAAACTTGCTGGGTCGACTTAGCATGTTTTAGAATGAAGGTATCGATATGTACTAATATTATGAGCTATTTAATTTGTTATGTCTTGGCTCTTTTTGTATGGGAGATACCAAAACGGGTGTGGGGATAACTCCCATTTTTAAAAGGACTGCAAGAATTTTAAAAACTTTACACTGCCCAAAAGTTTTGAGTATTTATTAGCAATGGTATTTACGATATAAGCTGTAAACTTTTCGTATGTACAAAATGGTACGTTTGTGTGGGAGGTACTAAAAGGTGCATGATAATAACGTCCATTTTTCGACAGACTGTAGGTACTAACTAACCATTACATTTACAAAATTTTAAGTATTTACATATATGTACTAGTACAAAAGTTATAAGCTGTTAACTTTTGGTGCAAATAAAATCATTACACTGTACAAAATTTCAAGTATTTTTAATCATTGGTTTTGGTACCAAACATACCATTTGAGTGGGAGGTACCAAAAGGGGCGTGTCAAAAAACCCCATTTCGATTTTTTTTAGAAGATTCGAATGGGTTAGGTTAGGTTAGGTTAGGTTAGGTTGAAGAGAGGAGACGTTTAAACGTCTCATGTCCATGGACATACACTTAAGCCAGTGGTTCGGCTTGTTGTGCGCTCCTTATTTATGATCTTTTTATACCTTACGAGTTACAGAAAATCGGTACTAGACACGAATTTTCTCAGTATCTTCCAGTTATATCCTCTGAGAAGAGTCAAATCTGGTAATATGTCGGAGTCGAAATGTTGGGATCTTGCATGTGTAAAAGCCGGGCAGTGACACAGAAAATGTTCCATTTCGATGTTTTCCCTGCATGCCATGCGTTTCCTGCTAGTCCCATGCGATGAAGATGTGCTTGTAAGCTCGAGTGTCCCGTTAGAACACTCATCATCTTACTAGTATCGATCTTGTATAGTTTTGAGAAGACTTCTTGTTTTCTTTTCATTTGGGTCACCCCACAGTATCTTTGCAGTTTCTCCTACTGTTGCGCTATTCCACACAGTTTTGTGAGCCATCACTGCCCAGTGCTTCAACTAATTTTTAGTGGCTTCGAAAGGTTTCCAATTTTCCAAGTTTATTACTCGAAGTTCTCTGCCCTTTGAAGCCAAGCTGGTTTGCCCGTTAATTTCCAATCACTCCGTTGTGTCCTGGTACCCAGCATATACGCAATTGATCATGCATGGGCTGAGTAATTATTTATCGTTCTTTTACAGTCCAACACAGTTCTGGATTTGACCGTTTCCGATGTTATTGCTTTGATCGCCATTTGGCTATCTGTGAAGATGTTGGCATATTTAGGCTTTGTGGTGTTACTGAGCCAGTTCACACACTCCGTGGTTGCTTGAAATACCGTGGCGGATGTGAAGTTCGACTTCTGGTTCATCAATAAAAAGTCCCAGATCCGTCCTTCCTCCTCGCTTGGACCCATCCGTGTAGCAGCTGGTTCCCACTGGCACATGGGCCAATGTTTCATTTTCCCAGGAGCGTCTGTCTGGCACAAACGAATCACAGGTAGCTGTAAGCCGCACTTCAGGAATGCGGTCGAAGATTTCTGGTGTTTGAATGTGACCTACTAGAGATTCTAAAATCTTCTGATGGTACGACTCGTGGTCTCGATTTATCCATTCACCCATCACTTGTAGACGTCTTGCTGTGAGGGCTGCCTCATACTTTATACGGATGTCTATTGGTTGGATGTGCAGTATAGTCTCCAACGCTTTTGTTGTCGCAGTTCTAAATGCCCCGCTTATGCCTAGACAACGCATACGTTGAATTTTTTGCAAAGGTATTACGTTGCACTTCTTGTCCATTGATGTCCACCACACTACACAGCCGTAGATGATTATTGGTCTAATCAGGATCATGTAAAGTCAGTGAGTCATATTTGGACGTAGTCCCCATTTTGAAACCATAGCTCTTCTGCACAACGACCAACATCTGTGGGCCTTTGTAACTCTTTCTTCAAGATGATCTTTCCAGTACAGTTTCAGATCCAAGATTACTCCCAAGTATTTTACCTTTTTAGTTATAGCAATTGTCTTATTCAGGAATCGAGGCCGGGTAAACGTGGGATTTTCGTTTTCCTTGTAAATAGACATATTTCCGTTTTGTCTGGGTTTACATTTAATCCCCTTGGTTGTGCCCAGTTATATGCTATGTTAAGTGCCTCCTCAGCTATCCGGCATAATAGATTTGGATGAAAGCCCCTTAGAAGTATTACAACGTCGTCTGCCTAAAAGACTTGTTTAAGTCCTTCATTGGTGAGGGCTTTTAGGAGACTGTGTATCGTCGTAACCCATAGAAGAGGCGATAAAATGCCCCCCCCCTGAGGTATACAACGATTTACCTTGTCTCTAATTTTTACGTCATATGACCCACAAATAATCCACCTATTCCTTAGCATATTGTTGATCCTGTTTTTCAGCGCCCGGTCAACCTGAAACTCGTCTTTTTTTCAGCGTGTGATAATAAAAGTTTTCCACAAAGTCTTATTTAAAATGCAAAGTCCAACTGACAAGTCTGTGTCGATTAACTCGACTTACAGGGCTTGGGTATTAATATTTGCAAATACACAGACAACATTTGCAGTGTAAAAACAAAATGATGTCTGTCTGTTTTCTATGTAACTCTACAAAAATCCTTTGAAAATTCTCTTATGTCAAAGTCGTGAGTGAGTTTTATCTTCTGATTGTTACAGTGTTTATTTGTTCGCAGGATTTTACGAGAAACTGGTGGACAATGAACAGTATTACAATGAACTTGTGCTACAACTCCAAAAGTCGAAGCACGTCGAAAACACCGGCCTCAAATTGAGTCTGAGCGATATAAAAAGGTTCTTTGCAAGTTCTAACTCGAATAACCTCCGGCGTTCAGTCGTGCTATTGTCCGAATTGGACACATGCAATGTTTTACAAGTTTTGCAGGATGAACTAAATTAAAATGTAATCTATATGAAACTTTCAATGGGAAATTGTTACACAATGACGTCACAGTTATGACAATGATGCATCTGACAGTGACGTGTGTATTTTCTGTTTGATGCTGTGTCTGTTATTCTGGTCCTGCTGTTGTCTTCATCGTCGTCGTTTTGATGGTCAATAAACTGTAATTCATACAACAACAACAATAGAAAAACAGAAAATGCTACATTAACAGCAGCAATCGTGGCTACAGATGCAAGCAACTTTACCACAGCCAACAAATGTTTCGTTTTCTGCTGCCATCGTTTTTCTTTTTATTTGCACTGCTCCAAAAGAAATGGCAACATTTGCGCTTTTATTTTCCCCTCAATCTTGGACAAGACCAACAAAAAGAAAAGAAACAAAATTGCAATGCAATGCAGAATGTTATGGATAAAACAAATTGTCGGCTGCATGACTGACTGACTGGCTTTTGTACTCCACTTCATTCCATCGTCATCATTCAACTCTATAAGACTTCCATGGAGAGTGTAAAGTTTGATTGAAAAATCATTACCACTGTTGGTTGGTAGGCTTTTTGGTTGGCAGATCATCAGAATGATTCCTTTGCATTTTGCTTAGGTTTTGCGCCGCCCCAATGATTCGTACTCAGCTTTTCTACTCTAGCCATATGCAAATCCTAAAAATTTTCAGAAATAAATATAAGTTTTAAAATTTATATAGGTTTGACGATTCGCGTCTGTTATTCCGTCACTGATGCCAAATCATCATGTCAAGTCACACGATTGGACCGAACATACAAAAGGTACTACTTTATTATCAAAAAAATGATTGGACGTTGGTGTTAACATTGTGTGCTGTGCCCTCTTTTATAGTCTACTCTTAAACGTTTGGTGGTGAAATTTGAAAAGACCGGTTTGGTTAACAATTACCTAATACTCACTTGTACGACAAAGGCACCCCAGATCGGCCGCGGACATCGTCAGAACTTTCGCAGACTTCAACTTGCCGAAAATTGCTTTGGAATTTGGGTCTATAATGAAACTGAGCTTGTCTTTTCGGAAAGTGCAAAATTTTCCGAAATGTGGTATAAAAGGCCAGTTTTGGATAAAAGGGCATAGAAAATGTTGTACTTTTTGCAGAAACGAAATCGCCATTAATTTATTGGAAGGTGTAAGGAAGACAAATGTCGACCTATAACCCTGCCGCCCTTTAACTTGTAGGATCACGTTTGGTGCTCTCTCATAAAATGGTCCACTGATATACTTAGTAGTAAAGGGTTTTCCAAGAAGAAGTTTTATTTTGGTATTCAAAGAAAAATTCAATTTTTTGAGATAAATAATCGAATGTTTATTTCATAATAAAGAGGAAGGTATGCCGTTAATAATGAAAAACAACATCAGCCAAATGGCCACCACGACCACGCTTACAGGACCATATCCTTCTCATGAAATTTTCCATAACCAAATCGCAAAGTGGCTGCCCTATGTCCTCGATAGCCTCACGAATTCTATCTTTGAGGTCTTGAATCGACGCTGGGCTGTTGACGTAGACCTTGTCTTTCACGTGGCCCCAAAGGAAGAAGTCCCAAGGTGTTAAATCACAAGATATAGCCAAATGTGATCACCTCTTCGAAAGATAACACGGTCCGGAAACTTTTCCCGTAACAGAGCAATGGTTTCGTTGCTTGTGTGGCATGTAGCGCCTTCTTGTTGAAATTAAACGTTGTCCAGATCAATACCATCCAATTCCGACCATATAAAATCATTAATCATCTCTCAATAGCGCAATCCATTCACCGTAACTGTTGATCCAACCTCATTTTCGAAAAAGTATGGTCCAATGACCCCGCCGTACCATAAACCGCACCAAAGAGTCACACATTGAGGATGAAGACGCTTCTCAACAATAACTCTTGGGTTTTCCGAGCCCTAGATGCGACAATTTTGCTTGTTGACGTAGCCACCGAGGTGGAAATGGGCCTCATCGGTCAAGATGATTTTTCGATGATTTTCGAATTTTAATAATTTCAATGCGTTGTTGAATCGTGTATCGTTCCATTTTTAGTAATGGCGTAATTTCTACTTGTCAAATCTCAAAGAATAAAAGGTGATTCAAAATAACACCTCTTGTTGGAAAACCCGTAGTTCGGACAATACTTCTGTACGGCATTGTAATGTGGCGGACAGACAGACAGACGGACGGACATTGCTCAAAAGACTTAAAATGTCCATATTACAGCATATAACAAATTTGAGGCATTTAACGGATTATAACTCCAAAACTACAATACATTAATCGGTCGAGTGGAAGACTAGAATTAGCCCTCAAAGAGTAGATTCACTGGAAAAAACCCCATATTTCTAACTCATCTATCATCGGAGAAATATGGGTACTCAGATTTAGGCAACGCCGATATCTCGAAAACTAGAATGCATGAATCGGTCGAGCGAAAAACCACAAGTAGCTGACATGGAGAGTACAAACTGGGAAAAAATCCTTTATGGCCACCTGGCCTAGGTTTTTATATATATAGATTAGGGCGGGTCGATTTAAAAATCGCCCATTGCTCAGTGAAAAACGTATTCTAGGGATCAAAATAAGAAACTTTGCCGAATGAACCATACCTCTAAAACGAATTCTGATGTCCCGGAAAAAATCCCACTTTGACCCATTTAGAGTGCTCCAATCGAGTCCAAATGTATGGAACCCCCAGGGGGTTCCAGGCGGTGTGCCACTGGCATGGGTGGGTCGGGCCTCCAAAGTTAGTGGGGGTCGGTCATACATTTGGACTCGATTGGAGCACTCTAAATGGGTCAAAGTGGGATTTTTCAAAATTTGCCCTACCCAAAAGTTCGACCCATATTCCGGGACATCAGAATTCGTTTTAGAGGTATGGTTCCTTCGGCAAAGTTTCTTATTTCGATCCCTAGAATACGATTTTCACTGAGCAATGGCGACTTTTTTTGCCTCCCCACAAATCGACCCGGCCTAATATAGATTCTAAGATATTGGCTATATATATACCAGATATTGCAACGACGATATCTCGAAAGCTATAATAAAAGAATTGGTCGAGCGAAAAACCACTAGTAGCTGACAGTTAGAGTATAAACTGGGAAAAAGCCAGAGCACCTAGGATTTGAGATATATAGCTTGAGATATTTAGGCTATATGTAGGTGATATTTGGGTAACTATATATCACCGATCCTAGATGAGCTGGACATATGGGACTTTTTCCCAGCTAATAAATTGGCTAATAGCTATTTTTACGCTCGACCGATTCATGTATTCTGGCTTTCAAGATATCATTGGTGCAATATCTGGAATATATATATCCGAGATCTTTGAATCTATATATCACAAATCCTAGATGAGCTGGCCATTTTTTCATACGTTCCACAAGGTTTGTGTCTTGGGTGTGGGACGAATTTAACCCACAAATTTATCTTCACACCTTTGAAAAATATAGAAATTTAGCACTTTTGGTAGAAATAAGAGAATTTGAATATAATCCGTTTTTTATACCCCACTATTGTGAACAAGGGTATATATTAGTTTTTTTGAACTATTTTTTATTTACTCATCCATAAAATAATATAAATACATCAAATGATAATAATTTTATATAAAATAATAATAACTATATATAATAATATAAATGTTTATACACTGATAGAAAAAGCTTCGTCATGGCGTCGAATTTGTACATCATCACGATTATTTTTTCGTCAAAAGTCAGGTAACGTACGGAATAATCCTCTTGATGAATTTGTTCGTCATCATGACGAATTTCTGTTTCCAAAAACTTTCGTCCTCAGGATGATCCATTCATCACCACGACGAACCCCATTCATCACGACGAATCGCATTCATCACCACGACGAACTCTATTCATCACCATGCTGAACTTCATTCATCACCACGACGAATTCCATTCGTCACCACGACGAATCCCATTCATCGTCACGACGAATTCCATTCGTCACCACGACGAATCCCATTCATTATCACGACGAATCCCATTCATCACCACGACGAATTCATGCCCACGACTATTTAAATTTTAAAAATTCCAATAAATGTTCTTCTAGTTTTAAACCATTTAAAATGATATGGAAAATAAAATTATTTGACTGCATTGCTAGGTTCAGTTGTGAATATTTGTTTCGAGACGCAGTTCTTATCAGGTAAGGCTGAAATCAAACAACCGAGAAGTGTTCATTAGTTCTGCTATTTTAAATCAAAAATAATCACATCAAGTAATGTATTTGCCAACAGACCACTAGCACAAATGTTTCACACTTATACAGCTTGTCGAGCTGCATGTACGAGTATGCATGTGTTTGATGTTTTGTTAAACAAACATCCGTTACGCCGTGCCAGTGCGGTTTGTTTGAACCAATCGGTGCTGCGTGGAACACACACGTGTGCGAACATAACAACGTCGCATGTCTTACTTTGTTTTGCTGTAGGAGTTGACGTTGCCGTAAAGGGCGAATAAGTCGATCGTTCTCATGATGAATGGATAATCTTATTGACGAACGGTGTTCGTCATTAATTATTAGATTTTTTAAATTGATCTTTTACAACAAATTATTTAACTAAGGTAATCAGAACCTTATCGTTCTCTCGACGAAATTAGAAATCACCAAAAACATGACTAGATGATCGTGTTCGTTCTATTGACGTACAAAAACATCGCATGTACGAAACTTTTCGTCACCAGTACGAAGATATATTGACGAAACTGATTCGTCATGGTGACGAACGGTTTTTCTATCAGTGTAGCACATTTAAATGTGTAAATAAGAAAATAACAAAAAAAACATCAATGTAAAATTAAAATAGTTCTAAAAAACAAACGAATCAACGTAGAATGCTAAAATTTGGATGTGAATAGCAGAACAATAAGATCCGCAAAATATATATTTTTTCGAATTTTTCTACCGTGGATCTTAAAGGACAATGAAGAACTAAAAATTGATACACCTTTTTTGTAAAATTGTTGTTCCAGTTTGTAAAAACAAAAATAGTATTTAGATAGCCCAAAATGTGCCCTTTCATTTGACGGCCATATCGTCTTACACGTTGTTTTAGAAAAATTACAAAATTTTTTTAAATAATTATGTCTTCAAAAAGTGCCATGTCATTTTTAACGCGAACTCGACCAAAATAAAAATTTGAGTATACAATTTTGTTTTGCTTCTTGTTAGCTTTCAAAATTATACAGGATGTTTTTTTAGACGTGTGGTTTTCAATCTGGCAATACTTTTTTCGGAGTTGGTCTTTTTGACAGCTCTCGCTTGATTTATGCTCAGTTTGGTTTGCCATTTCGTAATGAATGGACTTCCTCCGGAACAACGTTTGCGAATCGTGCAAATTTATTACCAAAATAATGGTTGGGTTCGCGCGACTCATCGCAAAAAGTGGTCAAAAATTGGCCCTCTCGTCTGGAATTTATTCGAGCCAGCCGCGGCGGCCACTTGCCCGAAATAATTTTTAAAACATAATGGCAAACCCTTATCTTTATAATGAAGCTAAATTCTTGGCCATAATATTAAATTGTATGAGTTCTATTTCTTCTTGAAACCACACGTCTAAAAAAAAACACCCTTTATATGCATTTCCATGATTATTTATTATTATTTTATTTCAATTATTTTTGTTCAATTATGTCGCACGTTGTTATAGATAGGGAGTGATTAACTGTGCGAATAGTACAATTTCCAGAATATCGTTCCTCAGATCTTCAACGCGCTGTGCAATTTACCTCGGATCCAATAATGTTGTATTTGGATTCATTAGAAAACAATATTCGTAACCAATCCTAAACTTTTCACGTTGTTTTCCCGATTTCGTCTATTTTCTTTCATTTTATAAGTCAACAGAGGATTTTTGGCAGGTATTTTGGCTGAAAAAACAAACTTCTTTCAAACTTCTTTCGATCGTGCGTGTGGAGACATCTACGATTCCAGACACATTTAGCTAAACTCTGATTTTTTCCGCAGTTATAAAACCATCTGTGAGAGATATATTGTTATCTAACTGATCCTTACAGAAATTCGTGCATCGATGCCTCCCAGACCCCTTCTTTCGATTAGACCTTTTCGTGTCCTGTATTTTTGTAACAATTGATGCAAAGAACTTTCATTAAATCCTACACGCTGAAAAATAGTCCCTTCTGTGATATATTTTCCTAAACATATTCTGCTGGAAATATACATATGTTTAAGGCTACTCCAAATATGTAATATTTGACTCACACAAATATTTTATGTTTGGGAGGATATTGTTCTAAACAAAATTATGTTCCCGTCCTAATATTTTTTATTTGGAATATTTCCGAAACAAATGTGAATGTGTATTGAAGTATTTTGGCAATATATCAATGCCTTAATTTAAAGGCAAGTTTTCTGTTTTTCAGATGTTCAAAATTAAATTTTTTAAATCGTATAATCTTTCGTAACTATAAATTGCATTAACGGTTTGACAAAACGTGATGAATTGGTATATTTATAAATTAAAAATTAGGGCTGTAATACAAAGGCTAATGCTGCTTATGCCATTTTTAAATAAAATATATATTTGGAAAACTTCTTAAACAATAACTTTGTTTTTGTGGAAACACATATTTTATTGGTGAATGTCAGTATTTTGTTCTAATATATTAATTATTATGCGTTCCAAACAAAATTTATTGATATTCAAATAATATTTATTTTTTAACAAATATATAATATTTAAAAAAATTGTTTCCAAATATAATTTCTTTCAATTCAAACACACCAAAAATGGCGATTTTCCCCGTGAAAACGTTTTTGAAACATTTTCTTTCGATAATTCAATAATTTGACCCTTCAAAATATGTGTTAACTGCGTCGAGCTTTCGATTTTATCACACTGTAATAATATAGTATTTCTTTACGATTGAAGAGGATTGCGTTGAACAAATATTTTTCTCTGTGTGCGTTATTTTAGGAATATAAAAAACTAAATTAATTAATAGGCAAAATTGATAAAGTTGCCTAAATTGATAAAGTTGGCTAAATTGATAAAGTTGGTTAAAACATTTTGCTAATAAGGCAATTTGAAACAACTCTTGTGAAACACAATTCTCAGAAGTCAACGTCTTCTGCTCGCATTATTTCTTTTTTGGAAGAAACTGCACTTGTTTGTAAAAAAGCTTCGCAAGATTAATGAAGTCCGCTTAATATTGAAGTTATTTTTGTATTTGATATGACGCGTTGTTGCATTCATTCATTCGTTTGTTGTGTGTGTATGTGTGTTCTGTGCGCAGCCGATTAAAACACGATTTATAATTTTGGAAATATGACATAATTTTTGGTTTGTCATGAACTCTGTTGTATTCGGAGATGAAATAAAAAACAACACAAAAGGGGAATTTAAATGTACATACACTGACAAAAGTTAACATTAAAACAAAGAAAATGGCTTTGGATTCAAAGTAAAGTTTCTTTATTTTTTAGCCAAAGAAACTTTTTCCATAAAACAAAGTATTGGATTTTAGAAAAAAATAAAACTAAAAAAAATATTTTGGGCCCAGCCTATTTTCTGCCGAACCCCCTTATAACAGTTAAGTTTTTTTTGCTATTACTTCGGCCATTAATATCAATTTTAGAGTAACAATAATCTGTTCAAAAGAAATTTACAAAGATATACAAAATCCAATTACTCTTCAGTTTTAAATTGTATTAATTTGTAGAACTTATTTGTATATTCAAAAAACAACCCAAAGATGCATTTGAACAATACTTGTTCATTAGTTTTGACTTTCAATTTTATTTCTTCGCAAACATGTTTTATTATGAAAAAATAAAAGATTAACAAAACAGCAAATAAACAAGTTGGTCCAACAAATTTGCAAGTAGCTAAAAAACAATAAGCTTTTAGTACTTTTATTAACGTTGTTGCTGTCATATTGTTTGGTTTTTGTTTATTTACATTTATTTACACTTTGCACAGTGAGGACAATTTCGAAAAAATGTTTAAAAATTCAGAATGTATATTTTTTTAGTTTTTTTTTTCTATATTTAGCATTTTAAAAGGCTGGCACCAATATTTTGCAGTTTAGTTTCAACACCTTTACACATATAAAAATAATTAAATGTCATAAATGGTTTTCCAACAAGAGGTGTTATTTTGGTATTCAAAGAAAAATGCAATTTTTTGAGATAAATGATCGGATGTTTATTTCATAATAAAGAGGAAGGTATGCCGTTAGTAATGACAAACAACATCAGCCAAATGGCCACCACGACCACGCTAACAGGACCATATCCTTTTCATGAAATGTTCCATAACCAAATCGTAAAGTGGCTGCCCTATTTCCTCGATAACCTCACGAATTATATCTTAGAGGTCTTGAATCGACGCTGGGCTGTTGGCGTAGACCTTATCTTTCACGCGGCCCCAAAGGAAGAAGTCGCAAGGTGTTAAATCACAAGATCTCGGTGGCCAATTGTGATCACCTCTTCGAGTAATAGCACGGTCCGGAAACTTTTCCCGTAACAGTGCAATGGTTTCGTTGCTTGTGTGGCACGTAGCGCCGTCTTGTTAAAAGTAAACGTTGTCCAGATCAATACCATCCAACTCCCACCATAAAAAATAATTAATCATCTCTCGATAGCGCAATCCATTCACCGTAACTGTTGATTCAACCTCATTTTCGAAAATGGTAGGTCCAATGACCCCGCCGGACCATAAACCGCACCAAACAGTCACACGTTGAGGATGGAGAGGCTTCTCAACAATAACTCTTGGGTTTTCCGAGCCCCAGATGCGAATTTGAATAATTTCAATGCGTTGTTGAATCGTGTATCGTTCCATTTTTAGTACTGGCGCAGTTTCTACTTGTCAAATGTCAAAGAATAAAAGCTTCAAAAGTGACAGGTACCGAAATACCGGGTAATTCAAAATAACACCTCTTGTTGGAAAACCTGTATGATTATAAACTTAATTGATCATCTGCTGTAGGGTAGATGGTTTAATTGGTCATCTACTGTAGAGTTGATTACCAAATTCATATACTGTAGGGAAGATTTTCCAATTACTCGTCTACTGTAGAGTATATGACCCAATTAGTCGTCTACTGTATAATAGATGACCCAATTTGTTGTCTACTGTAGAGTAGATGACACAATTGTTCGTCTACTGTAGAGTATATGACCCAAATGATTGTATACTGTACAGTGGATGATGTTATTGGTCGTCTACTGTACAGTATATGATACTATTGCTCGTCTACTGTACATTAGATAATATTATTGTTCATCTACTCTGGAGTATATGACCAAATTGGTTGTATACTGTACAGTGGACGATGTTATTGGTCCTTTGCCGTACGGTATATGATATATTATTGTTCGTCTACTGTACATTCTATGACATTGCTAATCTACTTTGGATCCGATTCAAAATTCGTCCTCTTTTGTAGTACAGATGACCTCCATTGGTCATCTGCTATGGATTAGAATCCAAAGTGGTCGTCTTATGTAGAGTGGATGGTCCCATTGGTCGTTTTTTATAGAGTAGATGACCCGATTGGTAGTCTAAAGTAGGATATATGACGCAATTGGTCG
Organism: Eudasyphora cyanicolor; assembly: GCA_963930755.1. Taxonomy (NCBI): domain Eukaryota; kingdom Metazoa; phylum Arthropoda; class Insecta; order Diptera; family Muscidae; genus Eudasyphora; species Eudasyphora cyanicolor. The sequence goes on along the minus strand of OZ005736.1, from coordinate 157,511,549 downwards.
TCTAATGTAGATTAGATGACCTAATTGGTTGTCTACTGTAGAGAAGATAATCCAATTGGTAGTCTACTGTAGAGTATATGAGCCAATTAGTCGTCTACTGTATATTGTTTGACCCAATTGTTCGTGTACCATACAGTGGATTATATTATTGTTAGTCTACTGTGGATCAGTTGTCAAAATTGGGCATCTTGAGTAGTATAGATGACCTACATTGGTCATCTGCTATAGATTAGAAGTCCAAAGTGGCGTGTAGAGTGGATGTTCCTATTCCTATTCCTATATGTAGAGCAGATGTCCCCATTGGCCGTCTATGTCTATTTGTAAAGTATCGTCTACTTTAGAGTATATGTCCCAATTATTCGTCTATTGTAGAGTAGATGACCCCTTTAGTCGTCTACTGTTGATTAGATGACCCAATTCGTCGCCTACTGTAGAACGATTGACCCAATTGATCGTCTATTGTAGTGTATATGTATGTCCCAATTGATCGTCTACTGTAGAGTAGATGATCCAATTAGTCGTTACTATTGATTAGATGACCCAGTTGGTTGTCTACTGTAGAGTAGATGAACCAATTTGTCGTCTACTGTATAACGAATGACCCAATTGATCATCTAATGTAGTATATGCATGTCCCAAATGATAGTCGTCTACTGTTGATTAGATGACCCAATTCGTCGCCTACTGTAGAACAATTGACCCAATTGATCGTCTATTGTAGTGTATATGTATGTCCCAATTGATCGTCTACTGTAGAGTAGATGATCCAATTAGTCGTCTACTATTGATTAGATGACCCAGTTGGTTGTCTACTGTAGAGTAGATGACCCAATTAGTGAGTCTACTGTTGATTAGATGATCCAATTGGTTATCTACTGTAGAGTAGATGACCCAATTAGTCGTCTACTGTAGAACGAATGACCTAATTGGCCTAACCTAATTCCTAAAATTTTTGTTAGATGACGTAAAATAAGCGTAGTGCAAATTCAATACGCAACCATATTTCAATTAAATTAAGATCTGTTTGAAAATTGTATTTTAAACACTTCATATTTTTACGAGTATTTATAATAGGCAATTGTTTCGATTTCATTTATGATATAATATTATAATATCTGCGATATTTATAATATCTATGTTAAATTTTTAAAAAGATTTCTTTACAAAAAAATTGATTATGATTTTTATAAAACTTGACTAATAGTGAAGATCGGCAAAATCTTAGGTTTTAGCATCATATGAATGGCTCAAATGGCAAACCGATTATATACATATATTATCAGTAGTAGCGGATTCTGACTTGAACATACTAGAGATGAAAACTTGTCGAAATGTGAAACTGGACAAATGTATTTTTATTTATACCTACATTTCAATAAGAATGGATTGTTAATTAATTTCTATACCGCAATAATCACCTAGACCCTCGATAAAATATGCAGTATAAATACATATAAAACTGCATTTTGAAATCGATGGATATGCACAAATGAAGTCAACGGTTTTTATACTGATGTTTTCAAAATTTTAGGTAGGTTCCTATTTCAAAAATAATATTTTCTTTATCATTTTATAATGGTTTCAAAAAACCGAAAAGTCGAATAAACCGAGTTGAAAAAACCGACGGTTCAAGTTATTCGAAAATGCAGAAAAACCGAAAACCGATAGGCGGTTTTTGAAGAGAAACCGATTAACCGGTTAACCAGTGCGGTTTTTGATTACCCTAGTCTCTACTCTAGAGTAGGGATGTAACGAATATTCGCATTCGCATATGCGAACGCGAATTATTCGCATCATTTAATTCGCTTTCGCATTCGCATTCGCAAAAACCATCTTTGGAATATTCGCTTTCGCATTCGCTTTCTCAAAAATATATTTCAGTATTCGCTTCCATTTATTAAAGTGTTAAATCTCCTTATTCCCTTCACACAATTTGAAGATATGTGTGTGCTTGTGTTAACAGGAGGTAAAACTATGGAAAACAGTCTTAATACTTGAATATCCTGGAAAAGTATCAATTCAGTTCCTTAAATTTGTTGGTACTAAAGGCTCAATCTATTATTCGCATTCGCATTCGCTTTCGCAAAAAAGCATATTTCACTATTCGCTTTCGCATTCGCAAGAAATATATTTCAATATTCGCTTTCTCATTCGCTTTCGCTAAAGCCACTTTCGTTACATCCCTACTCTAGAGTATATTACCCAATCGGGTATATACTGTACAATGGATGATGTTATTGCTCATCTTCTGTACAGTAGATTATATTATTGTTCGTCAACTATAGCTCAGATGTGACAATTGGTCATCTTTTGTAGTGTAGATGAGCTCCATTGGTCATCTGCTATGGATTAGATGTCCCAAGTGGTTGTCTTATGTGGAGTAAATGTCCCCATTGGTCGTCTCTTGTAGAGTAGATAACTCGTCTGGTCGTCTTTTGTACAGAAAACTAAAAATTCATTTTAAATTTTTTCTCAGGAGTACTTTATATGGTATATTTAAATGACCTGTCGCTCCATCCCTTTATGACAGTAGGCCCATTTTATAAACCTGAGCTCAACAATAACTCTTCTAACGGGTGGGCCATTTAAAATTTGAATCGGTTATAAAAAAAGGCAATTGATTTAAGATTACTCTTACTTAAAAATAATTCCTATATGTAAATTTGGAATAACTTTCGAAGAAACTCTTTGATCTTCAGCTCAACTCCTCAGTGAGAAAATCACAAAAAAAAGTCAGAATTTTTTTGGTTTAAGACCATATGTTTCAGTTACTTTCTGTCTATTGCAAAAAAATAATAGAAACATAACATTTATCACAAGTCAAAGTAATCGGTAGTTCAAATTTAACATTTAAATGGCCCACCCTTTATAAGTGGTCAATATTTCATTGCAGTCTGTTGACTAATTAAGAATTCAGATTTAGTTAATTTTTTATTTTTATTTTGCAATTCCGCCACTGTGCGACGACGCTTTGAATCTATTTTGAGTATTTTAAGCGATAGTGATTAAATTGAAATCTATGTATTTGCTAACATTGAATTATGTTTTTCAACCCCCTCAAACCCTTTGCCAACACTTGACTCTTTTGTTTTTTTTAGTTTTACATTCTCAACCATTTTACGAATTCACTAATTTGTTTTTGTAACAAATTTTCTAAATTTAATTAAATTTTCTTGGCATCGAAATTTTCAATCATAGAAAGTAAGTGCTGGCAATGATGGATAAAGAGGAGAAGGTGGAACACAAGGGGGTGAGAGGAGGTTCTGTTGTGACGAAATGCAGTCACAGAGGGTGAGGAATAAAACCGGATAACGAGCGGAAATTAAAGAAAAATTTCCGCTAAGTTGATTTTCACTTAAGTTCAATTCATTTAATTTTCAGCCACAATTCAGTTTTTCTTCGTTTTTAATTCATTAATTTTTTTATGTTTGCTAGCCTCCATAGCTGGTGCAGTTATTGAGAGGAGAGGTGGAGGCGCGTAATGCATAGCTTCAGTTATAGCCGTTGCACCAGTCTTTTGTGGATGGCTGAGTGACTGTCTGACTTGCAGCAAATTGCTGTCGACTGGTGTTGCAGCACAGCACAGCACAGCACTCCACTGCACTGCACCATCGCCAAAGACTCATTATAATTGTCGCCAATTCATGGCAGCAGTAACTAATGATGAACACCGTTCAGTGCTGCAGTGTTTTTGGCTTTGGCTTTACTTTTGCCTCATCACTCAGTGGTTGTGTCTATTAAAAGCAATGCAATTTTCTAAATGATTTTTTTTTGTTTTGGTTGAAATTTCTAGGAAAGTCGTTCATGTGTTGTGATGTGAGGAAACAAAATTCTGTTCATGATGAATGGGGCGCACGGTATATAGACGCATTTTGTTAACAACACCTTTTAGGATTATTCAGACTGTGTTACCTAGTACACTGACAGTTTTATCATTTGAAATTAGGAATACTTCATAGTTTTTTTTTCAGCCAAAGAAATGTCTTCTTTGTTTTATAAAATATGTTCTTTATTTCAAAGAAACCAAATGTTATAGACAAAAATCATATCGTCTTTTGGTTGGCAAAACTAGAGAACGGCTAGCAGCGTTGCCAGACGAATTTGAACCAAAATCGTCAAAATGGGGCCACAAAAATCGTCAAAATAATTTTTAGAAATCGTCAACACAAACTCTCAAATGATATTTGCAGTTTCTCAGAAATGTTGTGAGCCGTTCCCATTGTTAAATAAGTTTATAAGGATTGAAAATTGGCCATATTGGTACATATTTTGATATATTCCTCATAAAGGGATCCAGTCGAATTTATTTACGTCATAAACTTCATCCAATTAGGATGAAATTTGACAAAATGCTTAGAACTATTCTCACCAACAGGGGCCAGCGTAGATCCATGGTTTTATGTAGCCCCCATACAAAGGTTCCACTATATTCGACGTCTTGACACATTAGAAACCAGAATTTTCACAATATATATTTAAATTTATCTCGTATAAAACCACCTAGTCGATGGGCTAAAATTTGGTTATTTGCGTTTAATTAATTAATTCATAAAAGTAATGACCTCACTGGTTCATATATTGGTATAGCCCCCATCCGATTTGACTTCTTACCAACTTAGAAACTACAAATACCAGCCGATAGCGCAACATTATATTATTTTACCCCAGAGCAATTTCAAGGAGCAAGCGAACTTATTGGCCCATATTTCGACGTCCCATAAAATGTTCCATCTGATTTGACTTCTTTGACTCTTCAACGTAAAAAACAAATACCTACCAATTGGGCTGGATAATTGATAATTTGCGACTAATTTTAACTGAAACCATTCTTTGGAAAATTGACCTCCTAGGTGCAAGTTTTGATATAGACCTTATTTTATTTAAAAATATTCAATTAAAGGAATTATAAAACAATCCATAATACAGGGTTTTCCAACAAGAGGTGTTATTTTGAATCACCCGGTATTTCGGTAGCTGTCACTTTTGAAGCTTTTATTCTTTGACATTTGACAAGTAGAAACTACGCCATTACTAAAAATGGAACGATACACGATTCAACAACGCCTTGAAATTATTAACATTCGAAAAATCGAAAATCATCGAAAAATCGTCTTGACTGAGAAGGCCCATTTCCACCTCGGTGACTACGTCAACAAACAAAATTGTCGCACCTGGGGCTCGGAAAATCCAAGAGTTATTGTTGAGAAGCCTCTCCATCCTCAACGTGTGACTGTTTGGTGCCGGCGGGGTCATTGGACCTTACTTTTTCGAAAATGAGTTTGGATCAACTGTTACGGTGAAGAGATGATTAATGATTTTTTATTGTCGGAGTTGGATGGTACTGATCTGGACAACGTTTACTTTCAACAAGACGGCGCTACGTGCCACACAAGCAACGAAACCATTGCTCTGTTACGGGAAAAGTTTCCGGAGCGTGTTATCTCTCGAAGAGGTGATCACAAGTGGCCCCGAGATCTTGTGATTTAACACCTTGCGACTTATTCCTTTGGGGCCCCGTGAAAGATAAGGTCTACGCCAACAGCCCAGCGTCGATTCAAGAACTCAAAGATAGAATTCGCGAGGCTATCGAGGACATAGGGCAGTCACTTTGCGATTTGGTTATGGAAAATTTCATGGAAAGGATATGGTCCTGTAAGCGTGGTCGTGGTGGCCATTTGGCTGATGTTGTTTTTCATAACTAACGGCATACCTTCCTCTTTATTATGAAATAACATCCGATCATTTATCTCAAAAAATGGCATTTTTCTTTGAATACCAAAATAACACTTCTTGTTGGAAAGCCCTTTATAAAAAAATCGTTAATTTTCCATTAATTTGTTCATATCATTGAAAATCGCCATTTCGGGACAAAAATCGTCATGTACTATTTTTTGGGTCTAAAAATCTTCATTTCTGGCATCACTGACGACTAGTCCTATTATGCTGCAACAAAATGTGGAAAAACTAGCTTCCCAACAAATAAAACAGTGCCTATTTGCCAAAGATCTCTGGATAAATATATAAATTATGACCCATACTGTAAAAATAGGGAAATTCAGAAAAATAAATTTTTATATTTTTTCTTTTGCCGATTTTATTTGGGAGGTAACAAAAGGGGCGTGGCAATAAAGCACATTTTTAATAATTATGAGAACATTGCACTGTAAAAAATTTCAAGTGTTTGTATACGCAGGAATCAGAGGGGTATAAGCCGTTAATTTGTATGCAAAATGGCCCATTTATATTGGAGGTACCAAAGGGGGCGTGGTACTTACGCACATTTTGTATGGGATTATATAGGTACTGTAAAGGTATTACATTCAACATAATTTTATGTATTTGTATGGACTGGAATCAAAGTTATAAGTAGATAACATTTTGTGCAAAATGCTCCATTTGTGTGGGATGGGAGCTGAAAGTAAAGATCTTTTTGAGTGTATTTTTTGGTGAACCTCTTTTGTAAGATTCCATAATAGTATTTCTTATCGCCCTAATAATAAATTAACAGACTTCATATAAACAGAATCTGAATTCGCGAATTTTTGTAGTGATATTCGAATACTAAATATCACAACAAAAAATAATTTTGATATATTTTCTTATGAATTTCGATGATTGTAAAGCCGGCCTTAACATACGGCAATTATTTGCTCATCCGAACAATTTTATATTGTATGAGGGAATCAGAGGGAATATAATAATGAATGGTTTTATTTTGAGGTTATGTACATTTCGTCGTTGCTGATCATTCGCAGAGAACGGACGTGTTTATCACATAGCGGATAGTTACCAGTACCTATTACGCAATAGCAAAAATATGTACAAAGTCCGTAAGGCCTACATCGTAGTACCTATTACGGTCTAATACAGACAAAATAAAAATAAATCTCTTGACGGGGATGCCTTCGTGTTCCGATGGATCGCGGTTCCCCAATCGTCCGACTGTCCGTCCGTTGGTCTTGGCCAAAGCCGACCACACCAAAAATGGTGAAAATCTCCCCCAAGTACTCACAACAGGTGGTGCGGTGAGGGGAAAACGTCATGTCCGACCGTCAAAACGGAAGCACAATGAGAATCGTGTAGCGCTCAGAGTTTTGACGAAGTTGGAGGCTGTTGAGGTTTCGGCTCTTACCGAAAAAAAAAAAGAGTCACTTACCTGGGCTAAAGGCGTCATAGATGCTTCTAAGGCCAATGAGTCGGCTGAAAGAGCCACAAATTCAGCTGTGTTAACGGCTAATAAAGTAAAACGAATCAGATCACCTGATGAACCCCTGATGAAAAAGGCAAGAGGCCCTAATGTCACCATCAACAGGACACTCACCAAGCCTTTCAATGAATTGGCGAAGGAGAGTCTAGTGATGGCCGTTATACACAGAAGTAGTGAGGATGGATCCATCCTCAAGGACAAATGGAGTCATGTACAATCAGCCATTATGGCTCATTACCTCGATGTCCGTAGAGAAATGCCGGGCAAACCACCAATCTGCAACGATGCAGGATGGCATCAGGGGAGAGTAAAGCTCTTATATTTCGGTGATGCCAGATCAGTAGACCTGTATAAGGCTGCTCTGAGTCGAGCGGGTGAGGTGTGGCCGGGTGCCCAGTTGGATGAGCCATCACCTTGGTTACAGAAGAGCCCTGCAACCCGGCTGATATCTTAGAAATAATAAAAGATTCCAATCCTGGTCTGCCGGCCCATAATTGGAGAATCAGCAAGGTTGGTGAGGCGGATGGTAAAAAGCGGCAGGTCAATCTTATCCTAAACGCTGAATCCACCTCCCATATACAAAGTGCGAGTGCAACCCTACAATATGGCTTCGAGACTATAGTCTTGAAGATATACAAGCAGGATATAGCTCCCACTGCAGAAGGTGAGTCGTCCACCGTGGCACTTTCTGGAAGTGCGGAGGAACCCACGCCTATTATTTCTGGTGACTCCAACTGTAACAGAAGATCTGTAACGTCCTTCTCTGAGGACAAAAGCTCTACTTCGGACACAGAGAGGCTGAGGGGAGTCTCCGGACTCTTTGACGCATCTGGCGGGGACATGCTTCTCGACGATACGGATGAAGAGTTCTATAACACCCTTGTCGGGGTGGATGTTAATCTGTCAATTACCAATGATGGTAAGAATTCTACAGATTAACCTCCATCACGCTAAAGCAGCCTCAGCGGCTCTTTTGCTGCGCCTGTCCACAGGCGCAGTAGACATCGTCCTGATACAGGAGCCCTACGTAGTGGGAGGAAGGGTGTGCGGTATTAGGACACCCAACTTTAAACTGCTTGTGGCCAACTGTGAAGGCACTCCAAGAACCTGTATTCTGGCCAGGAAAGATCTAAGTATCTTTCTCCTGACTAATTTAAGTGGTAAAGACCAAACAGCTGCTAGCCAGGAGATCGGTAATCGCATATATTGGGTGGTCTCCAGCTACTTGCCTTATGAATCTGTAGTACCGACTGCTCTATTCAGGGAAGTTGTAGAAGAAGCAACGTCTGACGAGCTCGAGCTGATTATTGGCGCAGACACGAACGCTGATCATACTATCTGGGGTAGTACGGATATAAACAATAGGGGTGATTCGCTTCTTGACTTTATTCTAACTACCAACCTTAGTATTTGTAACATAGGTAATAAACCGACCTTTACAACTAAAGACAGACAAGAAGTACTAGACGTAACGTTTGCTACTGACCGGCTGTCAGACAAAATTATTGGGTGGAATGTACTGGACGACCACTCATTCTCAGATCACCATTATATTGAGTTCAAACTCGCGGAAAAAGCGCCTAAACCTGCCGTCCACAGAAATGTAAGGAAGACAAAGTGGCACCTGTATGAGAAGAATTTCAAGAAAGTCCTCAACTCTAAACTTCTGTACGAACCGAATGACAAAGTCGGTCTGGATAATCTGGTCGATCATATCACAATATCATTCAATAGATCCCTTGAAGAAGCCTGTCCAAAAACAAGGTACAATGGTAAAACTAAACCCCAATTGTGGACTTCTGAGCTAACGGCTATGAAAAAGACCTGCAACAAGCTATTCAATAAGGCTAAATCTACAGGGGTCGCTAATGTTTGGGATGTCTATAAAGAGCAACTCAAGATCTATAACAAGGAGCTTAGAAAGGCGCAAAGGCGCTCTTGGTATACCTTCTGTGGTGAAGTGGAAAAGGTCTCCGACGCCGCTAGGCTCAGGAAGATATTATCTGCTTCACCCTGTACAGTGGGATATTTACAGGATGAGGCAAATAACTGGACCAAAAACAGCGAGCAGTCGCTCAATGTACTGCTCGACACACATTTCCCGGGGAACTCTGTAACAGAACCCGAGGATCAGCAGGACCAACAAGAGTGCGAGTGGACTGCGAGCGTCGCAAGCTTCTTGACAGAGAGATCCAGAATAAGCTGGGCTATTAATAGCTTTGAGCCCTTCAAGTCACCTGGACCAGACGGCATCACTCCAGCAGAAATGCAGAAAATGTTAAAGTACATTATCCCCTGGCTGGAAAAAATTTATGTAGGCTGTATCAGGCTTTCATACGTCCCGAATCGATGGAGGGATACCAAAGTGGTATTCATACCTAAAGCGGGAAAGATATCACACACTAGGCCAATAGACTTCAGACCAATTAGCCTATCCTCCTTCCTATTGAAAGGTCTGGAAAGACTTTAAGATCATTTCATTAGGGAAAACCTGGATACACAACTCTTGTCGGGGAACCAACATGCTTACAATAAGGGCAAGTCTACAGAATCAGGCCTGCACGAACTTGTGAGCACTATCGAATCGTCCCTGTATTTCAAGGAATTCACCATGGTGGCATTTCTTGACATAGAAGGGGCTTTTAACAACATTCACTCAGATGCGGTAATTGCGTCACTGTCACATCTAAAAGTTAACTCTAGTTTGATTAGACTAATTCAAAGTCTGCTCACCAGAAGACGCATAACAGCATGTCTAGGGTCCACAACTCTAACAAGGTTTGTAAACAGAGGGACCCCGCAAGGAGGAGTACTGTCTCCACTAATTTGGAACCTAGCGGCGAATGAAATCCTGCTAGATCTAGAACGTTGTGGCTGCAAGGTCGTGGCATATGCGGACGACGTGGCAATCGCAGTGAGTGGCAAATTCGTAAACGTCCTCAGAGACATCCTACAGGTGGCTCTGAACAAGTTGGCTAGATGGGCCAGAAGCAGTGGTTTGGGCGTTAACCCCAACAAGACAGAATTGGTTCTCTTTACTAGGATGAATAATGTCCCACATGTGGACCCTCCACCTCGGATAAATGGAACAGATCTAGTCTTTTCTGAAAGGGCAAAATTTTTAGGAATAATTCTAGATAGGAAAATGTTATTTAGACGTATTGGAACGTGTAAGGAAGGCCAACGTCGCCTTATATTCCTGCAAAAAGGCTGTAGGGTCGCGGTGGGGCCTCTCTCCTAAAATCGTCCACTGGATATATATAGCAGTAGTTCGTCCTATACTGCTATACGGCATTGTGGTATGGTGGACGGCAACTGACAAACTAACCATCACCAACCTACTAACAAAGGTTCAGAGAACTGCCTGCCTGAGCATAAGCGGAGCCTTAAGGACTACAGCGACCGAGTCTCTACAAGCCCTACTCCATATACTGCCGATTAATATTGTGGCGAGAGAAGTTGCAACCAAAGCGGCAATAAGATTAAACTGCCTATCAATGTGGAGGTACAAGAACTATGGTCACATGAGGATATCAAAGTGTAGTGCTATGGTAACCGACCGAGTGGACTATATACCAACTGTGTACACCTTCGAGAGAAATTACATCACTATGATTCCCGCCAGAGATGAATGGGTCGGCAGAATACCAGGTAATAGAAACCATCTACACTTTTACACGGATGGTTCGAAGCTTGATGAAAAGGTTGGCTTCGGAGTACACTGTGAAGAACTTAGTCTGGATATAGCTCACATACTACCAGATACCTGCAGTGTCTATCAAGTCGAAATAATGGCAATATGGGAAGTCGCCAAGTGGCTGAGTCGCAACATAGTAACCAACACTGGCGTTGTCATTTACTCGGACAGCCAGGCTGCCATCAATTCTCTGGAGGCAACATCCCGAAATTCACAACTAGCCCTCGACTGCCGCAGATCTCTTAACGAGATGGCTGAGCAGTTTAATATACACCTCATATGGGTGCCTGGGCATAGGGATATCCCGGGGAACTGCAAAGCCGATGAACTTGCTAGGAAAGGGACGACATTACAAATTCTCGAAGAATTTGCATATATTGGTGCGCCACTATCCACGTGCAAGCTTTGGCTTAGGCAAGAGGCAATCAGGCAGTCCAACGAAAGATGGACAGAAATCGGCATCTGCAGGGTAGCTAGACAAATCTGTCCAAGGTATGACCTGAGAAGGTCAAAATATCTCATCGCACTAGAGAGGAAACGATTGTCTACGTTAGTACAGGTTCTGACGGGACACTGCTTGATCGGCGAACACGCCAAAAGATTGGGTATTGACTCCAATGACTTCTGCCGAAGCTGTGGAGATGAGGAAGAAGTGGAGAGCATTGAGCACTTGCTTTGCGACTGTCCCGCTTTGAGTAAACGACGACTGGACATACTGGGGTCGGCCTTTTTAGGCAGCCTAACTTTCTTTCCAGTACTGATATTCGTACTATCGATAAATTTATATATCAAACAGGTTGGTTTCGATGAGGGGCATTTCAGCCCGTGGTAACACTAAGGACCTAAACTGGTCTATGTGAGCTTGTAAAAAAATACGGCTGCCACCCTAACCTAAACCTAAACCTTGGTAGTTGAATCGAACCTATACTGCCAAGTCCGTGTATTTTTCGGAAAGTGTTCATTTGTTGCATAGTGAAATTTTAGATGCAATACAATGACTGCGCAAAAAAAGGGAAGGAACAAGAATGATGAAATTATGTACATGGTGGACCAATTATGTAGTAAAATACCATGTCCACATATAGGCCACTACAAAATGTAAAGAAGGGAAATGTTGCATATACTTCAGAAGAGCTGTTTAAGATTTGTTGTCACTTTAACATTAACCGATTAGGGGTATCTATTATTATGAGCAGGTGTGTATCATGGTCAGAAGATTATAAGAGCTGCCAAAATAAAAACGGGGTTACCCAGGTAAAACAGAAATTTTCATTTGTCAGCTAACAAGAAAACATAACTTGTTTTTTCTATTGTCCCGAATCACTATATAGCCAAATTGATTGTTCTTAAAAAAAACATGTAATGTTAGCATTGTTGTATGTTGTCTATTGTCTGTAAATGAATCAATGGCCAATTTGATTGATGGTTGTTAACCCCCACAAAATGTCGTCTGTAAAACATCTGAAATATTGTTAAATTTATATATGTATTTCTTTTTTCTTTTCTGGTCACTCGTCATTCAAATGACTAATCGAAAATTTTGTGAATATTTTAAGCAGTTTCTTCTTTTACTTTAATTGATTTTATTTCTTGTTTAATATTTCTGCCAAGCCAATTGGTTTTCTTCTCAATGGATAGTCTGGTTTAGTTTACTCGCCATTAATGAAAATACACTTTTCACCTTCCGGTTTTCCACACCATGGACCATGGATGGACGGACGCACTACACCCATGGTTTTATTTGCTGGCAAAAATTCCATGTTAAAAATAATTTTTTTTTGTTTTTGCATTTCCTTTAAAGCATTGTTTGCATATAAATCTTTCTCTTATCGTTTATTTACATTTCCGATGAATTATTCATAACAGTTTTCCAAACAGCAAAAGTTCATTAAAAAGAATTGTTTGCGGCTTTATTCGCCGTATACTCGTACGTATATGCCCAAATATGTTTATGCTTTTCTTGCAGGGTGATTGTTCTGTTTAAATATTTTCAGGGGGTTTCTTGGCATTCTGTGCCAGGAATTTGCACCCCCCATTGGGGGGTGGTACCAGTGCACTCTGGTACTTGTCGCTATGGCATTTATATGCATTCTTCGCCAGATTTGTTTGATTTATCACCGATTTGTTTTGATTTGAATAAATATAACAATTTCGTGTATAAATATTACACCGGTCAACAGGATTTTAGGGTCTGACTTCTAAGTATCAAATTTTGGTTTCTTATTTGTTACTAATAAAGGAAAAAAAATATTTTTCTGACAAACTTTGTTTTTGTAGAAATTAGAGAAAATTTTCGAATTCTACATCGATCAGTCAAGATGATTTTGTAGCGTTTTTTTGTTCGATCGTTTTTGATCGTTTTATATCGGTCGATGATCGTGTATCGTTCCATTTTTAGTAACGGCGGAGTTTCTACTTGTCAAATGTCAAAGAATAAAAGCTTTAAAAGTGACAGCTACCGAAATACCGGGTAATTCAAAATAACACCTCTTGTTGGAAAACCCTATATTAAGCGTTGGGCTTGTGTGTGCTCTGACATACATACTCGTATGTACAGGGTGGCTGATATGTAATGCAACAAAGTAAAGCGCTATATTTTTTAATTTTTTTTTAAATTTTATTGTTCAAAAGCAAAAAATGTCGGAAATAACATAAAATTTTAGAAACAGTTTAGATTTGTTCGAATTGGCCACCTTTGGCACGAATTATGGCCTTCAAACGGCCGACAAAGCCATCACACGCTGCACGAAAGTGGCTCTGCGGTATTTTGGCCCATTCCCGGCGAAGCGCCGTCTTGATACTTTGGTATTTTTTGGTACGACCCTTACTCTCTAAAATGCCCCAGGCGCAAAAGTCCAACGGATTGAGATCCTGAGATCTTGTTGGCCATTGTGCGGTAGAAATGAAGCGAGGAACCTCCTTTTTAAGCCATTCTTGGTTGACGCGTGCTGAGTGTGATGGTGCTTAGTCCTGTTGGAATGTCCATGGTCTGCGGCCGAAATGTTCGGCATTTATTTTGACCCCATGGTCGATGAATACGAGCGGGGAGCGACCATCGGCCGTTACGGCGGCCCACACCATTACTATCGGCGGCGCTTGAGTTCTGGTGGCCAATCGAAGGTGTAAATTTTCAGCTGACCTCTTTGGCAAGTAAACCCGATCATTTTGTTTATTCACAAACTGCTCAATTTGGAATGGCTTCTCATCGGAGAAAACCAAATTCGGCAACTGGCCACTTTTGTGCAAGCGAAGCAACTCCTTGGCTCTTTCCAGTCTAACTTTTTTTTGTGCATCGGTGAGCTCTTGCACTTTTTGGAACTTCAATGGCTTTAGTCCAAGCTCATTTTTTAATATGTGTTGTATCCGTTCTCGCGATATGTTCAGCTCACGAGCAATTTTTCTACCACTGCGGCGTGGATTTCGATCAAATATGGCCTTCACATTTCGGATCATTTCTGGTGTTGTTACCGTTTTTTTTCCGTCCACTTTTTGGACGCGATGCAACACTGCCAGTATCACGGTAACGAGCAATGTTACGAGAAACAAATGATTTATTCACATTTAAATGCTGGAGGGCTCTAACGATAGCCACTTGTGTTTTTCCACCCAAATATAAAGCAATCACACTATCACGCTTGAATTTCATCACGAATAACTGTTTTTCTGAATGCAGTAGATGAAAATGCTTTTGTAAGCTTGTAAAGAATAAAATGAACTGTCACTGAAATAAGTCTGTCAGCTATCAGACTAGCGGTTTAGAAATGATAGCAAATGAACTGTCACTGAAATAAATCTGTCAGCTATCAGACTAGCGGTTTAGAAATGATAGCAACCTGATGTTGGTTGCAATACATATCAGCCACCCTGTATATCTACACGAAGGAAACTCGTAATTTTTGTTATGTTTGAATTGAAAGAAAATATACTTGGAAACGGTTTTTAAATATTTAAATATTTAAATATTTTATATTTGTTAACAAATAAATTTTATTTGAAAATCAAGAAATTTGGTTTGGAACGCATGTATTAATATATTAGAACATAATATATTTCCAAACTGAATTTCACAAATAAAATATATGTTTACACACAAACAATGTTATTGTTGAAGAAGTTTTCCAAATATATTTTATTTAAAATGATTTTTAAAACTTTGCTGACTTATTCGAATTTTAGTTATTTTTTTTTTGGATTTCGTATTCAACTTTATAGCTTAAATTTTCTTAATTTATAAATATTCCAATTCATCACTTTTTGTCAATCCATCAATACAATTTATATTTACGAAAGATTATTCGATTTAAGTTTTAATTAAATTTTACAAACATATAAAATTTATAAAAAAAATTGCTCTTTGAACATCTCAAAAAACAGAAAAGATGTCTTTAAGTTAAGGCATTGATATATTGCCAAAATAAATAATAACAAATTAATCTTCGTTTCGGAAATACTAGATCCAAATAAAAAAAATATTTGAATGGGAGCATATTTTTGTTTAGAACAATAACCTCCCAAACATATAATATTTGTGTGTGTCAAATATTATATTTGTGTTGTACACTAAACACATGTATATCTCAAGCCGAATATGTTTGGGACAATATATTACAGAAGCGATTTTTTTTCAGCGTGTACATCTACAATTATGTTCAGGAAAAAAACCAAGAACAATATCCTCCCAAACATATAATATTTGTGTGTGTCAAATATTATATTTGTGTTGTACCCTATACACATGTATATTTCAAGCCGAATATGTTTGGGACAATATATAACAGAAGCGATTTTTTTCGGCGTGTACATCTACAATTATGTTCAGGAAAAAAAACCAAAATCAAGTTCCAAATATAAGTCAAGGTCAACTGTCGTTGACCTCTACAATTTTGTACTATGTGGTGACACCCCACACCCCACAAAATTTTTCATGGAAATAAAGAAAATGTGCTTCTGTCTAAAGAAATTTTTGGATGGGCCTGGACCGTTATGCCCGGTTTTTCTAGTGAAATTGACTTTTTAAGGCCATTGTGGGACTGCTGTAGTTTGCATTTCCCTGCGAGTAATAGTAATAGTGAGGCATTACAAGCCGCACTTGTTTCGGGCTATACCAAAGCATGTGATGATATGCCCCTTATTCACTAGATACGATTTATTTATATAAATGCTTAAATTTCATCCTACGGTTCTTCGAAGTTCAAACACTAACACTACCTCGGGGGATCTACCAATCCTTTAGTTCCCATCTATTCCCAGAATGGGGACTGGACAGCGATCTCAGATTGGTCATCAGTTCTAGATTTTCTGGAGTCTAGGTTTAGGTTTAGGTTAGGGTGGCAGCCGTATTTTTTTTTTGCAAGCTCACATAGACCAGTTTAGGTCCCTAGTGTTACCACGGGCTGAAATGCCCCTCATCGAAACCAACCTGTTTGATATATAAATTTATCGATAGTACGAATATCAGTACTGGAAAGATCTGTTAGGCTGCCTAAAAAGGCCGACCCCAGTATATCCAGTCGTCGTTTACTCAAAGCGGGACAGTCGCAAAGCAAGTGCTCAATGCTCTCCACTTCTTCCTCATCTCCACAGCTTCGGCAGAAGTCATTGGACTCAATACCCAATCTTTTGGCGTGTTCGCCGATCAAGCAGTGTCCCGTCAGAACCTGTACTAACGTAGACAATCGTTTCCTCTCTAGTGCGAGGAGATATTTTGACCTTCTCAGGTCATACCTTGGCCAGATTTTTCTAGCTACCCTGCAGGTGCCGATTTCTGTCCATCTATCGTTGGACTGGCTGATTGCCTCTTGCCTAAGCCAAAGCTTGCACGTGGATAGTGGCGCACCAATATATGCAAATTCTTCGAGAATTTGTAATGTCGTCCCTTTCCTAGCAAGTTCATCGGCTTTGCAGTTCCCCGGGATATCCCTATGCCCAGGCACCCATTTGAGGTGTATATTATATTATATCAGCCATCTCGTTAAGAGATCTGCGGCAGTCGAGGGCTGTTTGTGAATTTAGGGATGTTGCCTCCAGAGAATTGATGGCAGCCTGGCTGTCCGAGTAAATGACAACGCCATTGTTGGTTACTATGTTGCGACTCAGCCACTTGGCGACTTCCCATATTGCCATTATTTCGGCTTGATAGACACTGCAGGTATCTGGTAGTCTGTGAGCTATATCCAGACTAAGTTCTTCACAGTGTACTCCGAAGCCAACCTTTTCATCAAGCTTCGAACCATCTGTGTAAAAGTGGAGATGGTTTATATTACCTGGTATTCTGCCGACCCATTCATCTCTGGCGGGAATCATAGTGATGTAATTTCTCTCGAAGGTGTACACTGTTGGTATATAGTCCACTCGGTCGGTTACCATAGCACTACACTTTGATATCCTCATGTGACCATAGTTCTTGTACCTCCACATTGATAGGCAGTTTAATCTTATAGCCGCTTTGGTTGCAACCTCTCTCGCCACAATATTAATCGGCAGTATATGGAGTAGGGCTTGTAGAGACTCGGTCGCTGTAGTCCTTAAGGCTCCGCTTATGCTCAGGCAGGCAGTTCTCTGAACCTTTGTTAGTAGGTTGGTAATGGTTAGTTTGTCAGTTGCCGTCCACCATACCACAATAACGTATAACAGTATTGGACGAACTACTGCTATATATATCCAGTGGACGATTTTAGGAGAGAGTCCCCACCGCGACCCTACAGCCTTTTTGCAGGAATATAAGGCGACGTTGGCCTTCCTTACACGTTCCAATACGTTAAGTCTAAATAACATTTTCCTATCTAGAATTATTCCTAAAAATTTTGCACTTTCAGAAAAGACTAGATCTGTTCCATTTATCCGAGGTGGAGGGTCCACATGTGGGACATTATTCATCCTAGTAAAGAGAACCAATTCTGTCTTGTTGGGGTTAACGCCCAAACCGCTGCTTCTGGCCCATCTAGCCAACTTGTTCAGAGCCACCTGTAGGATGTCTCTGAGGACGTTTACGAATTTGCCACTCACTGCGATTGCCACGTCGTCCGCATATGCCACAACGTTCTAGATCTAGCAGGATTTCATTCACCGCTAGGTTCCAAATTAGTGGAGACAGTACTCCTCCTTGCGGGGTCCCTCTGTTTACATGCCTTGTTAGAGTTGTGGACCCTAGACATGCTGTTATGCGTCTTCTGGTGAGCAGACTTTGAATTAGTCTAATCAAACTATTGTTAACTTTTAGATGTGACAGTGCCGCAATTACCGCATCTGAGTGAATGTTGTTAAAAGCCCCTTCTATGTCAAGAAATGCCACCATGGTGAATTCCTTGAAATGCAGGGACGATTCGATAGTGCTCACAAGTTCGTGCAGGGCTGATTCTGTAGACTTGCCCTTATTGTAGGCATGTTGGTTCCCCGACAGGAGTTTTGTATCCAGGTTTTCCCTAATGAAATGATCTAAAAGTCTTTCCAGACCTTTCAATAGGAAGGAGGATAGGCTAATTGGTCTGAAGTCTTTTGGCCTAGTGTGTGATATCTTTCCCGCTTTAGGTATGAATACCACTTTGGTATCCCTCCACCGATTAGGGACGTATGAAAGCCTGATACAGCCTACATAAATTGTCTCCAGCCAGGGGATAATGTACTTTAACATTTTCTGCATTTCTGCTGGAGTGATGCCATCTGGTCCTGGTGACTTGAAGGGCTCAAAGCTGTTAATAGCCCAGCTTATTCTGGATCTCTCAGTCAAGAAGCTAGCGACGCTCGCAGTCCACTCGCACTCTTGTTGGTCCTGCTGATCCTCGGGTTCTGTTACAGAGTTCCCCGGGAAATGTGTGTCGAGCAGTACATTGAGCGACTGCTCGCTGTTTTTGGTCCAGTTATTTGCCTCATCCTGTAAATATCCCACTGTACAGGGTGAAGCAGATAATATCTTCCTCAGCCTAGCGGCGTCGGACACCTTTTCCACTTCACCACAGAAGGTATACCAAGAGCGCCTTTGCGCCTTTCTAAGCTCCTTCTTATAGATCTTGAGTTGCTCTTTATAGGCGTCCCAATCATTAGCGACCCCAGTAGATTTTGCCTTGTTGAATAGCTTGTTGCAGGTCTTTTTCATAGCCGTTAGCTCAGAAGTCCACCATTGGGGTTTAGTTTTACCCTTGTACCTTGTTTTTGGACAGGCTTCTTCAAGGGATCTATTGAATGATATGGTGATATGATCGACCAGATTATCCAGACCGGCTTTGTCACTCGGTTCGTACGGAAGTTTAGAGTTGAGGACTTTCTTGAAATTCTTCTCATACAGATGCCACTTTGTCTTCCTTACATTTCTGTGGACGGCGGGTTTTGGCGCTTTTTCCGCGAGTTTGAACTCAATATAATGGTGATCTGAGAATGAGTGGTCGTCCAGTACATTCCACCCAATAATTTTGTCTGACAGCCGGTCAGTAGCAAACGTTACGTCGAGTACTTCTTGTCTGTCTTTAATTGTGAAGGTCGGTTTATTACCTATGTTACAAATACTAAGATTGGTAGTTAGAATAAAGTCAAGAAGCGAATCACCCCTATTGTTTATATCCGTACTACCCCAGATAGTATGATGAGCGTTCGTGTCTGCGCCAATAATCAGCTCGAGCTCGTCAGACGTTGCTTCTTCTACTACTTCCCTGAATAGAGCAGTCGGTACTACAGATTCATAAGGCAAGTAGCTGGAGGCCACCCAATATATGCGATTACCGATCTCCAGGCTAGCAGCTGTTTGGTCTTTACCACTTAAATTAGTCAGGAGAAAGATACTTAGATCTTTCCTGGCCAAAATGCAGGTTCTTGGAGTGCCTTCACAGTTGGCCACAAGCAGTTTAAAGTTGGGTGTCCTAATACCGCACACCCTTCCTCCCACTACGTAGGGCTCCTGTATCAGGACGATGTCTACTGCGCCTGTGGACAGGCGCAGCAATAGAGCCGCTGAGGCTGCTTTAGCGTGATGGAGGTTAATCTGTAGAATTCTTACCATCATTGGTAATTGACAGATTAACATCCACCCCGACAAGGGTGTTATCGAACTCTTCGTCCGTATCGTCGAGAAGCATGTCCCCGCCAGATGCGTCAAAGAGTCCGGAGACTCCCCTCAGCCCCTCTGTGTCAGAAGTAGAGCTTTCGTCCTCAGAGTAGGACGTTACAGATCTTCTGTTAGAGTTGGAGTCACCAGAAATAATAGGCGTGGCTACCTCCGCACTTACAGAAAGTGCCACGGTGGACGACTCACCTTCTGCAGTGGGAGCTATATCCTGCTTGTATATCCTCAAGACTATAGTCTCGAAGCCATATTGTAGGGTTGCACTCGCACTTTGTATATGGGAGGTGGATTCAGCGTTTAGGATAAGATTGACCTGCCGCTTTTTACCATCCGCCTCACCCACCTTGCTGATTCTCCAATTATGGGCCGGCAGACCAGGATTGGAATCTTTTATTATTTCTAAGATGTCAGCCGGGTTGGAGGGCTCTTCTGTAACCCAGGTGATGGCTCTAGGGTGACTAGGGATGTTGTTTTTTTCGACAACATCCAACTGGGCACCCGGCCACACCTCACCCGCTCGACTCAGAGCAGCCTTATAAAGGTCTACTGATCAAGATTCTGGAGTCTAACTGGTAGTATCTTCGGCTACGCAGTCTAACCAGAGCACCACGGGAGTCAGAAAAGCCTTCGGAACTATTGGTGAGGACCCTATTAGATGCAACGTGATGGCTGTTGTTGAAACAACATCGCTGGGAGATAATATTCTCGAATATGGAATCAACCGGGTGCCATGACCCATAGAATGACAAGGAGTTTTAGATGGGCTCCGCTCCAAGGAGGAGGGCAAAAGTGTCCAGAAACATGGAATTTATTGGTACTCATGGGGGCGTTGGTCGACGCATGTATTCACCCAAGTGTTTAGATCACCGTGGGGTTAAGCCTAACGGCAGGAACTAACCTAAATCCAGAATACCTACTAACACTACCTCGTAGCGACTCATGCTAACCATTTCACATACTGCTTGGTCGATTCTAGCTTCGCTTTCACTTCAGACGTGTTTCGAGCGATCACAATAGAAAAAACGAGCAGTATTATATCGTCGCTTATACGTGAACTCGGCCGAGTTTTCACTTTAAATACAATGCGATCCCAACATTCAAAGTTGTTTCAGCTTGCGGCAAGAAAATCGGTTTTTTACCCGTAAATCCGGATTTTGGGGGAGTCCGGGGAATTCCAAAAAAAGATTCGTGTTTTACTCGACAAGACCTACATTTGCTTCTCACCTTGAGTTTATTTTATCGCTCTGTGTTATCAAGTCCATCTCCATTTTCTTCGACGCCAAATCAATGCCAACATTTATATTACAAGTACATTCAGTACCTGTAAACAACTCACAACTATACATTAGGTTTAAGGAAATTATTGCTGTTCCTCTAACAGGAGAAATTAACTTTCATTTGTCACTGTGTGCACTTAATTAATTCCATTTAATATCCTTTTTACTCATTTCCTTTCCTATTCTTGCTTACACTCACACTGCACCAGAATCAGACACAGTACATACTCAACTTTTTAACCTAATTTGTATTCATTTGAATATGGGGGATAAAAGGCTGGCTCGGGCGAATCTACTGCAACAACAACATTGCCACATCAAAGCTCATTGAGTATTCTGAGAGGGAATTTATCCAACTCACTGCGATGGCATTTGGGTGCTGAGGAGTTGCAGTAAAATGATGTTACAATCATGGAATAAAAATAGACAACACAAAACGTACACGAAGAAAAATGCAAATACGCAAAGGTGGCGGGCACGTGTTGTTGTTCAAATAATCGTCCTACTTTACCTGCCCATCTTCAGCGTTCTCACTGAGAATAGAAAATTTATAAGAAGAAAAAACGGGAATGAGCGGGTACAAGTAGAATGATGGACTAGTAAGAATAAAAAAATAAAAAAAAAACAACTTCCTGTTTAAGTTACAGCCACCACCAGACAGCGGCAACATTGTTGAGTTTCGTCTGGTGCCATTGCCTGATAGATACACTTGCTCTGTGGAAACTTTGTTGGTTTGCTGACTTGCACATATTTTCCGGCTCTTGTTCTTCGCGTTATTGCTTTTCTATACGATTTTACTTTGTCTGTATTAACCATAACAATAAGCAGTGTTAACAAACACGCAAAAGAAAACAGCTGATATTGTTTGGCAAATAGTCATATGTATAATGAACAGTGTTGCCATTTTGGTGATAAACGCACTGTTTATCGTGCTCTTCGGACCTTCTAATTTGCGCAAGTTTATTATGTACGCGATTTTTTCACAGTGCTTTTCGCTTTATTCGTCGCGACATTATAGCACATTAAATACATTTAGTATTACTCCCGAAATTAAAATGCTTATATTGTAGATGGATCGCCAAACATATAGAAAGGCCTGGGAGAATGATCCAGTATTTAAAACGTCATATCCAAACAAAAAGTTATGCAATGCAAATCTTATTTCTAAATTGTTTCATCCAACAATAACTTTTCAAACTGTTGAGGCTACTTTGGAACAGAAAGCTATTATGTTGATACCACTATGCAACAAAATTTTTGTCGAAGGGCTGTGCATCACATTTTCTGGTGTAATATGGAGTCCTAAACACGAAAAAAAATTTAAAAACTATTTTTATGATAATTTTTTTTTTAATTTTCTTTAAAATTCCAATTTTCTTGGAAATTGCCTTTAATATTTAGATGTTAAAATACAGAATACAGACTTTAATGTGGAAATAGAAGTTTAGTATCTGTCGTTAAAACAATTAGAAAAAAATTGATTTTTTTCAAAAAATCTTTTTTTAATTTAGTTAGTTTAGTTAAATGTAGAATTTATAGCATTTTTGATAGAAATAAGAGAATTTCAACAAAATTCATTTTTAATACACCCGGGATTGGGAGTAATTTTGTATGTGATAATATATTTTTTATCTCAGGCTAAGTTCAAAGATGGACCATACTGAACCACACCTTCTAGTACCTCTCTTTGAAAGGGTTAAAGAGAAATATCCTCTATAATTCCACACATACGAGGGCGGTTCCATAATTAGCCGAACTGACATGTAGATGGCATTAGAAGTTTGAAAAAAAAAAATACTTTCGTGAAAAGTGGCAACCTTCTAAAACATATGTTTTTGTTTCAAGGTGCCACGTTGTTTAGTTTTTTTTTGAGCACTTTAAAGTAAACGATCTCAGTGAATGAGAAAACATGTAAAATTGGTGGTGGTCACTTCTTAACGCTAAGTTTTTTGCCCAAGAAATGGGTGTTCAAATTACGAGGGTTGCTATATATATGCCTGCCAAGGCAACTCTATGTGTTGCCTGGCGCCATCTGACATTTTCATTGGAAAGTTAGACATTAGACTCAGAACGTTTTGACGTACGACCATCATTTGTGTTGTTTACAGTGACTTGAAAAAATCAATTTGGCAAAAAAATGGAATTAACTCGTGAACATTTTCTTGCGATCATTTTTCACAATTTTCGATGTGGATTATCACGACAAGATTGCATCGATGAACTTAAATCTTTGTATGGCGATTAAGCACCATCTTCTAGCACTGTGAAAAACTGTTTTTATTAATTCAATCGTTGCACGCACGCTCGCTCGAAGACGAAGGTCGTCCAAAAATGGCCGATGTGCCGTGCGTGAACTGATAATGGGCATTTCCTTGGGCATTTCTTCCACCAGCATACATTCGATATTGCATGAACACCTGGCCGTAACAAAGGTTTGTTCTCGTTGGATCCCGCACAATTGGACAATCGTTCAAAAAAAGGCTCGTGTCGATTGGTGCAAAGAAATTTTGAAAAAATACGATCGCGGTGCTTCAAAAGACGTTTATAAGATCGTCACAGGTGGCGAATCTTGGATCTACTCGTACAATGTACATATATCGTGCACTTCAACATAATCGACCAAATGTGTCCTCAGTGGATTCGTTAACAAGCTAAATTGCCGCATTTGGGCAAATTACAATCCACAAGTGATTGTTGAAAAGCCGGTACATCCACAAAGAGCAGGGTTACCATAATCTTTTTTCTGAAAGGAGGACTTTTGTGTCAGAAAAGGAGGACATTTGTGACATTTACAAAGAGATTTTGAAACATTCGGAGGACATTTAAAAAATAGAATTTTCTATGATAATGCTTTGTACAACAATTTGTATTTTGTAGCGCTTAGATGCCAAATCGGAGGACTATATCGAAGGTTTGTTCTTGGGTGCTACATTTAAATCTGAGCAGATTTACACCAAATTCGGCAATGCGGGCCCGACTTTAACCAATTTCTTCCCAGGTATGAAATAGCCCTTATTGTCAAATTTCGGCAAGATCGGAATGAAAGTGCGACCTGTACTTAAGGAACAATTTTAAATAGACAGATAGGCAATATGTGCACTTTAAAGAGGGTCTAGCTCCAGTATTTTTAGTTGTTAATTATAATAAATAAGTGAAGCGGCGTTAAGATCTGACAAGCCGAATTTTGCATAACCTACACCGTAGATTGCATGTCAAATGCTTTTTGTTTCTTTGAAATTTGTTGCGTTAAGAAGTAAAATCTTGAGGTAACTTTGTGTGGGGGCTATATCAAAACATGGACCTATGATGGCCATTGTTCGTCTGAAGGGTTTTGGATATACATACTCCCAAATTACCAAAATCAGTTCGTCCAGTTGAAATTTGTAGTCTCTGTGGAGTTAATAAGTCAAATCGTACAGAACATGCTAAAAATTGATCGATATTGCCAATTTTCAATCCTAAGTTAACTGCAGCTATAAGAAGTATCTGTACCAAATTTTAGTCATCGAGCTCATTATTGTAGTACTAACTTTGTACTAATAATTCATGTGGAGCTTTACTGATTGTGAAAAATTTTAATTTGTAACAAAAGGAGGACAAATCCATAATTTTTGAGAAAGGAGGGAGGACACTGGTTAAAAAGGAGGACATGTTCTCCCAAAGGAGGACGTACGGTAACCCAGACAAAGAGTGACTGTTTGATGCGGTTTATGGGCTGGCGGCGTCATCTTCGAAAATGAGGTCGACTAGCAGTTACGTGAATGTTGTTCGCAATCGCGAGAAGATGACGGACTTCTTGTGGCAAAAATTGAGGGATGGACCTAAACGGTATGCGTTTCCAACAGGATGGTGCCACTTGCCACACAGCCAACGAAGCACACAGCAAAATTCATGTCGTGGCGATGTCAAGTGGCCGCCCGATCATGATTTGACACCGTTGGACTTCTTTCTTTAGGAATATTTAAAAGAAAAAGTGTACGTCCATTAGCCGTTAACAATTCAAGAGCTAAAGGATGATATAATTCGACTTAATTGTTCTTATGTGTAGATCCTTCTATCATAATAAAAAATATTGAGACAATTCTCTGAAAACTTTTTTAATCTATAACACTTTGCAACGGTGAAAAAAACGTTTTTTTTGGTTTTTGTGTTAAGTTTTGGGCTCTGGTGTGTTCTGACATATATAGTAAAATTTTTATGGCCAACATTTTAAGGGTTGTTTTTACGATTTGTTAAAATGGGGCCAAAAATTACAGTTATGTGGGGGAGTTAGAGGGTTAATTTATTCCACAAAAACATTGGCCTTAATATGTATTTTCTATAAAGTTGCTGAACATGCCCTACACCAAACAAATGTTACATAATAGTGAAATACCAAAATTTTTGGCGTACAATGTGAGCTATTTAGGGTGCCTAGACACGGTCGATTGTATTAATATGTTCACATAAGTTGTTCAGATTTACGTTGGCTACAATTTCGCCTAACACTGTTAGTGAAAAATTACTCGTCCCCGAAAGTTATGCTGAAAAAAGTAAAAAAAAAAAATATTTTTTGTTGTTGGACAAAAACTGATGACACCTTTTTCGAGAGGCCCACTGATTACACTACGTCCCAGGGACGTATCCAGGATTTTGGTTCGGGGGGGGGGGGGACAACTTTTTTTTTTCCATAACAAATATAAACAATTAAAAGATTGCGTTTTTTATTCCTAAATATAAATGTGTACTTTAGTACGAGATCAGTAAAACTTTTTATAATAAAATACGTAAGAGTTAAAAATGTAATCTTCGATTTTTTGAAAGAAATATATCAATTATTTCATCGATTTTGAATTCATCTTTGTATATAGACATCAAAGCCAGATAAGATAGCCTCTCTCCTTCCATTCTGTTAAGGAGATACGTTTTTATTCTTCTTAACGTCGAGAAACTTCGCTCAGCAGATGCCGTTGTCACTGGTATTGTGGCCAGTATCTGCAAAAGGGTAAAAACACTTGGGAACATGTCGTCATCACAAACTGAAATAGCATCTAATGCATTTGATGGCTTATCATTCTTCTGCTTCCAATAATCAGTCCATATACTTATTTCAGCTAAAACAGATTTATCTGAATTTTTTAAATCGTTTTTGTAAAAAAGTGTGACTTCTTCGAAATCTTCCTTTATTAGATTTACAACTCGTATCGGAACGATATTAAACAGACTTGTAATTATAGCTTCATGTTCGGAATATCTATTATTTAAATGTGATATTACTTCGTCCAGATATGGTATGAACAATGTTGTCCTAAAATACTCCTTGGCATCTGAACCAGGAATATTAGCCCTATACTTTTGAGTGCCTTCTCTTCTAGGTAGTGCAGCTTCTATTCCAAAACTTCTTGCAAGTTGTGTACATTCTTCAAACAGTTTATCAAACTCCGCATCGGAATTTCTACGCATGTCACTTAATTTAGTCGTTGCCAATTTTATGATTTCGTAAGCCTTTATTATATCTAGGTTAATCGTTTGCAAATACCGTGAAAAGTTCTGTGTAATGGCCAAAACCGTACTACTTATTACCACACCTAATAGGGGGGGGCGGTCCATCCTAGCGAAGAAAATAATGCCAATTTGAAAAAAATCTATGGATAAATGTAGAAATTATAGACCTTTTGGTAGAGGTAAGAGAATTTTAAAAACCTTTTTGTTTTTAATTTCTGTTTATATAGCAATTTTATTTATTACTTTTATTGATATTATGTACATTTGAGTTTATTTACATGTACAGGTTTCATTAGAAGTCATTGTGAGTTCTTTGTTGACGTACGTAGATTTCGGAATCGGTTTCTCTAATGAGGAACCAAATTTAATCTCCCATCATTCTTTCATCCCAGTGTCCTTGGTAACGCCGCTCGATGGACTTCATTTCTTGGTGAAACCTTTCGCCATGTTCGTCGCTTATGTCGCCAACATTCTTGGGGAAAAAGTTTAAATGAGAATGTAAGAAATTAATTTTTAGGGACATATTTACACCTGTTGGAATACATAAAGCGAATAATAAGTAAGAAGAATGCATACATAATACAAATCATTAATCATTGTTTTATTTTGCCGACTTTTATTGGATCCAAGGAAATTTGGAACTACAAGCTTAAACGACCTCCAACTGCAATTTCATCCGACGTCCAATATGATTCGAAATTTACATCTTTCATCAGTTTCCTTATTTTAGGCCCATCAAAAACGCCTTCTTTGATTTTTTGAAAAGAAAGACTTTTAAATAAACTTTTTAAATATGAGAGAGAATTGCCATCTTTCCTTAAGGCTTTTACAAAATTTTTAAAGAGCCCCAGCTTAATATGCAGTGGTTTCAAAATAATGTTTTCTTTTTGGACAAGAGGTGTGTATTTTATGTTGCTTTCACCCAATGTAATGTGTTTTCTTGTTGGCCATTTCTTTCTTCTGTAATGATCTTCGCGAGCACGAACCTATATTTGGTATATCCGCCTTGCATTCCACATAACATACCAACTACTTTTAAATCGCAACAAATTTTCCAGTCATGTTGTTCATATTTTATGTATTTTATCAATTTAGCCATTGTTTCGTATGATTCCTTAGTGTTGACAGCATGATCAATGGGAATCGACGGTTTCTGATTTCCGTTG
The DNA here is from genome assembly GCA_963930755.1 of Eudasyphora cyanicolor. Classification (NCBI taxonomy): domain Eukaryota; kingdom Metazoa; phylum Arthropoda; class Insecta; order Diptera; family Muscidae; genus Eudasyphora; species Eudasyphora cyanicolor. The sequence goes on along the minus strand of OZ005736.1, from coordinate 157,483,666 downwards.
TGCAAAAGTACTGCTTTCAAACTTTCTTTACTGCTGTCAACAAATAACCGCCATTCCATTGAATTGTATGTTTAAGTTCCTCGAACAATCCGGCAATGTCATATGTTATCCACAGTTGTATAAAATTGTTTGTAAGGTATATCACGGACTCTATAATATGATATGTTAACATCTGGGGCCAAAATATTGTACTGTTTCATCCGAGATGCAAGTAGTTCTGCCTTATCTTTGATCAGTTCCAAATCTCTCACTAGATCAATGAGTTGAAACTGAGTGAAAGCGATGACTTCTGACTCAAACTTGAATCGCTCAGAGTTGAGTACTCAGTTGAGCTTGATGCTGTTTCCGTAATTCGGCTGTTAGCTATACTTGAACACTTGGGAATTGGTATTGTTTCCGAATGTGCAACTGGCAAAGTGGCAGATTTTACTTCAGCGTAATTCCAGCGAATGCTCCTTCATATTCCAATCTGTTTACTTAGACAAAAATAGCAGTCCATATCGTGAATGAATAGTTGTCTCCAAATCACTGGCATTCCAAATTGCACGTGATGTCTAAAATTAAAACGTTTTATTCCACAAAACATTGTAATACATTAATTGTAAAGTACTTACCGCATGCTTCCACTACTCCATCGAGTAAGATTTACATGGCACGAATTAAACAAAATACTAGGTGTCCACGGTTCGTTCATATTTTTAACTCGTATACCAAAATATTACACATATATTTCTTCTATTATTTTACTAAACGCACGTCGATTTTTTAATTACATATTTTCGGCAGATGTAGCAGAAATTGTCGGGATCATTTACATATTGAAAAGTTCTTTGCCTTTTACTCATACTTCGAAATATAACTTTGTAATATTTTTCAGAAAATCGACTTATCTCTTTAAGGCGCTGAATTACACTAAATTATCGATAAGAAATTTCATTCGAAAATTCCGGGTTTAAGGTTCATAACTTGCAGTACCTGTAGCTGACATATAGTTTGCTTCGAAAGTAGACTCCCAATATTTTCAAGACTGTCGCGTACTACTTTGTATTGCGTACATATAATTTTACTACCTGTATATACGACTGGGATGTCCATGCCCCTAAAAGGCGTAACTGAATGGAAACCTCATAAATAAAAAAAACCCCAAATATTGTTGAATGACCCTCTACCTGAGCGGATCTCATCCAATATCACACATTGCATATAATGCAAAAATTTTAAAATTAAAAAAATTTACCCTAAAATTTTTTTTAATATTTTTTTTTGTGTTTGTGGCCCCTAATTGCATCAGAAACTTTGGACTCCCATAAAAAAAAATTGGTCACCAATTTCGCCAAACCGAGTATAGGGTTATACTACCTTATTCGCCACATTTTGCTCCCTCGGATTATTTTTTGTTTCCAAATTTGAAAAAAAAATGGCTCGGCAGAAAAATATTTGCCAGCAGTGAAGAGGTGGACGTTGCGGTTGATGGTTATTTTCAGGAGCTAGGCAGTTCTTGCTATATAAACAGGGTACCGAAGCTATTGAAAATCGCTTTAAAAATTGCATCGAGCTAAAAGAAGATTATATTTAGAATGAAGAAAAATTTTCTGAAATATCTTGTTTTCTTTGTTTGGTCGGCTAATTTTGGGACCGCTCTCGTAGGTAAAGCGATTAGGAAGATATGTCAATTTTAACAAACGGTAGTTTTGAGAGAAATGACTAAGATAGGGAAATTTTGAGCTATGTACAAAAAAAACTACAACGAATTTTGAAAATCTGAAAACACTAAAAAGTTTTCCCACAATTGGATAATGAAAAGGGTTAATTTTTGTTCGAACTGCTTTGAATTACACTGTTCACATTAAACACTCTATTTCAGACCTATTCTAATACCATTTTTCTCTTTTTGTTTTTAGGTAAGTGTAATAACTAAATGTTTCATCTGATAGTGTGTACCATATATAAGGTAAGCTTTAGAATGCAAATTCATAAGTATGCACGCCAACATTATTTTAGTTATAGTCTTTAAAGTACATAGAACCATTTTGTGCTTAAAATTGTGAAATTGCCCATACTTCAAGTAAAAAAGGAATTTATTTTAAATACCTTTGTGCCAATTATTGTAAATACCGTTTTGACAATACACGTGGCAAAATTGCCTTTTTTGATGTTTGAATCGGAAGAAAATATATTTGGAACACAAATTTTTAATTATTATGTAGCGGACTAATTTCATCCATTATCATTGATTATTAATTATAACTATTATTATAAGTTTCATAATTATGTTAAGTCAATTTAGTTCACATCTATATTAAAATTTACATTTGTTTACATTGACTGTTAATTTGATTACGCTATGTTAAGCTATCATTTTATGTTACGACGAAAGCTTCTGTTAGGTTACAGTGTTTTGCTTTCACTCTATTACACGTACTCTCTTTACTCAATATTACACTGTTTACTCAATATTACTCTCACGTGCTCCCTTACTCGATCGTTTACTCTCTATAATCAATCTTGTAAAGCTCAGTGGCTCGTTATTATACTCATTTGTTTATGGCTATTGTTTTTATACTCTTGTCTGATCATTTACTCTCTATAATGAAACATTTGAAGCTCTATGACTCATGATTGTTCTCATTTTTTACAATTATTGTTTTTACAACTCTCATTTACTCTCATTATAAAAGTAACGTGTATTAAAATAACTCTAGACGTTGAAACCGATTTTTGTTAACATTAGCTGGTAACTTACATGTATAATCATCTTCCCATTCTGATCGAGCTGTTAACTCATAAAGACGTTTAAGTAAGAAAAGCGCTGTTTTATTACAACAGGCACTTAGCATAAAAAAACACAATTAACATAAATCATATTATCTCTACGACTCAGGAAGACCGTAAAGGACTACTGTAGCTAGAGAATCCGAAGACGAATACTGAGCAAATAAAAGCCTTATTCAGTCTCGGAATAAAAATAATAATTCTATAAATTATTTAAATCCACATCATAAGGCGAAATCTTCTCGTAAGGGTAATAAATTACCAAACCTGAGGATTTCTTCCCTTACAATTGGCGCCCAACGAAAATTAAGCAAAATTTGGTTTAAAACTCATCAAATTTGGCGAAAATTAAATAAAAACTGCAGTTTTCTTCACGTTTTCCGCTGACCACATTCGATATTGGTTTCAAAATAACGGGGTATCTGCGTTGTGTTGTTGTTGTAAAATTCCAACGAAAGGTACTTCAGTTTGCTGTGGTAAAGTCGTGATTCATAAGCTGTTGTTGTAACTCGTGGTTCGATAAGCATTGAGAAATATTGCAATTTTTTATTGGTTTTCTTTTAATTGCGGAGAAATTGTGAAAATTTAAGAATTGCTCGGAAAAATATGCCCAGAACAACCATGAATTCTTTAAGTGCGATGAGTCCAATCCCCAATTCGGCTAACGATGCTGATAAAAATGTTCCTCCAAGTCATTCTTCTGTCCCTCCATCTACTCCTTCTACTGCTCCATCCACTAGCAAACAAAATTCAACGTCGACTCAAAATGCGTCTAGTCAAAAGTCACGTTCTGTGACTAACTGTCCCAGTTAGTCTCAATATCACGGATCTGAATCAATTTTCAAACCTATTCGGAAATCTTACTGCTCGTCAGGAAAGTCGATCGACATTTAGCTCTTGCAGCGCCCGTTTCAATGGTGGTCGAAATACTTCTAAGGTGGAAGATTTCATTGCTACAATATTAGTTTTCAAACAGGCAGAAAATATAACGGATTCAATGGCCCTTCTTAGCCTGCCATTATTGCTTGAAGGCTACGCATCTTCTTGGTGGCAAGGTGTAAAGTATGAGGCCAAAACGTTCAATGAAGCCATTGATTTACTTCGCAGTGCATTTTCACCGCCAAAACCAGATTGGAGAATTTATTCGGAAATATTTCAAGATAAACAAAGGCCCTATGAGTCAACAGATAGTTTCGTGTGCAGAAAAAGAAGTCTGTTCGCCCAATTAAAGGAAAGGCTTCCAGAAAGCACTGTAATAAATATGATCTTTTCGCAAATTTCAGTTCAAATCCGAGAAAAAATTCCTCGTGAAAGTGTGAATAACTTCCAGGAATTGCTGTACAAAGCTCGAGATATTGAACTTTCAATACAAGAGAACAAAATGCAATCAGAAAACAAACGAAATAATAGTAATGAAAGATCAGAAGCTCGTTGTTCATACTACAGAAAAAGAAATCATACAGCAGACGTCTGTTATAAGCGTATCGAACTCGAGAGAAAAGGAAAACAAGAGGAAAATAAGCTTAATTGCTATGGTTGTGGAGCTGTAGGCTACTATAGATCTAATTGTCCTACATGCAACAACAAAAATGTTTTGGAAAGCCCTCAGACACTAAATTTCAACAGCATTCAGACAACTGTAGTAGGCCACAATGTTCCCACAGTCGAAATAAATGTAAACGGCTTAAATGGTGAAGCCTATTTGGATACTGCTGCTAGAACCAGTATAGCTGGCCACTATCTGTTTAAGAAATTAGTTGAAAAAGAGGTTATGTTCCAAAAAGTGTATGCGGAAATCACTTTGGCTGACGGTATTGCCCGAAAAGAAATAGTTTGTTCAACAATAGTGGACATTATAATTGGAAAGCGTCTGAAACGTATCAGATTTGTATGTCTTCCAAATGCCACCAGTAACAGGACCTTGCTAGGCATCGATTTCCTCGAGCAAGCCGGAATTGTGATGGATTTAGCGCAAAGATGCTGGTATTTTAAGGACCAACCAAAGGCAATATTTCCATTTAAAACCAAGGTGTCCAAAGTAAAGGACGTAATAATAAGCCATTGTAATATTGAAGATGACAAACCAAAATCATCGTCAAATATAGATGACTTTATGTCCTGGTTTGAATCAAATTATGATGCGGAAAATTTCCAAGCGCCAACGTTGGGTGAAATGTATTCAAAACCAGACGAATATTCACCAGGTGTTTTGTTTAAGATGTTTGAGGATACCTTACCAAATGATTTTGAAATGCCAAATCAAACCAATCTGTTTCCTCCACTAAAGAAAACGCGTAGAGACCCAAAATCATGTAGCCCATTAACCTTTGAACTTAACGCAATTGATTTCAATGTATGTGACGATGAAAATTCACATTTTAATGCGGCTCAAAAACATGATTTGATAAATTTGTTAAATTCGCACGAAAATATTTTCGAAAACATAAGCTGTCCAATTAAAGGTGTAGAACACAAAATCAATACTGGTACGCATGAACCAATTTCAAATCCGCCATACAGAATTTCACCGGCAATGAAAGGAAAATTAAAAACGGAAATTAATACCATGTTATCGGAAGGAATTATAGAAGAGGTCGAATCCCCATGGGCTTTTCCTGTCGTACTCATACCCAAAAAAGATAATACCATCAGATTCTGCGTCGATTATCGGAAATTGAGCGCCATAACCGTTACGGATTCATATCCGCTGCCTCGTATGGAAGATCTTTTGCATGCAGCTAAAACAACACCTTTTATGTCAACATTGGACCTTAAATCAGGATATTGGCAAATAAGGATGTTGGGTGAGGACAAACTAAAAACTGCATTTACAACGCCTTTTGGAATTTTTGCTTTCAACAGAATGCCCTTTGGTCTCAAAAATGCTCCAGCAACGTTCCAAAGAATCATCGACAAATTCCGCTCCAGTCTTCCAAGTATTCTTATACTGGCTTATCTAGACGATATAATTATATGTTCCCAAGATTTTCAATCCCACATTAAAGACCTTAATCAGGTTTTCCTAAAACTAAAAAATATTGGCTTTCATCTAAATAAAGAAAAATGCTTCTTTGGCAAACCAGAAGTAAAGTATCTAGGCCACATTTTAACTAAAGATGGAATTAAAATAGACCCTGATAAATCTTCGGCTATTTTAAATCGACCGATACCTAAAAATCTAAAGCAGCTAATGTCGTTCCTTCGAACATGTTCCTGGTTTCGAAGATTTATTCCAGATTTTGCGAAAATTTCAAAGCCATTATCAAATTTGACAAAAAAGAATACCGTGTGGAAATGGACGAATGAAGAAAATAAATCGTTCCAAAAATTGAAACAGTTGTTGACATCACCACCAATTTTACAACAAGTTAAAGAAAACGACCCTTTTTTCATTAGGACGGATGCCAGCAACTATGCTATCGGGGCTGTGTTACTTCAGGGGGAGAAAGAAAATGAACACCCAATAGAATATGCCAGCCGCCTCCTTTTGCCAGCGGAAAGAAACTATTCCACAACCGAGCGTGAGGCACTAGCAGTAGTTTGGGCAATTCAAAAGTTTCGAGGCTATATAGAGGGGTCAGAAGTTACTATATTGACAGATCACCAACCACTTAAGTGGCTTTTTACCTTAAAATCGCCTACTGGTCGATTAGCCAGATGGTCTTTGCTAATACAAAGCTACAATTTAAAATTTAATTATACTCCTGGGAAGCAGAATGTGATAGCCGACACCCTATCAAGACCACCATGCGACAATGAAATGTGCATCGAATCCTGTCAGTGCTACGCAGTTGATATAGATTTCCCTAGGAAAGGACTTGAAGAGTTTCGTGAAGCCCAGCTTGGAGATGAAGACTTAAAGAGAATTATAACTTCATTTGAAAAGGACGACGAAAATGTGATAAGACACACAAATCGCGGTTATATGATGGTCGACGGTGTTCTATACAGATATTGTTCCGAACAAGATTCCGAAAATGGACAATTGGTTCTTCCTAGATCACTACGCGACGAAATCCTGTTTAAATACCATAAAGATCCTATATCTGGACACTACGGTATAGACAAGACTACAAGCCGAATTGGTGCATTATTTTATTGGCCTGGAATAAGAACCGATATAGCAAAGTACGTGAAGTCATGTGATGAATGCAAGCGATACAAACCGTCCAATATGAAGCCTTGCGGACTATTGCAAACACTAAGCAGCAATAAACGTTTCGAAATAGTTGCTGTTGATCTTTTTGGCCCTTTGCCTAAAACTCCGGAAGGATATCAATGGATATTAATAGTGGAGGATATATGTAGTAGATGGGTGGAATTATTTGCTTTGAAGGAAGGAACTGCAGAAAATTGTGCCCTAACCTTATTAAACGAGGTAATATTAAGATATGGAGTTCCTCGTAGGATACATACCGACAACGGGACTCAGTTTGTATCTGCATTAATGCAAAAATTGACGTACTGTCTTGGAATAAAACAGACATTTACTCCGATTTATCACCCACAATCAAATCCGGTGGAGAGAAAGAATCGGGATTTAAAAACTCAGCTTTCCATTTATGTAGGAACAGACCACAGGAAGTGGAATGCAATGTTACCCACCATACGGTTTGCGATGAACACGGCTAAATGTGACAGCACTGGGCATACACCTGCTTATTTGACATTTGGTAGAGAACTTAGAACACCAACAGAAGTCCATTATGATTTGAAGGCAATTGTCAAGGCAGAAAACTTTGTTCCTCAAATAACGCCGCATTTATTAAAATTAGCCGATACTTTAGAAATTGCAAATGAATCACAAATAAAACTGCAAGACAAAAACAAAGAATATGTTGACCTTAAACGGAAAGTTCAACCAGATTTTCAAATTGGCAATAAAGTTTTAATAGCAACGAACATCTTAAGTAAAGCTAAAGATGGTATTACCTCTAAATTCACTCCTCGTAGAGATGGCCCATACTTAATAACTGGAAAGAAAGGTTCCAATTGCTACGTAATCGCAACAATAACTGAGCCAAATAAACCACTAACAACTTTACACGCATCAGCCTTAACTCCATACGAGGGGGAGGCTGGAAACCCTATTTATCTCAAACGTAAGCGAGGACGTCCATCTAACAACAAAGATATCAGCAACATACCGCAACAACGAACAACAGATCAACAACAAAACAAACAGCGTCAACAACAACACATACAACGCCCACAACACCATGAACAACGTAATCTACAACATGAACAAAGTCATCGACAATATCACGATCGACATCAATTCACACATCAAGAACAACACCAAACCAACACACATCCTACAACATTGAGAAGATCTCTGCGCTTGAATAAAGGTGTCCAATAATATCCTGTAGCATTATCGAGGCGATTAATGCAACAGAGGGGGAGGTTGTAGCGGACTAATTTCATCCATTATCATTGATTATTAATTATAACTATTATTATAAGTTTCATAATTATGTTAAGTCAATTTAGTTCACATCTATGTTAAAATTTACATTTGTTTACATTGACTGTTAATTTGATTACGCTATGTTAAGCTATCATTTTATGTTACGACGAAAGCTTCTGTTAGGTTACAGTGTTTTGCTTTCACTCTATTACACGTACTCTCTTTACTCAATATTACACTGTTTACTCAATATTACTCTCACGTGCTCCCTTACTCGATCGTTTACTCTCTATAATCAATCTTGTAAAGCTCAGTGGCTCGTTATTATACTCATTTGTTTATGGCTATTGTTTTTATACTCTTGTCTGATCATTTACTCTCTATAATGAAACATTTGAAGCTCTATGACTCATGATTGTTCTCATTTTTTACAATTATTGTTTTTACAACTCTCATTTACTCTCATTATAAAAGTAACGTGTATTAAAATAACTCTAGACGTTGAAACCGATTTTTGTTAACATTAGCTGGTAACTTACATGTATAATCATCTTCCCATTCTGATCGAGCTGTTAACTAATAAAGACGTTTAAGTAAGAAAAGCGCTGTTTTATTACAACAGGCACTTAGCATAAAAAAACACAATTAACATAAATCATATTATCTCTACGACTCAGGAAGACCGTAAAGGACTACTGTAGCTAGAGAATCCGAAGACGAATACTGAGCAAATAAAAGCCTTATTCAGTCTCGGAATAAAAATAATAATTCTATAAATTATTTAAATCCACATCATAAGGCGAAATCTTCTCGTAAGGGTAATAAATTACCAAACCTGAGGATTTCTTCCCTTACAATTATATATTTCTGAGCAAATAGATTTTATTTGAAAATCAATAAAATTTATTTGGAACTCATATATTAATATATAGGGTGATCTATTTCGAGGTTCCCAACCGTTTAAAAGAAAAAACACAGAAAATTTAAATTGAATGGCGAATGTTTATTATCATTTGAAAGAACATTCTTTGGCATTTATTTTTTGAAGATTATGTCTATCAAATGTTGGTCGCGGCTACGTCTCAGGTGGACCATCCGTTGAGTCCAATTTTCGATGACTCGTTCGAGCATTTCGATTGGTAACAGGCGAATGACATGCGTGATGTTTTGCTTCAAGGCCTGAATCGAAGCGGGTTTGTCCGCATAAACTATAGGGCCTGTTTCTGTAACTTATTTTCGTTCGTCTACGGCGAACGATCAAAAATCACACAATTATTCCGAGAAATCTATAAGTCACAGCAGTTTGTAATTCGGTGTGTCTATAGAAAAGCACGTAAAGAACTCGTACCCGAAATATTTTTAACCTGCGTTTTATAGAATTCAAGTAATAGTTGAGAGATTTTTGATCGTTCTCCGTAAACGAGCGAAAATAAGTTACAGAAACAGGCCATTAGACTTTACATATTCCCACAGGAAAAAGTCTAACGGTGTGATATCACACGATATTGGTGGCCAATCGACCGGCCCAAAACGTGAAATTATCTGCTCACCGAAGTGTTCTCTCAATAAATCCATTGATTGATGCGATGTGTGGAAAGTGGCGCCGTCTTGTTGAAACCAAATGTCGCCGAGATCACGAGCTTCAATTTCAGGCATCAAATAGTCGGTTATCATGGCATGATAATGGTCGCCATTGACGCACGGGGCAAAATCGCCTTTTTTGATATATTTGAATAGAAAGAAAATATATTTGGATCACTAATTTTTAAATATTATATATTTCTGAGCAAATAAATTTTATTTGAAAATCAATAAAATATATTTGGAACTCGTATATTAATATGTTACAACATATAATATTTGCAAACTAAATTTCTCAAATAAAATATGTATTTGAATACAAATAAAATTATTGTTTAGGAATTTCTCCAAATATATTTTATTTAAAAAAGATTTTCGAAACTTTTGTTGAATTTTTAGAAGTTACTTATAGAAATCACTCACACATTAAGAGTAAAGCTTTATAGTAAAAAGCTTTTTTTCAGCAAGTTGGTCTTTAGCCGAGAGAGTATCTCAGTTTAAATCATAACGATTGCAGACCGAAATAATAACGGGCAACTGACATAAATATTATGGGCCTTATCCATAAAAAGTTAAAGAAGGTTTGAGGAACGATTTAGCAGTGTTAAAGCTTTCTTCAAACCTTCATTAAATTTTTATGAATAAGGGCCTATATGTTTAGAGGGTATCCTAAAGACATATATGTTTCAAGCCGAATATGTTTGGGACAATATACTACAGAAGCGATTTTTTTTCAGCGTGCGGTTGCGTTCTCACCGGCATCATTTTTGAAGAAATGTGGACCGATGATTCCGGTACGTTGGATCGGGAATCGGTCAATGGCAAAAATATAGCTCTTAACGATAGCTAAATTATTGCTCATGGGTGTCAAGATCGTGGGTCGACAGGAAAGTTTTTTTTTGGATTTAAAAAAAGGGGTTAGCGCAATTGGCGAACGATTATTTTGATAATAAAACTGAATAATTTGTACACGTTGTTCAGGCGTAAATCTTTCCATGATGAAATGCCAAACAATACTTAACAAAAATAACATGACACGACTCACTCGTGATCTGTAAAAAAATGCTATTGAAAAAAGTATCTCTACTTGGATCTTGGATATAGGGTATATTACAATAAAACATATTTGCAAACTAATTTTCTCAAATAAAATATGTGTTTAAATAAATAAAATTATTTGTTAGAAATTTCCCCAAATATGTTGATTTAAAAATATTTTCAAAACTTTGCTGGCTTTTTCGAACTGAAGTTTTTTATTTTCCTTGGTTTCGAATTATTCCTTCCAATTAAAAATGACGTATTACCATTCTGTTCGCATCTGAGTACTCACTTAAAATTACTGAATAATACAAGTCATCGTTTGGTGTCTATCCTTCAAGTAATTTATTTTTATCCATGATTATACGATTTCAATTATAAAGTATTTTTACAAACATTAAAAATTTCTAAAAAAAATGAATTTGAACTGCTGTCAAACTTAACACAATAAGGCATCAATATAATTTTCTGAATACTTTTTATAGTCCCAAATAAAAAATATTAGGATGGAAACAAAGATTTGTTTAGAAAAATATCTTCGCAAATATTTCATATTTGTGTGCAGCATTCGATTAACCGCCTGTGCAGCATTCGATTAACCGAACAATTTCGTATTAACTTCTCTGGAATTTCCCTTGATTATTGTGTTTTTTCTTCTAATAAACATAATTTAAAAAAAATATTTATTTTTTATGGATACATATATGCAAAAAATTTAAAATATGGATACGAATTTTCTCTTTAAGAAGAAGAAAAAATTGGCTGAGCCTAAATGGGTAGGAGAATTTTCTTTGGCTTTAAAAAATTAAACATGTTTCAGTGCACATAATTTCATCCCGTGTGGAGCCACTGTGCGACGACTGCAATAACTGTGTGCTGTCATTGGCCATGTGTTTTACATTGATTGTTTTCGTTTTCCTTTTTCATTCCATCTTCTGTTGTTGTTTCATGTCTCTTTTGTGGTCTTATTTCTCCCGGTTTGTTTGTAATTTTAATTTTGGTATCGGAACACTTTTTGAACTAACCATCCATCCAACCATCCATTCAATCTACAAACATCCATCTGAAATCTTCAGTTAATATCGTATCGGCCCCTCTACTCTCTTTCTCTCTTGCCAGTTACTCTTTCAGTGTTTACTTCTCTATTTTGCCATAATAAATTTTAGTGTATATGTGGTGTGTGTGTGCGATGACGACGACGGCATTGGAGTGTTGGAGCATTGAACTTTATTGTATATCTTTTGAGTTTACTGGCATTTTGGTGGTATTTTGATGATAGCCCCTCTCAACCAACTTTCTGTGTCTGTCTATGGCAAAGAGGAGGTTCATTATAATTGCGAATAAATTTTTTTATTTGAAGAAAAGCAAATAAAATTCCAATTTTTCGCAATTGAATGTTGCCAATGCCATACTCTGGGTATGTAGGTACACAGAGGTACAAAATAGAGCAAAACGATATATATTGTGATTTCCGATTCTTGTATACATATAACGAAAAACGATTACATATTTGTAATCGATCACTATTAGCCAAATATTCTCACTGGATAGGTGCTCTGGTGAAATTGGACAGATGGGCCAGAAGCAGCGGTGTGGGCGACTGAACTTTCCGTCTAATTACAAATCTCTGCCTGCGCGGTCTGTATACGGACTCTGGCCTCTGTTTAAGACTTCTGTGGATAGGATCAAAAGTTGGCTACGCGGAGTAAAGCTTTTATTTATAGATGCACCCTTCTCCCGTTGTTATATCGCTAACAACTCAAAATTTAAAAGTTTCAGTAGAGGCCAAAAACGGTTTAAGTTAATATAAATGATATATTAAAAAAATGTTTTTTCATTACAAGAAAATATCACTTTTTTTGTGGTTATACGAGGGTTGCTATTTATATTTCGGTCCTGGCAATGCTGGTGTTGCCAGATGAAAACTGGAACTTCCATTGGAAAGTATGACATTTTTATACCCTCACTTTAGTGTGACGAGGGTATATATCGTTTGCTACGGAAAAAAGTGTAACACGTCGAAGGAGTGACCTAAGACCCCAAGTATGTTCGGAGGAAATCCGTTTTGGGTCATTTTAAGTCGAATGAGCAATGTCCGTCCGTATGTCTGTCTGTCTGTCTGCTGGCTGGTGCGCACGATAACTCTCGAAAGGAGTAACCGATTGACCTCAAACTTGGTATGTGTTAATATTTTTTTCTATCTCCGGCTAAGTTCGAAGATGGGCCATATTGGTCCACTCCTTCTAGTACCTCCCCCACAAAGATGTTAAAATGTTGTGAAATATTGATTATTTAATAACTGCTATACTACTTATTCGAATCTTTTGAAATTCCACACATAGTATTAGCTTGTTAGTCGTTATCAACTCGAGAAAAATGGGCGAAGTCGCCACGTCCCTTTTGGTACCTCCCACACAAATGCACCATTTTGCACCAAAAGTTAACAGCTTATAACTTTAATAACAGTGTATAAAAATACTTGAAATTTTGTACAGTATTATACTTTTATATTGCCTACAGTCCAGGGAAAAATGGGTGTTGTTGTCACGCCCCTTTTGGTACCTCCCACACAAAGGTACCTTTTTGCACCAAAAGTTAACAGCTTATAACATTAAAACCAGTGTATAAAAATACTTGAAATTTTTTACAGTGTAATGTTTTTATAGTGCCTATAGTCCTGTGAAAAATGGGCGTTATCGCCACGCCCCTTTTTGTACCTCCCACACAAAATGGCCAAATCATACCACAATTTAATATCTCATAACGTTTATACCAGTGCACATAAACGCTTATAATTCGGCGCAGTGCAATGAATTTAAAGTATCTAATGTTCAGCAAAAAAAAGGTGTATTTGATAAACCCCTTCTGGTACCTCCCACACAAATTGACAGAATAATTCGAGTAATATTCAATATTACATTACTCACAAAGTGAGGGTATACCTTAGTCGGTTTAAACTTTCTTAAACTTTCTTACTTGTGTAGCATAACTTCAATCAGACCGTTTTGTCATTTGAGCGCAAATTGTTTTTTGTTACAGTTTTTTGAAAATTCACCTCCAAAACATGGTTTTTGAACGCTTCGACAGCTGCTTCTGGAGTCGAAAAACGTTGACTAAGCAGTTTTTTCTTGATGTGAGTGAAAAGAATAAGAATAAGTCATTGGGTGTCAAATCAGGGCTGTACGGCGGATGACCCATTATTTCGACGTTTTGGCCGGTCAAAAAGGCGCTGGTTTGAGCCGATGTGTGAGATCTCGCATTGCCATGGTGCATAATGATTCGTCTTATCTTGTTCGTTTTTCGAATTTCTCCGAATACTTCAGGCAAACAAATTATGGTGTACCACTCAGAATTGACCTCCTACGTTGCTCAAGCGGAGCAGTCGCCACATGACCAGTTTTGCCGACGAAACAGGCGACCATTTGCTTTGAAGTGCTTCTTCCACAAACAACTTTCGTTGGATTCGGCCCGTCATCGAAGACCCACACGGTCGATTGCTGTTTTGTTTCGGACTCATACGCATAGATCCAAGATTCGTCGCCTGTGACGTCTTTTGAAGCACCGCGATGGAATTTTTCAAAATTTCTTTGCACCAATCGACACGAGCCTTTTTTTGAGCGATTGTCAAATTGTGCGGGATCCAACGAGAACAAACCTTTTTTACGGCAAGGTGTCTGTACATGCAATATCGAATGTATGCTGGTGGAAGAAATGCCCAAGGATGCCCCTATCTCACGGTATGTCACATGACGATCTTGCATTATCAGTTCACGCACTGCATCAATGTTCTTTGGCACAACGGCCGTTTTTGGACGACCTTCGTCTTTTAGCGAGCGTCGGCCACGATTGAATTCATTAAACCAGTTTTTCACAGTGCTAAAGGATGGTGCTTCATCGCCATGCAAAGATTTAAGTTCGTCGATTCACTCTGGTCGTGATAATCCACGTCGAAAGTTGTGAAAAATTACCGCACGAAAATGTTCACGAGTTAATTCCATTTGTTTGCCATATTGATTTTTTCAAGTTACTCTAAACAAGACAAATGATGGTTTATGCTAAAAAATGTCAAACTTTCCAATGGAAATGTCAGATGGCGCCAGGCAACACTCTTTTTGGGTGGAACATATGCTGTCCCTCGAAATAAACTTAGCTCCTATTTCAAAATTTCAAAATGTGGTATAAAACTCCACATTTCGGGAGAAGGGCAGCGGAAATGTTACACTTTTTTGCAGAAAAGAAATCGCCATTAGTGTTGCCTAGGCAGACATATATATAGCAACCCTCGTATTGCGTGTTTTAAGACTATTTTTCGGAAAATGTTACGCTTCACTACAGTTTAGTGAAAACGTCACAATTTGTGTTGGAGACAAATTACGTTTTTACCTTTGATTTCAAACCTGTACAATTAACAAAAAATATTTGCGCACCCTGTAGTTTTAATTAATTTGTTTTCATTCCAATTTTTTTAATTGTTTCAACCCATCTTTACTTCGCAACTGGCATATTTTGTAGATTTCGGTTTTTAAAATCGATAAAAAATTATAGGGCAGGCCGAAAGAAATAAAGGGTTTTCCAACAAGAGGTGTTATTTTGGTATTCAAATAAAAATGCATTTTTTGAGACAAATGATCGGATGTTTATTTCATAATAAAGAGAAAGGTATGCCGTTAATAATGAAAAACTACATCAGCCAAACGGCCACCACGACCACGCTTACAGGACCATATCCTTTTCATGAAATTTTCCATAACCAAATCGCAAAGTGGCTGCCCTATGTCCTCGATAGTCTCACGAATTATATCTTTGAGGTCTTGAATCGACGCTGGGCTGTAGGCGTAGACCTTGTCTTTCACGTGGCCCCAAAGGAAGAAGTCGCAAGGTGGTTAAATCACAAGATCTCGGTGGCCAATTGTGATCACCTCTTTGAGAGATAACACGGTCCGGAAACTTTTCCCGTAACAGAGCAATGGTTTCGTTGCTTGTGTGGCACGTAGCGCCGTCTTATTGAAAGTAAACGTTGTCCAGATCAAAATCATCCAACTCCAACTAAAAAATCATTAATCATCTCTTGGTAGCGCAATCCATTCACCGTAAATGTTGATCCAACTTCATTTTCAAAAAAGTAAGGTCCAATGACCCCGCCGGACCATAAACCGCACCAAACAGTCACACGTTGAGGATGGAGAGGCTTCTCAACAATAACTCTTGGATTTTCCGAGCCCCAGATGTGACAATTTTGCTTGCTGACGTAGCCACCGAGGTGGAAATGGGCCTCATCAGTCAAGATGATTTTGTATCGTTCGTATCGTTTTTTTGTTCGATCTTTTTTTGATCGTTTTGTATCATTTGATGATGGTGTATCGTTCCATTTTTAGTAATGGCGTAGTTTCTACTTGCCAAATGTCAAATAATAAAAGCTTCAAAAGTGACAGCTACCGAAATGCCGGGTGATTCAAAATAACAACTCTTATTGGAAACCCCGTTATATGTTTAGGGTACACTCTAAACATATAATATTTGGTACATACAAAAATTATATATTTGGGAAGATGTTGTTCTAAACAAATCTTTGTTTACATCCCAATATATTTTTATTTAGGACTATTATTTATTTGTATTATTCAGAAAGTACCAATATAAATTTTTCAGTAATTCAAAGTTATTTTTTTATTGAAAATCGTATAATCTTGGATCAAAATAAAATAAATACTTGGAGGATAGACAATTAATGATAGCTTGGAATACTCAGAAATTGGAAATGATTGATTTAAAACAGAATTTAATGATACACATATGGTATTATAACTGGAAGGTATAGTTCGAAATCAACGAAAAATTAAATCTGAAATTCGAAAAAGTCAGCAAATGTTTTGAAAATCTTTTTTAAATAAAATATATTTGGAGAAATTCCTAAACTCTAATTTTATTTGTTTCTAAACATATATATTATTTGAGAAATATAGTTTGCAAATATATTTTGTTGTAATATATTAATATATGCGTTGCAAGTAAATTTTATTGATTTTTAAATAAAATTGATTTGCTCAGAAATATATAATATTTAAACATTAGTGTTCCAAATATATTTTCTTTCGTTTCAAACATACGAGTATAAAAAATCGCCATTTTGCCCCGTGCCGGTATTTTTAATTTCTATTTATTTAAAGTCATCATTTGTTGTCAACCCCTCTCACGCAATGTATCGTTATGCAATATTATACGATTCCAATTATAAAAGAATTTTAAAAACATTTGAATTTTTCGAAAAAATTAATGTTGAATAACTGAAAAACTCAAAACTTGTCCTAAAGTTAAGGTATTGATATATTTGCTGAATACCTACAGGGTGGATGAGGAAAGCTGCTACCAAAAAAAATTTAATAACTTTTTTTCTATTTAATGAATCTGGTTAATTTTTTTATTTTGCAGATTGATTTTTAGATGTAGCAAAAACGGATAACTGGGACACTGAAACAAGAATTTGGATTGTCCGCCGCTATTACGCACTGAAGTCCGTAGTTTCGGTTCAAAGAGAGTATAGGGGCACGTTTGGCGGCAATCCTCCGAGCAGATGGACCATAAAGAAACTTGTTAACAATTTTTCCGAGCATGGGACAGTCAACAGAAGACCTTACCATCGAAACCCTTCAGTTCGGACGGAGGAAACAATCGCTGCTGTAGCGTTTGGCGGCAATCCTCCGATCAGATGGATCATAATAACACTTGTTAACAATTTTGCCGAGCATGGGTCAGTCAACAGACGATTGAACAGAGGAAACAATCGCTGCTGTAGCTGATGCCATACAAAACAATCCAAGAGTTTCGACAAGAACCTTATCTGCTCAAATGGGTATAAGCAGACAGTCATTGCAGTCAATTATGCACAAAGATTTGGAGTTATTCCCACATAGAATTCAAATGGCCACCAAAGTGAACTCAGCAGACTTCCCGATTCGCTTGGAATTTTGCCAGAAGATGCTTCAAATGGTGGAAGAGGACGGAAACATGTTGAACTGTCTTTTCATGTCTGGCGAGGCCCATTTCGACTTAAACGGCAACATAAACAAACAAAATTGTCGAATATGGAGTGCTTCCAACCCACAGACGGAATTGCATCCACTTCGTGTCACAGTGACGTGTGCAGTTTCATCACACTGCATTGTCGGGCCCTACTTCTTCGAAGAAAACTGTCACACCGTTACAGTTACTGGAGGCCGTTACTTGAGTATGTTGAGAGAGTTTTTCTATCCAGAATTACGCCGAATGAGAATTTCTTTCAACTCTGTGTGGTTTCAGCAAGATGGTGCAACTCCTCACATAGCCCGGCCTGTTATGACAGAATTGCGGCGAAAATTTCCCAATAAGCTGATATCCAGAAACTCCACATTCCGTTGGCCCACCAGGTCGCCTGACCTTACTGCACCTGACTTTTTCTTGTGGGGTTATTGCAAACAGGAAGTCTACAAAGCAAAACCAACAAATTTGAATGAACTAAAGAAATCCATTCGAGAAACAATTGCGGCTATTCCCGTCTCAACTCTCCAAGCAGTAATGAACAACATTTTGGTAAGATGCCGCACATGCATCAACGAGCAGGGGGGGGGGGGGGGGGGGCATTTAAATTCCATTATTTTTAAAACTAAGTAAGCTATATTTTATTAAATTTAATGGGCTTTAACATGAATAAAAGAAAACTGAATTCCATACATTGAAAAAAAGTTATTTGAGTTTTTTAATGTAGCAATATTCATCAGCCACCCTGTATATGCAAATAAATATTTGTTTGGTAAATAATAATCCCAAATAAAAAATATTAGGATGGAAACAATCATTTGATTAGAACAACATCTTCCAAAATATATAATTTGTATGTGTGCTAAAAGTAATATGTTTAGAGTGTACCCTGACATTTGTCTATTTCAAGCGGAATATGTTTGGGGTAATATACTACGGAAGCAATTTTTTTCAGCGTGTATAGCTTCTGTAGCCATCATCCTTATGTCTTTAAATGTTAAATTGTTTACATTACTTTTCCAATGACTGTAGTTTGACAAATAATATTTTATTTTTAATTTGTGTATTTTGCTATATTAGACTTTGTATTGCAATGTAGTTTGAATATTACACCAGAAACAGCATTCAGTATACTTCGGCGTAGCGTCATATCACCCAATTTCATATCGCCCAAAACCATAAATGTCATACCGCCTAAATAAATAAATAAATTGATTGCCTAAAAATGTCATATCGCCCAAACGCAATGTCATAAAGGACAACAAATTTTGGGCGATATGACATTTCAATAAATATATAAATTTGCAGCGCGGACAAAAAAGTATTTGCGTGGGGTTAAAGATTTTCCCCTCTGAGGTATGTCCAAAGACGGCTACTCAGACCAAAGGCCCTTGCAAAAACACTAGGGTCAGCGTAGCAGTCTTCGGACATACCCAAGAGGATACGACACTTTGGACCGCGTGCCTAAAACCCAAATTGTTCCCACACTAACAACTAACATCAATTTTTTTGGGCAATATGACATGGTTTTTGGCGATATGACGCAACGTCGAATAATTCACCTTCCAATATTAACTCATTACTCAGTAGTTATTTAACCATTCAAATTTTATAAACGTTTACAAATACTTCTTTTTTGATTCAGTATTTTTGAAAAAAACATTTTATTAGGCCGCGTTGTCAGCAATATTTCCACAGACGTTAATGATGGTTGGAAAATTTCTCAAGCCTCTTTGGAAATTTGTTGCTGAATTTCTGGCGCAATCATTTATAGTGTTTCTGCCTAACAAGGTTTTGACATCCTCAACGATATCATCAATAGCACTTTTCATTGTAGTCATTTGTCGGTTAATATGAGTGATACAAGGGTCCAATGATGATTTCCGGCCATCCTCAACTTCTTTGTAGGCTCCATTTTCACAATCATTGTTGTTGGTAGTTATAATCTTATTTGTAAAATAGATGAAGTCCTCAATATATGTCGAAATAGGGTTGGGGACACTTTCCTCAGCTGAGCTGCCACAAGTTTTAAGGCTATAAAGGAAATTTGTTGCACTATCCTTCAAGCTAAAGACGACATCGGCTATACAGTTAAGTCCGTGTATGTTACTAGTGGCACTACTTACGGAAGCTTCGAATATGGATGTCCTGCTGGCGGTGTCAGCCCAAGATATTCCCAGAAGTGTTGTCACTAGTACAAGTATTGCACGTTTAGAGTACATTTTACCTATTTTGCAATTGTTAGGAGATTTCACGTGATGACTTGTGGTGAGTTGGACCAATTGTGATACTTCAACGCGTCTGGTAATTTATATACTGGACTACATTATACGTATTTTTATATAATTCTTAAGTACAATAAAGTACACTCAGGTCTTTGTTTATGCGGTAGATACATTCTTCATAAATTCACAATAAAAAAATACTGTAGTACCAACAGTATAGAATATTATTATAACAGTAAAATGCTTCCACGTAGTCCACCCTGCGTAACGCTAAATGATCTACTATGTAGCGAATCTTCTTAAAACGAAGTTCCCCTAACATTGAGCGTAACGCTAAGTGGTCTACTAAGTAGTAGATGCGTTCTTCATAAATTCTTTTGTAACAGTATAGAATATTATTATAATTGTAGACCGCTCCCACATAGTGCACCCTACGTAACGCTAAATGGTATACTTAGTAGTGAATCTTCTTAAAACGAACTCCCTTAACACCGAGGTGTAATGCGACCTCATGCACATCGGTGTATGGTTTGCAGTCAGGGAGCCTTGCTGACTCTCGGGCACGTCAGCAAGTCCTTGGCAAAGTGCCGGGGCCTTGTCGGAGGGTTATGCGTGCCGTGCTCATCGGACTTTTCGCTTGCCAGTCAGGGGTTACCGTAGACTGTGTTTCGACGATAACGACGACGACTACGAAAACTAATATACGTGGATATAACCATAGGTCTGACAACAAACCTAGTGATCCAACATTCTCTTCTAAGTCGACAGTACTACCTGGTACTTCGGTTTTCCGTGACAAGCATAACAGTCCTTCAAAATCGGCGCATGGTACTCAAGATACTTGAGGGACTGGGGAAACCCGGCCCTGCATCTCTGACCAACAAGCAGAGATAATCTGAAATGTGCGCAAGGAGTATATCGGAAAGGCATGCAAGAAGAACCCGCTAACAATCTGTATTCTGTGCTTCCAAAAGGCCCAAACTATCACTGATATGCTGGTCTACGGTTCTACGTTGACGTCCGGTCATAAAGAGGAGATAGTAAGACGGCAATTTGAGTAATGTAGAGAATGAACGAGGGCGGTGCCAAAATTGGCCGACCTGACAGATATAGCTGGCAGGAAGTAGTTTGAAAAAGAAATTTCCTTCGTGAAAAGTAGCAACCTTCTAAAACAAGGCGCTACGTTGTTTAGTTTTTTTTCTGAGCACTCAAAAATAAACGATATCAGTGAATTTGGAAGCATGGAAAAAATTGGTCACCTATATGTAATTTTAATATAGGGTGGTTAAATTTTAAGGGCCGATGTTGATTTTGAATAAAACACAAATTATTTAGGAAACTATTGTCATTTCTTTTTATTATGGTAATATTGGTATGGTTCAATTATGTATGGAACGAAATATAGACCAAATGGCCGCCTCGGCGGCACACCTCCATCCGATGGTCCAAATTTTCGATGACGCTGAGGCATAATTAAGGTTTAATGTGCCGAATTATCTCATCCTTTAGCTCTTGAATTGTTGCTGGCTTATCGACGTATACCTTTTGTTTCAAATAAACCTAATGAAAGAAGTCCAACGGTGTCAAATCACATGATCTTGGCGCCAATTGACATCGCCAAGACGTGAGATAACACGGCCATTGAATTTGTTGTGCAAAAGAGCCATTGTTTCGTTAGCTGTGTGGCAAGTGGCACCGTCCTGTTGAAACCACATATTGTCCACATCCATAACTTCCAATTCGAACCATAATAAGTTCGTTATCATCTCACGATAGCGAACACCATTCACAGTAACTGCCTGACCGGCCTTATTTCGAAGAAGTATGGCCCGATGACGTCGCCAGCCCGATGACGTCGCCAGCCCATAAGCCGCACCAAACAAACGGCGAGCATGCACAGGTGTTTTCACATCTCCTACAGACTCGGTTTGCTGAAATTTGCGCACAATTCTCCCAATTGTGGACACATTTGGTCGATTATGCATTTTGATTTGAACGCCCATTTTCGAAAAAGGTTTAAAAAGCTTTAGCGCGTTGCTCGATTGTGTATCTTTCCATGGTTCAAATTGAGTTAGTCTGAAATTGAGAAATGTCAAATGAAATGCTGAAAAAAACTTGACGTTTAACAACCCTTACAATACTTTCATTTGAAAGGGGTCAGTCCAACCAATATTAAAACCGGGCTAGATTCTACGTTGGGGCTCCTTCATTTACAACTATAAAATATTGGGTGGCAGAGTTTAAACGGAGCCGTACGAGCTGCCAAGAAGAACACCCTAGTGGTCTATCAAGTAAGGTTTCCACGCCAGAAATTAAAAAATCCACAAAATGTCATTTCAGTCAGTCCGGCATTTCAGAAAGTGCTATACATCGCATATTGACGGAAAATTTAAAGCTGTGCGCTAGATGGGTGCCGCGTTTGCTCACAACAAAGACAATACACCAGTTCACACCTCTAGTATTGCGATGGGCAAAATCAATGCATTAAAGTTCGAATTACTTCAGCACGCACCTTAGATCAGATTAAGCTCCCTCGGATTATTTTTTGTTTCCAAACTTGAAAAAATGGCTCGGCGGAAAAAGATTTGCTAGCAATAGCTAGACAGTTCTTAATACAAACAGAATATTGAAGCTATTGAAAACCGCTGCAAAAAGTGTATCGAGCAAAAAGGAGATTATCTTGAGAAATAAAGAAAAATGTTTCCCAAATTTGTTGTGGTTTCTTTGTTAGGTCGGCTAATTTTGGGACCACCCTCGGAGTTGCCGTACCCGCCCCCATGTTGTAAAGACACTTGCTGGTACGGAGACGCATAAAACGAATCCGATTCAGCGATATGCGCTCTGTTGAGTGCTCTCTCTGACCGAGTGCTGCACTGCATCTTTTCAACAACAAGGACCTCCCGTCACGGCCCATGTCACATGCTTGGATTCCAGCTAAATTTTCTGATGCGGAATCCATAATAAAAAGATTGAAGGGCTGCTATCCCGGTCTTTCAACTGGCAACTGGAAGATTGGTCAATTGGATGAGTCGGTTGGCGCTCGAAGGTACGATGTATTTGTACTCAATGCTGAATCTCTGTCGCAACCCGTGAAGTCCGAGCGACAAGGGCCATACGCGAAATCCGGCTGCACATGACACTGTGACGCCACCCTGTGCGTCTGTGGAGACGAAGAGTAGTAGTAATCAATAGAACACCTTCTGGGTCTATCCCCGCTCTCTCTAGAAGGCGGAATGCAACCATATTTATTTTATTTATTTATTAACATGTTTCAAAGTAACAATTTTAAAACGTAGTCTATTCTCATAACTCATTAACAAAATGTTTCCATGCACCCCTGTCTCGTGCAATGGATCTTAGCTCGCTAAACGATTTGGTCGTTTCTCTTTGTACTGTCCTTCTCCAAGTGTTCTTCGGTCGACCTCTTCTTCTGCAACCTTGAGGATTCCATTCTAGAAATTCTTGTACGATTTCGGTCGCAACCGCAAGCTTCCATTTATTTAGGGAGTTAGCTAATTTGGCTGATGTTAAAATCCACCAACTTTTAAGCCTTTTAAAGCAATCAGATTGTTTGAACGAAAGGGCTAGGGAAAACTTATGTTGATTTTAACCCCCTGTTTTAAAGAATTTCAGTTTAGACTCTGTTAGTGCTAACTAAAAGTTATTTCTGTCAGTTTGTGTCGCTAGCGTTAATGGAGCTTTCTGGAAATATTAGCATACATTTAAATCCTCACAAAAAGAGACCTAAATGTATTTAATTCTGCGATAGAAATTGTTATTAATTGTTAACAAGATAAATAAAATTGTTATTTTATCTGTGTTAGATGCAAACTGAATACAATTGAATTATTTGTCTTGAGAGTGGCGTAACTTCAGCTGTTTTAAAAATGACGAGCAGATGGGTCTGTTTCAATAATTAAATAATTAAAATAATTCAATAATTAAAATAAAATATCTAGATACAACTTATCGCTGACTTCTAAGTACAAACATAGGTCGTGAAAAGTGTGATAACGCTTGGTTTATTGATTTGCTTAATTCTACCGGGAATTCTAAGAATATAATTGTAATACTTCAAAAATACGTTTGATCCTTGGAATTAAAAAGGAATTTATTATTTTGTCAGAATTGATTTCGATTTGAGACCATATATTTCAGTTACATTCTGTCTATTGGAAAAATGTAATAGAAACAATACAAAACAAGTAAGAAAGTTCAGTCGGCCAAACCGACTTATGAATCCCCTCACCTTGAGTCCCAAAAAATATTTGTAAATTTATTTGTTTTAATTTAATTATTATCAACTTAAACTGTAGGTACTATAAAAGTATTACACTATACAAAATGTCATGTACATATTTGGTGCAAATTGGTCCATTTATGTGGGTGGTACAAATAGGGGCGCGCCAGTAACGCCCACTTTTCCCTGGACTCTAGGTACTATAAACGCATTACACTGTACAAAATTTCAAGTATTTGAATGCATTGGTATTAAAGTTATAAGCTGTTAACTTATGGTGGCAAAATGGTCCAATTGTGTGGGAGGTACCAAGAGGGTAGGGGCAACTTAGCCCATTTTTCTCGAAGGGATAGCGACTAATAAACCAATTCTATGTGTGGAATTTCAGAAGATACTAACTAGTAAGTAATATAGAAGTTATTAAAAAAATCAATATTTCATTAAATTTTAACCCCTTGAGGGGAAGGTGCTAAACGGAGTGGACCAATATGGCCCATCTTCGAACTTGGCTGGAGATAGAGAAAAATGTAACCGCTTACCAAATTTGAGGTTAATCGGTTAATACTTGTGAGATTTATCGTGCGTCTCAGCCAGCAGACAGACGGACGGACGGACGGAAGGATATTAGTCAAATGACTTACAATTACTCAAATCGAATTTTTTTCAATAGCCTTTTTTTTGACAGATCACGTGTGAGTCATGACACGACTGTCATGTTATTTTTGTTAAGTATTGTTTCATTCATGGAAGGAATGGAAGAATGAAATGAACAACGTTTACAAATCGTTCAAGTTTATTACGAAAATTCACGTTCTGTGAGGAATGTGTTTCGTGCACTTCGCTCAACTTATGGTCTACATAATCGAGTCATCGAAAATTGGACTCAACGGATGGATCATCTGAGACGTAGCCTCGGCCAACATTTGATAGACATAATCTGCAAAAAATAAATACCAAAGAATGTTCTTTCAAGTGATAATAAACATTCCCCATTTAATTTGAATTTTCTGTGTTTTTTTCTTTAAAAAAGTAGGTAACCTCAAAATGGATCACCCTATATTTGGGAAAAGAATAGTTTTTGCAAATTTTTTGCGATAAAACACTCTGAACAATTGAATTTTTGATATAAGTGGTTATTTTTGAAAACCACAGATATAAAAATTTAAGGAAAGTGATCTGATGATCTTGTTTTCTTCGTAGGTTGTTCATATTCATGTTCTGAGTCTGCATCATCATCCGAGTTAGATATAATATTCAAGGGCATGTTTTGTTCAGTGTGTCCAACAATTTCAGTGTCATCTTCGGTGCTTTAATTTTCAAACATAATTTTAGAAATCCACCAACAAATGGCCACGTGTTGGAACCTCTCTCCTTGTTCGTCCGATTCCTGAGTTAATTGTGCTAAAAATGTATCAAGGTGGAAATGCATGAAATGTCATTTTAACGTCGGGGAAAAAATTGACATTTTTGGGATTTTTAAGGTACTGGGGCACTTTTTATACCCTACACCACACTATGGTACAGGGTATTATGACTTTGTGCATTTGTTTGTAACACCCAAAAGGAGAAGAGATAGACCCATTGTTTATTATACCGATCGACTTGCAATCACTTTCTGAGTCGATTTAGCTATGTCCGTCTGTCTGTCTGTCTGTAGATGTATTCTTGTAATCAAAGTACAGGTCGCAATTATGGTCCGATCTCAACGAAACTTGGCACACATCTTTCTTTAGGCCAGATTTAGGTTCAGATTTACATATGGGTATTTCCAGGATGCCGAACGCGACATTCGTACGCCTTTAAAGTGAAACAAAATAAAGAAATCTAACAATTTCTTTTTTTGTTGTATACTTTTTTCGATAGCATTTTAGCAGCACTATATTTAGGGCAAAAGGTAGGTTTGGTCGATTAGTTGCTTTCTGATATATTGGCAAAAAACATGGGATTCCGAACGCGACAAAAAATAGAACTCGTTTTCGACTGCATCTAGAAATATTCAAAAATCTGCGAATTGAAACAGAATTTTGTAATGCAATTTTTTTTAAACTAAAATAGACTAATGTAGTTTTTAATTAGAGGTTGTCATGTTAAAATATATATATTGGATTTTTTTTTGCCGCTCTTAGTGTAAATTCCGCACGCGACATTCCTAACGCGACATTATTTCTCTCACGTAATAATTGCATTTAGAAAAACAAAAGTATAACTTCTACACTTACAAATGTAAGAATAATAATAATAACAAGGAACACATGTTTGTTAATTTTTTAATTTTAAATTTAATTTAATTTTTTTAATTTAATTTTGTTAATTTTATTTCTTTCTGTTTTAATGTTTTCTAAAAGTCGTCGCGATGCTTCTTTATTATTATTTTTACTCATCCGCACAAAAAGTAAGCAAATATGCATGAAAAAAAAAAAATTTTATTCTTATATGTCCAACTAAGATGGCGAACGCGACAAACTTCTGATTAAAATTAAAGCTTTCTTAAAAGCAACAGCAAACAATTTTTGTTTTTTATTAATTAAGCACAATTAACTTTGGTTGAATATAAATTTTCAATTACTTGCTTCGACTGGATGAGCAGTTCTGATACAAAACTGCGTTTTGTTATCGCGAACGTGACACCAAAATAGCAGGTGAAAGAAACATACAAATTTACCGTTAGTCGATTCTTGCTTTAACTCTGTTTCTATTTTCCTAATAGTTTGTTGTTGGTACAAAGATCTTTAACGAAGATTGTAACCATAAAACGAATATATAACAAATAACAGTGAAATGCAAAACCAGCACTTAAAGGGGCCAAAAATGAAAAAAAATATTTGTGACTTTCTGTTCAAATATTTCACAACAAAAATAAAAATATGCTGTAAACTCATTATATTCTTTAAATTCAAATATTTCTTTAACAATATAAAAGAAAAAAACATTAGTTTATCAACTTTTATTTTTCTCATCGTGGTAGACCTTTCTCTGGAAATGCCCATATAGCTCCCATATATATGTTACCACCGATTTGACATGTAAGCGCTGTAGAAACTGTATATCAGTACGAAATTCTGCAGAAAGAGGTTTCTTATTACATGATTGAATACTGCCAAATTCGGGGAAAATCGGTTCAGATTTAGATTTAGCCCCCATATATATGTTACCCCCGATTTGACATGTAAGCGCTGTACAAACTGTATTTTATATCCGATCACAGCGAAATTCGGCAGAAAGAGATATAGTCCCCATATATATGTTAGCCTCGAAAGAGGTTTCTATTTTACAGGAATGAGTATTCAGGGAAAATCGATTCAGATTTATATATAACCTCTATATATATGTTCCTACTGATTTGGTTACAAAGCGCTATAGAAGTTGTACATTACTTCCGATCATTAAAATTCTCCAGAAAGATGTTTCTCAATTTAGGAACGAATATTGCTTAATTTTGCAAATATCGGTTCAGAATTAGATAATATGTTCCTTCCCATTTACCAATTATTCCAAATTATTATCGCAATGACCCTTATCGCATTGCTAGGGAGGTGTAGGGTATTATATAGTCGGCCCCGCCCAACTTTCTGCCTTTCCTTACTGGTTTCGGGAAGGTTTGTTCCGCCATTTTTTGTCCTATTCAATATCTACAACTTAGCTTCAGACACAAAAGAGATATTCCGTACGGTATACCTAGAAAAAAGATATAGAAAAAGTTCTAAAAATCCACCTAGAGCAAAAAATTCGTATGGCCATTAAATTATTAATAAAGCCAACTGGACGAAACGAATGATGCAGAAGTTCTTATTTTTGAGGCTACTTTTACGTCCAATTCTCAGAATTGAGTACCAAATCAATGAGTTGAAAAATGCTGTACTGTGTAATTTTAGGAGTTGAGCACATTAAAATTCCCAGGAAACATTGATCTAAGTGTATGTATTTTGTAATAGAAATCGAAATATAAATAAATTTCAATTAAATAAATATAACTCAACGTTTATTGCCTGTCTGTCTGTTTGCCTGTTTAATATGTACATCGAACAAATACAATTAAACTGTTTGCTTTAATGGTGGCATAACTCCATCTGTTTTTGAAATGAAATATTCTCATTATAGCTTTATTAAGTTGCAATATGTGGATAAATTCTAGAAACACAATGTTTACATACATCTCATCCCTGAATCTTCAGTTTCTACAGTGACTGTGAAAAGTCTATCAAACAATTAGTGCAGGACTAAATGTAACCCTCTAACAGGCCAAATCGTAAAAATAATCGTATGAGGCCATTATTTGTTTTCAAGTAGATGTAGTCCAAATAACCTTAACTTTTAATTTTTGTACAAAAAAGCCGGCGAAACGAACGTCAGGTTAATACAGGGTGGCTGATATGTATTGCAACCAACTTCAGGTTGCTATCATTTCTAAACCGCTAGTCTGATAGCTAACAGATTTATTTCAGTGACAGTTCATTTTATTGTTTACAAAATTACAAAAGCATTTTGATCTATTGCATTCAGAAAAAAGAGTGATAGTGTGATTGATTTATATTTGGGTGGAAAAACACAAGTGGCTATCGTTAGAGCCCTCCAGCATTTAAATGTGAATAAATCTTTTGTTTCTCGTACCATTGCTCGTTACCGTGACACTGGCAGTGTCGCATCGCGTCAAAAAAGTGGACGAAAAAAAAACGGTAGCAACACCAGAAATGATCCGAAAAGTGAAGGCCAGATTTGATCGAAATCCACGCCGCAGTGGTAGAAAAATTGCTCGTGAGCTGAACAAATCGCGAGAACGGATACAACACATATTAAAAAATGTGCTTGGACTAAAGCCATTGAAGTTCCAAAAAGTGCAAGAGCTCACCGATGCACAAAAAAAAAGTTAGACTGGAAAGAGCCAAGGAGTTGCTTCGCTTGTACGAAAGTGGCCAGTTACCGAATTTGGTTTTCTCCGATGAGAAGCCATTCCAAATTGAGCAGTTTGTGAACAAACAAAATGATCGGGTTTACTTGCCAAAGAGGTCAGCTGAAAATGTACACCTTCGATTGGCCACCAGAACTCAAGCTCCGCCGATGGTAATGGTGTGGGCCGCCGTAACGGCCGACGGTCGCTCCCCGCTCGTATTCATCGACCATGGGGTCAAAATAAATGCCGAATATTATCTGGAAAATGTCCTTAAGACAGTATTGAAGCCCTGGGCAGACAAACATTTCGGCCGCAGATCATGGACATTCCAACAGGACTCAGCACCATCGCACTCAGCACGCGTCAACCAAGAATGGCTTAAAAAGGAGGTTCCTCACTTCATTTCTACCGCACAATGGCCACCAAGATCTCCGGATCTCAATCCGTTGGACTTTTGCGCCTGGGGCATTTTAGAGAGTAAGGTTCGTACTAAAAAATACCAAAGTATCGATCATCTCAAGACGGCGCTTCGCCGGGAATGGGCCAAAATACCGCAGAGCCACTTTCGTGCAGCGTGTGATGGCTTTGTCGGCCGGTTGAAGGCCATAATTCGTGCCAAAGGTGGCCAATTCGAACAAATCTAAACTGTTTCTAAAATTTTATGTTATTTCCGACATTTTTTGCTTTTGAACAATAAAATTAAAAAAAATATATCGCTTTACTTTGTTGCATTACATATCAGCCACCCTGTATATCACAATAATAATAACAATTTCGATTAGAAATCGCGATTATATTTTTTGTTCACACCAAATACATTGTAAAATTTAAATATAATATGATAACTATTATTGGTAAAATTTAAGTCGATCAAGTTATTAAAAATGCCGTTTTTTAAATTAAAAAAAAAAACAGAAAAATTATTTTCGGTGCTGATTTGTTGATTTCTCAATATAGATTGACCATATCTCAACAAGGAAATGTCACAATGTATTGCGGAACATACCAAAATGTAAAGTAGGACTGTCTAAAGAGAGTTTTTAAAATTTTGATGGGAAAGTATTTTTTAATCCAGCACTGCAGCCCAAAAATCAAACACCTTCTGTAGACGGTTTCGCCTGTTAGAGGGTACATATTACATATACATATTTTATTTAAATTTTATGAAATTATGTGACAATATCCTAAACAAGTAAGAAAATTTCAGTCGGTTAAACCGACTAAGGTATACCCCTAACATTTTGAGTAATGTTTTATGGTACTAAGGGCGGGAGATGTCAGAACGTTAAAAAAAATGTTCATTCTTTGTCAGTCTATGAAAACAAATAGACGATGGCTGCACGCGCAAAGAAAAAAATCGTTTCTGCGGAACGAAATATTAGACAACTACAATTCTCGTTTGCCGGAACTGAAATTTCGTTTGTTGTGAAAGAAATTTATTCTGATCTAAAGAAATTTCAGTTGTCATAAACGAGAATTGTAGTTGTTTAATACGTTAAAAAAAATGTTCATTCTTTGTCAGTCTATGAAAACAAATAGACGATGGCTGCACGCGCAAAGAAAAAAATCGTTTCTGCGAAACGAAATATTAGACAACTACAATTCTCGTTTGCCGGAACTGAAATTTCGTTTGTTGTGAAAGAAATTTATTCTGATCTAAAGAAATTTCAGTTGTCATAAACGAGAATTGTAGTTGTTTAATACTTCGTTCCGCAGAAACGATTTTTTTCTTTGCGTGCAGATGTTATGGGAATGTTGTGTTTGAATGAATCTGTCAAGAAGTGGCTGGACGAATGCGCCTTTTTTGCGCTGAACTCTCGATACTTCAACGACATAACTTGGACATTTTTGTGTGTGCGGTACCAAAAGGGTGTGACAATAATGTAAATTTTTCACCGGACTGTAGGTACTATAAAAATATTACACAGCACAAATTTTTAAGCTGTTAAGATTTGGTGCGGCAGTTACCAAAAAGGGCGGGGCCACTTCGCCCCTTTTTCTCAAGGCGATAGCGACAAATAAACTATTACTATGTGTCGATTTCCAGAAGATTCGGATAAGTATTATATAAGTTATCAGAGAATCAATATTTCAATAAATTATAATCCTTTGTGAGGGAGGTACTAGAAGTAGTGGAGCAATACGGCTCATCTTCGAACACGGCCTGAGATAGAAAAAATATTATCACATACCAAATTTGAAGTTAATCCGTTACTCCTTTCGAGAGTTATCGGGCGCTCCAGTCAGATAGACAGACGGACATTGCTCAAATGACTTGAAAATGTCCTAAAACATATTTCCGCCGAACATACATAGGGTCTTACACGGGGAAAAATTTAAATTTTCGTTGTTTGAATTAAAAGTATATTTAAAAAAAAAAAAACAAATAAATTTTATTTGATATCAAGAAATTTTGCTTGCAACGCAGATATTAATATAATAGAACAAAATATATTTGCGAACGGACTTTCACAAATAAAATACTTGTTTCCGCTCAAACAAAGTTATTGTTTAAGAAGTTTTCTAAATATATTTTATTTAAAAAGGTTTCTAGAACATTGCTGACTTTTTGAATTTTAGTTCAAATTGTTCTTAGGTTTCGTGTTTACTTTACTCGAATAGATAAAAATGTCATAAGTTGTATTAGCGGCTACTGGTGTATTTTAGCCCATTTTTTGTTCGATTACGTGCAGAGTTTTATAGACGCTCTTGTAAAATTTAAAATCTTTCTCAACAATGATATTCATCGAAATGGTAAAATTTTAGGTCGTATGACCGGTGAGATTGGCTGGATCACTTGATTTGCTATAAATGTCAACATTACGCTTCTATAGTTTTTCAAATATTACATTTTGCAATTTTGGGTTGTATTGGCGGTGCCACGAACCCTCCACACCGGAAGGAATACTTATGTAAAAGGTGTTTGTCAGAATAAGAAACCTACGTATTATTTTCCATTTTTAAATATATTGTCATTCATATTTATAAAATTTTATAAATAACATTCAAGTTTTATGAATTACATTACTAATCGTATTTTTTTTTTCTTGTATTTTCAGGTAAGCAACTTTAATTTTCATCTATAACGGTTTTTGATTATATACATAAATATATGTACATAAATGGGTAAGAATATTAGAGAAAGCCATTAAGGAGTGGTTAAAATATTAGATTCAAAATCTGGATGTAGGTAAATACGAGGGCTAGGATGCAAAATCAGTATTTAAATAGGTATATATTAAATCTGAACCGATTTCCATCAATTCTGGCAGTATTCGTCCATACTTGGATCAATAAAATCCAATTTCCCGAATTTTAAAGTGATTTGATGCAAACAAGGCAGTTGCTATATTTTTTATTATGTTAGGCTGACGCCAGACCGCACACCGAAGCAAAGCAATGCGAAAACTGCTCGAAGTCACTGCTAAAAAAACGACGCAACATGTCATGCCGACTGCAGAGATAGAGAGAATTTACACATGTGTTGAAGTGAGAGATCAGATTGAAAGTGTTTGTTTTTTTCTCTTTCTTACTTGCATTTGTGTTCTGACGGAGCAAAGCAGAGGTAGAAACGCTTCAAAACGCGCTCTCTTGCTGAGAGTAACGGAATGTGTTAGCGCGTTTTGAAGCGTTTCTAACTCTGCTTTGCTCCGTCAGAACACAAATGCAAGTAAGAAAGAGAAAAAACAAACGAATCCACTGAGGTGAAAGTGTGCCTCTTCGCTAAAAATGATTTTCTTCACCATTCACTTCTGTCTGTTCAACCATCCATTCGGCGTATTGTCGACGCTTGAAATGGTCAGTAAGCTTCAACTCTTGAGTCAATTGAACCTTGAAAGCGTGTAAATTCAAATCTTTATTCAAAATTTGCATCAGTGATGTTCGTGAGATGTTCAATTGCTAGGCACGGCGACGAGCTGATGTTGACGGCTCTTCTGCCACACTATCGCGAACAGCATCCATGTTTTGAACTGGGCGAGCACAGACCCGGTTTGCTGAAATCAAAGAGCAATGAATTTTGATTTGAACACCCATTTTCGAAAAGGCTTCAGCAATCTTAACGCGATAAAATGTCGTGTAATTTTCCTATTAAGCGTAAAGAGCTATATTTACAACGATGTCTTTGGCGACTTCACTAAAATATTCTGGCAAACATTTTCGTAGAACATTTTAATTCTTAAATTTCCTTTTTAAAAGGTCTTTTTTTTGGTTTTTTTTTGAAAAAGGGTCAAATTGACCCATTAAGAGGGGAGCTAGAGGGTTAAGATCTTCCACAAAAATTATCCTCATAAAATTCTACTATGTAACTCTGACAAAAAGAAATCTCTCAGACATTAACTTACAGCATTTTTTCATTTAGTATAGGGTGATCCATTTCGAGGTTCCCTACTTTTTTAAAGAAAAAAAAAAACAGAAAATTCAAATTGAATGGGGAATGTTTATTATCATTTGAAAGAACATTCTTTGGCATTTATTTTTGTGAAGATTATGTCTATCTAATGTTGGCCGCGGCTACGTCTCAGATGGTCCATCCGTTGAGTCCAATTTTCGATGACTCGTTCGAGCATTTCGACTGGTAACGGGCGAATGACACGCGTGATGTTTTGCTCCAAGGCCTGAATCGAAGCGGGTTTGTCCGCATAAACTTTAGACTTTACATATCCCCACAGGAAAAAGTCTAACGGTGTGATATCACAAGATCTTGGCGGCCAATCGTCCGGCCCAAAACGTGAAATTATCTGCTCACCGAAGTGTTCTCTCAATAAATCCATTGATTGATGCGATGTGTGGGAAGTGGCGCCGTGTTTTTGAAACCAAATGTCGGCGAGATCACGAGCTTCAATTTCAGGCATCAAATAGTCGGTTATCAGGTCGCCATTGACGGTTTCGTTCTCACCGGCATCATTTTTGAAGAAATATGGGCCGATGATTCTGCTACGTCGGGTCGGGAATCGGTCAGTGGCAAAAAGATAGCTTTTAACGAGAGCTAAAATATTTCTCATGGGTGTCAAGGTCGTGGGTCGACTGGAAAGTGTTTTTTTTTATTTAAAAAAAAAATGGACGTAGCCCAATCGGCGAACGATTATTTTGATAATAAAACTGAATAAATTGTAAACGTTGTTCAGGCGTAAGTCTTTCCATGATGAAATGCCAAACAATACTTAACCAAAATAACATGACAGCATGACACGACTTACACGTGATCTGTCAAAAAAAGGCTTAGATCACCCATTATAATGCTCCCTTCGACCAAATACAATACGGGCCGTACGAGCTGCCAAGACGAACACCGTAGAAGTCGACCAATTGAGGTATCCACGCCATAAATGGTTAAAAAATCCACAATATGGTATTGGATGACCGTCGGTTGAAGTTCGTGGGCTAGCTGAAGTCGTAGGCATTTCAGTGCTGTACATCGCATATTGACGGAAAATTTGATGATGAGAAAGCTGTGCGCAAGCTGGGTGCCACGTTTGCTCACAATCAAGGCAATGCACCAGTTCAAACCATCCACTATTACGATGGCCAAAATCAATGAATTTAAGTTAAAATTGTTTCAGCACGCACCTTATTCGCCAGATTTAGATCCCACGGATTATCTTTTTGTTTCCAACCTTGAAAAGTGGCTCGTCGGAAGAATATCTGCCAGCAATGAAGACGTGTGGTTGGGGTAAAGTAAACATCATGCAAATATACACGCGGATATTTATGCTATTCACATGACGCTGAAAAACATCTGTTTTATAGGGCAGCGTTCCCCCTTTGATTTAAAACAGTGCTGAAAATGTAGCATTTTTGCCCAGTGTGAGTGCGACACTTTTTACAAAATAAAACGAAACATTTTCGCAGTGCAGCTTCTTTCACAAACCAAAACAAAATGGCGTTTATAGGCGAAAGGCAGAAAAAATTTAGCATTTTACAAAAGAAGAAACCATAAATGCTAAATCTTTGTGGGGGGGGAGGTACGATATAAAAATAAGACTTTAACGGCCAATTCCACAATCTCCGGTTATTCTACAGTTAGAGCTAACCTACAGTTATAGCTGTCAAATTGTATGAAATTTTTATTTTTTTAACTGTGAGTTAGCTCTAACCGGAGGTTGTGAAATTGGGGGAAATGAAATGAATAAAAGAATCTTCCTTCCAGACTACGCATTACTTAAAGATTTATTAATTATTTGCTGCAGGAGGATTTTTTTAATTGTATGCACATATTTATTTTTTAGATATTTTAATATAACTTTTGGTAGCTGATAAAAAGCAAACCATTAACAAAGATGAATTATGCAGCCAATGTATCAGCAAGAGTTCCACAGGTTGTGATCAGTGTTTCAAAATTTCTCAAACTCATTTGGAACTTTGTTGCAGCTATGGTGGTGCAGGCGCTTAAAGTATTTGGGGCTATCAAGCCTGTGACAGCCGTATTGGTATCATCGACAGAGGTTTCCAATTTAGTCATTTGTCGATTCATATAAGTAACACAACTGTTCGAAGAACTTTTCTTGGCATCCAGATCATCTCTGTAGCCTCCATTGTTGCACACATTGTCGTTGACACTAAGGGTTCTATTTGTTGTTGGGTAAAGCTCTTCTTGAATTGCACTAGTAACAGTTATGACACTCTCTTCAGCCTGGCTGCCACAAGATTTCACATTATACATGAAGTCAGCAGCACTATCCTCCAAATCAACAATGACATCGGCGATGCAATTAAGACCCAGTAATTTTTTGATAGCACTATTCACTGAGCCCGCGTAATCGCCATTGACCATTGACATGCCCAGAACGGTTGTCATTAGAACTAGGACTGTAAATTTAGAGTACATTTTTCCTTAGTTGCAATTATAGAATGTCGATTTCAAGTTAAGACTGTGGGATTGTTGAACCAACTGTAATACGTTGACAGGTTCTGCAAGTTTATATATCGTTTAGAATCGATTTTTATTCAATTCTCGAACACTATGAACTATTTTATTTTGCAAAACAAATAGTTTTAACATACATAATATTGACATAACATTATATTCGCAATGACAATGAGCTCACAAGTGTTATTTTGGATTGAGAAACTCAGGGGGATTGTAAAAATAAAAGTATATAGACATTGTCTATTATGGAATTGACCATTTAGAATACGTTTTTATCCCCTCATTTTGGTGGAAATACGATTAGGATCATTTTAAGTCATTTACGCAATTTCCGTCCGTCCGTTTGTCTGCTTACTGGAGTGCACGATACGAGGGTTGCTATTTATATTTCGGTCCTGGCAATGCTGGTGTTGCCAGATGAAAACTGGAACATCCATTGGAAAGTATGATATTTTTTAGCATAACTTCACTCAGACCGTTTTGTCGAATTGTTTTGGTTACAGAGTGTTGAAAATGCACTTCCAAAACATGGTTTTTGAACGCTTCGACGGCTGCTTCAGGCGTCGAAAAACGTTGACCAAGCAGTTTTTTCTTGATGTGAGTGAATAAGAATAAGTCATTGGGTGTCAAATCAGGGCTGTACGGCGGATGACCCATCAATTCGACGTTTTGGCCGGTCAAAAACGCGCTGGTTTGAGCCGATATGTGAGAGCTCGCATTGTCATGGAGCACAATGATTCGTCTTCTCTTGTTCGTTTTTCGAATTTCTCCGAAGACTTCAGGTAACTAATTATGGTGTACCACTCAGAATTGACCGTCCTACGTTGCTCAAGCGGAACAGTCGCCACATGACCAGTTTTGCCGAAGAAACAGGCGACCATTGCTTCGAAATGCTTCTTCCACGAACAACTTTCGTTGGATTTGACTCGTCTTCGAAGACCCACACGGCCGATTGCTGTTTTGTTTCGGGCTCATACGCATAGATTTAAGATTCGTCACCTGTGACGATCTTATGTCTTTTGAAGCACAGCGATAGTATTTTTTCAAAATTTCTTTGCACCAATCGACACGTGCCTTTTTTGAGCGATTGTCAAATTGTGCGGGATCCAACGAGAACAAATCTTTTTTACGGCCAGGTCGAATGTTGCTGGTGAAAGAAATGCCCAAGGATGCCTCTATCTTACGGTATGTCACTTAACGTCTTGCATTATCAGTTCACGCACTGCATCAATGTTCTCTGGCACAACCGCCGTTTTTGGACGACCTTCGTCTTTGAGCGAGCGTCGGCCACGATTGAATTCATTAAACCAGTTTTTCACAGTGCTATAGGATGGTGCTTCATCGCCGTACAAAGATTTAAGTTCATCGATGCACTCTTGATGTAATAATCCACGTCGAAAGTTGTGAAAAATGATCGCACGAAAATGTTCACGAGTTAATTCCATTTTTTTTTGCCAAATAGATTTTTTCAAATCACGATAAACAACGCAAATGATGGTTGTACGTCAAAACGTTCTGAGTACGTTTATGCTAAAAAAATTTCAAACTTTCTAATGGAAATGTCAGATGGCGGAACGTCCACTTTGGCGTATGCCTTAATTCCGAATTAACCTTCTTTTGCTGTTATGAACCCTTAGGTCTGGCAGAACCGTAACTACTGCGGCTGTATTTATATTGTTTAAGTTTCCTCTTTATCTAATATATTCCTTAACAGTGGGGTAAACTTCTATAAATGATCTGAGGTCCATTTCGGTGGATTAGCCCTTAGTCCATTGTAGGAATAAGTGGCTCTGCATTAGAGCGAAGAGGACGAAATTTTGTTATCACTTATTTTTGGGACAACACTTTGAAATATATATAGCATCCCTCGTATTAGACGTTCCTTAACCTAAAAAATAAGAAAAGTATATTTTAAAAGGCATACAAACTTTTCCGGTTGAGGAAAAATTCCAAAAAGGGGCAAAAAGGGGATTTCTGAAAAGGGGGCAGCAAAAGTGGCATGGCTTCAAAAAAGGTCAAAATGCCACTTTAGTCGCACAACGCTAAAGCTGTTTCTGACGAAGCAAAACTAAGCTAGAAGCGCTTCAAAACGCGCTCTCTTGCTGAGAGTATCGCATTCGGTTTGACTTTCTAATAAGAAAACACAGAAAACCATTTTCAGCCGCTGTACGCTCACGCAACAAAAGTGCTTCTTGCTCTGGCCCTGCCGTCAACCTAAGTCGTGTTACTTTTGCCAAACAGTTCCACATAGCAATTCGATAAAAAAAAAAATATCAGTCGCGCTGCAAAATACTTATTTTATTTGTGACTCCGTGTAACATACTGTAGTGCGATCAGAAAAAATCCAAACGCTTCTTCTGAAGGATACCAAGATGTTCCAGATGCGAACACTTCCGAATTTGCACCAACTAAAAGTGTGTCAGAGTCTCATCTCATAAACCAGACCGACTTTATTGGGATCACATACGCAAAGAACATTGAACAGTTTTTTGATAACATCGGCCACCCTTATGTACCTGATGAGTGGCGTCTTTTTGTAGAAGGTTCCGTCAGTGCCTGTACTTTATGGAACCGGTGTAATAGAATACTACGAAAACCTGAAAGAAATTTTACAATTATTAAACTATGAGAAACATTGCTGGGTCATTTGTCGCGACCTTAAAATTGTTGCCATTCTTATGGGTCTAAAAAGTGTCTACTCAAAACATCAATGTTTTTAATGTCTCTGGGGGGTCGATGCCGCAAATTGCATTATACCAACCACAAATGGCAGGCTCGAACAAGTTGTCAGATAGGATGTGATAGCATTAAGAAAACACCCCGTGTGCCGTCTTCTTAAATTATAATTCCACCGCTACACATCAAATTGTTCGCGCAGTCGACTCTTAATGTACTGCTATGGAGTACTTAAAGATGTTTTCTTAAGCGATTAAAAATTGTCGCTGGTAACTTACATGGTTCGGATAATTTCCTCAATACTAAGCGATTAATTACTTTCCTAAGTGTTTTTAATGGACCTCCATTAAACAAACAGTTAAGTTCACGGCGTTTCCGCAGTTATTAACTCCAGTGGCATGGAGTTGTTTAAAAAGTGCAATACAAAAATAAATAATAATAAAGCAGAAAACTACGAAGAAATAGTCCGTAAATTGGTAAAGAGCTACGGCGAAATGGATGTAAATATGTTTCTTAAAATTCATTTTTTGGACAGTCATATAAATTTCTTTCCTGATAAATTGGGAGATTTTAGCGACTGAAAATCAAAGAATTTGTCGTAAAGTTTAAGATTTCGGCAATGATTTCGAGCCAAAGACAATCACTATAAAAATAAGAATGTTTTATAGTTAATTCAAAGACATGAATAGTACTTGTTTTGATGATGCATTTCATAGAATCAGGAACATTTGGTAATAAAACTAATTAAGTTTGGTCTTAAAATAAGCACGTTTTGGCGTAAATTGAAGTATGACTGACTCGTGCTTATGTTTAGTAAAATATAATAAAATTTGAAACATTATCGTATTAAATTTTAAAATGTATGTCCTTGAAATAAGCATATACTGGTAATTAATTTAAAACAAAAATAAAGTTTTTTAAAATATGTAGGGAAATTCTTTACATTGTTTTTATTCGAATGCCACACATACTAAAGAGCAACAGAAACCATTTCAATATTCATAGAAAATATGATTTTTGTATACAAGTTTCCACGATAAATTCAAAACACAACACTTCCTTTTTCTAAAAATTGGTTTTGTTATTTTAATATTAGAAAATACGATAAATGTGTAATACATATTACGGATAACTTTCAACATTTTAAAATCTAAAACCGAATTTTAGTTGTATGTATACAGATAAACCGGCCAACACACCATGGAAATATGTATTTGAAGTTTCGTATATTTTGTTATCGATTTGTAAACTTATAGTGGATTCATCTTTCTATATGTTCCCCAAACATCCATGAACAATTTTCGTTTGATCCTTTAATGATTTTGAACATTGAATTTGGCTGAAATTAAAATAAAAATGTAATAAAATTGTATACACGCTGAAAAATTGCTTCTGTTGTATATTGCTCCAAACATATTCAGCTTAAGCGTACATATGTTTAGGGTACACTCCAAATACCTACATAATATTTGACACACACACATATTATACGTTTGGGAGGATATTGTTGAAAACTATGATTCCATCTTAATATTTTTTATTTGGGAGTAATATTTCCGAAACAATAATTTAATTGTATTTAAGTATTTTTTGGTAATGTATCAGTGCCGTAATTTAGATGCAAGTTTTCTGTTATTCAGATGTTCAAGGTGCAGACAAATTTCAATATGTTTGTAAAAATCGATTCAAATTTAAATCATATATTTTTTCGTACACTAAAAAAAAGTGTGCTGAAAATCAAAGAATTTGTCGTAAAATTTAAGATTTCGGCAATGATTTCGAGCCATAGACAATCGCTATAAAAATAAGAATGTTTTATAGTTAATTCAAAGGCATAAATAGTACTTGTTTTGATGATGCATTTCATAGAATCAAGAACATTTGGTAATAAAACTAATTAAGTTTGGTCTTAAAATAAGCACGTTTTGGCGTAAATTGAAGTATGTTTCGTGCTTATGTTTAGTAAAATATAATAAAATTTGAAACATTATCGTATTAAATTTTAAAATGTATGTCCTTGAAATGGGCATATACTGCATTTACAGCATAAATTAAGTTTTGTTTAAAATATGTAGGGAAAATTCCTTACATTGTTTTTATTCTAATGCCACTCATACTAAATAATTATTTGTTTTAAAGCCACTGAAACCATTTCAATGTTCAGAGAAAATATGATTCTTGTATATAAGTTTCCACTAAAAAATTGTTTTTGTTATTTTAATATTAGAAAATACAATAAATGTATAATACATATTACGGATAACTTTCAACATTTTATAATCTAAAACCGTATTTTAGTTGTATGTATAAAGATAAACCGCTATAGTTATAAATTGCTTTAATGGATTGTCAAAAAGAGATGAATAGGAATATTTATTAAATAATAATTGGTTAATGCTGCTTACGGCATTCTTAATCCTGCTGCTAGACTGGAAAATATGTACAAATCCTAGATTAAGAGACCATTTGGGCCATATTAAATTTTCATAATTTTTCATACAAAACGGATATCTAACCCAATATTTTATATTTATTTTTATTCAAAACTTCGTGAAAAGAAAGCAGCTTATTTACATATTATTTTTGAACAAAAAAGGCTGATTATTTTGATGTCAAAAAAAACTAAAATATCCCTTGGACCAAATCATAACGCAATATATGTACATATATTACCGTTTATAAAGGAGACGATGCAAAAATTGGACCAAATGGGTCTAATCTAACAACAGCTTTAACTATAAAGTATAACACGAAATCTAGGAAAAATTTTAACTAAAATTCGAACAAGTCAAAAAGTTTTAAAAATCTTTTTAAATCTATCTTCTACTTATTATTATATATATAAAAATGGAAAAATGTATGTATGTATGTATGTATGTATGTATGTGTTTTATAGACGCTAAAACTACTGGACCGATTTTAAAATTTTTTCTTTTGTTTGAAAGCTATTTTGTCTGAGATGGTTTTGGAAAAATGTTTTTTGCAAAAAGTGGGCGGGGAAAATTTGGGCGTGGAAAATCGTTTGTTTGTCTGTCTGTTTATGTGTTTGTTCCAGCATAACGCCTAAACTACTGAACCGATTTTCTTGAAATTTGGTGGACAGATAGACCAATGCCTGCGTAACATAGGCTACTTTGATTTTCGATTTACCGCCGAGTGATTTTCGACCATTTGACCGCTGAGGCTCCTGTCAGAGCTAGAGAGCTGAAATGTTGCATACACATAGACAGGAGTGTTGTATAAACCACGTGCTACTCACTTAATAATTTTTTGGCCTGTGGTCAGTTCTAGCGCTATCAAAAAATTGAGTTTTGTTTTTGTTCTTTCAGAAGCTTCTTAGAAAATACAAAGTTAAAACTTTGCATATATGAAGTACTATAACCGGAAATATATGCGCGAAAAATAATGTTGAGTTCTCTGAATGTGGTCAAAGTAGCAATGACCAGAAAAATTTTATTTATTTCACTTATTTTAAAAGTTTGTTAAGAGCTAAGGATATACAAATATATATGTACACACTGATTTCAATGGAGATGCGAAAATAATATTTCGATGTCCAGTCTAAAATCAAACCGGACATAAAATGGCGTTTTAAAACTGTTAAAGCGTTTTCAAAATATATCGTTCACAACTAACTGTGGTAACATATCTAATGTTGTCAATTCTCAGACTGTGGTCAGTTTAGCAGTGACCAAACGATTTTTCAATCTTTCTGTACTTTAAAAGTTCTTTACCTACTAATTTATATGTGTATACTGATCTCCAATGGATGCGATTTTACACCATGCGACTTTTGACCGCTTGACCGTTGCGTCATGGAATTTAGTGATGTTTTTGAGTATTGATTATTATGTAAGTGTTCATTGATTCAGTTTTGTAAGAAAAAATAGACTAACAAAAAATTTAAAATATTATTGTCTGATGTGTAGTACAACAATTACCTATCAACATATAACAAATCTTATCAAAAATGCCACCGAAAAGAGTTGCAATTGGAAGAAATGCAGCAGGCGCGCAACGAAGCAGAGCCGCAAGAGCAACCAGCCACGAATTCCAATGGTTTCAACAGATTTACCCTACGATTTTAAGCGCCTACAGTTTCCAGTGCGTCTGGCTTTTGCCATAACCATTAACAAAGCTCAAGGTCAGTCACTAAATGTTGCTGGATTAAACTTGGACAATTCCTGTTTTTCACACGGACAATTGTATGTTGCTCCAGAGTTGGAACGTCGAAAAATCTTTATGTCTATACACCAACCGAAAAAACTAAAAATATTGTTTATCCTCTAGCATTAAGATAAAAATAAGCAAAATTTATTTTAATTCTAACAAATAAACAAAAATAAGTAATTTTTCTGCGTAGTAACACATACTGGGTATCCGCTATGTATATATATATATAAAAAAAGAGTTTATGTTTGTCTGTTTGTTTGTTTGTTCCGCATAGACGCCGATCGGCTGTATCGATATTCTTGAAATTTTAAAATAATGTACATTCTTTACATGTGTAGGGAGGGGGTGGTCAAAATAAGGTTTGAATTTTCTGTATATCAAGTAGGAGAGGACCCGTCCATATGAGCAAAGTATTGATATTCAGAAAGTTGCTGAAATGGAGTGCTGAAATGTTGTGTGCATTGACCACAAACGGGCGGGATTGGACCAACGTGCATGTCCCGCAAACATAAGCTAAATTTTGAAAGTGAGATATATTGCACAATTTGTTAGCGAGAGTGCTGTAATTTGTGTATATATATCTGCTGGCAGTCTACGTCAGTGGTCCAAAAATGGACGGGATCGGAAATATGGGGCAACGAAGTGGACCGGGTCCAGCTAGTAGACTATATTTGGAAAACTCCTTTAACAATAGCTTTGTTTATGTGAAAACACATATATTATTTG
Organism: Eudasyphora cyanicolor; assembly: GCA_963930755.1. Classification (NCBI taxonomy): domain Eukaryota; kingdom Metazoa; phylum Arthropoda; class Insecta; order Diptera; family Muscidae; genus Eudasyphora; species Eudasyphora cyanicolor. The sequence goes on along the minus strand of OZ005736.1, from coordinate 157,440,055 downwards.
TGAAAGTCAGTTCGCAAATATATTTTGTTGTAATATATTAATATACACGTTCCAAACTAAATTTTGTGATTTTCAAATAAAATATAATTGTTCATAAATAATACTTACAAATTTTGTTTCCAAATATATTTTTTTTCAATTCAAACATTCCCGTGTAGGTATATGCTCACTTATTTGTTGTAATTTATAAATGGCATTCAGCACTGTGTTTTTCATATATCCATAACATTTATCTTCAAATATTGCGCGATCTAAAATTAAAATAGCTAAATTTTTTCTGAAAAGAAATCAAATAGAAATATACAAATAAATTTTATCGTATCACAATTGGAAAGCGCTGAAAACTAGGAGAAATATTTCAACCATTTATATATAATTCCAAAAGACCTTTTCTAAAATTGTTATACTAAAAAAATTAAAAAAGATGGTTATATGTATAACATATTATTAATAACACAATAATTGTTCATTTCTCCATTGTATCGTCCATTTTTTAGTGTTCGCACAAATCTCTTCACAGGACTTACTAACAAGACTAACAAACTATGACATGTCTACGTCATAGTTTTAATGCAGAAAATCCTTGAAAGTATTGAAATATTACTTAAAATAATGCGGACTGAGACAAAAATTATGGTTAGTTTCTTCAATTTAAAGGCGTTTAAAGAAGGGCGTACACAAAACTAATGATTAGATAGTCATTAATTCAAATTGAAAAAACTTTAAATTAATGAAATTTTCGTAAAAACATGTAAATTTTCATTATTTTAATGAAAATTGTGATTGAATTGGTGCCGAGGTCGCATACATAATTTAAGAATGTGTCGTCACTAATTTTATTACTATTTTTTTCAGTGTGGGTGAAAAAAAATAGATCTGTGAAGAGGAATTTTATAAGTTTACTCATATTTAGCTTTTGTTAATGCTACACTAATAGAGCTATAAAAGTAAACTTTATGTTTATTTAAGTTAATTGTATTAACTTAAGCATATACTTTTCTAAGAAAATTTCGTTAGAAATCTTCAAGCCTGATAAGTTAATTTGTCCTGATAAGTTAAAACAACAAAAAATTTTTTAAACATTTATATCCTTCGAAAATTAAAAGTCCTGTAAAAAGGACAAACGATCACGAAATAAAAAACTGAGTATACAGTAGATAGGGTCATAAAAAAAAGTTGCGTTTGTCACCCCCTAGATTTGAAGATTATTCGAAGACAATTTCAGAAAAAATTTTTTTAATTTTTTTGGTGCACCCTACATACCGCCCTTTTAGTTTTCTTTATCCTGTGTTGCTATTTGAAGTCCGATCGTAACGGGATGTATACCGTTGTTCACGTTTTGGAAAGGGCTATATTTCGTCCAATGGCCATTTTTGACTCCGAGGTCAAATTCGATAATTGACCTCTGTTATCTCTTTTTCTACCCCCCTTATTTGGACTTATTTTGAAACGATAATAAAGGCATTTAAAAATAATTCAACTTTCGTCTTTAAAGTACTCAGTTTTATTCATAAACAAAAAAGTTACATAGGGTTCAAAATTGTAAAATATATGCTGAGGTCAAATTCGACTAGTTTCTTTTGGTCTCGTTTCTGTCTCACTCTCTCTCGCAGACACATGAATAACCCAATGCCACAAACACACAACGACTATGGCGGTTCTTTACAGCATCAACAAATTAAATTTGCGGGATTCTCTAACAAATTTTGAATCTTTTTTAAGGAAGAATATAAGAATACATTCACTTTGTTTTCCCATTCACCCTACACTCCACCAAAATAATATTTTTTCCACTAATTCCTGATTTAATCTAGTATGATATTTTTGTATGATACGTCGATGATCATCTCTTGACAACGACAACACTTCTTCCTTACTTCAGTTTTGAATCCGAAGTAAATTTTTACTAGTGACTTCAGTTATTTGATTTTCAACCCCCGTAAATAACACTTATTTTGAAACACATGGGAAGGCATTTGTATGTAAGTTAAATATGGTGTTCAAGCAAATTAATCATGTCTATAACATTTTATTAATAATTCTCTATAACTTATTTGCTTATGAATACATTTAAAATTTGAATCAGCTATAAAAAAAATTTACTGATAGTTTTTTCGAATTTCTGTTTTTTTATGGAAATGTTGAACTTTTTCATTTAATAATGCAACACAAAATCATTCATATGACTACCAAGACTGGCTCGGCAGTACCTCATCCGCTCATCCCAATTTTTCAGCACATATTCTATTGCTTCGAGTCGAATCTCTTCAATGGCAACTTATGGTGATTTCGTTTCTGAAAAATAATATCATTACATCATGTTGCTACATTTTAAAAATTCATCCTGCACATACTGCTAATTTCGCATTTTGCATGCGAACAATCGAACAAAAATCGTGCGGTGAGTAAAACCCATTCCTACATTATAGTGCAACCATTTAATAGTGCATTAAGCATGTACGCTTTCAATTAGGCTTGGTTCTGAAGTTTGGTTTTTGACGGTGCAACACTCCACATCGTGGACTAGGCTGAGTGTGGAAAATAGATATTTTCGCATTTGCGGAGTGTAATAATTTTACAAACCCGTTCGTACGGCTGCACCATTTTTACAAACTAACCTAAAAATGCAGTTTTAGTGTAAAATGTAGAAAAATTGTAAAATTTTTTTACACAAACGAAATCATCATTAGTTTTCATGTTTCAACGCTGCAATTGTCTTTGGATGCTTTGCATAGCATTTATCCTTAATGGGTTCCCACCGAAAATAATCCAAAGGACTCAAATCACAATGCAAGGTAATCGGTAATTCAAATTTTAAATGGCCCACCCTTTATAGTGAAAGTAGAAAATCTGGTAAAAAATCCAAAGTGACGTATGGAAGAAAAGTAGACCTTATAGAGATGATCCACGAGGTATCATACGTAAAGATAGGATAATAAATATGGAGTCAGTGGCAAAAATACTATTTTAGTGGAGTGTAGGGTGAATGTGAAAACAAAGTGATTTTATTCTTCCTTAAAAAGCTTCAACATTTGCTAGAGAATCCCGCAAATTTAATTTGTTGATGCAGGACCGAACTGCCATAGTGATTGTGCGTTTGTGGCATTGGGTTATTCATGTGTGTGTGAGAGAGAGACAGAAAACGAGGTCAAAAGAAACTAGTCGAATTTGACTCCAGCATATATTTTACAATTTTAAACCCTATGTAACTTTTTTGTTTATAAATAAAACTGAGTACTTTAAAGACAAAAGTTTAATTATTTTTAATTGCCTTTTTTATCGTTTCAAAATAAGTCCAAAAAAGGGGGGTAGAAAACGAGATAATAGAGGTCAATTATCGAATTTGACCTCGGAGTCAAAAATGGCCAGTGGACGAAATATAGCCCTTTCCAAAACGTGAACAACGGTATACATCCCGTTACGATCGGGCTTCAAATAGCAACACAGGATAAAGAAAACTAAAAGGGCGGTATGTAGGGTGCACCAAAAAAATTAAAAAAAAAATTTCTGAAATTGTCTTCGAATAATCTTCAAATCTAGGGGGTGACAAACGCAACTTATTTTTGTTGGTTGGGCATCGACCCTATCTAGTATACAGTTTTGCTACAAAAATTGTGTCGCATGGTAAAATACAACAATAAATAATATTGTTGTTTTAACGTAGTTAAATTGTAGTGTAACGTCAACAGCAGACGAATTAAACAATTTTGGAAGAACCAGGAAATGTTTAATTATAATGAGAGCTAAATTACCTATAAAAAGATAAAAAAAAAATTTCAAAATTTATGAAGTCGTCAATCTAAACAGTGTCGACGTCGACGACGCCAACTGGAATAAGGGCGATTTTCCATACGAAATCGCCAACATGTTTAATATCTGGTGCAATTAGGTGTCACAAACACGAAAAAAAACATTAAAAAAAATGTTTATGGTGTTTTTCTTTAAATTTTTTTTTTTTTTAAATTAGAGCTTTCATCGAAAGTACATTCAGTATTTGGACCATAATTTTTCAAGTATACGCCTGATTGAGCCATGTTATGCCTTAAATTAAGTGGAATTATGAGGGCTACATATGCAATATCACATTTTTAACAAGCCAGCATGCTAATGAAGAAAACTCTGTCTATTTGAAAAAAATCCATGGATAGATGTAAAAGTTATGAGCCATTTTGTAAATGTTAGGGAAATTCAAAAATCTTGTTTCATATTTTTTCGTTTTTAAATGATGTTTTTGCTTATATTGAATTCGCCATATGTGAGAGAGACATATAAGAGACATTGCACTTCCATTTTATTTTATGAGGATTGATGTCAGACATTATAAAATTATAGAGAGGACGAGGTTTTATGTCCGTTCGTAACCCTCCATCGGCACCTGCAGAGTAGCTAGACGAATCTGGCCAAGGTATGACCTGAGAAGATCAAAATATCTCCTCGCACTAGATAGGCAAAGATTGTCTACGTTAGTAACAGTTCTGACGGGACACTGCTTGATCGACCAACACGCCAAAAGATTGGGTATTGACTCTAATGACTTCTGCAGAAGCTGTGGAGATGAGGAAGAAGTGGAGAGCATTGAGCACTGCTATGCGACTGCCCCGCTCTGAGTAAACGACGACTGGACATACTGGGGTCGGCTTTTCTAGGCAGCCTAACAGATCTTTCCAGTACCGATATTCGTACTATCGACAAATTTGTATATCAAACAGGTTGGTTTCGATGAGGGGCATTTCAGCCCGTGGTAACACTAGGGACCTATGTGAGCTTGTATAAAAAATACGGCTGCCACCCTAACCTAAACCTAACCCTCCATAAAACATGATATACATGATATGTGAGAGCTATATTGGATGAGATCCGCTCAAATAGAGGGAACCACAATATTTGTGGTTTTTTATTTATGAGGTTTCCATTCAGTTACGCCTTTTAGGGGCATGGACATCCCAGTCGTATACGAGGTATGTTAAAAAATATCGCCAATTTTGTATTTTTTCAAAAAGTATTTATTTATTCACGAATATCTATTTTGTCCCCTTCAAAGTAATTCCCCTCGGAAACACTTCTTCTGCCAACGTTTTTTCCAATCCTCGAAGCTCTTCAAATAATGAGTTTTTGTGATCTTGTTCAGCTCCTCCTTCGATGCCGTCTTTACCTCCTCAATTGTGGCGTAGCGTCGTCCTTTCATGGGCCTTTTCAGTTTTGGGAACAAAAAATAGTCACAGGGGGCTAGGTCAGGGGAATACGGTGGCTGCGACACCATTACTGTGTTGTTGTTGGCCAAATATTCGCGCACAAGCAACGATGTGTGCGCAGGGGCGTTATCATGGTGCAAAAGCCAGTTTTTGTTCTTCCACAAATCCGGGCGTTTTTGGCGGATTGCTTCGCGCAATTTGCGCATAACTTGCAGGTAATATTTTTTATTGACCGTACTACCCTGTGGCAAGAACTCATAATGCACCAAGCCCCTGCAATCAAAGAAAACTGTGAGCAAAAAAAACGGGTGTCCGGCACGTTGTTCGGCCTTCGCATCTTCTCGGACCTCTAAGAACATTTTGTACCACCGATAAACGTTACTTCGGTCCAATGTAGCTTCACCATATACCACAGTAACATTCAGAACGCGTCAGCGCACTTTATTTTGTTGTCCACACAAAATTTGATGCAGATTCTTTGATCCATTTCGTCCGGCACGTTGTTCGTCCTTCGCATCTTCTCGGCCCTCTAAGAACATTTTGTACCACCGATAAACGTTACTTCGGTCCAATGTAGCTTCACCATATACCACAGTCAACATTCGGAACGCGTCAGCGCACTTTATTTTGTTGTCCACACAAAATTTGATGCAGATTCTTTGATCCATTTTCTGAAGGCAAGTTAAAACACATCCAAGCACAACAGCTGTCAAAAATTAACTAAACATTCAAAATGGCCGACCTTGTCAGCATAAGTAAGGGACATGAGTACCAACATAACGCTACAAAAATATCAAAAATCAAATACACATAGCCCGCGGAAATTAAAAATTCGCGATATTTTTTTTTTGAACATACCTCGTATACAGGTAGTAAAATTATATGTACGCAATACAAAGTAGTACGCGGCAGTCTTGAAAATATTGAGTGTCTACTTTCGAAGCAAACTATATGTGAGCTACAGGTACTGCTACTTATGAACCTTAAACCCGGAATTTTTGAATGAAATTTCTTATCGATAATTTAGTGTAATTCAGCGCCTTAAAGAGATAAGTCGATTTTCTGAAAAATATTACAAAGTTATATTTCGAAGTATGAGTAAAAGGCAAAGAACTTTTCAATGTGTAAATGATCCCGTAATGTAATTAAAAAAAATCGACGTGCGTTTAGTTAAATATTAGAAGAAATATATGTGTAATATTTTGGTATACGAGTTAAAAATATGAACGAACCGTGGACACCTAGTATTTTGTGTAATTTGTGCCATGTAAATCTTACTCGATGGACTAGTGGAAGAATGCGGTAAGTACTTTAAAATTAATGTATTACAATGTTTTGTTGTATAAAACGTTTTAATTTTAGACTCCACGTGCAATTTAAAACGCCAATGATTTGGAGACAACCATTCATTCACGATACGGACTGGTATTTTTGTCTAAGTAAATAGATTGGAGTAGGAAGTGTCCAAGTATAGCTAACAGCCTAATAACGGAATCATCATCAAGTTCATCTGAGTACTCAACTCTGAGCGATTCAAGTTTGAGTCAGAAGTCATCGCTTTTAACTCAGTTTCAAATCATTGATCTAGTAAGAGATTTGGAACTGACCAAAGATAAGGCAGAACTACTTGCATCTCGGATGAAACAGTACAATATTTCGGCCTCAGATGTTAACATATCATATTATAGAGTCCGTGATATACCTTACAAACAATTGTATACAACTGTGGATAACAGATGCTTTTGCAAGGACATTCCCGAATTGTTCAAGGAACTTAATCAAACATACAATTCAAAGGAATGGCGGTTAGTTGTTGACAGCAGAATGTTTGAAAGCAGTACTTTTACACAACGGAAATCAGAAACCGTCGATTCCCATTGCTCATGCTGTTAACACTAAGGAATCATACGAAACGATGGCTAAATTGATCAAATACATAAAATATGAACATGACTGGAAAATTTGTTGCGATTAGTTGGTATGTTATGCCTCTCGGATAGCCGATATTTTGCCACTACGGCATATTAAGCTGGGGCTCTTTAAAAATTTTGTAAAAGCCTTAAGGAAAGATGGCAATTCACTCTCATAGTTAAAAAGTTTATTTACAAGTCGTTCTTTCCAAAAAAATCGAAGAAGGAGTTTTTGATGGGCCTAAAATAAGGAAACTGATGAAAGGTGTGAATTTCGAATCATATTTGGCGTCGGATGAAATTGCAGCATGGAGGTCGTTTAAGCTTGTAGTTAAATTTCCTTGGATCCAATGAAAGCCCGCAATATGAAACAATGATTAATGATTTGTTAAAAAATTATGAAAAAATTGGTTAGAAATATATTTTTTTATATTTATGTATATAACACATATGTGTGTATTCTTCCAATTATTTTTCGCTTTATGTATTCCAACAGGTGTAAATATGTCCCTCAAAATTCATTTCTTGCATTCTCATTTAAACATTTTTCCCCGAGAATCGTGACGAACATGGCGAAAGGTTTCACCAAGAATTGAAGTCCATCGAGCGGCGTTACCAAGGGCACTCACTGGGATGAAAGAATGATGGGAGATTATAAAGGGTCCGCCAAATACCTTTTTTTTTAAACATCGCGCAAAACATCGAGTGTAGCTTCGGCTGTGTGGCACGTAGCGCCGTCCTGTTGAAACCAAATGTTGCCAATATCCTCCTCTTCAATTTTTGTGAACAAAAATTCGTTCAACATGGCCCGATAACGATCGCCATTGACTGTAACGGTCACTTGCTCATTTTCGAAGAAAAATGGCCCAATTATACCTCTGGACCAAAATCCGCACCAAACAGTGACTCGTTTTGGGTGTATCGGCTTTTCAATGTATGCGTGCGGGTTTTCTGTGCCCCAAATGCGACAATTTTGCTTGTTTACATACCCGCCAAGATCAAAATGAGCTTCATCTGAAAAGATGATTTTTTTTTGGCAAAATCTGGAAGTCGATCGCTCCCAGCGTAGTTCAAGCGTATACACAACCATATTCGTTCAGCGGAAGGATAAAACTAATTATCTGTCAAATCAGACATGAGCTAAGTGTTACCATTTACGAAATAAGCTAAGATAATAGTTGAAAAAAAAACGTTAGATGGCGGACCCTGTATTTGGTTCCCCATTAGAGAATCCGATTCCGAAACTCACAATTGCTTCTAATGAAACTTGTTCATGTAAATAAACTCAAATGTACATAATATAAATAAAAGTAATAAATAAAATCGCTATTTAAACAGAAATTTAAAAAAAATTTTTTTTTGAAATTCTCTTACATCTACCAAAAGGGCTATAATCTCTACATTTATCCATAGATTTTCGAATAGGCATTATTTTCTTCGCTAGGATGCAAACTTTTAAAAAATAAAATAAAATATTTTTTTCTATTTTGTATGTTTTTTCTCGCCGCAGGATTTTTTTCTTTTTAAAAAAAATTTACTTTTTTTAATTTGTTTAATGACTGTTACTAAACCACTGTTTCTAAGTGAAAGAGATATTTCCAACATTGGTAGCCCACATTATTAGCTTCAATTTGACGTATAAGTCGACATGATCCGGCATATACTCCAAAAATTATAGTGCAAATACTAAGGGTATCTTCGACGATGATAGTATTTTTAAATAAAAAAAATTTAAAAAAAAAAATAAAAAAAATTTTGTTTTTGATTTTATATAACAGTATGCCACAATCTATACAAAAAATAATTTTTAGGTCTAGGAGAAAAAAATTTTTTTTTTTTTGCGTAATGTTACCGAAGATTTGACTAAGTAGTATATAAGATATAAGGGATTTAATATTTCACTAAATGTTAACTCTTTGTTGGGCAGTTAACGTAAGGATATGACGAATATATCACATCTTCGAACGTGGCATGATAGAGGAGAAAATATTAACACATAGAACATGTGAAGTCAATGGGACTCTTTTTTCGAGAGTTATCATGCGCTTCAGACAAACAGGAAGACGGATGGACGGACATAGCTCAAATGCATTAAGATGTCCTGAATCGAAGTGAGGGTATAAAATGAGACTTTAAATGACATTAAATATAATGTGGAAATAAAATTCGGAATCTTCTTTCCAGACTACACATTACTTACCTATATAAGCTTTTCATTAAACATTTGCTGCAGTAGGATTTTTTAATTGTATGCACATATTTATTTGTTAGATATTTTAATATAATTTTTGGTAGCTGACAAAAAGCAAACCATTATCAAAGATGAATTATGCTGCGTCAGCAAGAATTCCACAGGTTGTGATCAGTGTTTCAAAATTTCCCAAACTTATTTGGAATTTTGTTGCAGCCATAGTGGTGCAGGCGCTTAAAGTAGTTCCAGCTATCAAGCCTGTGACAGCCGTATTGATATCATCAACCGAGGTTTTCAATTTAGTCATTTGTCGATTCATGTAAGTAACACAGCTGTTCGAAGATGTTTTCTTGGCGTCTAGATCTTCTCTGTAGCCTCCATTGTTGCACTCATTGTCGTTGACACTAATGGTTTTATTTGTTGTTGGGTAAAGGCCTTCTTGAATTGCACTAGTAATAGTCGTGACACTCTCCTCAGCCTGGCTGCCACAGGATTTCACGTTATACATGAAGTCAGCAGCACTATCCTCCAAATCAACAATGACATCGGCGATACAATTAAGACCCGCTAATTTTTTGATAGCACTATTCACTGAGTCCGCGTATTCGCCATTGACCATTGACATGCCCAGAACGGTTGTCATTAGAACTAGGACTGTAAATTTAGAGTACATTTTTCCTTAGTTGAAATTATAGAATGTCGATTTCAAGTTAAGACTGTGGGATTGTTGAAGCAACTGTAATACTTTGACAGGTTCTGCAAGTTTATATATCGTTTAGAATCGATTTTTATTCCATTCTCAAGTACGACTATGAAAAGTTTAATTTTACAAAACAAATAGTTATAACATACATAACATTGATAACATTACATTCGCTTAATTAATTGAATGACGGTGCGCTCATAAGTGTTTTTTTTTTTTGCTTTTTTTTTTTGTTTTAATGAGACACTCAGAGGGATTCATAATATTAAATTATTTAGAAAGTGTCTCTTTTGGAATTGATCATTTAGAATTCATTTGCATACCCTCACTTTACTGAGAATGGTTATAACATCGAATGAGTGACCTAAGACCCTAATGGCGATTTCGTTTCTGCAAAAAAGTGCAACATTTTCGTTGCCCTTTTCCCAAAAACTGGACTTTTATACCACATTTTGGAATTTTGAAATAGGAGCTAAGTTTAATTCGAGGGACTACATCAGCTCAACCTAAAAAGTACAAATACTTTTTAGAATTTCGAGTCGATGGGGCAACATTTTTTTCAGAAACGAAATCACCATGAGTATGTTCGGCGGAAATTCTTTTAGGGAAAATTTTTAGTCATTTGAGCAATGACCGTCCGTCTGGCTCGAACGCACGATAACTCTCAAAAAGAGTGGCGGATTGACTTCAAATTTAGTATGTGATAATATTTTTTTTCTATATCAGGCTAATGACTGCAAACGAAAAAAAATGATGCATGATTTTAGCCTTGTGACTTTTTTTCCTACTCCATTTTTAAAGGCGCCATTTTTCGCTTTTGGTATGTCAATCTCTTGAACATCCACGTGGGTAAAATCAACTCAATCGAACAGTTATATATTTAAATATGCATAACCAATAAAAAGTACGTGATCGGATTATCAAAAATTTCCAGGAAAATTTATGTTGTTCTCAAAACAAAAAACAATTGCTAGGAAGGTGGTGATGTCCGAAATTAAGTTTATAGAATTACAAAAAGGCTTAAGGAAATCTTAACCATTAATAGGAAACCTGGCAGTGGCAGAAAAATGGGGTTTTCAGACCCAAGAAAGGTTAAGAAAATAATATACATTTTGAAATAGAAGCCTAACGTTTCGGGATGAAATGATGCATATATGACAAATTGCTCGGAGACTTTTGCAAAAAAATTAAAAAAAAAAAAATCAAGTAAGAAAGTTCAGTCGGGTAAACCGACTAATGAATCCCCTCACCTTGAGTCTCAAAAAATATTATTAAATTTAATTATTTTTTGTTTTATTTAAATTATTATCACTTTAAATAGCATTTAATAAATTTAAAGTACAGGGTGGCTGATGAATATTGCTACATTAAGAAACTCAAATAACTTTTTTTTTCAGTGTATGGAATTCAGTTTTATTCATGTTAAAGCTCATTACATTTTATTAAATATAGCTTAATTAGTTTTAAAAATAATGGATTTTAAATGCCCCCCCCCCCCCCCCCCCTGCTCGTTGATGCATGTGCGGCATCTTACCAAAAAGTTGTTCATTACTGCTTGGAGAGTTGAGACGGGAATAGCCGCAGTTGATTCTCGAATGGATCGCTTTAGTTCATTCAAATTTGTTGGTTTTGCTTTGTAGACTTCCTGTTTGCAATAACCCCAGAAGAAAAAGTCAGGTGCAGTAAGGTCAGGCGACCTGGGGGGCCAACAGGGCCTCTTCAGACATGAAAAGACAGTTCAACATGTTTCCGTCCTCTTCCACCATTTGAAGCATCTTCTGGCAAAATTCCAAGCGAATCGGGAAGTCTGCTGAGTTCACATTGTTGGCCATTTGAATTTTATATGGGAATAACTCCAAATCTTTGTGCATAATTGACTGCGCTGACTGTCTGCTTATACCCATTTGAGCAGATAAGGTTCTTGTCGAAACTCTTGGATTGTTTTGTATGGCATCAGCTACAGCAGCGATTGTTTCCTCCGTCCGAACTGAAGGGTTTCGATGGTAAGGTCCTCTGTTGACTGTCCCATGCTCGGAAAAATTGTTAACAAGTCTCTTTATGGTCCATCTGCTCGGAGGATTGCCGCCAAACGTGCCCCTATACTCTCTTTGAACCGAAACTACAGACTACAGTGCGTAATAGCGGCGGACAATCCAAATTCTTGTTTCAGTGTCCCAATTATCAATTTTTTTTAAATCTAAAAATCAATCTGCAAAATAAAAAAAAAATTAACCAGATTCATTAAATAGAAAAAAAGTTATCATTTTTTTTTTGGTAGCAGCTTTCATCAGCCTCCCTGTATGTACTGGTATTAAAGTTAAAAGCTGTTTACTTTTGGTACAAAATGGTCCATTTGTGTGGGAGGTACCAAAAGGGGCGTGCTAATTACGGCCACTTTTTTCTGGACTCTAGGTACTATAAAAGCATTACACTGTACAACATTTGAAGTATGTATTTGTATGCACTGGTATTAAAGTTATATGCTGGTAACTTTTGGTACAAAATGGTCCATTTGTGTGGGAGGTACCAAAAGGAGCGCGGCAATAATGCCCATTTTTCACTGCATTGTAGGTACTATTAAACCAAAGTCTCCCAAAACGTTTTTAGTGTAGCTAGCTATTTCAACATGTGGAAAAAGAAACAGAATATTCCTAGCCATAGGAGCCATAAATACTGAATTGTATCTTAAAGAATGTCTTCCACAGGGGTTACTTCCATTTATTAAATTTATTTGCACGACTCGATGAAAACTTAGAAAGCACATAAAATATTTTTTAGATTCATTCAGCCGTTTTAGAGATATTTATCACAAATAATTTAAAATTTGTATGATCTTTTAAGGGTTAAAATTAATATTTATTCATAAATTATTGCAAAACGTGTATCTTGTTGTTGTACAAAAATGTTTCTGCAATACGACAAAATAATTTGTTTGCCCAAATATAACTCATTTAGAAAGTAACGTTAGGATAATTTGTGTGTTCAGGAAAACACAATTTTTTTAAGTGGACCGAAAAGACAATTTATAACGACAGTATCCCCTCACCTTAGAGAGGAGGGTATATATTATTTGCTACGAGCAAAAGTGTAACACATCGAAGGAGTGACTTAAGACCCTAAGTATGTTCGGAGGATATCCGTTTTGGGTCATTTTAATCCGAATGAGCAATGTCCGTCCGTCTGTCTGCCTGTCCGTCTGCTGGCTGGTGCGCACGATAACTCTCGAAAGGAGTAACGATTGACTTCAAATTTGGTATGTGGTAATATTTTTTTCTATCTCCGGCTAAGTTCGAAAATGGGCCATATTGGTCCACTCCTTCTAGTACTTCCCCCACAAAGGTTAATATTTAGTGAAATATTGATTATTTAACAACTTATATACTACCTATTTGAATCCTCTGAAACTCTACACAAAGTATTAGTTTATTAGTCACTATTACCTTGAAAAAAATGGGCGAAGATGCCACGCCCCCTTTTGGTACCTCCCACACAAATGGACAATTTTGAACCAAAAGTTAATAGCTTATAACCTTATTACCAGTGCATACAAAGATCTGCAATTTTGTACAGTGTAATTGTTTAATATTACATACAATACAGTGAAAAATTGGCATTATTGCCACGCTCCTTTTGCTACCTCCCACACAAATAGACCATTTTGTACCAAAAGTTACCAGCTTATAACTTTATTACCAGTACATACAAAGACTTGAAATTTTGTGCAGTGCAATGCTTTTATAGAACCTAGAGTCCAGATGGGCGTTATTGGCACGCCCCTTTTGGTACCCCCCACACAAATGGATCTTTTTGTACCAAAAGTTAACAGCTTTTAACTTTAATATCATAGCATACAAATACATAGCATAAAATGTTGTACAGTGCAATGCTTTTATAGAGTCTAGAGAAAAGTGGCCGTTATTGGCAAACCCCTTTTGGTACCCCCCACACATATGGACCATTTTACACCAAAAGTTAACAGCTTACAACATGAATACCAGTACATACTTTAAAGTTAATAAATGCAATTTAAATTGATAATAATTTAATTAAAACAAAAAAAAATAAATAAATTTACTAATATTTTTTTGGGACTCAAGGTGGGTTTACCTGACTGAACTTACTTACTTGTTTTTTGATTTTTAGCTATACAGGGTGGCTAATATGTAATGCAACAAAGTAAAGCGCTATATTTGTATAATTTTTTTTTTAAATTTTATTGTTCAAAAGCAAAAAATGTCGGAAATAACATAAAATTTTAGAAACAGTTTAGATTTGTTCGAATTGGCCACCTTTGGCACGAATTATGGCCTTCAAACGGCCGACAAAGCCATCACACGCTGCACGAAAGTGGCTCTGCGGTATTTTGGCCCATTCCCGGCGAAGCGCCGTCTTGAGATGATCGATACTTTGGTATTTTTTAGTGCGAACCTTACTCTCTAAAATGCCCCAGGCGCAAAAGTCCAACGGATTGAGATCCGGAGATCTTGGTGGCCATTGTGCGGTAGAAATGAAGCGAGGAACCTCCTTTTTAAGCCATTCTTGGTTGACGCGTGCTGAGTGCGATGGTGCTGAGTCCTGTTGGAATGTCCATGGTCTGCGGCCGAAATGTTTGTCTGCCCAGGGCTTCAATACTGTCTTTAGGACATTTTCCCGAAATTTCGGCATACGAGCGGGGAGCGACCATCGACCGTTACGGCGGCCCACACCATTACCATCGGCGGCGCTTGAGTTCTGGTGGCCAATCGAAGGTGTAAATTTTCAGCTGAACTCTTTGGCAAGTAAACCCGATCATTTTGTTTGTTCACAAACTGCTCAATTTGGAATAGCTTCTCATCGGAGAAAACCAAATTCGGTAACTGGCCACTTTCGTGCAAGCGAAGCAACTCCTTGGCTCTTTCCAGTCTAACTTTTTTTTGTGCATCGGTGAGCTCTTGCACTTTTTGGAACTTCAATGTCTTTAGTCCAAGCTCATTTTTTAATATGTGTTGTATCCGTTCTCGCGATATGTTCAGCTCACGAGCAATTTTTCCACCACTGCGGCGTGGAGTTCGATCAAATCTGGCCTTCATTTTTCGGATCATTTCTGGTGTTGTTACCGTTTTTTCGTCCACTTTTTGGACGCGATGCAACACTGCCAGTATCACGGTAACGAGCAATGGTACGAGAAACAAAAGATTTATTCACATTTAAATGCTGGAGGGCTCTAACGATAGCCACTTGTGTTTTTCCACCCAAATAAAAAACAATCACACTATCACGCTTGAATTCCATCACGAATAACTTTTTTCTGAATGCAATAGATCAAAATGCTTTTGTAAGCTTGTAAACAATAAAATGAACTGTCACTGAAATAAATCTGTCAGCTATCAGACTAGCGGTTTAGAAATGATAGCAACCTGAAGTTGGTTGCAATACATATCAGCCAGCCTGTATATCTTAAATCCCAGATGAGCTGGCCATATGGGGCTTTTTCCCATTTTATACTCGCACTGTCAGCTACCAGTGGTTTTTCGCTCGACCGATTCATGTATTCTAGTTTTCGAGTATTAAGCCGTACAATGCCAGAAATTTGTAAATGCTGCAATAGGCTGCTCTCTTTAAATGTTTGTACGTGAAATGAATATTGAAAAGAATATATGTCACATGTAATTAAGTACCGAACACCACTATTAAAATCCTGATGGTAGGGATTTCTGCAAAACTCAAAATATAGCGTAAGTTCTGGATTAATCAGAACACTCCAAAAAATGTTATTGGAAAAAGTACGTCACATTTTTTCGTGCACAGTCCACCTCCCTCACAAAGGGCTAAAATTTTGTAAAATATTATTTCTCTAATAACTTCTACTTAGTAGGGACAGAAATACTATTACAAAATTGAACACACCCATTACAATAGTGGAGTTGAACATACCCTACCCTTACCACGTGGTATGAAACCTAACCTCTGTAGCCTTAGTTTGCAACGGGAATTCAAAATTGCTTCAGTTTTCACCATATATCGCTTTTCACATTATATCGCTTATTAAATACGGAAAGAAAAAAAAACATTTTCAAAACGCTCTGCCCGCTTGGGATTACTCACATGATCATCTACCGGTGCATAAATTTGTTTGAGGAGACTGTCGGGACGCCCTCGTACTATTCGAACGACTCAGGTCATCAAATCAAGAATTCTGCGAATTCCGCTCCGAAAGCAGAAAATCGTGACCCGTGAGATGAATTTTACGCAAAACTTCATGAGTCAAATTATCAAAAAAGACATACAAAAGAAAATCCGCAATGAACATTTGTTGACTTCAGCTTTATAAAAAATAGGAAAGAAAAATGCTAACGTCTTTTGGTGAAACACGCAGTTAAATTGCACTACATGCTTTCATTTCTTCTGATGAATGGCCTCTGGCAGCCTTGATTTAAACCCACCGGAGTACAAATTGTGGACAGTTTTAGAGGACAAGGTCTGCCACAAAAGATACCCCAACATCGATTCTCTTAAGATTGCTTTGATTCGTGCTGTGGCCACTTTCTCAGAGGGACGAGGTGATTGGTCAGTGCACCTAAAGACATGTGTGAAGGCCATATATTGCCCTGTATAGGATTCAAAAAATTATCACTAATATATTTTGAATAAATCCAAAATTTGAAATGGAATAATCAAGCTTTGACGCGGCTGATTGGAATAATCAAGTTTTGTTATGTGCTCCAGAGAAATAATCATGTTTTGATTCAAACCTATCAGTTTAGTACAGTTTAGTTCTTACGGACACATTGTGGCCACGGGTTTCGTACTTTAAGAACTTTAAGTTCTGACTGAAAAATTTGGGATAAAACATGTTATGTTTAAATTCAGACAAAAATCGGTAATTAACTTCTGGATTAATCATATTTTGTTCCAAAAATGCATATTTAAAATGGGTAATGTTATTTTGAAGTGCAATAATCTACTTTTGATGAAATCATGCATTTTATATCTTTTTTTCCGGTGTAATTATAAATATTTCGCAAAATTTTATTTTCGCTGAGTATTGAAATCAATGCTACCAAGCAAAAAAGAAGAAAAAAATCATTTCTGTAAAAAGTGGAATAGTCAAGTTTTGAAAAGTACCTCCTCATATATCAATAAATATATAAAATAAATTTGATCCAAAAGGTTTTATTATTCTTTTAATGTTATAGCTAAAAATGTGTGTAACAACATTTATGTCCCTACTAAGTATAATACTTTTTCGAATCAGCTGTAATTCCTCACATAGTAATAGTTTATCCGTCGCTACCCTTTGGTACCTCCCACAAAAAATTACCATTTTGTACAAAAATGTAATTGCTTAGATATTTAATACCAGTGCCTATAAAAATCTGACATTTTTCTAAGTGTAATGCTTTTATACACGCTGAATAAAACCCTTACATATCTAATATATTGTCCCAAACATATTCTGCTTGAAACATACATGTTCAGAGTACACTCCAAATATATAATATTTGACACACAAATATATAATATTTCACACACAAATATATAATATTTGACACACACCAGCGCTGCCAGTTTAGGGGATTTATCCCCAATTTGTGAATTTTTCTTTGTAAATGGGGATATATTTTTTGGTTTGGGGATCCGGGGAATTGGTGGGGATTGCAGTTTCTTATTATTACATGTCTTCATTTATGTTAAAATTTGTATTTTCTGTTAAAAATTGTGTCAAAAGTTCATGCAAATAGAACCTTTGACTAACGCTCTCGCAGTGTATTAGAGTACGACTTAAATAGACTACCTGTAGTAATTGCAATACGTATTTCTATAGATATTTATAAATCTCAATGGAAACAAAATCTGGTTTATAAAATGGAAGGAATTCTTCGGAGACGACATTACGAACAATTTAAGCTCATTTTCTATTAAATTTTACTTGTATTAGGATCATGATGGTCCAACTCAATTTTTAAGAACTGGCATCGCTAGTAATAGCGTTTTTGCCAATTATTTAGTCCATTGGCAGAAATTATAAAACTTTGAATACCAGAACGTCTCATGTCCACGGCTTAAGTGTATGTCCATGGACATGAGACGTTTAAACGTCTCCTCTCTTCAACCTAACCTAATACCAGAAAGATGTACAAAAAATTTGATGATGTACAGGGTGGCTGATATGTAATGCAACAAAGTAAAGCCCTATATTTTTTTAATTTTTTTTTAAATTTTATTGTTCAAAAGCAAAAAATGTCGGAAATAACATAACATTTTAGAAACAGTTTAGATTTGTTCGAATTGGCCACCTTTGGCAAGAATTATGGCCGTCAAACGGCCGACAAAGCCATCACACGCTGCACGAAAGTGAATCTGCGGTATTTTGGCCCATTCCCGGAGAAGCGCCGTCTTGAGATGATCGATACTTTGGTATTTTTTAGTGCGAACCTTACTCTCTAAAATGCCCCAGGCGCAAAAGTGCAACGGATTGAGATCCGGAGATCTTGGTGGCCATTGTGCGGTAGAAATGAAGCGAGGAACCTCCTTTTTAAGCCATTCTTGGTTGATGCGTGCTGAGTGCGATGGTGCTGAGTCCTGTTGGAATGTCCATGGTCTGCGGCCGAAATGTTTGTCTGCCCAGGGCTTCAATACTGTCTTTAGGACATTTTCCCATTAATATTCGGCATTTATTTTGACCCTATGGTCGATGAATACGAGCGGGGAGCGACCATCGGCCGTTACGGCGGCCCACACCATTACCATCGGCGGCGCTTGAGTTCTGGTGGCCAATCGAAGGTGTAAATTTTCAGCTGACCTCTTTGGCAAGTAAACCCGATCATTTTGTTTGTTCACAAACTGCTCAGTTTGGAATGGCTTCTCATCGGAGAAAACCAAATTCGGTAACTGGCCACTTTCGTGCAAGCGAAGAAACTCCTTGGCTCTTTCCAGTCTAACTTTTTTTGTGCATCGGTGAGCTCTTGCACTTTTTGGAACTTCAATGACTTTATATGTCATTTTTTAAGCTCACGAGCAATTTTTCTACCACTGCGGCGTGGATTTCGATCAAATCTGGCCTTCACTTTTCGGATCATTTCTGGTGTTGTTACCGTTTTTTTTCGTCCACTTTTTGGACGCGATGCAACACTGCCAGTATCACGGTAACGAGCAATGGTACGAGAAACAAAAGATTTATTCACATTTAAATGCTGGAGGGCTCTAACGATAGCCACTTGTATTTTTCCACCCAAATACAAATAAAGCAACCACACTATCACGCTTGAATTCCACCACGAATAACTTTTTTTCTGAATGCAATAGATCAAAATGCTTTTGTAAGCTTGTAAACAATAAAATGAACTGTCACTGAAATAAATCTGTCAGCTATCAGACTAGCGGTTTAGAAATGATAGCAACCTGAAGTTGGTTGCAATACATATCAGCTTCCCTGTAGATGAGAGGGAAGACTTTGAATCAGATATATTTGATATAATGAATATTTAAAACGTACGTTTTCTACAACCAAAATGAATTTTAGTACAAAATACATTGAATTTTAAAATACTTCATTCACATGAGTTAAAATAGTATCTGGGGATTTTTTTTGGGGATGAGAAATCTTTCTTTGGGGATTTAGGGGATAAAATAAAAATTTGGGCATTCGGCACTAAAAAAACTGGCAAGCCTGACACACACACACAAGTATTATATGTTTGGGAGGATGTTGTTCTAAACAAAAGTATGTTTTCAACCAATTATTTTTTATTTGGAACTAATATTTCCCGAACAAAGATCAATTAGTCTTCAAGTATTTTGACAATGTATCAATGCCTTAATTTAAAGCCATGTTGTCTGTTTTCCAGACTACACGGGGCAAAATCGCCGTTTTTGACATTTTTTAATTCAAAAAAATATATTTGGTACTCAAATTTTTAAATAAAATATATTTCTGAGCAAATACATTTTATTTGAAAATCAATATAATTTATTTGGAACACATATATTAATATATTAGAACAACATATCAGGAATGTAACGAATATTCGCATTCGCATATGCATATTTTAACATTCGTTTTCGCAAAAACCATCTTTGGATTATTCGCTTTCGCTAAAATATATTTCAGTATTCGGTTCCATTTGTTAAAAGAGTTATATCTTCTTATTAGCTTCAAAAATTTTGAAGATATTTATACCAATGAAAACCTCTTCCACTTCTCTTCAAAACAGTTGAAAAATATACTGGTCCTTGTGGTAACAGTAGGTAAAAATATGGAAAAAATTCGTAATACTTGAATATCCTGAAAAGTAAAAATGTAGTTCCTTAATTTTTTTTGGTACTAAGGGGTCAAACTGTTATTCGCTTTCGCATTCGCAAGAAATATATTTCAATATTCGCATTCGCTTTCGCTAAAGTCACTTTCGTTACATCCCTACAACATATATTTGCAAACTAATTTTCTGAAATAAAATATGTGTTTACATATAAAAAAAATTATTGTTTACGAATTTCTCCAAATATATTTATATAAATGTTTTCCAACAAGCGGTGTTAATTTGGTATTCAAATGTCATTTTTGAGATAAATGATCGGATGTTTATTTCATAATAAAGAGGAAGGTATACCTTTAATAATGAAGAACAACATCAGCCAAATGACCACCACGGCCACGATTACAGGACCATATCCTTTTCATGAAATTTTCTATAACCAAATTGCAAAGTGTCTGCCCTATGTCCTTGATAGCCTCACGAATTCTATCTTTGAGGTCTTGAATCGACGCTGGGCCCTTTCACGTGGCCCCAAAGGAAGAAGTACACGGGGCGAAATCGCCTTTTTTGATATGGTTGAATCGAAAGAAAATATATTTGGAACACAAATTTTTACATATTATATATTTCTGAGCAAATAAATTTTAATAGAAAATCAATAAAATATATTTGGAACTCGTATATTAATATGTTACAACATATAATATTTGCTAAATAAATTTCTCAAATAAAACATGTATTTCAATACAAATAAAATTATTGTTTAGAAATTTCTCCAAATATATTTTATTTAAAAAATTTTTTGTTGAATTTTTCGAATTTCAGTTTTAGTTTTTTTTTGGTTTGAACCCCCCAGTTATGATACCAAATGCAGCATTAACTTATGTTTTAAATCAATCATTTAAAATTTCTTAGTATTTCAAGCCATAATTAGTTGTCAATCCTCCAAGTATGTATTTCGATCCAAGATTATATGATTTCAATTATTATTTATTATATTAACGACGAGAAAATTTTTTAAAAAATAATATTGAATTACTGAAAAATTTAACACAATTTAGGTATTTTCCGAATACTTAAATGCAAATTAATATTTGTTTCGGAAAAAATAGTCCAAAATAAACACATATTAGGTTGTAAACTGAGATTTGTTTAGAACAACATCTTCCCAAATATATAATTTTTGTGTGTACCAAATATTATATGTTTAGAGTGTACTCTAAAGATATATATGTTTCAAGCCGAATATGTTTGTGGCAATATACTACAGAAGCGATTTATTTCAGCGTGTAGCAAGGTGTTAAATCACAAGATCTCGGTGGCCAATTGTGATCACCTCTTCGGGAGATAACACTGTCCGGAAACTGTTCCCGTAACAGAGCAATGGTTTCATTGCTTGTGTGGCACGTAGAGCCGCCTTGTTGAAAGTAAACGTTGTCCAGATCAATAGCATCCAACTCCGGCCATAAAAAATCATTAATCATCTCTCAATAGCGCAATCCATTCACCGTAACTGTTGATCCAACCACATTTTCGAAAAAGTAAGGTCCAATGACCCCGCCGGACCATAAACCGCACCAAACAGTCACACGTTGAGGATGGAGCGGCTTCTCAACAATAACTCTTGGGTTTTCCGAGCCCCAGATGCGACAATTTTGCTTGTTGACGTAGCCACCGAGGTGGAAATGGGCCTCATCAGTCAAAATGATTTTTCGAATTTTAATAATTTCAATGCATTGTTGAATCGTGTATCGTTCCATTTTTAGTAATGGCTTAGTTCCTACTTGTCAAATGTCAAAGAATAAAAGCTTCAAAAGTGACAGCTACCGAAATACCGGGTGATTCAAAATAACACCTCTTGTTGGAAAACCCTTTATGTATTGTAGACCTTTTTTTTGTTATGCTTGGATTGTTTGTTTGGCTTGAGGTCCGTTGGTAAATAAAAGACAATACTTTTATTTAGTTTTTATTTATTTGACCAATATTTCGGCCAACTTCGTTGGTCATCGTCAGGGGTATATTTAATATTGAGCTTTCGTTAGTTACAGTAACTAACGAAAGCTCACATGGTGAAGGATCATTCTTTGTTACAATATTATAAATATACCCCTGATGATGACCAACGAAGTTGGCCGAAATATTGGGCAAATAAATTAAAAAAATATTTTCAAATGGTTGCAGATTTATCCCATTTTGTTTTTAATTTGTCATTGATTTCCAGTTTTATCTTACAATTTAAAATTACATAGGCAGCAATAACTTATGTTTTAAAGCAATAATTTTTAATTTCTGTTTATTTCAACTCATCATTTTTTTCAACTCATCTTGCATACATTATGCACAATTATACGATTACACTATAATGGAATTTTACGAACCTTCAAATTTGCAAAAAAATAATAAAGGTATTAATATATTTTCGGAATACTTACGAGTATCTCTACGTGAATGTGATATTCCCAATATTTGTTGCGCTCATAATTTTCTTTAATCTAAAGGATTTCATAGCCCTATCCACATACAAAATGTTTCTGCCATGGAAATTAGTCTCGCACACTAAAAAAGGTTTTTTGGTTGCATTGTGTTATCATGTACACGTGCGATATACATATATTCCCACCCCTAAATGGCTTGGCATTGTTATCATACAAGAGGAGGGGATAGAGGATCTTCAATTTAATTTAAGAAAGGAAGCGTATGTACACAATTGATTAGCAGAATGTAAAATTAAGTGGTTTATTTTGACATATTTACATTCGAATATTTGCTATTAGACAAAAAATCTTATTGATTATCTTATCAGTTCATTAATTGCGAACAGTGGCAAATAATTGAAAACAGATATTTTAATTAATTTAAATGTACATACTGAAGATTGTAAATATATGACATATGTATGTATATGTATGCTGGCTGATTTGCTTATCACCGGGAAGCATTTCAGACCTCTTATAATGTATAATTGAAATTTGAATTGAATTAAATAAAGTACTCTAAATTGAAGTGCTATTTCAATAGAAATGTTGATTTTAGCTGCTTACAAAGTAATATTATCGAACATACTCGTACATATATCAAAATAGTAATATTTGCCAATTTTATCTGCATCTGTCGAAAACTGAAACAGAATTTTAAAAATTATTATACTCGTATATAGAGGGTGGTGGATAAGTGGTATCCTTTTGTTTTGGCTACAATTTTACGACATTTTGTCTTATTTTATGGGGTGGGTAACGTGAAGGACCGTCATTGTGCGAAAAATCTATTAAAGATGCAGTCCTACACAAAATTTTTTCTAAAAATCAAACTAATTAACGTAGAATCCCAAAAATTTCAATAAGAAAAACTGAACAGCGAGATCCGCAAAATATTTTTTTTTTTTCAAAATTGTCTGTCGTGTATCTTAAAGGATAACAAAGGACTTAAAATTGCAAGGCCATTTTTGCAACTTTTTAGTTCTAGTTTCTAAAAACAAAAGTTGTATTTAGATAACACAAAATGTGCCTTTTCATTTGACACGCATATGCTCTTACAAGGATTTTCAGACAAATTAAGCAAGTAAGAAAGTTCAATCAGGTAAACCGACATAAGAATCCCCTCACCTTCAGTCCCAAAAAATATTCGTACAAATGTATTATTTTTATACCCTCCACCATAGGATGGGGGGTATATTCATTTTGTCACTCCGTTTGTAACACCTCTAAATATTGATCGGAGACCCCATAAAGTATATATATTCTTACAGCCTGTTCAGCTAAATGTAACAAAACGCAGACGTGCGATAGCTACCCAAGCAATAATTTTCTTCTTCTTATTCTCACCCAAGCGATCATGTTTTTAATTTGGTTCATTGTCACTTATCGTTCGGGTAAGAAAGCTCTTTTCTTAATCGTCTTCCTGTCAAATGCCAATATTACCTACATGTTGTTATTGACATTTCTTAAAGCTTTTTCCACACGAAAATATCAGAACGGGGGCAACCCTATCCAACAGCTGTAAAAGTAGCAACAGCTGATTCTAGACAATGAGAAATAATCAAGCAACCGAAAATAAATACAATTGTTTGCTTGATTGATCATATATGTATATATAGGGGCTATATCTAAATCGGAAACCTTCTGTACCCATTCCATAGAGTTAAAAAGAAAGTTCTTGCTAAATTTGATAGTGATCTGAGCATAATTGTGACCTGTATTTGGTAACAAGAATACATTTAGAAACAGACGGACGGACAAAACCAGACCAATTTAGAAAGAGATTCTAGGTCGATAGGTATAATAAACGATTGTTTCTAAGGTATTATGAAACAATTTAAAAAGCAACAGTGTAGTTGTAGGATTTCAATACATTTTATGCACACTAATAAACAGAGGTTTTTTGAAATTATGGTGGATACTTCAGCAAAAGATACATGTTAATGTTGTTTGGCTCATTTATCCAATTTTTATTCATTTTCCCAATAATGTTCACTTTATCTTTCAAAAAGACGGCAAACATAACCGACACGAATGAATATTTCTGATCGTCTGATTTGACATTTCATTTCGTTCGTTGTTGTCTTATAAGAACCAAAATGTTGGCGATAATTGAAAGCTTCTTTGTTTATATGCTAAACAAAGTGTGCAAAAACCAAAAATTTCATTCGCTTGCCATTTGACGTGCGAAGTGGCAAAAAAGAAGTTACAAAAACAGGCCCTTAATCGTCATAAAATTCTAAGACGATTTAGCCATGTCCGTCTGTCCGTCCATCCGTCTGTGGTAATCACGCTACAGTCCGCAATAACAGAGCTAGGTTGGTCAAATTTGGTACAAATACTTCTTATAGTTGCAGATTGTTTGGGATTGCAAATGGGCCATATCGGTCCATATTTAAATATAGCTCCCATATATAGAATCTAACTTGTTGTGATTCCTACTGTTCTCATCTACTATTTTTTTGTGTTTTCGGTGTTATTTTCTTTAGGTTTGAGTTATTTTGTGAGGTCACATGCTATCCATGGTGGAGGGTACATAAGAGTCGGCATGGCCGAACTTAACGCTTTTACTTGTTTTTGTTTTAATTAAATTTATATCAGTTTAAATTGCATTTAATAACTTTAAAGTGTGTACTCGTATTAATGTTATAAGTTGTAAACTTTTCGGTGCAAAATGGTCCATTTGTGTGGGAGGTACCAAAAAGGCGTGCCAATAACGCCCATTACATTGTGCATAACTTAAAGTAAGGGGTTTTCCAAAAGGGATGTTATGATTTTGAAGTGACGTTTCGGCCATTTGTATTGTCATGATCTGTCATTTGTGTTTCATTTTATTCAGTAGTGTTTACAATTTTATCATGGAGACATATACGATTATCAAAATAATCGTTCTTCAATTGCAACTTTTCGTGCGCTAATTCTTTTTTAAATAAAAAAAAACACTTTCCAGTCGACCTACGATCTTGACACCCATGAGAAATGTTTTAGTTCTCGTTAAGAGTTATCTTTTTGCCATTGACCTATTCCCGATCCGACGTGCCGTTAAGGAGCTAGAGCTCCGTTCATTTCCATTTTCCGTTCATATTTGAAAATGATGCTAAGTCCAAATTTTTTTTAAATCAAAAAAAAAACACTTTCGATTCCACCTACGACCTTGACACCCATGAGCAATATTTTAGCTCTCGTTAAGAGCTATATTTTTGATATATTGTGGCCATTGACCTATTGTGGCTATGTGCCACACAGCAAATGAAACAACTGAATTGTTGCAAGAAAAGTTTGGAGACTCGATTATATCAAGAAATTGTGTGGCCTTCAAGAAGTTGTGATTTAACACTATTAGACTATTTCTTGTGGGGTTATTTGAAGTCATTGGTCTTTCGAAATAAACCAGACTCTCTTTAAGCTTTACAAGTCAATATTGAACGTGCCATTCATGACATACGACTTGATTTAGTGGAAAAAGTGCTAAAAAATTGGGTTCATTGAATTCGTTCCTGCAGAAGAAGTCGTGGAGGCCATTTGAATGATGTTTTATTTAGAACTTAATTGTATCGATTGTACATCACATTAAATAAAAAACTTTAAATTTCCCTAACAATAACTGTGTTTTTTTTTAAAGAAATCATATCACACAGAGCAATGGTTTTGTTGCTTGTGTGGCACGTAGCGCTGTCTTGTTGAAAGTAAACGTGGTCCAGATCAATACCATCCAACTCCGACCATAAAAAAAGCATTAATCATATCTCGATAGCGCAATCCATTCACCGTAACTGTTCTAGTCTTCAAAATTAGTACAGGGTTGCCCATATTCGACGGACCCACGGACTCGTTGGGCCCATTCCAATCGACGAGGCTTGTCCGCAGGCAACAATCTTTGCGTCAATTGAATTTTGTACGGGAACAAATGCAAATCAACGCGAATAATCCGTTGTAAAGTGGACCGAGCCATGCCCAACTGCTGAGAACGGCGTTTTTGGGATGTTCTTGGGGACCTCTCAACACTGGCTCGTACGGCAGCGATATTCTCGGCCGATCGCCTTGGTCGACTTTTATTTGGCCTCTTCGGATTAGAAAGAGCCTCACCAGTCGAAAATTTTTCGTATAAACGCTTAATGGTGTTCTTAGAAGGCGCACTTCTCACATTTTTTAATATTTTAAAAGCACGTTGACTTGACTTCTTCTGTTGAATGTAAATTTCAACTATTTCAGAGCGCTCGCGTGGCGTGTATTGTTCCATGGTAAAAATCTGCTTGGACTGACGCTTCAAACGCGGTATGTCATTAAGCGATCTGACATCTCTGTCAAAAGTTATGGCGTTGCCAGATGAATCCGTCGAATATGGGAGACCCTGTACATTTTGTACTTAAAATTAAAAAAATTTACTTAAAATTATGAAAATTACTTAATATTATTGAAATTATCTACATTTTAAGTACAAAATGTACTTATTTTAAAAACATATGTCGTCTTTGGAGCAATTCTTTAATTTTATGACAAATTTTTTTCAGTGTACTTGTCAAATGACAAAAAATAAAAGCTTCAAAAGTGACAGCTACCGAAATACCGGTTTGATTCAAAATAACACCTCTTGTTGGAAAACCCTGTATATTTGGCACAAAGGATTTTTTAATCCGAGAATCAACGATCACTAACAAGGTTGGAAAAGTGCGGTTCAGATTTATATACATATAACGGTACTGCCAACATTGGAACAAATCTGTTGCGATTTACATGTATTCCACTCGATTTGGCATATAACCGCTGTAGAATTCATGTTTTACTTTAAATCATTATTAAAATTGGCTCATATCTTTATATATATAATCCTTTGTACGTTTGTTAGTAACGCATGATCTCCGAAACCATAAAAGCGAATGGGCTGAAAATTGAACAATATATTCAGATTGGGGTCATTTGTGTTTTAGAATTATTTTCACCGCGATAAATTGCGAAGCGGTCAAGTTATTTGAAAAATTCGCATTTCCAGAGCGATTTGACTGAAATTAAAAATGTATGTGTGGTTTGTCGTGATAATATTTTTTTGTATGATTCTAGCCGGTAGATGGCGCTGTAGGGGACATATGGTCAATATGAAACTAGGGATGAATGCATTTTTGAAATGAAATACCAATGAATAACAAGCCAATACATCCGAAACAAGCCGGGCAGGACAACGTCTGCTGAGGTCAGCTAGTTAGTTTATAGAATCATGAACACTGCGAATTTTTTTAAAAAAAAGGATACCATTCTGGTAAAGTCTTAATTTAAATACAGACCGTTCTGTTTAATACAATGTGGGTTACGCCTTTTGTGATTTATCAAAACGAGCACTTGGTGTTAAGTCCTTTGTAATTACTTCAATAAAATCGTGATTTTTGGACGTGGAAGTCTAAAACTTTGGGGAGACATGTAGTTTAGCCTGGTGTACCATATTCAATAAAAAAACGGAATTTTCATTTTTTTTAGGGTTACGCCCTTTGGCATTTCACGTGACGATGTGAACACATTTGTATGCAAGCGTTGTTTTTGAATACATTACTCTGCGTTACTATTTGCAAGTTGAAATGACAGAAGTGATTAATATTACTTGTTCGTTGCGAAGAAGCTATTTCTAGAGAGATAATTACAGCTAATCTTTTCTTTTCTGCTCTTAACTAATTGTATTTTGTCATAGCGTCCAAAAAATTTTTTCATTCTTTAGCAAAATGAGGCGAAAATAGCATCAAATCCATATGTATATCAATAAGACCAAAACAAGTAAGATAATGACAGTCAAGTGAACCGTCTAAGGTTGACTCTCATTTTGTGTGTAATTGTAATCAAATTTTTAAATCAGTCTCACTATTCTCGATATATACAACTCCAAATCGACCATTAATACAGCTCTACAATTATGAATATTTTGTACTATTTTGTTGTGAAAGCGTCACGTTTTGCTTCTCCTGTAAAATAATAAAAATGAGGGTTACGCCTTTGGGTATTTCAGATGACGATATGTTAATTGCTTATTTACATTAATTTTTTATTTGCAATGTATTTGCATCGGATTACCGTCACGGTCGCGATATAGTTGCTGCCTGCTTAGGGCAGCAAATGCCCGTTTATTTATTAACGTTAAAGTTCCAACACAAAGTATGAAGTGCGGCAGGAAGAAACATTTGAGTTACACTGTGCGACCAAGTGATTATTCAATTTATTATTCTCACGAAGTCAGCAATATACTATGTTTAACGTGATGCAACTCTGTTTATATATATACTTATAGACTCCTGTGATCGACTTGTTTTGTCGCCACAATATACTCCCACCGATTTGGCATATAAGCACTCGAAATTTCGTATTTTTCCTTTAGGGGGTGTTTCTTGATCCAAGAAAGTCCACGAACTACCAAATTTAAGTCATGTTTTATAGATTTCATGTTTTAGATCTCATCATTATTAAATATGATCGTGAGTTGTTTTGTGGTAATTGGTTCTCATTCACATTTTGAAAATATATGTCCTAAAATTTTGCAGCTAAGATTTACAAAAAATCCATTTTTCAACAGATTTTTATTAAAATGTATGGTCGTGAACCGAATAAGTTCTGACTGAATAACAAAATCACAGACCAACAATAATGTGACAAATACTTAGAAGTTTTGGAAGACTGCGAGTTTCAAGAAACGGTATATGTGCTTAATACCCAGCAAACAAAATGTTTATTATGTTCTGTTCGGCAGTAGTGGTTTTTGAGGCGTCCAGCTATTAGCAAAAGCAGTCGTCCAAACTCAGTGTACGGTAGCCACTGACGGCGAACCGATAAGTGCGATGAGCACGGTACGCATAACACTCCGGACTTAGGGGAGTTTGTTTAAATTACTACAGTAGGAGAGAAACATGTCCACCACACCATAGCCCCCGGTACTATGGAAAGGACTGGGGGGCACAACACCTATTGCTTGCTGAGGCGTCCAGGTATCAGCAAGGCTCAGTATAAATACATTCGATTACCCTGTTACTGTTTGACAGTCGGACGATTTCGTATCCAGTCTCTGACCGAAATAGTTACATGAAGTGGTTGACAAGCTGTCGGAACGAAACGTCTGAGGGAAATCTGATGTTTCTGTCGACTGTCGTAGCATTTTCGGGCCGGCTTCTGAACTTAACTCCATCCAGCATATTCTACAGATTTAGCCCTTTGATTTAAAGAAATGTCTGAGCTGTAAGCGATTTGGGACAAACGAAGAGGTCATCATTGAACCTGCACCTATTTCGAGGGCATTGAGAAATTGTATTATTTGTAGGGAATAAAACAACTGGAAAGACGCTGAACAAAATTTATCGAGTTAAAACGAGATTATGTCGAGTAATTAAACACCTATTTGTCGAAAAACATACACGCTGAAAAAAAATCGCTTCTGTAGAATATTGTACCTAACATATTCTGCTTGAAAAATATTTTCGGACCGGCTTCTGAACTTAACTCCATCCAGCATATTCTACAGATTTAGCCCTTTGATTTAAAGAAATGTTTGAGCTGTAAGCGATTTGGGCCAAACGAAGAGGTCATCATTGAACCTGCACCTATTTCGAGGGCAGTGAGAAATTATATTATTTGTAGGGAATAAAACAACTGGAAAGGCGCAAAATGTATTGAGGAAAACGAGACAATGTCGAGTAAAAAACACCTTTTTGTCGAAAAACAAACACGCTGAAAAAAATCGCTTCTGTAGAATATTGTCCCAAACATATTCTGCTTGAAATATTTAAATGTTTAGGGTATATTCGAAATATATTATATTTGGCACATACAAATATTATATACTTGGGAAGACGTTGTTCTAAACAAATCTTTGTTTCTCTCTTAATATTTTCTAATTGGGACTATTTATTTATATGAATTACAATACAAAGTAAATTTATATTCTAATTTTACGGTCCAGGGAAAAGCCGGGTTACAAAGACCATGTAGCTAGATTTTGCAGCGACAGACCAGGTGGGAATCGAACCCACGACCCCCAAACTCATAGGCGAGCACGCTACCAACTCACCTACTGGGGCGCTCAATTGGGACTATTATTTACGAAACATATACAATGGGTGATACTTTGTTTAATAGCCTTTTTTTGACAGATCACGGAGAGTCGTGTCATGCTGTAATTTTATTTTTGTTAAGTATTGTTTGGCATTTCACCATGGAAAGACTTACGCCTGAACAACGTTTACAAATCGTTCAACTTTATTACGAAAATTCACGTTCTGTGAGGAATGTGTTTCGTGCACTTCGCTCAACTTATGGTCAACATAATCGGCCTACTGAGCATACTATTCGCAACACCATCAACCATCTTGAGACCCAGCATTCATTATTGGATAATATTCGACTGAATAGACCACGTCCAGCACGTAGTGAAGAAAATGTAGAGGCCGTACACGAAGACCGTGGAGAGTCGATTCGGCGCCGTTCGCAGCAACTCGGACTGATGTATGGAACGACTTGCCGCATTTTACGTCGAGATCTTAAATTGAAAGCATACAAAATACAGCTTGTGCAAGAACTGAAGCCGCCCGACCTTCCCAAGCGACATCGCTTTGCTCTATGGGCTCTTGAAAAGTTCCAAGGAGATCCGACGTTTTCGGGCCAAATTTTGTTCAGCGATGAGGCCCATTTCTGGCTTAATGGGTATGTAAACAAGCAAAATTGCCGCATTTGGGACGAAGAGCAACCTGAAGAGATTCAAGAGCTGCCACTTCATCCAGAAAAAACAACGGTTTGGTGTGGTTTGTTGGCCGGTGGAATCATCGGTCCATATTTCTTCAAAAATGATGCCGGTGAGAACGTAACCGTCAATGGCTACCGTTATCGCGTCACGATAACCGACTATTTGATGCCTGAAATTGAAGCTCGTGATCTCGGCGATATTTGGTTTCAACAAGACGGTGCCACTTGCCACACATCGCATCAATCAATGTATTTATTGAGAGAACACTTCGGTGAGCAGGTAATTTCACGTTTTGGGCCGGTCGATTGGCCACCAAGATCGTGTGATATCACACCGTTAGACTTTTTCCTGTGGGGATATGTAAAGTCTAAAGTTTATGCGGACAAACCCGCTTCGATACAGGCCTTGGAGCAAAACATCACACGTGTCATTCACCAGTTACCAGTCGAAATGCTCGAACGAGTCATAGAAAATTGGACTCAACGGATGGACCATCTGAAACGTAGCCGCGACCAACATTTCATAGACATAATCTTAAAAAAAAATAAATGCCAAAGAATGTTCTTTCAAATGATAATAGAGATTCCCCATTTAATTTGAATTTTCTCTGTTTTTCCTTTAAAAAAGTAGGGAACCTCGAAATGGATCACGCTATATAATAAACACATATTTTATTTGAGAAAATTAATTTGCAAATATATATTGTTGTTTTATATTAATATATGCGTTACAAAAAAAATTTATTGATTTTCAAATAAAATTTATTTACTAAGAAATACATAATATTTAAAAATGTCTGTTCCAAATATATTTTCTTTCGATTCAAACATATCAAAAAAGGGAATTTTGGCCCGTGTGGTTTTATTTAAAAAAGTCACGTACTTATCAGACGGCCCTCGTTGTACCGTATTTATTGCATATCTGCCTCGCTATATTTTGAGCACTTAAATGAAAAATGAGCTCATTCACTTAATTGCAGCAATGTGCACTTATCCGAATCACTTGCCTGGCTTTATGTGCATTTAAACGAAATGTAAATATAACAAGTAAGAAAGTTCTGTCGGGTAAACTGACTTCGTTCGGAATCCCTTCAACTTCAGTCCCAAAAAATATTGGTAAATTTATTAATTTTTTTGTTTTTATTTATTTATTATCAATTTAAATTGCATTTAATAACATTAAAATATGCACTGGTATTTAAGTTGTAAGCGAATAAGTAGTATAAAAGTTCCTGTCCTTTGTGGGGAAGCTACTAACTGGCAGCCCATCTAGCGGTTGCTTTTTGAACTACGGCCGCCTCGCTGTTGAGATTTGATTCCGTTGGACTATTTTTTGTGGGGAGCCCTCAAGGATAAGTGCTACGCAAAAAAGTTGCATTGCAAAATTTTTAATTTTCTCCCATGTTCTCCCTGAGCACTGATGACTGAAAACGAACAAACAAACACAGATAGCATATTTTCTCAAATGCAGCTAATTGTAATATATTGTATGAACAAAGACCTTAAGAGATTGAAAAAACAATGTTATTAACTTAATTGTGCACCTAAACGAATTGTACGTAAACACAATATGCTGTAATAAAAGTGAAGCAAATTGAAAAAAGTAAACCTTTTTGTGCAGGTAATGAAAACAGACACTTAAGTGCAATGCAGCTAAGCGACAAATATTCAGTTTTTCAACAATTTAAGATTTATAGCAACTGTTTGTATGCTTATTTTCTTCTATCAAGGTCTATGTGGGGTATCACATAGTTGGTTTCGCGACTTCAGCCTTTCCTTACTGATTCCTGTACATAATAACCTTTTTGTACTACTTTTTTTTTGCCAAAATCATCTTCCAAAATTGAAAAAAAGAAAACAACATATTATAAATATTTGCATACAATTGTATTTTCGTATAAATGCTCATGTGAAATTCTTCATTGATTTTCTTCTCCAACATATTAGGCCTTTCTAGCTACATCGGCACACTTTCTAACCAACCTATCGAAATCATTAAAACCCAATTTCAAAGTGGCCAAATTCAAAGTTATGCATCCGTCAACATTCTTAACACTCTTAATTTCGCGAACGGTGGCTTTGATGGCCTTCCTCAATTTGACAATTTGTTTGCCCACACTGTTGACGCACAATTGCGATGTCGCCTTCTTGGCATCCTTCTCATCGTCGTAGTATTCATTGTTGCACACTTCATTATTTAAAGTGATTATTTTGGCAGAGATGCGCAACACATCATGGGCATTGTCACGGACATAGGCCATAGTGGTGGCCACATCATTGTCGCATAGATTTAAATCGTAGTCCAAATTAGCGGTAAGGTCTTCCAAATTGTAGATCATATTTGTGATGCAGTGGAGACCGGCCATATTCTTGGTGCTCACCTTAACGTTATCTGCAACGGCAACGCCCATTAGGGCGGCGAGAAGTACTATTGCAATTTTATTGTTCATGGTGATGGGTTCCTTATCTGTAAGTGTCTGTTTGGGTGGCATTGTGAAGGGTCTTATTTATATGCATCGTTAGGGGCAATGGTTTCCGAATATTATGGCAAATCTTATCAGCTCATCATTTTTTTAGTTATCTTTGAGATGTTTTTGATCAAAAACTTTATTGGTTTCTATTTTAATTAATTGCAAGTTTTGCTTACTATAAATAGACTAGACATAGAAACTGTATATTAGTTAATTTAGATGATGACATTTAAAAATACCAATTTACAAAAACCTGAAAAATCGACACAATTTATTAATTCAAATATAAGTAAGAAAATTTCATTCGGGTAAACCGACTAAGGCATACCCTACCTTCACTTTGAGAGTAATGTAATATGATACTTCGTGTGAGAGATGCCAGACCGTTGGAAAAGAAATGGCTTCATTCTTTGTCGGTCTATAGTCATCAGATTCAGATTTCTCAGGTTCTCAGCCTGATCTTTATTCCCAAATTAATGAAATTCAGTTACAAATCAATTCTTAAAATTATATCCTTGGCATATTTTATATATCTAGGAATACATATTAGGCCGGGTCGATTTGTGGGGAGACAAAAAAAGTCGCCATTGCTCAGTGAAAATCGTATTCTAGGGATCAAAATAAGAAACTTTGCCGAAGGAACCATACCTCTAAAAATAATTCTGATGTCCCCGAATTTGGGTCGAACTTTTGGGTAAGGGCAAATTTTGAAAAATCCCACTTTGACCCATTTTGAGTGCTCCAATCGAGTCCAAATGTATGACCGACCCCCACTAACTTTGGAGGCCCGACCCACCCATGCCAGTGGCACACCCCCTGGAACCCCCTGGGGGTTCCATACATTTGGACTCGATTGGGGCACTATAATGGGTCAAAGTGGGATTTTTTCCGGGAAATCAGAATTCGTTTTAGAGGTATGGTTCCTTCGGCAAAGTTTCTTATTTTGATCCCTAGAATACGATTTTCACTGAGCACTTCACTGAGTGGGGGTCGGTCATACATTTGAACTCGATTGGAGCACTCTAAATGGGTCAAAGTGGGATTTTTTCCGGGACATCAGAATTCGTTTTAGAGGTATGGTTCCTTCGGCAAAGTTTCTTATATTGATCCCCAGAATACGATTTTCACTGAGCAATGGGCGATTTTTAAATCGACCCGCCCTAATACATATATAATTCATGTGAGGTATATTTCAGCGATACTGGCATGTCAGCCCACGTGTCGAATGTAATTGTCATTGTCTCCATCCCTAGTATAGAATACCCATCTCGGAAAAAGGTGTCCGAAAAAACCTAGGGTCTATGGTCATTGGAAATGTTGACTAAAATACAATATATGAAAAAATTTAGATGATTGCTTCAGAATTTATGGGCTTGTTGTGTTCGACTGAATCCGTCAATTTGTGTGGGGGGTCCCAGAAATGGCTTGACGAATACGCCTATTACTTGTGAGGTGCCAAAAGGGGCGGGGCCAATTCGCTCATTTTTCTAAGGCTGACGGCAGAGCCAGAGCAAGTAGCAGTGTTGTTGCGTGAGTGTACAGCGACTGAAAAGTGTTTTCTGCGTTTTCTTATTTGAAAGTCAAGCCGAAAGCGATACTCTCAGCAAGAGCGCGCGTTTTGAAGCGTTTCTAGCGCTGTTTTGCTTCGTCAGAACACAAATGCAAGAAAGAAAGAGAAAACAAACACTGACAATCTGCTTTCTCACTTCAACACATGTGTATAATCTCTGAATATTTCAATAGATTTTAGATCCTTTGTGAAAGAGGTACTAGAAGGAATGGACCAATATCTGGGATTGAAAAAAATATTATTACATATCAAATTTCAAGTCAATCCATTTTTGATATCCCAGCAAAAAAATTGGAAGTTCTTCCTAAGGAATCACTTTTTAAGTACTTCCATAGAAGATTTTTTTGCATTATTGTCACTCCCAAATCATTTCTTTTGTAAAGGGTGGTTAAATTTTAAGGGCCGATGTTGATTTTGAATAAAACACTAATTATTTAGGAAACGATTGTCATTTCTTTTTGTTATGATAATATTGGTATGGTTCAATTATGTATGGAACAAAATATCGTCCAAATGGCCTTCTCCATCCGATGGTCCAAATTTTCGATGACCCTGAGGCATAATTGAATTTCTATGCCGTTAATGTGCCGAATTATCTCATCCTTTAGCTCTTGAACTGTTGCTGGCTTATCGACGTAAACCTTTTCTTTCAAATAACCCCAAAGAAATAAGTCCAACGTTGTCAAATGACATGATCTTGGCGTCCAATTGACATCGCCACGACATGAGATAACACGGCCATTGAATTTGTTGCGCAAAAGAGCCATTGTCTCGTTAGCTGTGTGGCAAGTGGCACCGTCCTGTTGAAACCACATATTGTCCACATCCATATCTTCCAATTCGGGCCAAAAAAAGTTCGTTATCATCTCACGATAGCGAACACCATTCACAGTAACTGCCTGACCGGCCTCATTTCGAAGATGTATGGCCCGATGACGTCGCCAGCCCATAAGCCGCATCAAACGAACTGGGCGAGCATGCACAGGTGTTTTCACATCTCCTACAGACCCGGTTTGCTGAAATTTGCGCACAAATCAAAAAATCAAAAAACATCACGAAGTGCACGAAATGCATTTTGATTTGAACGCCCATTTTCGTAAAAGGCTTAAAAAATGCTTTCCATGGTTCCAATAGAGTTAGTTTGAAATTGAGAAATGTCAAATGAAATGCAGAAAAAAACTTGACGTTTAGGTGTGGTTCACATTCAACATCGGCCCTTACAATTAAACCACCCTTATATCTCAGGATAGTGATAATTCTAACTCGTCTGTGGCCGTTGTGGCGTTGACATGCGATGTTATGCTGCTGATACCCTTTGAGACAAAGGTTCAACTTACGGCAAGCCTAAAAAATTTCACTTTGTAAAATTGAAAAAAAACTGTTCATAGACATAAAATAAAAAAAAATGAAAAACACGGGGTAATATTGCCTTTTTTGATATGTTTGAATCGATTAGAAATATATTTGTAACACAAATTTTTAAATATTATATATTTCTGAGCAAATAAATTTTATTTGAAAATCAATAAAATATATTTGGAACACATTTATTAATATATTACAACAAAATATATTTGCAAACTAAATTTCTGAAATAAAATATGTATTTAAATAGAAATAAAATTAT
Organism: Eudasyphora cyanicolor; assembly: GCA_963930755.1. NCBI lineage: Eukaryota > Metazoa > Arthropoda > Insecta > Diptera > Muscidae > Eudasyphora > Eudasyphora cyanicolor. The sequence goes on along the minus strand of OZ005736.1, from coordinate 157,402,976 downwards.
TGTTTAGGAATTTATCCAAATATATTTTATTTAAAACAGATTTTTTAAAACTTTCGCTAACTTTTTAGAATTTCAGCTTATATTTATACCCTCACTTTAGTGTGACGAGGGTATATATCATTTGCTACGGAAAAAAGTGTAACATGTCGAAGGAGTGACCTAAGACCCCAAGTATGTTCGGAGGAAATCCGTTTTGGGTCATTTTAAGTCGAATGAGCAATGTCCGTCCGTCTGTCTGTCTGTCTGTCTGTCTGTCTGTCTGTCTGTCTGCTGGCTGGTGCGCACGATAACTCTCGAAAGGAGTAACCGATTGACCTCAAATTTGGTATGTGGTAATATTTTTTTCTATCTCCGGCTAAGTTCGAAGATGGGCCATATTGGTCCACTCCTTCTAGTACCTCCCCCACAAAGGGTTAAAATGTTGTGAAATATTGATTCTTTAATAACTGCTATACTACTTATTCGAATCTTTTGAAATTCCACACATAGTATTAGCTTATTAGTCGTTGTAAACTCGAGAAAAATGGGCGAAGTCGCCACGTCCCTTTTGGTACCTCCCACACAAATGCACCATTTTGCACAAAAAGTTGACAGCTTATAACATTAATAACAGTGTATAAAAATACTTGAAATTTTGTACAGTATTATGCTTTTATATTGCCTACAGTCCAGGGAAAAATGGGTGTTGTTGTCACGCCCCTTTTGATACCTCCCACACAAAGGTACCTTTTTGCACCAAAAGTTAACAGCTTATAACATTAAAACCAGTGTATAAAAATACTTGAAATTTTGTACAGTGTAATGTTTTTATAGTGTCTATAGCCCTGTGAAAAATGGGCGTTATTGCCACGCCCCTCTTTGTACCTCCCACACAAAATGCCCAAATCATACCACAATTTAATGTCTCATAACATTTATACCAGTGCACATAAATGCTTATAAGTCGGCACAGTGCAATGAATTTAAAGTATCTAATGTTCAGCAAAAAAAGGTGTATTTGATAAACCCCTTCTGGTACCTCCCACACAAATTGACAGAATAATTCGAGTAATATTCAATATTACATTACTCACAAAGTGAGGGTATACCTTAGTCGGTTTACCCGACTGAAACTTTCTTACTTGTTTTCCTTAATTTCGATAAATTCCATTGATGAAGTGATGATTTGGAATACACAGTACAACACATGATTTTGGGACTCAATTCTGAGAATTGGACGTGAAAGTAGAACTTGTTCATGATTCGTTTAGTCAAGTTGGCTTAATTAATAATTTAATGGCCATACGAATTTTTTTGCTCAAGATGGATTTTTAGCACTTTTTCTATATTTTTTCTCGTTATACCGTACGGAATATCTCTTTTTGTGTCTGAAGCACAATTGTAGATATTGAATAGGAAAAATGGCAACAAAGTCATAAAATATCTGTCAGTAAAATATTGAAAAATACGTATACGTATAAAACAGAACATTAAAACAGAATATTATAAAACATAACAGAGAATTTTTGCCATTTTGAAGGCACTGGATGCACTTTTTGCGGGTAGATTTGTTCCATTTTCATCATTTTTTTCTCCTATTCAATATCTACAACTATGCTTCAGACACAAAAGAGTATACCGTGCGGTATACGGAGAAAAATATATAGAAAAAGTGCCAATAATCCACCTTGAGCAAAAGAATTCGTATGGCCATTATATTATTAATTGATGCAGAGGTTATTATTTTTTGGGCTACTTTCACGTCCAATTCTCAGAATTGAGACCTAAATCAATGAGCTGAAAAATGCTGTACTGTGTAATTGAATAGGAAAAATGTTATAAGGCTAAAATCATGCATCATTTTATTCGTGGGCTATCCTTATAGGTAAGAACTAAAGGATCATTTTCTAAGGGCGTTCGGATTTGATTTAAAAAAAATCCATAGAATTTAGAGATATGTATAAAATCTTTATTTGAGTCGATGCAACGGTCTATATAATTCAATGTTTAATGATGATTTCATGTAAATATTGACCGCTTTATCGCAAAAATGGCCACATGGAGAGTATGCCAAAATTGGCCGCCAATTTTGGTATACTCTCTCCAACATATCGGCCGGTATCTCACGAATAAATTCTTCAATATTGGCTTTCAGTGCGTCAAACGTATCATAGCCCCACAAAAAAAATCTAAAGGCGTTAAATTGCACGATCTAGGCGGGCATTTGACCGGCCCCAAACGTGAAATAAACTATTCACCGAACTCGACTCTAAATTGGACCATTGTTTCGGGTGCTGTGTGGCATGGGCACCGTCTTGTTGAAAGCACATGTCAGCCAAGTCCAGCTCTTCCATTTTGGGAAAATAAAAACTTTTCTAATCATCGCACGGTAGCGCTCGACATTCGACGTCTGCCTTCGTCGTCTTTGAAAAAGTACGGTACAATGATGCCACCGGGGTAAATTTTCCTCTGCCCGCACTCTACGTATGCGTGTTAGTGGTTTAATGTCCAATAATGTAAATTTGTTGCGAAATTTAGTCACAAGATTCCGAATAGCCGCTTCAGAAGTTCGCCCAAACTGAGCATAAAATGAAAGAACTTAACCGATGATGAATTTTGATAATAAAATTCAATAATTTGCAAAAATCACCCTTTATTACAGCATTTACGCTTCCTTAATATTGTGAAGGATATAAAACTCATCTTAACCTGTAAGCAGAGTTCAGATTTTTTTGGTGTTTTTTTATTTATACTTTCTTGGAAGCTAGTGTAAGTAACGAAGCGCTGCAGAACTTTAACAAACATTTTCGCTAACGAAAATTATGTTTCTAGAAGGAAATTTTAAAAATCTCTACTGATCTAGCAGTATATAATAAGGGCAAATTATTTGAAAAGCAATACAGTTTTCTTAAAATATTAGCAAGTGCGCGTTCATCTAATCATCTCTAAGTAAAACAATGAACTTCAAATATGCCTTCCTGGTCTTGGGTATTTTCCTTGCTCTGAGTACAGTAGTTGACCGTGCTGCGGCAGCTCCACTGACTCCTGCAACTCCAGCGACTCCTGCAACTCCCGCGACTCCTGCAACACCCGCGACTCCTGCAACACCCGCGACTCCTGCGAATCCTTATCGAGGATAGTAAAGACATATACTTGAAAAAGATCTTCCCCCACTTCGCTGTTATGAATTTCCAAACGACATTGGAAAATATGTCGCGAATTATTGCGACATGTGGCAAACTTGCCGCAAACGTTTGAATGGACTTTTGAATGAATACTGTTAAAGAAATAAAAAATAAAATATGAAAATATTTGTTAAACAAAACAAAAAAAAATTGTGAACATTCCAAAAATATTTGAGTTTTTCTATAATAACACAAGCAGACAGTTTCTGATTTGAATTTGAATTGAAAGAAAATATATTTGAGACAAAAAATTCCTTCACTTCACTGAAGGAACTCTTTCAACTTCATCTCAACTCAAACACAGTGAGAAAATCCTAAAATAACATCAATAACAGATCCAACTCCTCATATGGAGTCATCAAAAATTTAAATTGTAAATATTATATATTTTTGAACAAATAATTTATTTGAAAATTACTAACATTTATTTGTGAGCATACAAAATATATTTGCGAGCAAGTTTGCTTAAATAAAATATGTGTTTACAAACGTTTTGAAACCCAATTTTAAACAAAATATATTTGGAGAAATTCCTAAATATTGATTTTATTTATATTTAAACACATATTTTATTTGAGGAAATTAATCTGTAAATATATTTGGTCGATTCTTAGTCGACACTGTTTAGATTGACGACTTCATAAATTTTGAATTTTTTTAAATATTTTTAATTTATAACAAGGGTTTTTGTTAGTTCATGGATACCAAAAACATTCGTTTTGGCGTAAAGATGGTAAAGCTAGAAAGAACTTCATAGATATGACGAAAATGATGTGAGGACGTCGACGACGCCAACTGGAATAAGGGCGACTATATGCGTCCCAAATAACTGTTATTGACTTTCAAATACAATTTATTTGCTCAGAAATATATAATATTTAAAAATTTGTGTTCCAAACTTTTCTTTCTATTCAAACATATCAAAAAAGTTGATTTTGATCAAAATCTGTTGCGATTTATATATAGCCCACATACTCGTATATGTTGTATTCGTTCCGATTTGGTATCAAAGTGCTATAGGAGCTTTATTTAATATCGGATAGTTATGCAATTTGACAGAATGGTATTTATTGATCGAAGAACGAACGTTGCAAGATTTGGAGAAAATGGGTTCATATTTAGATATAGACCACATATGGGCAAATCCTGGGTTGCGGACGTTACATTCGTACGCATTTTGATTTACTAGTATTCATCCTGTTTGCGTTTTGAATGCAATATTTTCATATAACCTTCAGCAACCGCAGTTATTTCTGAGTTCTTTTTGATGAATGCGATATTCGTGGCGAAAGTTCCGTTGCGGACGTTACAAAAAATATAAGTTGGTTTTCGGGTTAACGTGAATTTGCATATTTTTTAGCTAAGTTTGCAAAGTAAACGGAAAAATCGATATACATTAAGAAAGAAGAAAAACGGGTTTTCCAATTGGGATGATATGATTTTGAAATTACGTTTCGGCCATTTGTAATACGAGTATGTCATGATCTGTCATTTGTTTTTCATTGTATTCAGTAGTGTTTACAATTTCATCATGGAGAGATATACCCAAGAACAACGTTTACAAATTATTCAGTTTTATTATCAAAATAATCGTTCTTCAATTGCAACTTTTCGTACGCTAAGTCAATTTTTTTTAAATCAAAAAAAAAACACTTTCCAGTCTACCTACGACATTCACACCGATGAGCAATATTTTAGCTCTCGTTAAGAGCTATCTTTTTGCCATTGACCGATTCCCGATCCGACGTACCGTGAAGGAGCTGGAACAAAAATAAAATTTCCGTTCACATTTGAAAATGATGCTAAGTCCATTGTTTTTAAAGAAAACACTTTCCAGTCGACCTTCGACCTTGACATCCAGGACCGATTGTGGCTACGTGCCACACAGCAAATGAAACAATTGAGTTGTTGCGAGAAAAGTTTGGAGATTCGATTATTTCAAGAAATTATGATATTGAATGGCCTCCAAGAAGTTGTGATTTTACACCATTAGACTATTTCTTGTGGGGTTATTTGAAGTCATTAGTCTTTCGAAATAAACCAGACTCTCTTCAAGCTTTACAAGTCAATATTACGACTTAATTTAGTATAAAAAGTGCTCGAAATTGGGTTTAAATTGTAAATATCAGTGAAGTCGTGGAGGCCATTTAAATGACATTTTATTTACAACTTAATTGTATCGATTGTACTTCACATTAAATAAAAAACTTCCTTAACAATAAGTACGTTTTTTTTTCAAAGAAATCATATAACTCTTATTGGAAAACCCATTATTTAAGGATATTAAAATAGCTGTCTTAGAATATAACACTTCATGGTTCGTCCAAAAACTAGAAATTCGTCTATTGCGGACGTTACGTTGCGGATGCTACACAACAATTTCAACACGTTAAAACGACAATATTTCCCAATGTGGTGAATTTGTCTTGTAGTGTACTTATTCTGATCACAAAGTGTTATAGGGTATCATATAGTAGGCCTCGTCCAACTTTAGTCTTTTCTTACTGGTTTCATTTTAAATAATATTTACGAAACAAAGATTAATTTGTATTAAAATATATTTATACAATACGAGTATTTCGATACCTTAATTAAAAGGCTAGTTTTCATTTTTCAGAAAAGTGAAATTGATTTTTTTATAACTCATATATATCTTAAATTCGATTAAAATTTAAATGGCAGTCTAAATGACGAATTGACAGGTTATGACTTGGAATATTTATAAATTAAAAATAAGTGCAGTAAAACAAAAGTTAATGGTACTTATGACATTTTTACCTATAAAGTATAACACGCAATCTAGGAAAAAATTATAAATATTTAAAAAAAAAACATTTTTTTTTGGAAATTTTTGTAAACGAAAACTTTGTATGTAAACACATATTTCTTGATTTTCATATAAAATTAATTTTATTCACAAATATATTAACATTTTGGTTCCAAATATATAGGGTGATCCATTTCGAGGTTCCCTACTTTTTTAAAGAAAAAAAACACAGAAAATTCAAATTGAATGGGGAATGTTTATTATCATTTGAAAGAACATTCTTTGGCATATATTTTTTTGAAGATTATGTCTATCAAATGTTGGCCGCGGCTACGTCTCAGAAGGTCCATCCGTTGAGTCCAACTTTTGATGACTCGTTCGAGCATTTCGACCGGTAACTGGCGAATGACACGCGTGATGTTTTGCTCCAAGGCCTGAATCGAAGCGGTGTTGTCCGCATAAACTTTAGACTTTACATAGCCCCACAGGAAAAAGTCTAACGGTGTGATATCACACGATCTTGATGGCCAATCGACCGGCCCAAAACGTGAAATTATCTGCTCACCGAAGTGTTCCCTCAAAAAATCCATTGATTGATGCGATGTGTGGAAAGTGGCGTCGTCTTGTTGGAACCAAATGTCGCCGAGATCACGAGCTTGAATTTCAGGCATCAAATAGTCGGTTATCATGCCACGATAACGGTCGCCATTGACGGTTACGTTCTCACCGGCATTATTTTTGAAGAAATATGGACCGATGATTCCACCGGCCCACAAACCACACCAAATCGTTGTTTGTTCTGAATGAAGTGGCAGCTCTTGAATCTCTTCAGGCTGCTCTTCGTCCCAAATGCGGCAATTTTGCTTGTTTACATACCCATTGAGCCAGAAATGGGCCTCATCGCTGAACAAAATTTGGCTCGAAAACGTCGGATCTTCTTGGAACTTTTCAAGAGCCCATAGAGCGAAGCGATGTCGCTTGGGAAGGTCGGGCGGCTTCAGTTCTTGCACAAGCTGTATTTTGTATGCTTTCAATTTAAGATCTCGACGTAAAATGCGGCAAGTCGTTCCATACATCAGTCCGAGTTGCTGCGAACGGCGCCGAATCGACTCTCCACGGTCTTCGTGTACACTCTCAGCTACGGTCGCTACATTTTCTTCACTGCGTGCTGGACGTGGTCTATTCGGTCGAATATTATCCAATAATGAATGCTGGGTCTCAAGATGGGTGATGGCGTTGCGAATATAACGCACAGTAGGCCGATTATGTTGACCATAAGTTGAGCGAAGTGCACGAAACACATTCCTCACAGAACGTGAATTTTCGTAATAAAGTTGAACGATTTGTAAACGTTGTTCAGGCGTAAGTCTTTCCATGATGAAATGCCAAACAATACTTAACAAAAACAACATGACAGCATAACACGACTCACACGTGATCTGTCAAAAAAAAGGCTTTTGAAAAAAGTATCTCTACTTTGATCGCCCTATATTTTCTTTCAATTCAAACATATCAAAAACGGCGATTTTCCTCAATATGTAAACAAAGTTGGATTTTTTTTGTTATTTATACTTTCTTGGAAGCTAGTGTAAGTAACTAAGCGCTGCAGAGCTTTAACCAATATTTTCTCGCTAACGATATAATCTAGAAAGATATTTAAAAATCTCTACTGATCTAGCAGTATATAAGAAAGGCAAATCATTTGAAAAACAATACAGTTTTCTTAAAAGATTAGCAAGTGCGCGTTCCTCCAAACCTAAACCTAAACCTAAAGCCATATTTTTGAAAAGGACCAGCTCTCAGTTCGCTGTCATCAATTTCCAAATGACATTGGATCGCGATTTATTGCGACATGTGACAAACTTGCCGCTAAAGTTTGAATTGAATTTTGAGCTGTAAATGAAATAAAAAATAAAATATGAAAATATTTGTGAAATAAAACAAAAAAAATTTGAACATTCTAAAAATAATTGCGTTTTTCTATAACAAGACAGGCATTTTCTGATATTTTTGAATTAAAAAAAAATATATTTGAAACAAAAATTCCTCAGCTCAACTCAAACACAGTGAGAAAAACACAAAATAACATCTATAACAGATTAAATCCTTATAGGAACTCATCAAAACAAACAATTTTAAATATTATATATTTTTGAAAAGAAAAAAAAATTTTATTTGAAAATTACTAAACTTTATTTGCGACGCATAAGTTAATATTTTACAAATAAAAAAGTATTTTCGAGCTAGTAATATGTGTTTACAAATAAATAAAATTATTGTTTAGGAACTGCTCCAAATTTATTTTTTTTTATAAAATTTTAAACTCTGCAGACTTTTTATATATATCACTTGAATTTAAATTGTATAATCTTTGATAAAACTAAATTACTTGAAGGATTAACATCAAATGAAAACTTGGAATATTCAAAAGTTTAAAATGATTGCTTTGCAAAAGAAGTTAATCCTACTCGGGTGATTTCGACATTACCGGATAATTAGCTGTCTTTGTGTATTAAAATTAGAAAAATAAAATATATTCCACTTTGGTAATTACTTTATTACAAAGCTTTATAGGTGCTCTACGTTCACTAAAATATTTTTTTTGAAAAATTTATTTTTTACCAACATTTTTTTTCTACTGAAGTGCTCAAATATCATTCCCCTGGCTGTCCCTAAGTCTACTTAAACGTATTTTTTTTTTAATTTTGTTGACAAAAATAGTAACTAGTTGTTTAATAAAATTGTTTCAATTTAAAATATAATATTTAATTATTTATATTTTCTATTAATGTTTCTAATTTTTTATCAATTACTATTTTTATGGATGATTATTTTTTATCCCTGAAGATTTGCGTCATTCCCCTGGCAAATCTTATATTCCGTAAAATTCAAATTTCCAAACCATTCTAGATTTCGAATAATTAAAATTATAAAGAGCATTAAATCTACTAAATATTCTTGTGGTTGGTTTTGCGCCAACAATATTAATAAAACTATGTAAGTCGCGTTTTGTCTTCCGAAATGAGCTTTCACACTCACGTGCATCATTCCCCTGTGCTCCTTTTATTTTTAAAGATCAATACTTTTTATCACTTTTTTGTGCTTTTTAACTTGATTGTGAAAACCATGGATCGGAACCATGCAAATTTTTGGAATGCAAGTATTTTAACCGAAATTATAGAGACTTTTATAGTCAATCGTCATTCCCCTGGCAAAAAAATTCGATTAACAAGAGAACTATAAAGGGCGACCACCAGGATCCTCGATCTTATAGACATATTTGGATAGAACGCCTCAAAATAAGAAGAAAAATTAACGGGCATTTTATCGATAACGTGCTTAGTTAGTTATCGAGTTATCGGACAATAAATTTTGAAAAATCGTCAAAAAATATTAATTTTTCTCCTAAAATGGCATTAATAATACATATGTACCAAATCAATACTAGTTTTTCGAGAACTAAGCTAGCTACTGATATATGCAGGAGAAAGACGAAAAAATCAATAAATTGTTTCGACAATTACCTTACGTCACTTGCATTCCCCTGTCAAAAATACGCCAGGGGAATGACGATTAACAAGCAACTATGAAGGTCGACCAACAGAATCCTCAATTTGATGCCATATTTGTATTGAGCACCTCAGAATAAGACGAAAAATTATCGGAAATTTTATCGATATCTTGCCTAGATATCGAGTTATCGGGCTATACAATTTGAAAAAATCTTTTTTTTTAAGTAAAAAATGCAAATTATATTTTCTTCTTATTCTGAGGTGTTCTATCCAAATATGGCATCAGATCATGGGGACTCGGATATTATACTCTCCCTGGGCTATATTTTCAAAAAATTCGTATAATTCAGTTAAAAATTAAAAAAATTACTCGTACCTTCGATAATACTGGGTTTTACAACAAGAGCCGGAATCAGCCGGTATTTCGGTAGCTGTCACTTTTGAAGCTTTTATTCTTTGACATTTGACAAGTAGAAACTACGCCATTACTAAAAATGGAACGATACACGATCATCAAACGATCAAAAAACGATACGAACGATACAAAATCATCTTGACGGATGAGGCCCATTTCCACCTCGGTGGCTACATCAACAAGCAAAATTGTCACATCTGGGGCTCGGAAAATCCAAGAGTTATTGTTGAGAAGCCTCTCCATCCACAACGTGTGACTGTTTGGTGCGGTTTATGGTCCGCGGGGTCATTGGACCTTACTTTTTCGAAAATAAGGTTGGATCAACAGTTACGGTGAATGGATTGTGCTATCGGGAGATGATTAATGATTTTTTATGATCGGAGTTGGATGGTATTGATCTGTACAACGTTGACTTTCAACAAAACGGCGCTACGTGCCACACAAGCAACGGAACCATTGCTCTGTTACGGGAAAGTTTCCGGACCGTGTTATCTCTCGAAGAGGTGATCACAATTGGCCACCGAGATCTTGTGATTTAACACCTTGCGACTTCTTCTTTTGGGGTCTACTAAGGTCCTACGCCAACAGCACAGCGTCGATTCAAGACCTCAAAGATAGAATTCGTGAGTCTATCGAGGACATAGGGCAGCCACTTTGTGATTTGGTTATGGAAAATTTCATGAAAAGGATATGGTCCTGTAAGCGTGGTCGTGGTGGTCATTTGGCTGATGTTGTTTTTCATTATTAACGGCGTACCTTCCTCTTTATTATGAAATAAACATCCGATCATTTATCTCAAAAAAATGGTATTTTAAGTTTCTTAAGTTCGAAAAAGTCAACACAGTTTTAAAAATATTTTTAAATAAAATATATTTTTCGAGAAATTTCTAAAAAAAAATGATTTGTTTTTAAACACACATATGTATGTGATTTGAAAAAAAATATTTTGCAAATAAATTAACATTTGTGCTCCAAATAAATTTTATTGATTTTCAAATAATATATATTTCTTCAAAAATATATAAAATTAAAAAAAAATGTTGTTCCAAATATATTTTATTCCAATTCAAACATGGCAATTTTTCCCCGAGTATATCTGTTCACATTAGTGTCAATAAGAATCATATTTCAATCCTACATTTTCCCACAAAAGCTCTAACAGTATGAATCACCCAAACAAATGCAAAAACACGGACATACCCAATAGTTATTGGTGTGATACTGACCACAAAACATTACTTGTAAAATTGCAAACGCAAAAAAACTGTTTCAATCCAAAGTACTAATATTTCAATTATTTTTCGTGAAACTTTTCTATGAAAATTTTTGTAAAAAAAATAATTACTGAACACCATTAACTCTGTATGGAAAATCCAAATTGTTTAGCTTTTTTCTACATACTCGTATACTTTCGTGGAAGCTAGTGTAAATAATCAAGCATTAACAATTTTTGTCGCTAACGATATGCGCTTAATATTTCTAGAAAGAAAACTAAGAATATCTACTCATCTAGCAGTAGTATATAAGCCAGGCAAATTATTTGAAATGCAATACAGTCGTTCTTAAAAGGTTAGCAAGTACACGTTCACCTAATCATATCTAAGTAGAGCAATGCATTTCAAATATACATTCTTGTTCTTGGGTGTTTTCCTTGCTTTGAGTGCAGTTGTCGATCATACTGCGGCGGCTCCTGCCTATCGTGCGACACCAGCGACACCTGCAACCCCTGCGACTCCTGCGACACCTGCGACACCAGCGACTCCTGCGACACCAGCGACTCCTGCGACACCTGCAACCCCTGCGACTCCAGCGACACCAGCGACTCCTGCAACCCCAGCGACACCTGCGACTCCTGCAACCCCAGCGACTCCCGCGACTCCTGCCACTCCTGCAACTCCAGCGACTCCCGCAACTCCAGCGACTCCTGCCACTCCCGCAACTCCTGCATATCCGTATCGAAGATACTAATTTGAAAAGAAATTGCATTCCATTTGCTGCCATTAACTTTTAGATGACATTAGAATACGAGTACGTTGCGTATTATTGCGACATATGGCTAACTTGCCGCCAACATTTGAATGGATTTTTGATTGTATACTGCAAAAGAGACAAAAATTAAAATATGAAAATATTTGTGAAATAAATACAAAAAATGTGAACATTCCAAAAATATTTGAGTTAATCTACCACACTAGAGAAAACAACAATTTTCTGTCTGGTAATAATAAATTTTTTGCGGAGTTTGTTGTGATTCCCTATGAGGGTATGATTTGCACTATTAGCAGAAAATTTACCTTATCCTACAAAGAAAAAGTTGTTAGATTTAAAAATAACTTATTGTGCTTTGTTTTTCGATGCGCCTAGAAAAGATTTTTGTTATTTTCAATAAAATAAAATTATTTGTTACAATTTTTACTACTTATAACTTGGACTTATAGTGTAATTATTCGTACGAATAACTTCAGGCAAAATAATCGCAAATTACACTAGTTTAAATTTTTTTTGCCGAAGTGCTGTACATACAATTTTCTGGTTTAAGGTGGGTACTATGTTTTTTCGGCACGAAAAAATTTCGCAAAATGTTATTTCGAGTTGAAAAATGGAACGCTTTTTTACTACAGTTGCATTGCAGCTTGGAAGTGTGTTTGTCAAAGTGTCACTTTTATATGAATGTATGTGTGCATATACATGTGCATTTTCTCTTTTTGCTAATATTCTTAAAAACAAACAAAAGATAAAATTCGAATCAATAAACAATTAATTGGAATAACGCCGACTTAGAAAATAGTTAATTTAAATGTCAGAAAGGAAATATTGTTGGAGATCATTGTGCTAATATTATACATACATTATTTATTTTGTGTTGTTGCAGCGGCGATGTTTGTGAGACATGAAAAGCCAGGGTAGTACAATGTTATAAATAACGAAATAATTTCCTACTGTTGTACGAATATAAATAAATAAAATGATGTTTTGATTAATCGAAAAATATGTTTTATTATTATATTTAAGAATTTACATTATATTTGTTGACATAGATATTATACTTCCATCCATAAACGGAATATCTTCTTCCAATTTCTATGGCTGGCAAGAACTAACTATGTATGTTCTTTACCACCATTTCCAAATCGAGATAACAGGCACTGTCCAATTCCATTGTCCTACTACTTTAGTAGCGTTAGCCGTCCATAATGTTTCTCCTGGCCTTTGCACTTTGTTCTAAACGTACAAACATAAATGTACATATCTAATTAAAAGACAAATTCCACATTATTACATTTAGTTACACGTCCTTCCAGTGTTTTACACATTTTGTTTGCTTTTGTACTGCAATCCAATTGGTTTATTCCATACACATAGTTATTTTTCCTATCACATCTTTGCATTCTTTTTCTTTATTGCGGAAGATAATTTAATTTATTATTCTTTATTAGGAAATTTTATTTCTAATATTTACAACAGTTGAGTTTCTTGCGGACAAAAATAAATATAAACAAATGTGACCGTGGCGGCATTATATTTGTTGCGGCGTTCAATTTGTAACGGCGTTAAATTTGTGGTGGCCCAAAATGTTACTTTTTCGCGTTGAAATAAACATAGTACCACAAACGAAAAAATTTCGCAGTTTTTTTCGCGACTTTGTTTTTATATGGGATTTCAACGCGAAAAATGAACATAGTACCACGCTTTAATTGTAAAAAATACAAAAATTTAAAAAAGTTGATTTAAAAAAAAGCAAAGAAAATCGCAAAAAATGTGTTCCAATATTTTATTCCATCCTATTGAAGAAAATAATGTAAACTTGAAAAAATTCTATAGATAAATCTATAAATTACACTACGTATGAATAACATTTTCTGGTGTAATATGGTGTCGTAACACAAAAAAATATATTCAAAACAAATTTTTATGGCAATTTTTTTAAACATTTTCATCTTTAAAATTCCCATTTTCTTGATAGGTCCTTTGGTAGAAATAAGACAATTTTAACATAATCCGATTTTTATAACCCCACTATTGTGAACAAGTTTATATAAAAGGTTTTCCAACAAGAGGAGTTATTTTGGTATTCAAAGAAAAATGCCATTTTTTGAGATAAATGATCGGATGTTTATTTCATAATAAAGAGGAAGGTATGCCGTTAATAATGAAAAACAACATCAGCCAAATGGCCACCACGAGCACGCTTACAGGACCATATCCTTTTCATGAAATTTTCCATAACCAAATCGCAAAGTGGCTGCCCTATGTCCTCGATAGCCTCTCGAATTCTATCTTTGAGGTCTTGAATCGACACTGGGCTGTTGGCGTAGACCTTATTTTTCACGTGGCCCCAAAGGAAGAAGTCGCAAGGTGTTAAATCACAAGATCTCGGTGGCCAATTGTGATCACCTCTTCGAGAGATAACACGGTCCGGAAACTTTTCCCTTAACAGAGCAATGATTTCGTTGCTTGTGTGGCACGTAGCGCCGTCTTGTTGAAAGTAAACGTTGTCCAGATCAATACAATCCAACTCCGACCATTAAAAATCGTTAATCATCTCTCGATAGCGCAATCCATTCACCATAACTGGTGATCCAACCTCATTTTCGAAATGACCAATGACCCCGCCGGACCATAAACCGCACCAAACAGTCACACGTTGAGGATGGAGAGGCTTCTCAACAATAACTCTTCGGTTTTCCGAGCCCCAGATGCGACAATTTTGCTTGTTGACATAGCCACCGTGGTGGAAATGGACTCATCAGTGAAGATGATTTGTCGACGATTTTTCGAATTTTAATAATTTCAATGCGTTATTGAATCGTGTATCGTTCCATTTTTAGTAATGATGTAGTTTCTACTTGTCAAAGAATAAAAGCGTCAAAAGTGACAGCTACCGAAATAACGGGTGATTCAAAATAACACCTCTTGTTGGAAAGCCCTGTATCAGTGTAACACACATGGAGTGTCCCAATCAATAGACCCCATGAATATTTGGCGAAAATCCGTTTTGGGTCATTTTAATCATTTTAGCGATGTCTGTCTGTCTGGTAGGCGCGCACGATAACATTCGACTGGATTAACCGATTGACTTCAAATTTGGTATGTCAATATTTTTTCTATCTCAGGCTGAGGTCAAAGATGGACTCACTCCTTCCACGAAGGGTCAACATTTTGTGAAATATTGATTACCTCATAACTTCTATACGTGTACTCAGAATATATGTACTCCGCACATAGTATTAGTTTCTTGGTCGCTATAATCTATATATATGTATATATGGGAAATTCCACGAGAAAATTACGGTTTCAAACAATTTCGGTTTTGATTTTTCGTATTGTTTTATATTTTTTAGTACATATGAAGAAATGCTTTGCGGAATTTTTTGTGATTTTTCCGATAACTCATTCAGAGTTTTTGAAAGAAACATTTCAAGACCAAACAAAACTCAATGCATAACCAATAAATACGATATATTAAATTACACTGTCCAACAAATTAATTCTTATTGATTGAAACAGAATAGCTATATTTACAACTTTGCTGTCGTTGGCGACCCGCACCGAAATTTTCCGGCAATAATTTTCGTAGAATATTTTAATCCTTAAATGTTCTTTTTGAAAGGACTTTTTTTGATGTTATCAAAAAAATGGCCAAATTGACCCATTAAGAGGGGAGCTAGAGGTTTAAGATCTTCCACAAAAATTATCCTCATGAAATTACACTATATAACTCCGGCAATAAGAAATCTCTCAGACATTAACTTACAGCATTTTTTTTTTCATTTAATATAATGCTCCCTTCGACCAAAAAATGACAACTTTGACCCACTGTAAAAAAAACTCAGACCAGCTGGACCATAAGTTTATTCTACAAAAATTATCTACTCAACAAGCCCTCTCAAACATATAGGGTAGCTATTCTGTTCCAAAAATGCTGTTGGGCAGTGTTATTATCGGATGATCGTCAATGGAAGGTTCCTCAGCTAGCGGAAGTCATAGGCATTTCAAAAAGTGCTATACATGGCATATTGACGGAAGATTTGATGATGAGAAAGCTGTGCGCAAGATGGGTGCCGCGTTTGCTCACAATCAAGACAATGCAAACAGTTCACACATTCACTATTGCGATGGCCAAAATCAATGATTTAAAGTTCGAATTGCTTCAGCTCGCACCTTATTCGGGAGAATAAGTTCCATCAGATTATTTTTTGGTTCCAAACTTCAAAAAATGGGAAAGTAGTACGCAAGATGGGTGCAGCGTTTGCTCACAATCAAGGCAATACAGGGTGGCTGATATGTAATGCAACAAAGTAAAGCGCTATATTTTTTTTAAATTTTATTGTTCAAAAGCAAAAAATTTCTGAAATAACATAAAATTTTAGAAACAGTTTAGATTTGTTCGAATTGGCCACCTTTGGCACTAATTATGGCCTTCAAACGGCCGACAAAGGCATTACACGCTGCACGAAAGTGGCTCTGCGGTATTTTGGCCCATTCCCGGCGAAGCGCCGTCTTGAGATGATCGATACTTTGGTATTTTTTAGTGCGAACCTTACTCTCTAAAATGCCCCAGGCGCAAAAGTCCAACGGATTGAGATCCGGAGATCTTGGTGGCCATTGTGCGGTAGAAATGAAGCGAGGAACCTCCTTTTTAAGCCATTCTTGGTTAACGCGTGCTGAGTGCGATGGTGCTGAGTCCTGTTGGAATGTCCATGGTCTGCGGCCGAAATGTTTGTCTGCCCAGGGCTTCAATACTGTCTTTAGGACATTTTCCCGATAGTATTCGGCATTTATTTTGACCCCATGGTCGATGAATACGAGCGGGGAGCGACCATCGGCCGTTACGGCGGCCCACACCATTACCATCGGCGGCGCTTGAGTTCTGGTGGCCAATCGAAGGTGTAAATTTTCTGCTGATCTCTTTGGCAAGTAATCCCGATCATTTTGTTTGTTCACAATCTGCTCAATTTGGAATGGCTTCTCATCGCAGAAAACCAAATTCGGTAACTGGCCACTTTCGTGCTAGCGAAGCAACTCCTTGGCTCTTTCCAGTCTAACTTTTTTTGTGCATCGGTGAGCTCTTGCACTTTTTGGAACTTCAATGGCTTTAGTCCAAGCTCATTTTTTAATATGTGTTGTATCCGTTCTCGCGATATGTTCGAGCAATTTTTCTACCACTGCGGCGTGGATTTCGATCAAATCTGGCCTTCACTTTTCGGATCATTTCTGGTGTTGTTACCGTTTTTTTCGTCCACTTTTTGGACGCGATGCAACACTGCCAGTATCACGGTAACGAGCAATGGTACGAGAAACAAAAGATTTATTCACATTTAGATGCTGGAGGGCTCTAACGATAGCCACTTGTGTTTTTCCACCCAAATATAAAGCAATCACACTATCACGCTTGAATTCCATCACGAATAACTTTTTTCTGAACGCAATAGATGAAAATGCTTTTGTAAGCTTGTAAACAGTAAAATGAACTGTCACTGAAATAAATCTGTCAGCTATCAGACTAGCGGTTTAGAAATTATAGCAACCTGAAGTTGGTTGCAATACATATCAGCCACCCTGTATACCAGTTCACACATCCATTATTGCGAGATTAGGCTCCCTCGGATTATTTCTTGTTGAGAAAATAGGAAAGCAAAGCGCAAAATGGGTGCCGCGTTTGCTCACAATCAAGACAATGCAACCAGTTCACACATCCACTATTGCGATGGCCAAAATCAACGACCTAAAGATCGAATTGCTTCTTCAGCAAGCACCTTATTCGCGAGATTAAGCTCCCCTGGATTATTTTTTGTTTTCAAACTTGAAAAACGGCTGGACGGAAAATAATTTGCCACCAATGAAGAGGTGGAAGTTGCGGTTGGTTGCTATTTTCAGGAGCTAGTCAGTTCTTACCATAAACAGGGTATGGAAGCTATTGAAAATCGCTGGAAAAAATGTAGCGAGCTAAAAGGAAATTATGTTGAGAAATAAAGAACGTTTTTCTCAAATTTGCTGTGTTTTCTTTGTTAGGTCGGCTAAGTTTGGGACCGTCCTCATAAATATCTAAATCCAATGTATCTAATTTTCGGTTGTGATTAATGTAAACGTTATAAAAAGATAGGAGAACATTTTGAAGTTTTCTTTATTGACGAAATCTTAAAATAGGTATTTATTGACATAAATCAACTACTGATTAGACATTTATCATTAAACAGTTGATAGGATTATTTGCAGTTGAACATTTTCTGTGTTATTATATACACGCTGAAAAAAATAGCTTCTGTATTATATTGCTCCCAAACATATTCGGCTTGGAACATATGTATATATGCTTAGGGTACACTCTTAATAAAGGGTCCACAAAATAACTTTTTTTTTTTGAAAATGCTAAAGGGTCCGCCAATTAACTTTTTTTTTAAATTGATATAAAAAAACTACTGAATATTTTCTGAAATTTCTTTTTTTATTTGAAAGTACAATCCTTCCGGTTAATAATGGAAAATAATTTCATTCAAATGGCTGCCTCGGCTGGCCATGCAGTAGCCTACACGATCGGTCCAATTTTATACACAACCATATTCGTTCAGCGGAAGGAACTAATTATCTGTCAAATCAGACATGAGCTAAGTGTTACCATTCACGAAATAAGCACTAGTTGAAAAAAGAACGTTAGATGGCGGACACTTTATATATTATTTAGTACTCACAAAATGAATATACATGGAAAGATGTCGATCTAAACAAAACCATGTTTCAATACTAATATTTTTTTATTTGGGATTTTTTTCCGAAACAAAGATTTTTAATTTGTAAGGCATGTCTTGAAACCAATGAAAAATTAATAATGAAATTCAAATCTGCATCCTTTTCCAAAAGATTTTTTAAAAAAATTTTTTGGAGAAATTCCTTGATGTTATTTGTACATAAACACATATTTTATTAGTTTTCAAATATATTTTGTTGTATTATATTAATAGATGCTTTCCAAATAAATTTTGTTGATTTTCAAATAAAATTTATTTGCTCAGAAATATATAATATTTAAAAATTTGTGTTCCAAATATATTTTTTTTCGATTCAAACGTGTCAAAAACGGCGATTTTGCCCCGTGCACTAATGTGAGCTTTAGTCAAATAGTCGCCTAATAATTGTATAAGCCATTAAGCCCTTTTAAGTAAGTTTCTTTTTTAAAAATAACTAAAATATTTTCAAGTACCTATAAAGCTATGAATGCAAATCGAAAAAGGAAATACATATAACCAAAAATTTCATCGAATCAAATAACTTATTCTTTGTTTAAAAGGATACATTGTTTGGTCTGTAATAATTGCAAACCACACACTCATAGGGAATAGTAAAAAATATTTTCAGTGTACTACGCAAAGAAATATTATCAGATAGAACAGAAAAACTCAAATATTTTTGGAATGTTCAAATTTATTTATTTGCATTTACTACACAAATATTTTCATATTATATTTTTATTTATTCTGCAGTATGCATTTAAAATTCCACTAAAAGGTTGGCTGCAATTTCTCCACATATCGCAAGAATTCGCATATGTATTCAAAACTCCATTTAAACGTTGGTGGCAAATTTGCCACATGTCGCAATAATTAGCGACGTATTTTCCAATGTCATTTGGAAATTTATGACAGCGTTGAGAAGGAGTTGCAGCAGTTGCTGGTGTTGCAGGAGTTGCAGGGGTCGCAGGGGTTGCAGGAGTTGCCGGTGTCGCAGGAGTTGCAGGTGTTGCAGGAGTTGCCGGGGTCGCAGGAGTTGCTGGAGTCGCAGGAGTTGCTGGTGTCGCAGGAGTTGCTGGAGTCGCAGGAGTTGCTGGAGCTGCTGCAGTTCGATCGACTCCTGCACTCAACGCAAGCAAAACACCCAACAACAAAAATATATACTTGAAGTTCATTATTTTATTAATAGATGATTAGATGAACGCGCACTCGCTAACCTTTTGAAAATAACTGTATTGTTTTTCAATTATTTTGGCATTCTTATATACTGCTAGATCAATATAGATTTTAAATTTTCTTTCCAGAAAAATCAATACTATATTATATTATTGGCAAAAATATTTGCTCAAGCTCTGCAGCGTTTGGTTACTTACACTAGCTTGCATGAAAGTTTATATAAAAAAATAAAAAAAATTCTGAAATTTGCCTACAGTATTATTATATCCTGGAAGGAATTATAAAAAATGTCATAGAAATATTTCATCAAAAATAAATTAAATATTTGTACTATAGATGCACACTGCCGTTTTTGTTTGCGTTTGCAATTTTGCAAGCAATTTTTTGTTGCCAGTGTCACTCCAATATACGAGGGCAGTGACAAAATTAGACAACCTAAAGACAAAACACAACAAATTTGGGAAAATTTTTTCTTTATTCCTCAAGATAATCTCCTTTTAGCAAGCAATTTGTCAAAGCTTCTATACCCTGTTTCTAGTAAGAACTGTCTAGCTCCTGAAAATAGCCATCAACCACAACCTCCACCTTTTCATCGCTGGCAAATCTTTTTCCGCCGAGACATTTTTCATGTTTGGAAAAAACAAATAATGCGAGTCTGCTAAAACTGGTAAATAAGGTGCGTGCTGAACTTTATTTCATTGATTTTGGCCATCGCAATAGAGGATATGTGAACTGGTCATTGTCTTGATTGTGAGCAAACGCGGCACCCACATGCGTACAGCTTTCTTATCATAAAATTTTCCGTCAATATGCGATGTATAGCACTTTTTGAAATGTCTATGACTTACGCTAGCTCACGAACCTTCAACCGACAGACATCCAATACCATTTGTTGGATTTTTTTAATCATTTCCGGCGTGGACACCTCTATTGGTCGACAACTACGGTGTTCGGCTTGGCAGCTCGTACGGCCGAGTATAAACTCTGTCACCCAATATTTTATAGTTGAAAATTCACTGAAATTGATTATTTTTGCTGAAAAAAAGCTAAACAACATGACTCCTTGAAACGTAAAGCATATATTTGGTAAGATTGCTACTTTTCACGAAAGTAATTCCTTTCAAACTACTAATTTGAAAGGTTGAAAATATAGTGGCCATTACAAAACATCTTACAAATGATCATATTTACAGGAAAATGTGTTATAGTTCAAAATTCCCGCAATTTTCTTTACAAAACAATTTAAGTAAGTTTGTCTCTTTCCCCATAACTCACGAAAGGAAGCAGCTCCGATTTTGATCTCTTCTTGGTTGAGTAGAGGAAATAATTTTGAACAAAACATCATTAGCCGTTTTTGGCGTCAATCAAGGCAAATTTTCTATCTCTTAAGGCACGCTGTGTATTTTTATACCCTCACTTTAGTGTGACGAGGGTATATATCATTTGCTACGAAAAAATGTGTAACACATCGAAGGAGTGATCTAAGACCCTAAGTATGTTCGGCAGATATTCGTTTTGGGTAATTTTAGGACGAATGAGCAATGTCCGTCCGTCTGTCTGTCTGTCTGTCTGCTGGCTGGTGCGCACGATAACTCTCGAAAAGAGTAACCGATTGACTTCAAATTTGGTACGTGGTAATATTTTTTTCTATCTCCGGCTAAGTTCTAAGATGGGCCATATTGGTCCACTCTTTCTAGTACCTTCCCCACAAAGTGTTAAAATGTTGTAAAATATTGAATCTTTAATAACTGCTATACTACTTATTCGAATCTTCTGAAATTCCACACATAGCATTAGTTTATTGATCGCTATCAACTCGAGAAAAATGGGCCAAGTTGTTACGCCCCTTTTGCTACCTCCCACACAAATGCACCATTTTGCAGCAAAAGTTAACAGCTTATAACATTAATAACAGTGTATAAAAATCTTGAAATTTTGTACAGTGTAATGATTTTATAGTGCCTACAGTCCAGTGAAAAATGGGTGTTATATTCACGCCCCTTTTGGTACCTCCCACACAAAGGTAACATTTTGCACCAAAAGTTAACAGCTTATAACATTAATACCAGTGTATAAAAATTCTTGAAATTTTCTACAGTGTAATGCTTTTATAGTGTCTATAGCCCTGTGAAAAATGGACGCTATTGCCACGCCCCTTTTTGTACCTCCCACACAAAGGTACAATTTTGCACAAAAAGTTAAGAGCTCGCAACATGAGTACCAATTCACGAAAATGCCACAACATTTTTTCACAGTGTAACGCTTTTGAAGTGTCTATAGCCCTGTAAAAAATGGCCGTTATCACCACGCCCCTTTTTGTACCTCCCACACAAAATGTCCAAATCATACCAAAATTTAATAAACCAGTGCAAATAAATGCTTATAATTCGGCGCAGTGCAATGTATTTAAAGTATCTACTATTCAGCGAAAAATAGGTGTATTTGTTAAACCCGTTCTGGTACCTACCATACAATCTAACAGAATAATTCGTGGAATATTCAATATTACATTACTCACAAAGTGAGGGTATACCTTAGTCGGTTTACCCGACTGAAACTTTCTTACTTGTTAGTTTATTAGTCGTTATCATCTGGAGAAAAATGTTGGAAGTTATCATGCCCCTTTTGGTACCTTCCACACAAACCATACAATTTTGCGCAAAAAGTTAATGTCTTACTATAACCTTAATTCCAATTCATGCAAATTGGCGTTGTTGCCTCGCCCCTTTAGGAGCCTGCGACACAAATTTTGCACAAAAAGTTAACGACTTATAACTTCGATTTCTGCATTTATTGCGCATTATTGGTACGCCCCCTTTGGTACCTCCCACACAAATGGACCATTTTGCACCAAACAGCTTATAACAGCTTATAACTTTACAACAAACAAAAACATTTTTTTCCTAAAATTCCAATTCTCAGGAATTTACCTTTAATATTTGAGCTATATTTTTATACCCTACACCACACTGTGGTACAGGGTATTATGACGGAAGTGAGTCTAAAATTATTTATATTTTTTTTATTTTTTGTAAAAAAAATTCGCTGCTACCCACTGTGCTTGTGGCTTGAAGGCTTCGGAATAGATGTTCCACGTCAAAGAACAAAATAAAGGAGACACTTCAGGAAGTATTCCATTCAAACATCCGCTACTTCCACTGATCCCCTTACCCTGATAATCTCCCTACAAAACAAACTATATATCGAAAGTAGTAGAAATCGATGGATTTTTTAGGGGAAATATTCGACAAAAATGTTCCTTGTAAAACATTACTATACGAGACCAAAATACATTTTATGGAAATGCAACGCGTTTTTAATATATATTTAAAACTCAGAAATTGCACACAAAAAAAATATAATATTTTTTTTTCTGCAAAGTACCGACAAATACCAACATTTCAAAAAAAAGATTTTTCAAATCGGACCATATCATAAGAAGTTATGACCAAAAATCCGATACACATAGTGATATCTTAACGATTTTTTAACAAAAAAAATCCACAAAACGGGTGTACTAAAAAATATTAAAAAAATGGAAAAATCAAAACCGAAAATTTTTTAAAACGTATTTAATTCATCTCTTATCAATATTCAGTGGTGTTACAAACGGAGTAACAAAATAAATATATCTCCACCATAGGAGGGAGTATATTCGTTCAGGTGTACTAAAAAATATAAAAAAATCAAAACCGAAATTTTTTAACCCGTCGATTTGTAGTGGAATTCCCCATATGTATTACTTCATCTCTCATCAATATTCAGAGGTGCTTCAAAGGTAGTGACAAAATGAATATACACCTTCCTATGGTGGAGGATATAAAAAATCGATTGGGAATTTCAAGTAGTTTGTTGATTTTGAAGAGCTGGACTTTTTTTTGGGACCACTGCGAAAATTTTCAATTGAAAAGTTTGACAGTATTGCACGTTATCACATTTATTGACGCAGTTCATATTTATCTCATAACTGGGGAGAAGTATTCACAATGTCTGTATGTGCATATCACAGGTGTGTTCGAAAATCTTATCGTCTACAATTAGATCTATAATATATTTATAATCAAATTAGCTTGAACTGTTGGAATTTCAAATTGATTGATAAAGTACTAACGGGTGTTTTTTAAGAGCTTGAGAACTTAAAGAGACAATACACGACAGAAATACTGTTGGAATGACATATTTATGACAATATGGTCGATAACTTCATGACATTTCTTTTTTAAATATGATTTCCGGCATATTTCCGCCGCGGATACGAGTTCTACATTCGATTAATTCAATTTTTGGCTACTTTTTCCATTAAATATGTCAGTGTGGCGTCAATGTTGGCTTGAATGCATCAGTTGAGTTGCTGGTTTGTCGGCAATAACTAATGACTTAGAATAGCCCCATAAATAGAAATCCAGAGGCGTTAAATCGCACGAGCGAGAGGGGGCCAGTAAACAGGACCACTTCTGTAAATACTTTTGTCACCAAATTGATTTTGCAATAAATATATTGTTGACTGGTAAGTTGCGCCGTCATGTTGGAATCAAATGTCGTTGATTAATTTTTGGAAACAAAAAATTCAGTCAGCATGGCTCGATAGGGATCACCATTCACCGTAACGGCAGCTCCTTCAGCACAGTGGGAGGAATTAAAAAAGGGAAAGGATTCTGCCGTTTCTTAACCAGACAACGGATTGCGACACATCTTGACATGTTTGTTGAAGAGATGTTAAGAATTAGTGCGCCCTGTGCGTAACAGGGCCTCTAAGTTGGCCACCTCGAGTGAAGAAAATGTCTAAGCACATGTAACATTTGAGGTTTACAAAATGCTTTTTGCCCCTATAAATTATCCTGTATAGTTACCGAGATATCTGCATTTGAAAATTAAATTTTTCTTTTTTCACCGACACTGTTCTAGTGTTTTGGGAATATCGGAGCAGAATATGCCCCGATTTCTTTCACTTCAACTTATCTGAATTGCCAACAAAATTATCTATATGGGGTAATTCCAAAGGAAACCGACCCACTCAGAAAATGTATGAATGTAGATTTCGATGAAACGACGTGTATGCTATAAGTATATACAAGACAATTCAGAATCATGACCTTTTACCGTTTGTCCAAATTCATAGCGATATTTTATGGATATAAAAGTTTCTGTCTACTTTTGAAAAAAATTGTGTTTATTTTTTCCTCGATCCCTTCCTGCGAATCGGTATATATTACAGTTGGTTATATACCGATTCCATTCTCATTATCTTTTCTGGATAGACAACTGCATTTTGTAATGTATGCAATTCTTCTATTGGATTTATGAGTCGGACGAAAAATACGAAAATTACACGCGTCTAAACATTTTGTTCATCAGAGGTGGCCAATTTTGAGGCCCTGTAGCTCCGGCCCTGAATACCACAGGAGGGCCAAATTCAAAACATAAGATCTCTAAAATTGACGTATCTATTTAACCACAAATGAGCTTCATCACCAAACACTATTCTTTGATTTAAACTTCGCGAACAGATTTTTTTTATCCCCTCACCTTATAGAGGAGGTGGAGGTAACACATCGAAGGAGTGACCTGAGACCCTAAGTATGTTCGGCGGATATCCGTTTTGGGTCATTTTAAGTCGAATGAGCAATGACCGTCCGTCTGTCAGTCTGCTGGCTGGTGCGCACAATAGCTCTTGAAAGGAGTAACTGATTGACTTCAAATTTGGTATGTGGTAAAATTTTCTTCTATCTCCGGCTACGTTCGAAGATGGGCCATATTGGGTCACTCCTTCTTGTACCTCCCCCACAAAGGGTAAACATTTAGTGAAATATTGATTATTTAATATACTTATTTGAATTCTCTGAAATTCTACACGTAGTATTAGTTTATTAGTCACTATTACCTCGAGAAAAATGGGCGAAGTTGCCACGCCCCTTTTGGTACCCACCACACAAATGGAAAATGTTGAACCAAAAGTTAATAGCTTATAACTTTATTACCACTGCATACAAAGACTTGAAATTTTGTACTGTGTAATGATTTAATAGTACCTCCAATACAGTGAAAAATGGGCATTATTGCCACGCTCCTTTTGGTACATCCCACACAAATGGACCATTTTGTACCAAAAGTAACCAGATTATAACTTTAATACCAGTGCATACAATTACTTGACACTATGTACAGTGAAATGCTTTTATAGTACCTAGAGTCCAGAGAAAAATGGGCATCATTGGCACGCTCCTTTTGGTACCTCCCACACAAATGGACATGTTTGTACCAAAGTTTAAAAGCTTTAGCTTTAATACCAGTACATACAAATCCTTGAAATTTCCTACAGTGGCCTTAATTGGCATGCTCCTTTTGGTACCCCCACGCAAATGGACCATTTTACACCAAAAGATAACAGCTTATAACTATAATGCCTTAGTATAGTACATACCTTAAAGTTATTAAATGCAATTTAAATTAATAATAAGTTAATTAAAACGAAAAAATAAATAAATTTACTAATATTTTTTTTTTGGGACACAAGGTGAGGTGATTCATAAGTCGGTTTAACCGACTTAACTTTCTTACTTGTTTTAAAGTATATTCCCACAATTTTGAAGCGTTCTTCTTTCGTAATACAATTCATGATGACTTGCCAAACCTCCCTGAACAGAAATGTCAACAAAATTTGACATTATCAACTGCCAAACCATATCCATATCGAAAGTTCTCAAGCAGCTAAAAAAACACCCTTTACGACACACACACCACCCTCCCCCCAGCAATTATTTTTATTACTTTACATGATGACTTTTCCAATCAAGCCAGGGAATTACTTTCTAAACAAAAATCGTATTGTAAACAAAGTATTCTGATTGATCTAGATAGAAGAGTCAATAAATATTTTCAGTCATCTCAAGTACCAATAATTTGGATTGAACTGTCAATTTAGAGGTATATAAGGAAACCCAAATCATTGGGAAAATATCACAGTCTCAGTTATAATCATTGGGTGTACATCGTGTTCCTGACATTGAAAACAAAAATGAAGTTAAAATTGACAATCTTGCTCCTGGTTGCCTTCATTGCCGCGGAGGTGTGTGCAGACAACACCGCTGACGTTGTAGCAGCTACGAAAAATAATCTCGGCTTAAATTGTTTAGCTGATGCTGTATTGTCTGTTCAAAATGCCATTAAGGATTTCCAATATTATGTTAAAGTGTGCGGTGTTAGTATTCCAATGGATGTTAACTTCGTCCTTGACGACAGTAGCGACTTGGCCAGGATTACTTCCAAAATTTTGGAAGTCAATGGTGGGTTGTGTGACAATGGTTCCTACAAGGAAGACGAGGATTCCAAGAAGACACCTACTGCATTGTGCGCCACTACCATACAGAGCCAAATGGAAATATTGCAATCATCCATCACCTCTACTACAACCGATATTAATGCCGTCGCTGTAACTAACACCTGTATTGACATCGCTATGACCAATCTCAAATTGAGTTTGCAAAATATGCCCACAGTTATTACCACATGTGGTAAACTTGCCGCTGCAGTTTAATAACCAATAAATAAAATAGAGTGGCTTCAAAAAAGAAAAGTTGCGGATGTTCAAAGCTTATATGAAAATTTGGTATGTTTAATGCATATTCCCAAAATATTTCGCTTCTGATCACTAGATTTAATTATTTTTTTATAAATTTACCCTTTTAAGAACGTCAAATTTGTATATGGTTGTTGATCCCCCACAAATTGGTTAAAACGAAATGACCCTCATACACGCATTATCATCAATCTTAAAAGCTGAAATCTTCTAGATGTTGGACATTTTTTAATACTTTTCCATAAAATTCTTCAAACTCAAGTGAAAATAACGATTCAGAGTCGAAAAATATAACAACTGTTTTGGATAGAATAAAATATACAAAATGACCAGATAATTTTAGCTTTTGAGGGTGAAATAATGCTGCGGGTAGGATCATTGTTAAGACAATCAATTCACTTTAAACAATATGGGAACAACAACCAAATAAAATATATACGGCCTTGAAAGGGTAAATTTATTTTTACAATTAACTCTAGTTATCAGCAGTTCTATAGAGAGCCATGGAAAGAGAAAATGGAACCAAAATTGTAGAAGTTATTTCCGATCCATTTGTGTGTCCTTTGTATTGGAATATAAAAAAATGGCCCGTTTTTTATTGTCTAATGGTCGATATCGGAACTAAATTGTTTTAAATAAACATCTGATTTTTAGACGTCATTTCGATCGCGAATTGCTCCTAATTGGACTGTACAATCGCAGAAAAGAAATATTTTCGGAATATGTATAAAACATACGAAATTGTCAACAAGCTTTGAACATCAGCAACTTTTTTCCCTCCACACAAATGAAGCCACACTAATATATCTTAGTCCCGACTATAAATAAATGCAACATACGAGTATACAATTGTTAAATTTATTGTATTGTAAATTGTTAAATTTACTATAGGGATCAAATATACACTGAATAAATTCTGTTTATTAAAACAAGGAAGTATTCCATTCAACCAAAGTAGATTTGTATGCCAAAAAAACCTTTTTCTTTATTTCCTTATTTAAATTTCCTTTATTCCGAAAAAAGTCTTTAAAATAGGCAAGCCTTTTTGGGCCTGAAAAACAAATGATTGCACTGTCCAACAGCATTTTTGGAACAGAATAGCTACCGTATAATTCTGAAAGGGCATGTTGAGTAGATCGTTTTCGTAGAATAAACTTATGGTCCAGCTGGTCTGAGTTTTTTTATTACAGTGGGTCAAAGTTTTCATTTTTTGGTTGAAGGTAGCATTATACTAAATGAAAAAATGATGTAATTTAATGTCTGAGAGATTTCTCATTGTCGGAGTTACATAGTGGAATTTTATGAGGACCATTTTTGTGCGAGATC
Source organism: Eudasyphora cyanicolor (assembly GCA_963930755.1). NCBI lineage: Eukaryota > Metazoa > Arthropoda > Insecta > Diptera > Muscidae > Eudasyphora > Eudasyphora cyanicolor. Next base: position 157,374,314 of record OZ005736.1, on the reverse strand, counting down.
TTAACCCTCTAGCTGCCCACTTAATGTCCCTTTTTCGAAAAAGTCAAGAAAGTCCTTTCAAAAAGGACATTTAAGGATTAAAATATTCCACGAAAATTTTTGCCGGAAAATTTCAGCCACCTTATACAAATAGAAAATATATAACTCCCTTCGACTAAAAAATGAAAACTTTGATCCACTGTAACAAAAAAACTTAGACCAGCTGGACCATAAGTTTATTCTACAAAAATAATCTACTCAACATGCCCTTTCAGAATTATAGAGTCGCTCTCCTGCTCCAATAATTCCACAGATATTACGGCTTTAAATTTACATTATAGTATTTTTTTGTATTAGTTTGCATGTAATTTTGCTAACTAAACATAAAGAGCTATAATTAAAACTTTGGTATCCTTGGCGACCCCAACTGAAATTTTCCGGCAAAAATGTTCGTAGAATATTTTAATCCTTAAATGTCCTTTTTTAACGGACTTTTTTATTTTTGTGAAAAAGGGCCAAATTGACCCGTTTAGAGGGGAGCTAGAGGGTTAAGATCTTCCACAAAAATGATCCTCATAAAATGCCACTATGTAACTCTGACAATGAGAAATCTATCAGCCATTAATTTTTTCATTTAGTATAATGCTACCTTCAACCAAAAAATGAAAACTTTGATGTAAAAAAACAACACTGTAAAAAAACAACACTGTAAAAAAACTCAGACCAGCTGGACCATAAGTTTATTCTACAAAAATGATCTACTCAACATGCCCTTTTAGAACTATAGGGTCGCTATTCTGTTCCAATCAAAAAGTCTTAATTTGTTGGACAGTGTTGTTAGATTAGCTAAGGTTAAAAAAAGGAAGCCGTTCAGACCAAAACAAAAAATCTTGAAAAAAAAATTCATTTGTCTATAAGTTTATGAATGGCATTATTTCAAAGACAATACAATTTTAAATTCAATGACATGACAATATCGTACCGAAAATTAAAGGCATTTTGAATTTAAAAGGATGACATCAAAATGTACGAGTATATAATCCCAAGTAAAGTTTCGTTAGAATTATTGAAATGTTTACTTAAATTAATAACATTTGTTCTTAGATCAATATTATTTTCAATAATTCAAAGAAATGTCTTACAGTGTCAACACACACTGGAAAATAATGGGTTGGAATTCAATAGTAACAATAAAAAAATAGTACTAGGAACAAAACTGCTATTGCATACACCGTGCGCCGGTTGTAATTATACAGGTCTTTCCAACAAGAGGTGTTATTTTGAATCACCCGGTATTTCGGTAGCTGTCACTTTTGAAGCTTTTATTCTTTGACATTTGACAAGTAGAAATCAAAGAAAATAAAGTTATAAAGAAGTTCCGTCCAGTAGCGAGTAGTCTATCAGTTACGAACGAATAGAAATTTGATTTCAACGAGTGATTTTTTTTGCATATTTTAGGACCAATTTTCCTGATTTTTTGCAATTATCACATTTCGAAAATAAATATCGATCGTTAAGTACAAAAAATGATCCAGAAAACTTTTTTTCGAGTTTGAAAATCATTTCTATTCGTTCGTAATTCACGAAAATGTAAACAAAGTGACGACGGAACATCTGTATAATAGAGCGTCTGTTGTAGAAACTACGCCATTACTAAAAATGGAACGATACACGATTCAACAACGCATTGAAATGATTAAAATTCACTAAACAAAATTGTGAAAAATTGTGAATTGCAGTCACAGTTCGCAAAACTAAAGCATTTTTCGGCCGTCGTGAAGCACCTTGTCCGACCGCAATACAGAAGTTGGTGGTAAAATTCGAGCTGTTGGGACAAGTTAGTGATGTGAAGAATAAAACCCGTGCACGTCGCCCAAGAACAACTGAGAATATTGCTGCTGTAGTCCAAAGTGTTGAAGGAAACATCTTGCATAAAGACTTGAGTCTTAAGGCTTATAAAGTTCAGTTAACACAAGAACTCAAGCCGGCCGATCATCAACAACGTCATGTCTTTGCTGATTGGGTCCTTGAAATGCATGAAAATGATCTGGAATTCCATCGAAAAATCATCTTGACTGATGAGGCCCATTTCCACCTCGGTGGCTACGTCATCAAGCAAAATTGTCTCATCTGGGGCTCGGAAAACCCAAGAGTTGGATCAACAGTTTCGGTGAATGGATTGAGCTATCGATAGATGATTAATGATTTTTTATGGTCGGAGTTGGATGGTATTGATCTGGACAACGTTTTCTTTCAACAAGACGGCGCTACGTGCCACACAAGCAACGAAACCACTGCTCTGTTACGGGAAAAGTTTCCGGACCGTGTTATCTCTCGAAGAGGTGATCACAATTGGCCACCGATATCTTGTGATTTAACACTTTGAGACTTCTTCCTTTGGGGCCACGTGAAAGATAAGGGCTACGCCAACAGCCCAGCGTCGATTCAAGACCTCAAACATAGAATTCGTGAGGCTATCGAGGACATAGGGCAGCCACTTTGCGATTTGGTTATGGAACATTTAATGAAAAGGATAGGCCATTTGGCTGATGTTGTTTTTCATTATTAACGGCATACCTTCCTGTTTATTATGAAATAAACATCCGATCATTTATCTCAAAAAATGGCATTTTTCTTTGAATACCAAAATAACACCACTTGTTGGAAAACCCTTTACCAGTGCATACAAATACTTGAAATTTCGTACAGTGCAATGCTTTTATAGTACCTAGAGTCTAGAGAAAAGATCCCCTTTTGGTACCACCCACACAAGTGGACCATTTTACACCAAAAGATAACAGCTTATAACTATAATGCCAGTACATACCTTAAAGTTATTAAATGCAATTTAAATTAATAATAAGTTAATAAAAACGAAAAAATAAATAAATTTACTAATATTTTTTTTTGGGACACAAGGTGAGGTGATTCATAAGTCGGTTTAACCGACTTAACTTTCTTACTTGTTTTAAAGTATATTCCCACAATTTTGAAGCGTTCTTCTCTCGTAATACAATTCATGTTGACTTGCCAAACCTCCCTGAACAGAAATGTCAACAAAGTTTGACATTATCAACTGTCAAACCATAGATATCCATAACGAAAGTTCTCAAGCAGCTATAAAAACACCCTTTACGACACACACACCACCCTCCCTCCAGCAATTATTTTTATTACTTTACATGATGACTTTTCCAATCAAGCCAGGGAATTACTTTCTACACAAAAATCGTATTGTAAACAAAGTATTCTGATTGATCTAGATAGAAGAGTCAATAAATATTTTCAGTCATCTCAAGTACCAATAATTTGGATTGAACTGCCAATTTAGAGGTATATAAGGAAACCCAAATCATTGGGAAAATATCACAGTCTCAGTTATAATCATTGGGTGTACATCGTGTTCCTGAAATTGAAAACAAAAATGAAGTTAAAATTCACAATCTTGCTCCTGGTTGCCTTGATTGCCGCGGAGGTGTGTGCAGACTACACCGGTGACGTTGCAGGAGCTACGACAAATAATCTCGGCTTAAATTGTTTAGCTGATGCTGTATTGTCTGTTCAAAATGCCATTAAGGATTTCCAATATTATGTTAAAGTGTGCGGTGTTAGTATTCCAATGGATGTTAACTTCGTCCTTGACGATAGTAGCGACTTGGCCAGGATTACTTCCAAAATTTTGGAAGTCAATGGTGGGTTGTGTGACAATGGTTCCTACAAGGAAGACGAGGATTCCAAGAAGACACCTACTACATTGTGCGCCACTACCATACAGAGCCAAATGGAAATATTGCAATCTTCCATCACCTCTACTCTAGCCGATATTGTTGACGTCGCTGTAACTAACTCCTGTATTGCCATCGCTATGACCAATCTCGAATTGAGTTTGCAAAATATGCCCACAGTTATTACCACATGTAGTAAACTTGCCGCTGCAGTTAAATAACCAATATAAAAATAGAGTGGCTTCAAAAAAGAAAAGTTGCAGATGTTCAAAGCTTATATGAAATTTTGGCATGTTTGATGCATATTCCCAAAATATTTCGTTTCTGATCATTTTGATCACTAGATTTAATTATTTTTTTATAAATTTACCCTTTTAAGAACGTCAAATTTTTATATTGTTGTTGATCCCCCACAAATGGGTTAAAACGAAATGACCTTCATACACGCATTATCATCAATCTTAAAAGCTGAAATCTTCTAGATGTTGGACATTTTTTCCACTTTTCCATAAAATTCTTCAAACTCAAGTGAAAATAACGATTCAGAGTCGAAAAATATAACAACTGTTTTGGATAGAATAAAATATACAAAATGACCAGATAATTTTAGCTTTTGATGGTGAAATAATGCTGCGGGTAGGATCATTGTTAAGACTATCAATTCGCTATAAACAATATGGGAACAACAACCAAATAAAATATATACGGCCTTGAAAGGGTAAATTTATTTTAACAATTAACTCTAGTTATCAGCAGTTCTATAGCGAGCCATGGAAAGAAAAAATGGAACCAAAATTGTAGAAGTTATTTCCGATCCATTTGTGTGTCCTTTGTATTGCAATGTTTGTAATGACGTCTGATAAAAAAAATGGCCCGGTTTTTATTGTCTAATGGTCGATATCAGAACTAAATTGTTTTAAATAAACATCTGATTTTTAGACGTCATTTCGATCACGATTTGCTCCTAATTGGACTGTACAATCGCAGAAAAGAAATATTTTCGGAATATGTATAAAACATACGAAATTGTCAACAAGCTTTGAACATCAGCAACTTTTTTCCCTCCACACAAATGAAGCCACACTAATATATCTTAGTCCCGACTATAAATAAATGCAACATACGAGTATACAATTGTTAAATTTATTGTATTGTAAATTGTTAAATTTACTATAGGGATCAAATATACACTGAATAAATTCTGTTTATTAAAACAAGGAAGTATTCCATTCAACCAAAGTATAATATAGATTTTTATGCCAAAAAAAACCTTTTTCTGTATTTTCTTATTTAGGGCCTGTTTCTGTAACTTATTTTCGTTCGTCTACGGCGAACGATCAAAAATCACTCAACTATTACTTAAATTCTATAAAACGCAGGTTAGAAATATTTTAGGTACGAGCTTTTTACGTGGTTTCCTATAGACACAACGAATTATAAACTGCTGTGACTTATAGATTTCTCGGAATAATTGAGTGATTTTTGATCGTTTGCCGTAGACGAACGAAAATAAGTTACAGAAACAGGCCCTTAAATTTCCTTTATTCCAAAAAAGCCTTTAAAATAGGCAAGCCTTTTTGGGTCTGAACAACAAATGATTGCACTGTCCAACAGCATTTTTGGAACAGAATAGCGACCGTATAATTCTGAAAGGGCATGTTGAGTAGATCGTTTTCGTAGAATAAACTTATGGTCCAGCTGGTCTGAGTTTTTTTTTACAGTGGGTCAAAATTTTCATTTTTTGGTCGAAATGAATGAAACAATGCTGTAAGTTAATGTCTGAGTGATTTCTTATTGTCAGAGTTACATAGTGGAATTTTATGAGGATCATTTTTGTGCGAGATCTTAACCCTCTAGCTGCCCACTTAATGGGTCAATTTGTCCCTTTTTGGAAAAAGTCAAGAAAGTCCTTTCAAAAAGGACATTTAAGGATTAAAATATTCCACGAAAATTTTTGCCGGAAAATTTCAGCCACCTCCCTTCGACTAAAAAATGAAAACTTTGACCCACTGTAACAAAAAAACTTAGACCAGCTGGATCATAAGTTTATTCTACAAAAATAATCTACTCAACATGCCCTTTCAGAATTATAGAGTCTCTCTCCTGCTCCAATAATTCCACAGATATTACGGCTTTAAAATTACATTATAGTATTTTTTTGTATTAGTTTGCATGTAATTTTGCTAATTAAACATAAAGAGCTATAATTAAAACTTTGGTGTCCTTGGCGACCCCAACTGAAATTTTCCGGCAAAAATGTTCGTAGAATATTTTAATCCTTAAATGTCCTTTTTTAACGGACTTTTTTATTTTTGTGAAAAAAGGGCCAAATTGACCCGTTTAGAGGGGAACTAGAGGGTTAAGATATTCCACAAAAATGATCCTCATAAAATTCCACTATGTAACTCTGACAATGAGAAATCTCTCAGACATTAAATTACATCATGAAGGTAGCATTATACTAAATGAAAACATTTAGTATAATGCTATGAAAACATTTAGTATAATGCTACCTTCAACCAAAAAATTAAAACTTTGATGTAAAAAAAAACACTGTAAAAAAACTCAGACCAGCTGATCTACTCAACATGCCCTTTTAGAATTATGGGGTCGCTATTCTGTTCCAATCAAAAAGTCTTAATTTGTTGGACAGTAGGCCGGGTCGATTTGTGGGGAGGCAAAAAAAGTCGCCATTGCTCAGTGAAAATCGTATTCTAGGGATCAAAATAAGAAACTTTGCCGACATTTGGACTCGATTGGAGCACTCGAAATGGGTCAAAGTGGGATTTTTTCCGGGACATCAGAATTCGTTTTAGAGGCATGGTTCATTCGGCAAAGTCTCTTATGTTGATCCCTAGAATACGATTTTCACTGACCAATGGGCGATTTCTAAATCGACCCGCCCTATTGGACAGTGTTGTTAGATTAGCTAAGGTTAAAAAGAGGAGGTCGTTTTTCCCCAGTTCAGACCAAAACAAAAAATCTTGAAAAAAAATTTATTTGTCTATAAGTTTCTGAATGGCATTCTTTCAAAGACAATACAATTTTAAATTCAATGACATGAAAATATCGTACCGAAAATTAAAGGCATTTTGAATTTAAAAGGATGACATCAAAATGTACGAGTATATAATCCCAAGTAAAGTTTCGTTAGAATTATTGAAATGTTTACTTAAATTAATAACATTTGTTCTTAGATCAATATTATTTTCAATAATTCAAAGAAATGTCTTACAGTGTCAACACACACTGGAAAACAATGGGTTGGCATTCAATAGTAACAATAAAAAAAATAGTACTAGGAACAAAAATGCTATTGCATACACCGTGCGCCGGTTGTAATTATACAGGGCTTTCCAACAAGAGGTGTTATCAATGACAATCAAAGGTATTGACATTTGACAAGTAGAAGCCAAAGAAAATAAAGTTATAAAGAAGTTCCGTCCAGTAGCGAATAGTTTATCAGTTACGAACGAATAGAAATTTGATTACAGCGAGTGATTTTTTTGCATATTTTAAGACCGATTTTCCAGATTTTTTTGCAATTATCACATTTAGAAAATTAATATCGATCGTTAAGTACAAAAAAAGTTCAAAAAATGATACAGAAAACTTTTTTTTCGAGTTTGAAAATCATTTCTATTCGTTCGTAACTCACGAAAATGTAAACAAAGTCACTACGGAACATCTGTATAATATAGAGTCTGTGGTAGAAACTACGCCATTACTAAAAATAGAACGATACACGATTCAAAAACGCATTGAAATTATTAAAATTCACTACAATAATGGTGAAAATCGTGCAGTCACAGTTCGCAAAACTAAAGCAGTTTTGGGTCGTCGTGAAGCACCTTGTCCGACCGCAATACAGAAATTGGTGGACAAATTCGAGCTGTTGGGACAAGTTAGTGATGTGAAGAATAAAACCCGTGCACGTCGCCCAAGAACAACTGAGAATATTGCTGCTGTAGTCCAAAGTGTTGAAGGAAACATCTTGGATAAAGACTTGAGTCTTAAGGCTTATAAAGTTCAGTTAACACAAGAACTCAAGCCGGCCGATCATCAACAACGTCATGTCTTTGCTGATTGGGTCCTTGAAATGCATGAAAATGATTCGGAATTCCATCGAAAAATCATCCTGACTGATGAGGCCCATTTCCACCTCGGTGGCTACGTCAACAAGCAAAATTGTCTCATCTGGGGCTCGGAAAACCCAAGAGTTGGATCAACAGTTACGGTGAATGGATTGCGCTATCGAGAGATGATTAATGATTTGTTATGGTCGCAGTTGGATGGTATTGATCTGGACAACGTTTACTTTCAACAAGACGGCGATACGTGCCACACAAGCAACGAAACCATTGCTCTGTTACGGAAAAAGTTTCCGGACCGTGTTATCTCTCGAGGAGGTGATCGCAATTGACCACCGAGATCTTGTGATTTAACACCTTGCAACTTCTTCCTTTGGGGCCACGTGAAAGATAAGGTCTACGCCAACAGCCCAGCGTCGATTCAAGACCTCAAAAATAGAATTCGTGAGGCTATCGAGGACATAGGGCAGCCACTTTGCGATTTGGTTATGGAACATTTCATGAAAAGGATATGGTCCTGTAAGCGTGGTCGTGGTGGCCATTTGGCTGATGTTGTCTTTCATTATTAACGGCAAACCTTCCTCTTTATTATGAAATAAACATCCGATCATTTATCTCCAAAAAAAAGGCATTTTTCTTTGTATAGCATAATAACACCTCTTGTTGAAAAACCCTTTACTATTCACCCAGACTTTCAAGCGAAAACCCCTTTGTCTCGTTTTAAAAACAAATGGATTTACGACACTTTCAAAACAAACGGTCCAATTATAATTATAATTAGATTTCATTTACGGTTTTAAAGTCATTATTAGAAATGATGAAAAAGCGGTACTGGCATAAATTTTGGCAGGACCCGAATGCAAAAAGCGGTATAGATCAAAGACAAATAGAATATAAGAAGACATTCCTTCAGGCCGAAACGTCAAAATCTATCAGTTACGAACGAATAGGAATGAACTGTCACACGCGAAAAAACATAATTCCGCGAACATTGATTGAACTTTTTTTGCACTTATCGATTAATATTAATTTTTTAATTGTGACAATTACAAAAAAATCGGGAAAACGGTCTGAAAATCCGCGAAAAACCTCACTCGTTGGAATCAAATTCCTATTCGTTCGTAACTGACAATTACTCGCTACAGGAAGGAATGTCTTCTTATATTTTATTTGTCTTCGGTATAGATAGTCAATTTACTTATGACCATAAAACGAAAAAAGAGGACCATTTGATAATTATTTATCATAAAGCAGTCGATCCAGATTCTCACCCTCTACCCCTAAAGAATTGTCATCAAAACATGTCATATTTAAAAAGTCATACAAATAGTCACCATTTGTTGGTATCTTCTATAAAAATATTCCTTGTGAAAAATTACTATGGGTTCAATATAAAGGGTGGTTACATTGTAAAGGCCGATGTTGAATGTGAACCACACCTAAACGTCAAATTTTTTCTGCATTTCATTTGACATTTCTCAATTTCAGACTAACTCATTTCGAACCATGGAAAGATACACAATCGAGCAACGCGTTTAAGTTTCTTAAGCCTTTTACGAAAATTTATGTTTTTTTGATCAGCATAATCGAACAAATGTGTCCACAATCGGGAGAATTGTGCTGAAATTTCAGCAAACCGGGTCTGTAGGAGATGTGAAAACACCTATGCATGATCGCCCAGTTCGTTTGGTGCGGCTTATGGGCTGGCAACGTCATCGGGTCATACTTCTTCGAAATGAGGCCGGTCAGGCAGTTACTGTGAATGGTGTTCGCTATCGTGAGATGATAACGAACTTTTTATGGCCCGAATTAGAAGATATGGATGTGAACAATATGTGGTTTCGACAGGACGGTGCCACTTGCCACACAGCTAACGAAACAGTGGCTCTTTTGCGCAACAAATTCAATGGCCGTGTTATCTCAGGTCGTGGCGATGTCAATTGGCCGCCAAGATCATGTGATTTGACATCGTTGAACTTCTTTCTTTGGGGTTATTTGAAAGAAAAGGTGTACGTCGATAAGCCAGCAACAATTCAAGAGCTAAAGGGTGAGATAATTCGGCACATTAACAGCATATAACTTAAATTATGCCTCAGCGTCATCGAAAATTTGGATCAACGGATGAAGGTGTGCCGCCGAGGTCGCGGCGGCCATTTGGCCGATATTTTGTTCCATACATAATTGAACCATACCAATATTATCATAATAAAAAGAAATGACAATAATTTCCTAAATAATTTGTGTTTTATTCAAAATCAACATCGGCCCTTAAAATTTAACCACTCTCTAATATATTACAACAAAATATATTTGTGAACTGAATCTCACAAATAAAATAAGTGTTTACACTCAAACAAAGTTTTTATTTCCAAATATAATATATTTTAAAAACGATTTTTAATACTTTGCTGACTTTGTCGAATTTTAGTTTTAATTTTTCCTAGATTTTCTGTTATACTTTATAGTTGAAAACGTCATAAGCTGCATTTATAAGTAACGGGTTTTCCAATAGGGATGATTTGATTTTGAAGTGACGTAATATGTAGGGTAATCAAAAATATGTAGGGTAATCGAAAACCGCACCGGTTAATCGGTTTCTCTTTAAAAACCGCCTATCGGTTTTCGGTTTTTCTGCATTTTCGAATAACTCGAACCGTCGGTTTTTTCAACTCGGTTTATTCGACTTTTCGGTTTTTTGAAACCATTATAAAATGACAAAGAAAATATTATTTTTGAAATAGGAACCTACCTAAAATTTTGAAAACATCAGTATAAAAACCGTTGACTTCATTTGTGCATATTCATTGATTTCAAAATGCCGTTTTATATGTATTTATACTGCATATTTTATCGAGGGTCTAGGTGATTATTGCGGTATATAAATTAATTAACAATCCTTTCTAATTGAAATGTAGGTATAAATAAAAATACATTTGTCCAGTTTCACATTTCGACAAGTTTTCATCTCTATAGTATGCTCAAGTCAGAATCCGCTACTACTGATAATATATGTATATAATCGGTTTGCCAATTGATATGATGCTAAAACCTAAGATTTTGCCGATCTTCACTATCAGTCAAGTTTTATAAAAATCATAATCAATTTTTTTGTAAAGAAATCTTTTTAAAAATTTAACATAAATATTATAAATATCGCAGATATCATAATATTATATCATAAATGAAATCGAAACAATTAACTATTATAAATACTCGTAAAAATATGACGTGTTTAAAATACAATTTTCAAATAAATCTTAATTTAATTGAAATATGGTTGCGTATTGAATTTGCACTACTCTTATTTTACGTCATCTAACAAAATTTTGAGCATTATTTATGCATTTTTATTAAAAAAAGAAAAAACCGAAAACAACCGGTTCACCGGTTTTTTATTTTCGGTTAAACCGAAACCCGGTTTTAGAGTTAACTTAATTTTCGAAGAAACCGAAAACCGTATTTTCAAAATAACCGGTTTTTTGATCACCCTAGTAATATGTCATGATCTGTCATTTGTTTTTCATTGTATTCAGTAGTGTTTACAATTTCATCCTGCAAAGATATACGCAAGAACAACGTTTACAAATTATTCAGTTTTATTATCAAAATAATCGTTCTCCAATTGCAACTATTCGTGCGCTAAGTCCATTTTTTTTTAAATCCAAAAATACACTTTCCAGTCGGCCTACGACCTTGACATCCATGAGCTCTCGTTAAGAGCTATCTTTTTGCCATTGACCGATTCCCGACCCGGCGTGCCGTTAAGGAGCTAGATAAACTTTCCGTTCACATTTGAAAATTATGCTAAGACAATTTTTTTTAAATCTAATCCTTGACACCCATGAGCAATATTTTAGCTCTCGTTAAGAGCTGTCTTTTTGCCATTGACCGATTGTGGCTACGTGCCACACAGCAAATGAAACAATTGAATTGTTGCGAGAAAAGTTTGGAGATTCGATTATTTCAAGAAATTGTGATATTGAATGGCCTCCTGGAATTTGTGATTTAACACCATTAGACTATTTCTTGTGGGGTTATTTGAAGTCATTGCCCTTGCAAAATAAACCAGACTCTCTTCAAGCTTTACAAGTCAATATTGAACGTTCCATTCATGACATACGACTTGATTTAGTGGAAAAAGTGCTCGAAAATTGGGTTCATCGAATTCGTTCCTACAGAGAAAGTCGTGGAGGCCATTCGAATGACGTTTCATTTAGAACTTAATTGTATCGATTGCACTTCACATTAAATAAAACACTTTTGAATTTCCTTAATAATAAGTGTGTTTTTTTTTTGAAAGAATCACTCTTATTGGAAAACTCTGTAGTTCCCTTAAATACATACATATCTGTATATACTAACTCTTTCTCTTTCCACTTCTTCCATTTCAGTTCGCAGCTATGATAATCATGCAAAATGTGGCCTCGTTTGGGTACCTCATGTCGTTGCCTATCGTTGTCGCACCTGTGGCATATCGCCCTGCATGTCCATATGCCGAGACTGCTTTAAGAAAGGCGATCACACGAATCATGACTTCAATATGTTTCTCTCGCAGGCAGGTGGAGCCTGCGATTGTGGCGATACCTCGGTGATGAAAGCCGAAGGTTTCTGCAGTGATCATGGCATCAATAATCGTCAGAATAAAGAACCTGTACCCGCCAACCTTTTGGCTGTTGCCGAAGCCATAATGCCAAAATTACTCTTTCGGCTGTTACAACACTTTCGCGAACACAGTGACGCCGCCTCACAAACATTCAATATGGCTTCCCATCTGTGTGAGGAATTCACAAATATGTTAATCGATTTGAATAATATGGGTGAAATAATGCGTAAAGTTATGACGAGAGCCCTGATCAGCAAAGATGTTTATAAGCAATTCAATGATATAAATTGTCTCAGTTCAAGACATGCGAGGGTCTTGAAAAAGAATCGGGAAAAATATGAAGATGCCGTCAATCGATTCCCACGACCCGAGCCACCCGATGACTATAAACATTTGGCCGCTTTGGGAGAGAAATTGGTGCACACCACACTGCTGGAAGAGTTCATATTTTGGACATTCAAATTTGAATTTCCCCAAAATTTGGTATGTTTCCTGTTAAATATGCTGCCCGATCAGGACTACAAGGAACATTTGACTCGCACCTTTGTTATGCACTACAGTCGTATACCGTCCGTTTTGGAATTGTCCAGAGATCCGGACACGCTAAGTAATCGGGTGGTACACATGAGTGTTCAACTGTTTTCCAATGAGAGTTTGGCTTTGAAAATGGTCAAGGAGCTGTCACTGCTGCATGTAATGATCATTAGTCTGAAATTAATGATGTCCAAAATTCTCATACAGAATACTTTACATGGTGAGATTGAAAGTCTAATAATACCTCCAATTTTTCAATACCCAAAAAAATATTTGTTTTCCTTTCTTGCTTAGATCCTTCCAAAAACTTCCATTTTGTTATCGATTGCACGCGCCAAGTTATGAAAGACCATTGCTATTGGCCTTTGGTCTCCGATTTCAATAATGTTCTCTCTCACGAGTCTGTGGCGTTGGTGTTTTTGCGTGATGATAACCTGATTGATATGTGGTTTCAATTTCTCTCCATGCTGCAAGGCATGAATGTTAATGTACGCGAAACAGCTTCACATGTGGAATTTGAGCCGAACTCCTATTATGCTGCTTTCTCTTGTGAACTGGAAGCAAGTGCCTATCCCATGTGGTCGATAATATCACATTTACAAGATGGTAAACATGCCGATTTGGCTAAAAAGATCATCACCTACTGTGTTAATATGTTGCATGAGTGGTTGGATGCCATTTATTTTCCGGAACCAAAAATATCTCAAGTAAGTTTCTATTTTGATTATCAGTTTGTGTTCAGTTAGTGTTAATTCTGACGATTGTTTTCTGTTTTAGGAGGAAATGCTTCAAGCTTCATTCCATTTCCCTTTACATCGATATTTGGCGGCTTTTGTCTGTCAAGCTGTCACAAAAATGGGCATGTCATTGTCGGAGGTTCTTCCCACAAGATCGTATATTTTACCGCTTCTTATGATGCATCCATTAAGAGTTCAGGTAAGTGTTTTTCTTGTTTATTAAAGGGGGGTTTAAAGCATTTTTAATTGTTTTTCGAAAAGTATCAATTGATATACCAAAATTACCGTTATTGGGAATTACACCATGCAACAAAATTGAAAAAAACAATTCACCAAAAACTACTAATGCATTGGTATACCCTCTCCAGAGATACCAGAAATGACTATTTATCGGGATTTCCAAGACGTCAAAAAGTAATATCTTGTAGGATCTTTTAGGTTGGCTATATCAAATAGTAGACCTATATCAATGAATCAGTACCCCCTAAATAAGTTTTAGTTACAATGAGATAAATATTGTCAAATTCCATTACAATCGATGAAAGTTCGTTGGTTCTATGACGTAAAAAAATCTAAGTCCAATAGGGCCCACTTTCAATCCCAAACAACAACAAATGTATAAAAATGTATCTGCCAAAATTGAGATCCATTTTAACAGATGGACAGACAGACATGGCTAAATCGCGTTAGAATTTTACAACGATCATTAATATTATTTTATAAGGTCTCAGATCAATATCTCAAGGCATTGCAAATGAAAGACAAACTGAGTATACCTCCATTACATAGAGACATATAAAAAGTTAATTTTATTATTTAAAGTGCGTATAACGTTATTTTCGAATCTGCAACTTTCATAGAAACAAGTAAGGAAATATGAGTCGGGTTAACCGACCGATATGGAATGTGGTACCTTCTGTCGGAGCCAAAAGGTTGGAAATATTTAACTTGGTCTATAGTCAGTGGAAATGTTGCCTAAAATACAAAATATGAAAACATTTAGATGATTGCTGCAGAAGTTATGGAAATGTTGTGTTTGAATGAATCTGTCAATTTGTGTGAGTGTTACCAGAAATGTCTTGACAAATTCGCTTCTTTTGCGCTGAACAGTATGTATTTCAAAGACATTGCTCTTGCCGAATTTTAAGTGTTTATGTGTACTGGTATTTTCGTTACGAGTCATTTATTTTGCTAAGATTTGGTCATTTTGTGTTGGAGGTTCTTTTGGTACCTGCCACACAAAATGACCAAATCATATCAAAATTTTATAACTCGATACTTTAATACCAGTGTACATAAACACTTGCAAGTCGCTATAGTGCAATGTCTTTAAAGTATATACTGTTCGGAGCAAAATAGGCAAATTTTTCAACCTCCTTATTAACAGATTCATTCGAATAAAATTTCAGGAGCAATCATTAAAATGTTTGCATATTCTATATTTAAGACAACTTTTGCACTGAGATTATAGACAGAATCAAATGTTTCCATCTCTCTGGCTCCCACACAAAGTACCCTATTGCACAAAGTGATATAATAACACAGTACAACACAAGATTTTGAGATTCAATTCTGGAAATTGGACTTGAAAGTGCTCCAAAAATAAGAACTTGTGCCTCATTCGTTTATATTTATGACTTTGTGGGCATTTTTGCTTTTTTTTAGCACTGAATGAACTTTTTTTCGGGTAGGTTTGTTCCGCATTTTTTCTCCTATCTACAATGTCTACAACTTTGCTTCAGACACAAAAGAGATATTCCGTGCAGTATACCGAGAAAAAAAATATAGAAATAGTGCTTAAAGTCCACCTTAATCAAAACAAGTAAAAGCGTTAAGTTCGGCCATGCCGAATCTTATATACCCTCCACCATGGATAGCATGTGACCTCACAAAATAACTCAAACCTAAAGAAAATAACACCTAAAACACAAAAAATATAGTAGATGAGAACAGTAGGAATCACAACAAGTTAGATGCTATATATGGGAGCTATATCTAAATATGGACTGATATGGCCCATTTGCAATCCCAAACAACCTGCAACTATAAGAAGTATTTGTACCAAATTTGAAAAACCTAGCTCTATTATTGCAGACTTTAGCGTGATTACCACAGACGGACGGACAGACGGACATTGCTAAATCGTCTTAGAATTTTACGACGATTAAGAATATATATACTTTATGGGGTCTCAGATCAATATTTAGAGGTGTTAAAAATGGAGTGACAAAATGAATATACCCCCCCATCCTATGGTGGAGGGTATAAAAATTCGTATAGCCATTAAATTATTAATTGAGCCAACTTGACTAAACGAATGATGCAGAAGTTCTTATTTGTGGGGCTTCTTTCAATTCTCAAAATTGAGTCCCAAATCAATGAGCTGAAAAATGTTGTACTGTGAAATATATATATATATATACTAGCTGACCCCTGCAGATGTTATCCTGTTTGGGATTTTTTGGTTTGTTATTCATTGATATTTCATTATAAAATGCATACATCCCGAGTTTCAAGAAAAAAATGTAGATTGACCATATGTCCACAGCGACATCTACCGGTTACAATCATTCATACAAACTATTATTAAGGCAAACCACACATATATTTTAAACTTCAGTCAAATCGCTCTGAAAATGCGAATGTCGCAAATAACTTGACCACTCCGCAATTTATCGCGGTGAAAATAATTCTAAAACACAAATGACCCCAAACTGAATACATAGTTAAATTTTCAGCCCATTCGCTTTAATGGTTTCGGAGATCATGCGTTACTAACAAACGTACAAAGAATTTTATATATAAAGATGGGTTTTCCAACAAGAGGTGTTATTTTGGAATTCAAAGAAAAATGCAATTTCTTGAGATAAATGATCGGATGTTTATTTCATAATAAAGATGAAGGTATGCCGTTAATAATGAAAAACAACATCAGCCAAATGGCCACCACGACCACGCTTACAGGACCATATCCTTTTCACGAAATTTTCCATAACCAAATCGCAAAGTGGCTGCCCTATGTCCTCGATAGCCTCCCGAATTCTATCTTTGAGGTCTTGAATCGACGCTGGGCTGTTGACGTAAACCTTATCTTTCACGTGGCCCCAACGGAAGAAGTCGCAAAGTGTTAAATCACAAGATCTCGGTGGCCAATTGTGATCCAGATCAATACCATCCAACTCCGACCATAAAAAATCATTAATCATCTCTCGATAACGCAATCCATTCACCGTAACTGTTGATCCAACCTCATTTTCGAAAAAGTAAGGTCCAATAACCCCGCCGGACCATAAACCGCACCAAACAGTCACACGTTGAGGATGGAGAGGCTTCTCAACAATAACTCTTGGGTTTTCCGCGCCCCAGATGCGACAATTATGCTTGTTGACGTAGTCACCGAGGTGGAAATTGGCCTCATCAGTCAAGATGATTTTTCGATGGAATTCCGGATCATTTTCATGCATTTCAAGGACCCAATCAGCAAAGACAGGACGTTGTTGATGATCGGCCGGCTTGAGTTCTTGTGTTAACTGAACTTTATAAGCCTTAAGACCCAAGTATTTATGCAAGATACGGTGTAATGACGTTTGTGGAATGCCCAATTCCAAAGAACGACGAGAAATGGACAAACCGGGGTTTTCTTCAACACTTTGGGCTACAGCAGCAATATTATCAGTTGTTCTTGAGCGACGTGCACTGGTTTTATTCTTCACATCACTAACTTGTCCCAACAGCTCGAATTTTTCCACCAATTTCTGTATTGCGGTCGGACAAGGTGCTTCACGACGGCCGAAAAATGCTTTAGTTTTGCGAACTGTGACTGCAAGAATTTCACAATTTTTTTTAGTGAATTTTAATAATTTCAGTGCGTTGTTGAATCGTGTATCGTTCCATTTTTAGTAATGGCGTAGTTTCTACTTGTCAAATGTCAAAGAATAAAAGCTTCAAAAGTGACAGCTACCGAAATACGGGGTGATTCAAAATAACACCTCGTGTTGGAAAACCCTGTACTACATGTACGAATATTCTGTAATTCCACACATGGTAATATGTGTTCATATCACCTTGAGATATGAGCGATGTGCCCCCATCCCTTTTGCTACCTCCTTCACAAAGAGTCCTTTTTGTCCAAAAACTTCGATACCAGTACATACAAATACTTGAAATGTTTGCCGTATACTGATTTTATAGTACCTACAGTTCGGTAAAAAATTGGCATATTTTTGACGCCCCATACCAAAATAGAACAGTACCTATAGTCCGGTTGCCACGCCCTTTTGGTACCTCCCTAACAAAATGACCAAATCATACCAAAATTGTTTAACATGTAACCTTAATACCAGTGTACATAAAAAGTTGCAATCCGCTATAGGGCAATGTCTTTAAATTTGGCATATTTGTCAATCCCCTAATGGTAACCCCCGCACCAATTATCGGATTCATTCGAATACAATTTCGGTAGAAATCATTTAAATGTTTGCATATTCTATATTTTAGACAACATTTCCAATGACTATAGACTGAATCTATCTCCATGTTTCCACCTCTCTGGCTCCCACACAAAGTACCCTATTCCACATTACAGTACGAGTATTCACAAAGCGATGGCATAAATTAGTTGGTTTACTCGGCTGAAAGGCTGATTTGTGAAGATCATATATCTGTCCCTAAAACAATTCCGTCTACTGCAAAAGTTCAAAATTTTAAATATAAATGGCGGATTTTTGAGCTGACGATTTCGAAAAGTGATTTTGACGATTTCAGCTATGTCCTTCTGTCCGCCTATTTGTTCTGGTGGTGCGAACGGTAACTCTCGAAGGCAATGACTGATTGACTTCAAATTGTATATGTCTAATATTGTAAATGGATAAAATTGACGCACTTAATATTGGCACCTCCTCCCCCAAAGTGTTTTTTTTTGTGAATTATTGAATCACTTATATGTTCTCTACTACTTACCGGAATGCTCTGTAAATACACACATAGTAATTTATTTTGTATAGCTGGCAAATCGAAAAAATTTGTGAAATTACAACGTACCATACAAAAGAACGATTTTTTGTACCAAAAATTAATATATAGCATAACTTTAACACCAGTTCAGTTTTTAAAGGCATTTTTTTAATCTAACCTAATAATTAAAAAAAATTGCTAAATCGACATAGGCATTTTTGTACAAATATTTGTGAAATATATCTATCATTATGCAAAACCAGTAAGGAAAGGCTGAAGTCGGTCGGGGCCGACTATATAATACCCTACACCACTCTCGTAATATTGAATAACTCTGAAATATAAATTTTGTAATTCATGTATAAATTGTTTATTCTAAATTTCAAAATCATTGGATGTAAAATACTGCTTCTAAATCTGAACCGATTTCAACCAAATTCAATAGGGTTCTTTACAGCTGAAATACTCTAAACTGCAAAATTTCAGAACGATCGTAGTGAAATTGCGACCTGTAGTCGACGAACAACTTTACATGGACAGACGGACGGACAGACATGGTAAAATCGACTCAGCTAGTGATTCTGAGTCGATCGGTATACTTTAAGGTGGGTGTGTTATTTTCAGATTTTACAAACATCTGCCGTGAAACAAACTTATAATACCCTGTGCCACAGTGTGGTGTAGGGTATAACAAAAACAAGGCACTATTTTTATGTCTTGAAAATATAGGAAATCTCCAAATTTCCCCTTGAAAAAATTCAAATTCTGTTTAAAATTTAAATTTTCTAATTTTAAAAGGGGTAATGCTGGGATACCGTCGC
Organism: Eudasyphora cyanicolor; assembly: GCA_963930755.1. Taxonomy (NCBI): domain Eukaryota; kingdom Metazoa; phylum Arthropoda; class Insecta; order Diptera; family Muscidae; genus Eudasyphora; species Eudasyphora cyanicolor. The sequence continues at coordinate 157,354,871 of OZ005736.1, read as the reverse complement.
TCTATCACTTGCAAACTATATATATATATATCTAAATATTTGAAAATCTATCTTAAATGGTCCAATATTCCCTGGTAAAAATTAAAATTCTAAAAAAACAAACGAAAATATGTACAATTAAAATTTTCAATTTTCTAAATTCAACAAGATGTGAGAGATTATATTTTTTGGGTAATGTCGTAAAAGTTACTTATTATATTTTAAGATATAAAAATAATAGAAATGTTGTTTTTGCATAGGACTAATATTTATTTTTTTAATTAAAAATAACTTTTTAGATATATTATTTATGGGAAAAAAATTCTATGTATGTCGATTTAGAGAATTAATAATTACGATCCGTCCATAATAGAGTCATTTGTAGGAACACGACAATTTTTCAAAGCAAAAACTGGTGCCGTATGAGACTTTGGACGAATCTACGCTAGCTTAGGAATTGGCCGACTTTGTCGAAAACAACAACACAACGGTAACTACGATCTACAGCAATGGCGGGCAACACCCGACCTCATAGACAACTAATCATCCACGACTCACCGCTATCCCATCTCCCATCTCACCATTAACACATAGCGCCACAGTTAGATCCTCATTTCACAATCAAACCAGGCTCGGAGAGTTAAAAGCAAGATCCATACTGCTCCACCTCAAGCAGACTGTTATTTCAAATCCTTTGAAATACTGCAACTAAGTTGAAAGTTCTTGAAAGGAAAATTGTATATTTCAAAAACTTTATGCAGGTAAATAAGATTTTTGTCGCTGCCAATCAGCTCAGGCTAGAGATAGATAAAGAAATCATGGTGAGCTTGAGGTAATTGATCTTCCCTCACCCAGCCACTCAAACCAGTTCCTAGACAATATGGTTATCTCAATTCAAACTGGAGGCAATGAATTACAAAAAGTCGATAATTTATACGCCTGCGTGCAGCATTAAGTTCAACTATCGGTTCACGATTAAATCCCTGCTACGTGGCGATAGCAAAAGGGTCATTGGCGTTTTCAACGCCCATCACTAGGTATGGCACTACCAGCTGGCACGTGTCAAGCGCCGAAATTCTATTGCTGACCAGATAGATGATTCCGAATTCTTTGCAATTAATGAACACGTCCCCAAAATAATTGTTTACGCTTCCACTGATATCGCCATCGTCAGTTCGTCGCTAATAGACTCAGATCATATACCAATAGTGATCAGGAACGCACACTCGCAAATTAGAACAATGATATCTGGCATGACTTCACGAATATTATTGACAGGGTAAGACAATGCCACGAGACATTATTCATAATGCGGCAAAGTCTCCGACTCCGAACTACACCACAGCTGCACAGGGGACAAAATGATTGCATCCATGACGGTATATATCAATTCTCTCATTAGCCGCAAAGACAAGTGATCAATCATCTGAACAACTGCGATGCAGGTTTGCATAAGTTGTGGTCTACGACTATAAATAATGTCTGCAATAATCAGGTCAACATTAATATTCAGTTCAATGACGCTTCTTATGTAGATGCCAAAAAATGCACAAACTAATTCTGTGCATTCGAGCGGCCGTTTGGAGAACCACGAAACTCCAAAGTAAGCCAAGGCAATCATAAGCAAGGCGAAATCATCCATAGTTCATGGACCAGATGGTATCTCCATGGTCATATTGAAACGTCTTGTCCCAATATATCTTTGATTTATTGCGCAAATACCAAGTCTCTTGGTAAACCAGCTGGTGATTCTTGACAGTTGGGAAATTGCAGAGTCATCCCAATTATAAAACCCAACAAGCCTGTAATCTTGGAGAATCGTATCGCCTTCTTGTCGTCTTCAGTAAAGGTTTTGGAATCGCTATTTTTTGCCAAATAGGATCACACATGGCTTCATCGAATTGATTGAAACTAAATGTTATTAACATAGGTGATATTTTGATATAGATTTGTTAGAATATTCCTAATCGATTGTTTGAAAAATAGAACACTGTCCTAAAGAACTAATTACATGATTGCAAAGATACAAATAAAGGATGAAACGTATATTCCTAAAGATGGCAATGTTTTTTTTACAACATACGAGTACGTATTTAACTTGGTTAAAACTTTCAGGATACGCTTACTTCAATTCGTTTTCATTTGGAATAATATTCGAATACGAGTAGTTTTTTTGGGCCACTTATTGGGAGCAAATCCTACCAATTTTTAATATCACATAACTTTTAGAACAAGTGGCTCAGTTAATTAACATAATGGCACTTGGAGTGACAGTGTAAGGTATAAGGTACTTCCGAAATTCGATCTATTTCAGTATAGAGCGTCAAAAGTGGTTCAAATGTAACACTATCTTCTACAGATTAGATTAGGAGGATCGCTGTCACCTTCATACGATTGCGACAATTTCTAATCACTAACCTTTTGGTCAACATTTTGAATCACTTTTCCAAAACTTAAAATAGCTATAACTCCGTAAATAAGCATCATAATAATAATAATAAATTTGCTTGCTGAAAATGCTGAGTGCTTGCCATTTCAGTAGAAAATTAGGATTCTACTTTTTGTATGTTTCCAATTTTGTTAATTTGCATTCTGAAAATGAAATTAAGCAAAATTAGGATTCTACTTTTTGTAAATTTGCTTTCTGCAAATGCTGCGTGCCAGGTAATCCAGGCGAAAATTAAGCAAACGGACCTGTTCTAAATATAATCCTGTTATATAAATTCCTGATTTTGGGAATGTTGGTTTAAATAGATTGCTGGTTGTGTTAAATAATAATTCGGGCTATTTCCGAAATCCAACAGTGATCTTAAAATCGATGGTGATATTAAATCACCGTGATTGCAGAACAGGACCAAAAATGTAAATTATACTTTTTGTAAATTGGCTTTCTGCAAATGCTGGGTGCCTGGTATTTCAGCCGCAAATTAAGTAAAATTGTATTCCACTTTTTGTAAATTTGCAATTTTGTATTCTAAAACTGCTGAGTGCCCAACATTTCAGTCAAAAATTAATCAAAATTTTGATTCTCCGTTTTGTAAATTTGCAATTTTCTAAATTTCCTTTCTGAAAATGCTGGATGCCTGGTATTTCAGTAGAACATTATGCACAATTTGGATTCTACTTTTTGTATATTTGCAATTTCGTAAATTTACTTTCTGAAAATGCTGGGTGCCCGGTATTTCAGTCGAAAATTAAGCAAAATTATAATTCTACTTCTTGTAAATTTCAATTTTCTAAATTTTCTTTCTGAAAATGCTGGATGCCTGGTATTTCCGTCGAAAATAAAGCAAAATTTGGATTCTACTTTTCGTATATTTGCAATTTTGTAAATTAGCTTTCTGAGAATGCTGGGTGCCTGGTATTTCAGTCGAAAATTAAGCAAAATTTGGATTCTACTGTGTAAATTTGCAGTTTTGTAAAATTGCTTTAAGAAAATGCTAGATGCCCAATATTTCAATCGAAAACCAGTAAGGAAAGACAGAAAGTCGGACGGGGCAGACTATATAATACCCTACACCTACCTACCAATGCGAAAATTGGCATTGCGATAAGAATTTGGCAGTGTTCATACATGTAATAAGCAAACTCTCTCTGCCGATTTTCGTACTGATCGGATATAAAACACGGTTTCTACAGTGCTTACATGTCAAATCGGGTGTAACATATATATTGGGACTATGTTTAAATCTGAACCGATTTTCCCCGAATTTGGCAGTGTTCATACATGTAATAAGAAAACTCTCTCTCTGTTAAATTTCGTACTGATCGGATATAAAACACGATTTCTACAGCGCTTAAATGTTAAATCGGGTGGAACATATATATGGGCGCTATATCTAAATCTGAACCGATTTTCCCCGAATTGCGCAGTGTTTTTTCATGTAATAAGAGAACTTTCTCTGCCGAATTTCGTACAGGTCGGATGTAAAATACGGTTTCTACAACGCTTTCATGTCAAATCGGGTGAAACATATATATGGGGACTATATCTAAATCTGAACCGATTTTCCCCGAATTTGGCAGTGTTTATTCATGTAATAAGAGAACTCTCTCTGCCAAATTTCGTACTGATCTGATTTAAAATACAGTTCCTACAGCGCTTACATGTCAAATCGGGTGAAACATATATATGGGGGCTATATCTAAATCTTAGGGATCGTCCTTGGGCCAAAAAAGAGTACTATGCTAAATTTCATCACAATCGAACCATAAATACGACCTGCACTTTGATTACAAGAATACATGGACAGACAGACGGACATGGCTAAATCGACTCAGAAAGTGATTCTGAGTCGATCGGTATAATAAACAATGGGTCTATCTCTTCTCCTTTTAGGTGTTACAAACAGTGTGGTGTAGGGTATAATTAAGCAAAATTTGGATTTTACTTTTTGTAAATTTACAATTCTGAGATTGTACAATTGCATACTAACATATGACAACACTTGGTTTAGGGTTTATAACTGTTGACAAAAATTACTAGCTTTAAATTTCTTTCAATTAAAAATTGAGTATGACATTTTTCCTAACAATTTTCAAATGTTTCTTATTTAGTTTTTTTATTTTATTAGTTTTATTTATTTTATTTTTATAATGTTTCTTCCGGTTTGCTCGTGTTTTATTGTTAACTTTTATTTTCATCTTCTCTACATTATATGCAAAAAGTGTTTTGAATTCATATACACGTATACGAAATTATAGCAAAAATTATATTTTCTTATATATATTATTTCTATATTTGGCATGATTTAATGCTTAGTAATTTCATTTTTCTCACATCATGCTTTATAATTCAAATTGTATGTTGATTTTGTTCTTGTTCTTTAATAGTATAATATTATGTTTTTTTATAAAATAATTATGTATATTGAAAATTGTATTAATTAAATTCAGCTTAACTCTAGAATCGAGGGGAAGATAGATTATAGGAATAAAGGATATTAGAGATTTTGGGGAAACTTTTGGATAATAAAAAGGAAATAACTTAAGTTCTACGAGGTGGTTGAATGTGAGGTGTAAAATCATAGGTCATCAGTTTTGGAGCTATAAAACCACCATAACCCGGACGTCCCTTGTGATAAATGCCAATGCCAGCCAAAGGCACCGGGGGTTGTGAGATCACATGCTGTGTATCGATAAAGGGTACGGTCGATTGTGAGGCATCTTTGTAGACATCCGAAGCCGTAAACTCAATGTATTGATTGTGACGTGAATCGGGCACAGATTTGGCCGTAGTTCTGATTGGCACATCGGGATTTGTGAGTTCAACTTTTTGTCTGATCAAAGAAAATAGAGTAAATATTAGAAATTGTTGTTATCAAGTTGTAGGTCTAATTCATTCTTACCTTCTGTCGCCACTGACATCGGTATTATCATTTGATTTCCAAAAACTGTTCTCTTGTGGATTTACCAATTTACCAGTTTCAAAGTTGAATTCACTCAAACGAGCCTCCAAATTCAAATGCGCACCCACAATCCGGAAACGTACTCCCGTCACCACAAAGCTATGGTCTTCGGTGTGTACATCATCTAGATCAATCGAACGAGCTCCATAACTTAGAGTATAATAATCACGATTATTGCGCACATTCCTTTCGTTGAGAGTATAATTATCCACGGGGACCCAATGCAGTGAAGAGGCATTTATTTTGCCACGTGGCAATAGTACTCCCTCTTGAATTTGTAAATGGAATACCCGATTGACTTTAACGAAATGTAAACCTGTAAGAACCCTGAGGAAAGGACAAGGGCGATTTAATAATGTAAAACGTTTTATGTTTGTGTGGAAGAGAGTCTCAACTTACTTGTTTTCATTGATATTGGCTAAAGTTTCACGTAAATTGAAATAACGATCGGTTTTCGAACTGTACTGGTCATCGCACAGACAGAAGCAATAGGTACAATGCCAGAATAGATAACGCCACCATGAATCAACCTTTAATAGAGAGAGAGTAATGTATACAATAATTAATAGTTGTTGAGAAAATGGATATTTGAAATTTCAGTATTTTCTGTATAGTATTTCAAAATCAAGGCAACCGATTTGAAAGTTAAAATATTTGCAATAACTTTTAGTTTTTTTTTTGTTTTGCCTTTACAATTTTTGTCAGTTGTTTTGGTTTTCTGTAGACAGAAAAAAGTTTTCTTTGAAAAAGAAGAATATGAAATATGTGTAAATAGACTAAATTCGACCCACAAATGTCTGTCGAATGTTAATTATCTTCATTGTTGGAATCGCTTGTGAATCGAATGAACTCTTCAAGTTTGAAATATTTTTTGTAGATAACATTATGACCTCAGCGGTGATACCTCCATAGGTGCTTGTTTTTTATTTTAATTCAAATCTAAAATATTCTTTTTGTCTTATATGTATTTACATTCACTTTGCAGTTTTGAATTGTGATTACGAAATTTTCAAAAGTACGTAGTTCCCCGATTTAAAAAAAATAATCAATTATTAGAAAATTTTTTTTTCTTAAATCGTAATTGTTATTTGCTTTTTAAAAAAGTGATAAATACTGCGAATTGGAAATATGTTTCATTATTTCTCAAATGTTGCGAAAGCTTTGACTAGAAAGTGAAAAAAGCAGCAAATTGACAATATTTTTTTAATATTTAATAGAAAATTTAAAGCGAAAACTTATGTTGATTCGAGACTAAAAAGCGATAAATATAGCGAATTGAAAATATTGTTTCAATATTCAATATAATATTTCTAAAATTTTAAGCGAAAGCTTATGTTTCATGCTGGACTAAAAAGTGATCTCGAAGTGACAATATTTCTTTCAATATTCAATAGAATGTTCAAAATTTCTTAACTTTAAAGCGTAAGCTTATGTTTGATTTGAGACGAAATAACGAAAATACAAAATTTAAAATTTTAAGCGAAAGCTTATGTTAGATTCAGGTCTAAAAAGTGATAAATTTGTGGAATTGACAATATTTTTTTCAATATTCAATAGAATATTCAAAATTTCTTAAATTTTAAGCGAAAGCTTCTGTTTGATTTACGACTAAAAATTGTTAAATATTGCGAATTCACTGTTTTTTTTTAATATTCAATTAAATACTTCAAAACTTAGTTTAATTTAAGACTAAAAAGTGATAAATATGGCGAATTGACAAAATTTTTTGTTCAATACATATTTATAATTTTTAAAAAATTTAGGCGAAAACACCGTTATTTGAAAAAAATTTTAAATATTCAATAGAATATTGAATTTTCCTCAAATGTTAGGTTTAGGCCATTTTGTACTTACCGTTGTTTTGCCTCGAGAACACTGTCCAACTTTCCCCAAAGTTACGCCATTTTCATATTCAACAAACTCGTAACGTTTGTGGCTATCGCGAGGCTAAAAATAAAAATGAAATTATGTTTAATTCTTTCGCATTTAAACGCAGTATTATTGTTAAATTACCGATGGACATATATTCATATCCGAATCGAAACGTCGGCAACTGTGTATATTACCCGAGCAACGCTCTTGACGGGCACAGAATTTATCCTTAAAACATCCCTCATTTTTCGTGCTGGTATAATCTTCACATGTCTGCCAGCATTCACGATTGTAATTCATGTCCACTTCATTTTCAATATAGCCCTGCAACAGACGTGTTACTTCATCGTAATTTTTGCCCACTGTATATTTTTCGGGATCACAACGCCAGACAATACGATCGGCACGATTCATAACCTCACGTAGTAAACGTACAGTTTTTTCCGTACGTTTTTCAAAATCATTGCGCATTAGTTCAGCTTCCTGGGTGAAATTGCCTGGAAGAGAAGAAGGAGAAAATTATTCATTGTTCATTGTTATTGTATAGGGAGACTGAAATTCCAAATTTAATCTGAGAGAAGTTATCTGATAATAACAATTATTTAAAACAAAAATCTAAATTTCGTCTTTACTATGATAATCAAAATCTTTGTCTTAATTCTAATTAAATTATAAAATAGTAAACAACTCAATATTTCATTGTGGAAGAACTTGAAATGTAATCTGTGCCGAGCTTTTCAAGAGAAATAACAATTTTTGAAAACAGATTTTATTGAAATCTGTTGAAATAAACTTATGCGAAGCTTTGACTAAAAAGTGATAAATACAGCAAATTGACAATATTTTTTTTAATATTCAATAGAAAATTTAATGCGAAAGCTTATGTTTGATTCGAGACTGAAAAGAGATAAATATCGCGAATTGACATTATTTTTCCAATGTTCAATATAATATTTCAGAAAAAAAACATTTTTACAAGTAAATTCACCCGTGACCTCTTCTTTAATTTGAATAAAACCAAAATTTCCTTTATTTCTATATTTTATTTCTTTTTCGCTGATGAAATAAATAATTTTTTCTTCAACGAAATCAGTTAAAAAACCATCTCAAATGAAGAATGTAAAATTGAACCCAAGCCTAGCTTTTTAAGAGGAAATTATCGAGCAAATTTATCTGCAATTCTATTTTTTTCATAAGCAAGAATTACATTTAATGTCTCACTTAACAAAAAGCAATTCGATAAATGAACTCTTCTAAATGTCTTTGTGAAATAACAGGAAATTTAATCTAAGGCACATTTCAAGGGGTGCAACTCCATTTATAAGGCATTAAAAATTATTGAAATCACTTAAGAAAACATAAATCTATAACAAATAAATGCAACTTTGTCCAGTATGTATGCGACTCTTTGATCTGAGTCAAAAAATTCAAAATGTTTGGTTTTTTGTTGACAATTGAAGCATTTTAGTCTGACATTGAGCGCACAATTCAATTTTTTTTTATTAGCAATAAATAACAAGAAACTTGAACACAAATTTAATCGAAGTCAAAATTTTTCAAAATCTGTAAGTCAATTTAGTCTGAAATGACAATTATCAAAATAAGTTTAAACGAACATAAAAAACAATATTACTAAAAAAATCAACTTTTTTGAGTCTTTGTCTCATAGATTTGAAGCAAATCAATTAAAAATTTTCTGTTTTTGCTTCTTTTTCGCAATTTTTGGCAACAATTTCAAATAGTTTTCTATTTTATTTGATCAAATCAATTTATAGTGCCCTTGCTTCTATTTTTCCTTCTTTTTCGCTGATAATTCAGATAATTTAAACTTTATCAGTGTAAACCTTTAACTTCCTATCCTGTGGTAGTATAATGTACTATATAGTCTAATCTGTCACATAGGCTGCCGATCTTAACCAAACCAAAATTAAAATAACAATTTTTAAATTAAAAATTATAAATTAAAATTCTTTTCAAATTAAATTATGAATTGACTCTTTGATTAGTTTCAATTCAAAATTTCGATATCCCTTCTTTTTTCTTTTTGTTTCGTTAATATTCTAATTTTGTTAATATTTATTCTAAATTTAGGTATTTGGGAGTATTATTAGGAAAATTGGCTAGAATTTCATTTTTTTAAAACCCATTAAAGGTTTTTATTAAATGAAGTTATTATTTTAAATTTTTGCCCTGTTTTACTTTGTCCCTATTTTAATACTTTCAAATTTAGATATTGCGTTTTTCTTTATTTCATTTTTTTTTCTCTTTATGCATTGTTTTATCATTCTCCACTGGATTTTTCAATTACAAATGAAAAAATAAATACAATTTCGCTATCCAATAATAAAATCATAGCGTGACGATAAAACGAAACATGACCACACTTTTTTTTATACAAATAAAGTCTGGAAAATTTGTCACGCATTATTATTATTATTTTTTTTTAATAAATTAGAAGTTTCAATTGCATTTTACAGCTAAAACCATTTGAAAAAGTTGAAGTATTGCAATTTTTCTCTTTATTCATACTAACCTTTGCCGTAGACTCTCAAAATCATCCATGAGAATTCCATCATTGTGTAACCCTTAAGTTCCGTCAATGCAATATCCGTATACAAGGAATATAGGAATTGTTGAGTTGATTGTTGATTCAAACATCTCTCCTCTTTAGAAGCCTATGCGAAATGAATAAAATAATTGCAACAAATTAATAATAATTTCATGAAAATAATTTCATGAAAACAATGAAAATACACGACAAAACAAGTTATAGCTAAAATAATAGGCACGTTCCTTAACAGTTTTTGATAAACACAAATTGTATAGAAACTATAGTTGCCGATGTAGTAATAAGACGTTCGTATTTACATTTAACAACTATTAAAATCTATATATTATTACTAAAACTATTTCACAAAATCTTACGAAGTATTACTTAAAATGCTAGAGCTGAAGTGAGAAAACTTGTTTAGGAATCAGCTGTTGTTTTCTCCTCCTCTGGTTCGTTACCAAGATGCCAGATTGTCTGTCATTCGAACACGGCGGTCTTGGTGCTGCCACAAACAAATCGAAAATGTGTAACATAATAATTTATAAAAGAGTAGTCAACCTGTTTAACTCCTAAGATAGGCATGTTTTCTTTACAAGCTAACGGATTTTGTTTAACAGTTTGCAACGAAAACAACTTAGTTCCAATAACTGACGTATTTCCACTAACTGATGTTTTTAGACTAACTGGTAATAAAGATAAAAACCAGTAGGAATAATTTCCACCGCATTGATGGAGCATGGAATAATATGTAGTGTTAATATATAGTAACATACGAATTAATTTTCATCAGTTTTAATGCTACTGAATCTTTTTCTTAAATTTTTGAGTAATGCCAATTTTCGGAGAGAGAATTAAGTGCGATAATGGGTCGTTCATCTACTTTGCTATAAAACATTGGACTAACGACATGTAGTGTTTGTGTTTTTCAATTTAACAGTGAGTCCCATGTAACGACGATATCTTACGGAAATTGTGTGCAAACTATTTTTTGCATCTTTTTTGGTTCTTGTCATTAGAATTGTTACTAATACCTCAGTGGCAACGCCGCATTCAATTAAGACAAGAACACAAGCCCCAAACTCTATCGCTTGGGGTTCTATACCAATTAACGAAAACACGCCTGATATTATTATAAAGTAAAAAGGATTACTAAACAATTCTTAATATGTAAAAGGAATATTATACGTTTTTTTTTTAAGTTTTATGATAACGTGTTCTCCAATAGGGATGATACGTTTCGGCCATTTGTAATATGTCATGATCTGTCATTTGTTTTTCATTGTATTCAGTAGTGTTTACAATTTCATTATTTAGAGATATATGCAAGAACAACGTTTACAAATTATTCAGTTTTATTATCAAAATAATCGTTCTCCAACTGCAACTTTTTTGGTGCGCTAAGTCAATTTCGTTTAAATCCAAAAAATACTTTCCAGTCGACCTACGACCTTGATGATTTTATCTCTCGTTAAGAGCTATCTTTTTGCCATTGACCGATTCCCGATCCGACGTACCGTTAAGGAGCTAGAGCAAAAATAAACATTCCGTTCAAATTTGAAAATTATGCTGTCCATTTTTTTTAAATCCAAAAAAAAAACACTTTCCAGTCGACCTACGACCTTGACACCCATGAGCAATATTTCAGCTCTCGTTAAGAGCTATCTTTTTGCCATTGACCGATTGTGGCTACGTGCCACACAGCAAATTAAACAATTGAATTGTTGAGAGAAATATTTGGAGATTCGATTATTTCAAGAAATAGTGATATTGAATGGCCTCCAAAGAAGAACATATTGATAATTTAATTTTAATTTGTACTAATTGAGAAGCGCAAACGAAAATTAAAAAAAATATATTTATACTTAAAAAATTAAAATCCGGAATATAAAAGTAGTTTTAAAGCAGCTTTATCAAGATATATAGATATTTAAGCTCTCAAGATATTTATGAACTTAATTTGTTCACAAATTAGTAATTTGTAATAATTGAATAAAACAGTTTCGTCATTTAAAAGATTTACTACTTTTTAAATTTCGATTACGATAATTCATTTTCAAATTTAACATTTTACATGTGGTTATACCGGAACCTTGTCTTTATCTTTATATGTGAATTATTCCGGCGATACATTACAGTTTTAAAAATTGTCATGTAAAATTATGCAGCTGTGCTTTTTAATTTTGCACAATACTCAGGCGAACACATTACAATCTATTGAAAACCAGATATCCACATACACATGTAATTACAATTATTTTTCCAGATAATTATTTAAAATTCACAGAAAAGTATTTAGTAAAAGAATTAAGATTGTAAATCTTAATTTTAAATAAGTTTGACCTTTAATTCGATTGTATTCGATTATTCGAAGTCACTCATATTGTTAATATGGAAAAAAACTAACCCTGATAAGTGTTGTTATATAAAATAGAATCATTACAGCGTTTTCATTTAGAAAAATTAATAAAAAATATTTATCAAAATGTTTTTTGTTATCGAAAATATAAACACTACACCGTTTTCATTAATTTTATAGAGGAGGAAATCTTCTAGTTAGAAAAATTAATAAAAATATCGATAAATCTATTTTGATTAAAATTTCGATAACAAATAAATATTTATCAAAATGGTATTTGTTGTCGAAAATTTAAACACTACAGCCTATGAATGAGAACATTCAGTCTATAGAGGAAACAGTCTTCTGTAAAATAGAAAATCTATTAGAAAATTCGATAAAACTTTTTTAATTCAAATTTCGAAAAGATCAGTTTTATTATCGAGAATTAAATCATTAGAGCGTTTTCATTCACCTTATAGAGGAAGGAAATTTTCCGTGAATTAGAAAAATTAACAAAAAATATCGATAAATCAATTTTAATAAACATTTTGATAAAAAATACATACGATATGTATCAAAATGGTTTTTGTTATCGAACATTTAAACACTATAGTATATTTATTCAGTCTACAGAGGAAACAATTTTCTGTAAGTTAAAAAATTATTAAAAACTTCGATAAACCTGCTTTAATTTAAATTTTGATAAATTAAAATATTTATCAAAATGATTTTTATTTTAAGTCAGTCTATAGAGGAATCAATATACTGCATATTAGAAAAATTTAAATTTCAATAAACCAGTTTTTTTCAATATCAGTTTTGCTATCGAAATATAAATCATTAGAGCGATTTTATTCACTTTATCTAAAGGTAGGAAATTTTCTATAAATTAGAAAAATTAATAAAAAAAATTAATAAACTATTTTATCGGTTATTAATAGAACTGGTAGAAAGCAGATCCCCTCAACGGATAGCACACTAGCAATTATTTTGTCCTGCATTGCCGAATACTGAATAAACTGATAGTAATCTTTCGATAAATTTTGTAATCGAAACGTTGAGCCTTGATTTATACTTTAGCGCATATTCTTTCAGATTCTAAAGGAAGAGAACTTCCAGGAATTAGAAAAAAAAATAAAAATAAAATTTTCGAACAACATGATAACATTTTAATTGAAATTTCGATAACGGAAATATTTTGCCGAAGGGGGTAAAACAAATTTATGTAGTTAGTTGAACTGGTAGAAACAGATCTACTCAGCAGTTACGTCGATTGCAAAAAATTCCAAGGGAAGACAGCTTTCACGATTAGAAAATAATAACATTTTCGAACGACATTTGAAAATTTGTATTGAAATTTTGAATAAAAAAATATTATGTTTTCTTGTACTGTTGTACCTCTCAAAATATTGAATATGTAGCAATTAATTTACTAATTTTTATTCAAAAATTTGAAATTATAGAAAAAAATTTTCTAGAGTTTTTATTTCCAAATTTGTTTTATACATCCAATGTTAAACAATTAATGTTTACTATGTTCAAAGACCCCACAAAATTCATATTACTTAATTCTGTTTCTTTTCTTCTCTTTATATTTGAATTTGCCTGTGTACTTTAAAAAGTTCGAAGTCTTTCAAAAGACTCAACTTGAATCTCTCAATAGCATTAAACGGTTATTGTCTATTTTTAATTGTTGACTGTTCTGACGTCATTGCCGCGTAATATGTGAGGTAATTTTTATTATTCTACTTTCAGTAATTTTCTGTTTAATATTAGTCAATTCCTCAACGCAATTTCATTTTATAGAAGAAAAAGTTCAAAAAAAATTTATCATTTTCTAAAATAATTTTGGGAATTCTGGGAAAGCAAAGGCAATTTTTCGACTTATCTTTAAAGTCATTATCGGAAGTTTTCCTATTTTTTTCATTTCTATTCCTATTCTTATTTTGGAAAGTTGTGGCAGATTTATATAACAGATTTTCAACGTAATAACATGTAATTATTTCTAAAAATAATTATGAATAGACCCTTTATTTTTATAATTTCTTGGTTGTATGTTCTTAATACAAATAAATATTTTAAAAACGCTACAAATTTGCAAACTTTAACAAAATTTCGCTTTGTGTGTGGTTTTATTATAAATGTCTAATCTGACAAGCATTTTAATCACAAATCAAGCTTCAATTCCTCACGATATTCTCACGTTATTTAATTATTAAAATAAAAAAATAGAAAATATCACGCGATCGAAAACAAAATACAATAAAAAATTTGCAGTTTAAACTATCAATGACATCTTTAAAATACATTATAATTTTCTAATAGAATTTTCAAGAGAATGTAATTAGTTTACAAAAAAATATTATTGAACATTTTAAAATGATTTACATATTTTTAAAATAATTTAATATGAAAACGGCGCTGGAATTAAGAAATGTGAAGTTATAAGTAGGAAGTCATAAAAAAAATTTAAATAAAATATGCGGGACAATTTTTATACCCTGTCTTTAGTGTAGAAATAATATAATTTTCTACAGATAAAGTGCGATATATAGAAGTTAGCTTAGATCTGAAACATGTTTGGAAGAATTTCGTTTCAGAACATCCATTGTATGTAATAAGAGCTCGGTCTGTCCGTCTGCCTGGAAAAGAATGAGCGAATGACTTCAAGTTTAGCTTGTATGTACGAGTGTTAATATCTTATCCCGATTTCGTTCAAGTTTAAAGACGGACCATATTAAAAGGCGGCTTTTGATATCTCTCTACATATGGTCAATATTCTCGACAAACTTGAATCTCTCATAACTTAAATAATAATTAAAAAAGTAATTTCATTCTATAGTCATTGGAAATGTTGTCTCACATACAGAATATTAAACATGATTACTGCCGAAGTTATGGGGAAGCTGTGTTCGAATTAATCTGTCAATTTGTGTGCGGGTGCCAGAAGTGATTTGGCGAATACCACTATTTTACGCTGAATAGTAGATACTTCAAGGATGTTGCACTGTATCGAATTGTAAGTGCTTATGTGTACGGGTATTAACGGTTTGGCCAATTAAATTTTGATGTGATTTAGATATTTTGTGCGGGAGGTACCAAAAGGGGCGTGGCAATAATGTCCATTTTCTATCGGACTGTAGGTACTATGAAAGCATTACACTGCACAAAAGTATTTACATACTCTGGTATTAAAGTTATCAGCAGTGAACTTTTTGTAAAAAAATATGAAAACTTTAAAATTATTAAAAAAAACTAATACTATACAATAAATTTCTTAATTGATTTAATTATTTTTTTAATTAAAAGTTAACCTTTGTTAAACTTTAAAATTAATATAACTAGTTATATTTCAATTGAACAAATTATTATTATTCAATTTTCATTTAGAAAAAGTATTGATTCAAATAAAAAAAATTGTTTTCTTAATTGAAGATAGATAGAAGTAACAACTTCTATACTATTCAAAACTATTTTATGGTTTAACCATAATTAAAGCTTTAAAATTATCTATCTTTTATCTAGCACTAGTAATGAAATTCCTTTTAATTAATGTTTCACTAATTCAAACACTTTCTTAATTGATTCCGTTATTGAATTAATTGAAGACGAATAGAACTACTATTTAAATGCAATTCGCACATTTCAATAACAGCAATTAACTAACCATCATAGCACGATAGTACATTGTCTGCTTCACCATAATCAATTCTATATCCTGGAATATTCTGGCCATTGAGAATGTCTTATCATTCCTCAAGGCACTATCCGCCATATTCGTTAAAGTATTTTCATCAATATCCACATTGTTATGATGCGAGCGCAAATAATTGGCAAATACACCAAATAAATTTTCAATTTGTATTAAATCACGTTCCAACAGACTCCACTCATAATGATTCAATATTTCATATTTGCCCTCCTCCCATGAGGATTGCATATGCTGATGGACAAAACGACGATGTGAGTCGATAATTTTACGCAATTGTTGTTCAGCATTACGATTATTTGTTGATCGATCCAAATGTTGCCACAGCGATTGTTCCAAACTTATATATTCCTGACGAGCAGCATCAATTTCTATGGGAGCAAAAAGGGTGGATCTGTAAGAAGCCGTCGCAGCGTTGGCCAGGGTTTGATGACACGTTATGATGGCTAAGAATATTGGTACTATGACGTACCGTATGAGGAGGCTCTTCCTCATCATCATCACGTCGTCAGGTACCATTTATTTTACCGGCTTTTGTTGAACGGGAACTTTTTTCGCAATACGTGCTCGGAGTTTTTATATGATTATTTAAATAAAATCGGTGTTATGTGTGGTATTGTTTGTTGTTTATTACTGAGTTGTTGTTGTTTTTTTTTGCCTTTTTCTATATTTTTAAATACATACTCTGTATGCGCACAAGTTCAAAAATTCCATTAAAAATGTTTTTTTCTTCTGCTTTATTATTTGGCCTCTGTTGACAATTCTGCTGATTTCTTATTTAAAATTGTCTTGATGAATATTTTTGCATTAAAAAACGTTTCTATTTCCAATGTGAAAGTATCGCCAAAAGTCGTCACCACGCACAAGTGATGTAGAGTCCATTCAGTATTATTTATGTATATGAGACTCTTTTTATTTTATATAACATTGAGACGAAGATTATATAGAGCAAAAGTTATCATTATGTCAATGTCACCTAATTATCTCTTAGTTTTATTTTTTTTGTTACGGAATTATTTTGCGCTACATTTCCTCATTAACTGGTATTTATGGGATGTAGGTGAGGTGTAAAGTTTACTTTGTTAGTGATTCGCAACAGTTCTCAAGCTTCTCTTTTAAGAGTATGCCAAGAAAATGTTTTGACATTCTTTTTTTTTTCAGCCTAAGAAAATACTCTTTAATGTGACAAGTTAGCCATTAGAATGGTATAAACAAATTTTCAAACATATGCTCCAGATCAGAGTATAAGGCCGACAAAAAAGTGTAAAAAGGCTATCTTGACACCAAATTTTGTGAGGAAATCATTTTTGTTGTTTTTGTATTTTTAAATTTTGTTTTTCCAAAAAGTAATTTTTTGCCTCTTAAAAACATTGTCTTTCTCAATTATATTCTCAAATAATACAAAACGTAACAGAAATATGTATATAATATATTATTATCGGCTCTCCTGTTGTAATTCACTGGTCGTTATAAACTCAAACCGAGCGCTCGCGTCTTTATCCTGAACTAACACTAGTACACGGTCATTTACTAACTTCCAATTTACTAGAAAAAATAAAGATCCCCATTAGAATTCTAACTGAATAATGATATCCGATTGTTTTTATTTCTTTTGTTTATTTTATTTTGTTAGATTAGTAGGAGGTTCAGTCCGGAAAACACGTCACTTTTATCAAATCTGATTTTGTATAATAATTATTCATCAGCTGTTTAGAGCTGTCATTATTACCTTTGGGTGCACAGTGCTTCAGATTCGATAATTATCTACTTAGAATTTTTCTTTTCAAAAGAGATTTTTTGTCCTACAATACAACAGAAAAACAAACCTTCTTTGAAAAAGAATAATAAGAAATGTGTGAAATGTATTAGGATTGACCACTTGTTGGTGGAAGATATTGTTTCGAAAGCTATTTCATAATCTGTATTCAGGCGTAAAAGATTTTTTTCCAGTAGACTACACAACTCAACATGAGATTTTGCCGTCGATTTGGATATATGGGATACTACAGTTCTCAGGTGGAATTGACTCTAGTTATCGCGATAAGCCGTTATATGCAAAAATATAGAGGTTGAGCCAAATATTTTTTGGCATAACTCGATAACCATTTATCCAAATTGGTTCAGTAAAGTTTTAAAAAATAGGAAATAAAATAGCCTTCAACTTCTTCAAAAGCCATTTTTCATCTGTTCTGCGGTTTCGAAGATATCTTAAAAGATTTTGTGAAAAATATATATTTTTTGAGAAAATTTTAATAATTTTGAAATAAAAGCGTCACAAAAACATCGAAAAATTCAAAATCATTATACCTTCTACCTTAGGATGGGTGTATACTCAATCTGTCACTCAGCTTGTAACAATCCGAAATATTGATCAGAGACCCCATAAAGTATATACAATGTATATTATACATATATATCGCTCACTTACATCAAGAGTGACATAAGTCAAGATTGAAAATTGTCATGATGTGTAACTTAAAGTCCATAAAAAAGATACGTAACTTGACATAAGATGTTTAAAAATATCGGTCCATTTTTAGATATAGCCTCCAATTGAAGCATTTCCCGGTTTTACTTCCTAACGCCCGATTTTACTAAGGTAAAATATAATTTTTACATCAGATTAAAGCTTGAGATCCATACAAAAAGAAAAAGTATTAATAAGTTCTATATCGTCATATGTTTGCTGTATTTTCCCACTTATAATTTTAGCTAATTTTTGGTGGTGTCCATTTCCAGAATTCCATTGTTGGGATAAGAAATTTAATCTTTCGGTTTTATCACAATTTCACTTATTTAGCATTAATTATGATTTCAACCGAGTGCGATTTCAAATTCTTCAGAAATCTAAAATTTCATCATACTCAGCGACATCGCATCGCCTACATGTTGTTGGGATGAATTGTCCGTCATCGGAACTGCAAATTAAGCAATTTCTTTTTGGGTCTTGGTGTAGTTTTGTTTGTTTCTTTTTTGAAAACGAAACTAAATTGTTTACAAAACAATTTTCATAATCTTTACTTTTTCGTCGATGTGTGATATGGATTTTTATGACTTCCTCAACGACACCGAACTGAAAAGAATTCTACTGTAATAAAGCAACAAAAAGCCGCCACAACGACCACAACCAAGCATTCAAGCCTCTGAATGACGGACTCACAGAATAAATTTAAAATAAAACGTACTACAACACCACCACACGTATGTAACTGAATACAGCCCAATTGTAAATCCGTCCTTGCTTCGACCCATCCAGTCCCCCTTCCATAGTGTGACTGCCTGCCGGACACTTGTTTGCGCAAAAAAGAAATCAAACAAAAACTAAAAAACAACGAACTCTTTTGTGAATTGAAACGTATTTTTTTAAACGGAAAAAATAAAATCCTCTGTGCAACGAATCTTGTGACGAACGACCTTTCACAATGGAACAAAGATTTTTTTGTGGGCGATTGTTCGTTCAATTATTGGTATTGTTTTGATTTTTCCAAAATTATTCTAATTTGTATCTCGCATAATTTAATAAGCTTGTCTCTAAGCCACTTGTTTTAAATTTTTTTGCGGTGTTTATTTTACAAACATTTTATTTAATTTTATAATTTTCAATTGCTTAATTATTCATATTATTTTGTTTTTTCGACTGAATCGTATTATTATTATTTAAATTTGCGACTTAGATTTTCATTTAAAGTCTGCTTCTATTTTTTCGCTTTCCTTCTTTTTTCATTTACTATTTAATTTGAGGTTCCAATGTCGCTTTTTTATGAAAACCGTACCGTTCACAACGCGTTCCAAATTTACAATAAGAATGTATCTCATACTCACGAATACACAAAGCAAGCGATACGTGCTGAAATAATTTAACAGGGTTGCCATTACACATTGACCGTCAACTGCTAAATTCTAAACAGTGAGAGAGAGAGAGAGCGGTGGAGATAGGCAATGCAATAGGGTATGCGTAAACAGCAGTTGACAAAAACAAATAGATTTAAAAAGGGTGACATGCACCACTCTCTGTTTACACTTTCTGGGACTGCGAACGATTACAAGTCATACTGAAAATGTGAAGTAATGCTTTGCAAACTTTTTTCTATTTCCCCATAAATACGTTTTTAAATGTAATAATAATACCTATTGCTTCTGCATTCTTTTTAATAATTTTGCGATATTTGTAGAGCTTTTAAAATCTGCTTTTACATTGAATTATGTATGTAGGCAATTCCAAATCCCGGACATTACGGAACAAAGGCATATCTTGCAATATTTAAAAAAATGTTAGAGCTTAAAGACACCTATAAGCTAGATTTTACGCGATCTCGTTTCAGTCATTAGCAGGTATTGTATGTATAAACAAATCAAACCTTGTTAAGACTCTACACATATTTGGGAATCATGGTAGCGTCCGAAAAAGAATCTTTTATTTACATAACTCGCATTAATGATTGAAACAAGATTGGGCAAAAACATTCTTGTAGATCGTTTAAACCTCTACAATTTTGCTTAAGACAATGGAATTTAAATTGGTGTAGTTTTTAAAATAACTTACTCAGTATGCAAAATTCTGGTTCTTTGAAAAACCCAAGTACATATATGTGTTATTCTACTTTCCTCTCCAAAATTACCCGATTTTATTTTCTATATATTTTGTTATCAAAATTTAAAGTCACGATCAATCGGGACTTGCTCGTTTTATGCAGTATATCCCCGATTTGTTGGCTTCAAGTTAAAGTTGACAAAAACTCAAATTGAGAAATTAATTTGTTACAAAGGTAATACGTTGTACCTCCGTTGACTACATATTCGTTGTTTCTCATTATAAAGTGAAAAAATTTGGGAAAATGTAAATCCACATAAAAATAGACCTAATGTACACACATAGAAAGTGAAGGAAATTAAGTATTTTTTAAATTAGGCAGTTCACTATTAATATTTGTTTTGCCAAAAAACTTTTCTAAATCCGAAAACGAAAAAACTTATTGTTTTCCATTTTACCATAGGATTCCATCCCGTTTGCCTTAAACTATTGATCTGAGACCCTAAAAAGTATATACATATATATATATCGTCACCTGAAATCCAAAATAACGTAACCCACATATTCAAATTTTATGAATCTTTCCGTTTTTTAATGACCTTGTTTGCTGTAACGTCATTTTGAATATCACTCATAAAATGGTAAATTTTTGATAGTGAACTCCAAAATTTTGTAGGAATGTGTAGTTTAGCCTAATAGACTATAATGAATCATAAAATTAATTTTGATTTTATGATTTTGGATTTCAGATGACGATATATATATATATATATATATATATATTCTTGATCGTCGTGAAATTGTGAGACGATTTAGCCATGTCTGCTGAAATCACACTACAGTCAGTAATAATATAAAAAAAATATTTCTTAAAATACAAAACATATTTCTTATAGTTGCAGGTTGTCTGTGATTGAAAATGAACCACAACGGTTTATGTTTTGATATACTCGTACATAGCTCCCATATAGAGGTCGCTCTCAAATATGTTTCTTTGAGCCTAAAACCCACATTTTCTAAGCAATTTAGCTGAAACTTTGCAGTTTGAATTATATTTGAAAAAAGAAATTTACCACAACAAAAATGAGCGGTCGCTTTGAAAATAGCTCTTTATGTAATAAATATCACATTTTGCAGTCGAGTTGTCTAAAATGTTGTAGTTTGTGTTTTATTTTTTATAAACAAAATTTCCACAATGGAAATTAAGCATATTGGTCTATGATCTAATATAGAACCCATATAGAGGTCGCCCTTAAATATATTTGTTTAAGCCATATAAGCCAAATTTTATAAATAATTTGGTAGCAACTTTGCAGTTTTCGTTTTATTTTTAATATAATTTGCTACAAAAATCATTTATAGCTCCATGGTATATTCTTTTCCACTTCCGAGATTTTTTCCGGTTGCAATCAATGTTGGAGGGTATATAAGTTCAGGTTCAGCCGGGCCGAATTAACAACCGTTCTTTTTTGTTTCTTCATTTTTTGTCTAATGTTTACATCTTTTTAACATATTTTCATTTTAATGTCTACATCCCCATCCAAAACAACGATTTATTATTAAAAAGATTTTATCTTTACAAATTTAATATTGTCAGAGCTTTGAATTTTGGCAACTCTGCTATAAATCTCTTGTTTTATCACAACAATCTGTCCCTGGTGTCTCTCTTATAATTTATTTCAAAAGAATTTGTGTAGTTCCTTTGTTATGTTCTCTCTGTATTCTCTGTCACTGTGTATTATACATGTTTGTATGTATGTATGTACCAAAAATTATAAATTATGAAGATAAGTTATCCCGAGAACTGTCAAAATCTATCAGTTACGGACGAATAGGAATGAAATGTCACACGCGAAAAAACACTTTTCCGCGAAGGTAATTTCAACTTTTTTTGCACTAATCGATTGATATTAATTTTTTAATTGTGACAATTACAAAAAATTCGGGAAAATCGGTCCGAAATCCGCGGAAAACCTCACTCTTTGAAGTCCTACTCGTTGAAATTTTTATTCGTTCGTATCTGATAACTTACTCGCTCCGGGATGACATATCTTATTATTCATTATTTTTGGTATGTACATACATATTTATTATTTATGAATTTTCTTTGTTTGGTGTTGACTTGAAAAAGTAGTTTTAAACCAGTCGTTGTTTATAATACTCCCCTTCTCCACCCTCTCTTTAGCCCATGTGGCTTTGGCAAGGTGTTACTTTTCGTATTTATTTTATGTGGTAACTGGTATTGTTGGTTTCTTGAATGCAAAGACAGAAATCATAGAGACCTACCGGCCCAATAGTTGTTGTTAATACTAATTTTGCAAATATGTTTGTACATACATACATATACATATATGTTCCTAATGAAGAAGAAGGCTCGCAAAAAAATATAACACACACATGTGTTCAAAAGCGGAAATTCTACGCATTAGAAATATTAAAATTTAGTTATAATAAACTTCCATTTGCACATTTTTGCTGCACACATAACTAATTTTCAATCAGGTGCTTCATGCCAAGCTCCATCAATGATCGTACGAAGAGGGGCTTTTTAGGATCTTGAAAAAGTTTCTCTTTAACCAAGGTATATTTTCATACGCTCATCTTTTATAAAAAATGATTTATTAAAACTACTCTAAAGAAATAAATATATTTCAAAAATATAGGTATATGTACAGGTCTAATGAAGAAGAAGGCTCGCAAAAAAATATAACACACATGTGTTCAAAAGCGGAAATTCTACGCATTAGAAATTTTAAAATTTAGTTATAATAAACTTCCATTTGCACATTTTTGCTGCACACATAACTAATTTTCAATCAGCTGCTTCATGCCAAGCTCTATCAGTGATCGCACGAAAAGGGGCTGTTTAGGATCTTAAAAAAGTTTCTATTTAACCAAGATATATTTTCATACGCTCATCTTTTATAAAAAATGATTTATTAAAACTACTCTAAAGAAATAAATGTATTATAATAAAACCTGCATCAAAAATATAGGTATATGTACATAGGTACGTACTAGTTATCAATAGAAATATAATAAAAGCGCTGCACAAATGTGGTACACTTCTTGTATCTTTAATGCTTTCAAATGTTAATAAAATTTATAGCAATGGGAAGTGATTTTTCCACAGATGTGCAGAATGCTATATAAGAATATATAGTAATATTAGAACTTGGTATATATTGAAGGGTAACTCAACTCTAAATTGAATATTTCAAAACAACAATATACATTTGTTCGATACTTTAAAATGACCAACGTGGTTTTGGTTATTTCCGGAATATGTAATTTCGTCTCACCGTAATCACTCTTGTTTGCTGGGTTACTGGCAGTCTTCACTCACTTGCTCTTGCTACAAATAAACATTTGACGTCACACCAAGTTTTTGTAATGATCTCTCGTTTTGTTTGTCACTCTTGACATTTCTCTGTCATGCTTAAATCATATATCTTGAAAGGGAGACGTATAGAAATACAAACACAAATGCACCATCTCAACACATACATACACAGAACATACATCGCAAACACTTTCTGTATGTAAAAAATGATATGGTGCAAAAGCACCTTTGTTTTCGGTTTCCAGTAGATATGCGATGAGGTTGGTGTCTGCCACCACCCGCCGTGGTGGTGACCATACTTGATGAGGCGCATTCTTTGCACTAGATTTTGTTTGTTTGGTTTGTGCCGATAAATACATACATTCATGCATATACATAAATATGTATGTGCATACGTAGATTATGTTACTTTCTTGTTTTTGTACTTGCATTTTGCCTGTGCATTCATTTGTTGTAATTGTGACAATGCTGGTATTTGTAGTGACTGTTCTCACTCGTCTGTTTGTGCATTGCATAGAAATGCTTGCTTTGGATTTTAGGTATTTAAATGGGTCAGTGACATTTGCGGTGGTGCTGATGTTGATGAAAGCAATGGGATGGGGTCAGTTTAAATTCTTGTTGGGTTTGCCGGCTCAGCATTTCTCAATGAGGATTTTATATTTGGGTGGGTATCATGATGATGACTCATATTTTGAAATTTGCACAAATTGCTGGTTTAATAGCACTATTCATCCAATTTAAAACCGGTTTTTTTGTTTAACACATTTATTATTTAATTCATGTTGTTGTGATTTTTTAGTCATCTCACGTTGATTCTCTCAGCTTTGCCATACTTTTTAGCTTTCGAAAGTGTTTACCTTAATTTTGTTGTTGTTTGGAATGGTGGCATTGTTGGTTGTGGTATACAGTTGTGTGTTTATGTCTCAAGGGGTCCATCATCCAGTCTTTGCAATTCTTTTCCGTTAACTTAAAGACCAAAGTTTAACGATGATTCATACACTCTGCCGCCTTTCAAACTTTCTTTGTTGATTTTATAGCAAACAAAGCATAAGCACCGAATGCTCACTGCTACAGCCGACAGCAGCAATGTTTCATATGAGCGTTGCCCATTACAAGACATCTCCTCCTAGGGTGTTTCTTGTTATTTCATACTCTCAGTGCGTTTTCATATAGCAGCGTGTTTTTTTCTCTTAGTTTTTTTAGTGTCTGGCGTTGAACACACTTCTTCTGTTTTGATTATAACCAATAATTTAATTTATATTTAAGAATGATGAATCATTATTTTAATGTAACGCTATGGTCAATTAATTTGAAGCTACATGGGTTATTTCTAGACGGGGAAAACTGGATTCAAGCAAGCCCCAACATCCTTTTATACATATGTACATACATAAGGCATGGTTGTATGACTTTCAGAAAAGCACATGACAATATCAGTCATTGTCCGTAAAAAATGTGTAGGAAATATTACTCTAGTGAATTTTTTATAAATAAAACGTCGATCTCCGCTTCACTCAAACATAAATAATAATAATAAAATTTTAAGGAGCCCTAAAAATTCAAATTTATGTGGGAGTGATCATATAGCAAATAAGAAAACATATAAGGAAAAAATAATATGATCTCAAAATTCTAAGAAAGAGTTTAATTAAATTTTGTTTGACCGAACATTTTCCAATTTCGATTGAAAATTATCTTTCGATTTTAATTTGATCATAAATCCCTGACCTAATCTGCCTATTTAGTCTAGTTATTTTGTAGTATTAACTACATAGGTACTTTTTGTATCATCTAACTTTTACGCTTTTGCAGAAGCTAACAATAACCGGTTATATTAATCATTTTAAAACTAAATAAAACAGCTAATTATAATTTAATGCTTATTCCTGTTGGCATGCTGTTGCCTTTTTTCATTACCTGATAACTATTAGCCATCATCTCCAAAATATTTGAATTCGGTGAGCCCAAACTCTTTTCATCCGTGCCGAACATCATCAAATGCAAACGATCCATTAAATGATGGACCGAATATGCATTTGGTGCCACAGTCCATTCTGCAAATTTCAACAGTGTTTCAGTCTCCAATTTTTCCTGATATGCTTCATACTGTTGCATTTGCTGGAAACGTGAAGAGATCCGATTCATAGTATCGGAGATTTCATTACGTTTCGCAAGTAACTGAAGATTGCCTTCGACGAAATTATTGACCGAGTCTATGGCTAAAGCTATTTGTTCGGCATGCTATAATATGTAAAAGAAGTTATGTCAAAAAAAGATCTTTGGAGATTTTTTCATTCAAGAACGGCGGTACGAAAAACATGGCAAAACTAGTGATTAGTAGCAGGCGGCTTAAACACCTGTAGTAATATATATTAATATTTCGTATACGCCACAATTGTCACTTATTTTGCCACAATTCTCATACAGCATGGCGCCATCCTTGTATACTTGCAGATACAACCCGGTGTCGGCAAAACTTTACCTGGTCCTCGGTCTTTATTATCTGACTGCTAACTTCTCTCAGACGCGAGAGAACTTTCTTTTGTTTATCTCTCATTAAAGGGAAATCAATATCAGAATTTGCCGTGGAGATTTTAACAATATCCCATGCCTTTAAAACCGCTGTCGTCACTTCCTTGACAACGTGCAATACATCCAGTACATCCTCAATCAAAGCCGTTGATGGCGTTGGTCTTGAGCACAGTACGGCGAGGAAAAGGGTTAGACCCAGACAATAGCGCCTCCAATTCATTTTTCTTAATTATTATAAATTTTATTTTCCAGTGGGAAATACTAAATGATCACTGGCACGACTGACTTAAATTAAATAAACGAATAATTCACTTCTTCGACACAACCAATACGAGAACATTTATGGGCATTTGTATAAAAAATATCACATTGAAGCACTTAAAAAACTCGTTTCGTTTTTCTTTTTTGTTAATTCACTTATTTCTTCGTATTTTTTTTCAATATTTTCTTTTCTTCTTTTATTTTGAGTAAAACGCCGTCTGACTGCTATGTGTACGCTCCAATGACTAGATGCATCGACGGCAACAACAAAAAACACTGTTGTAACTTATAACACACACATGTCCCAACCCGTTAATACAGCGCGCCGTGTGAGCGTCGTCATCAACCGCTCACTTCAAGAGTTGAAATACATATGTTTGCTTTGCCGACTTTAACGGTCTCCGTTCGTTCGGGTGCTAGTGATATTAATGTATATTAATATCTCCCTCGTCTTCTCTTTGCCATAACTCTCTTCACTACTCATTACTCAAACTGTAATAAAACTGTTACTTGTGTTTATTGCTCTCTTGAACAGAGATGGGCCGTTTTCAATTTCGGATTGAAAAAAACATTTGATTGTAAAATTATTCTAGTAATTTAAATGTTCGTTCTGAAGAATAGTAGAATAATTACTTTCAAAATGTAATAGAAATGACGCCATATGGATAGACCTATGTTGACCATATGGGCTGGTTTCGAATTGTTGCATAATTTTTGTGTATATCTACCCAGCAGAAAATATTTGTTGAGAGTGTTTTGGACTGAATCATGAATTTCGAAGCCTTTTGCTTCAAATTATCCCAAACTACCACTACTAAATTAAGTTTGGTCATGTATATTATTATTAATGTATATTAATCACGAGAAGAAAAAGAAATAGAAGAATAATCAATATTTGCTGCTTAAATTTGTGATAACACATGTTGTCGATTGAAATATGTAGGTACAAAAGTGAGTTAAAAATTAAAATTTATTGAGGACTGTATATCAGGTTTATCACGGCATCAACTGAGTGAAAAATATTCAATCAATAAATTAATCATTTCCAGAATGATTTAAAAAATGTTGCAATCCGGGCGTGTACCTCCAGTACATTGTGGAGAACGTCCGCGTAAAACCTCAAGATATGACGATTCTTTAATTAAAATTACAATCCTAAATCACAGTATCTTACATTCATGTAAAAAAATCGCTTAAGTTTGAATGTTAGCGTAAGAATACCCTGTAGAAGAGCTGTGGACGCTAGATAGTTCTGCCGACGGCCAACGAAAAGCCCCTTAGGTTAGGTTAAAGACGAGCGACACACAACCATTGCTGGCGTGCTCCACATCACCTGGAGACCATTTGGTCCATTGTGTTTGTCCTGAGAAGATGAGAGAGAGATCGAAGAAGTTGAAGGAGGTGATGAATATATATAAGAGAGAGGAAATATGGCTTTTTAGGAGAGGTTTAGATAAGATGATGTCATACCATACAGCTCAAGCAACCTATGAAGCCCCTTTATATGATAAAGGAACAGGAAGGCCACACGTGAATTTGCTAAAGCTCGCCTTTATTGGAGTGTTCAAAAATGGAATATTGAGCTGTTTTTTGACGATACCAAGTTAAAAATTCAGTTGAAATAAGGCTCGACTAAATAAACAACTTCAAGCATGGCGGTAATATAATGGTCTGTGGTTGTTTCTCTGCCCCAGGAATCGGGGCAAAATGTGCAATAAAATACTGAATGGTGAGATGTTGCCACATGCTGACAAAGAGATGCAACGTTTATCGGGGTTTTACAGGATAACGATCTCAAACACACCTTCAAAGATTGTAAGTAGTGGTTTTAGAGCAAAAGGATTAATGTTCATAATTGGCCTGCTCAATACCCCGAGCTCAACTCTATTGAGAACTTATTGACATGAAAATCAAAGGAGAAAATTGGAAAAGTAAAAAAATACCTGTTTAAAGACATACAAATAGCAATGGGAAGGAATTTCGCAGGACATTATATATGATTTAAATATTAATATTTGTATTATGGAAGAAGAATCTATGACAATTATGTGTGAAACAAAATATCGGCCAAATGCTCGCCACTGCTTCGGTGGCATATCTATCCAAATTCGATGGAACATATTTCCAATGACTCTGAGATATAATTGAGGCTCAATGTCGTTAATGTGCCGAATTCATCATCATTTAGCTCAAAAAACCGGTTCTAGGTTAAATAGTGCAGCTGCATTGTTTCTTCGAAGTTAAGATTTCATTCGCTTTTCACTGTGATCTGTGTGAAAATTATATTTGGGCCAGTTGAATGAAATCGTGTTCCATAAATAATGGGAACGTCTTCTCTTTCGAATAAACAATAATAATATCCCGAAAACTGATTAAATTATTACAAACGTGAAAACAAGAAAACCACAATAAGGAATCTTTCATAGGGCACCACCAAAACAATTATTTTTGTTTCGTAGTGTAATGCAATTTAAATACACATAATTTTAGAGATAAAACCTGTCAATACAAATTCTTCTCATAACATCTCAATAACAGATTATAGGAATTAAACCATAGTGTGGGGTATGAAGAAGATTATTATCTCTTAAAATTAGAAACGTGTAACATGAATTATTTATAACTTATGTGCCGGTAATTATGATAGTTGTCCAAGCTCCATCCAATTTTTTTCTGTAAAACAAAATTATATAATCTGACATGTCCATAGTTCAGTCTTAGATATTTTTTGGCTTTGGATACATGTCAAAGTTACCTGAGATAAATCCATAATTATAAGGGATATAGCAAAAATACTGAAATAAACTAAGTGATTTTTGGGATGGCGTTTGGACACTATCATAATCACTTATGAGACGGCAATTATGATACTCGTAGTAAAGTATCCAAGCTCCATCCAATTTTTGATGAAGATCACGGGTTTTAAATTTATGTAGAACACAATTATTTGAAATTATTACCTAATCTGTCGTAGACATTGTTGCTTTGGATTCATATCAAATCCAAATTTTATGGGATATGAGAGATGTAAATATATTAATTTTTTGGATGGCGCTTAGACCACTATCATAATTACTGGCTCATATCAACTCGTATGTGTACCGTAAGAATATCTTTTAATTAGTTATTAGTATTTACGTGTTTCCCATCTCTGATCTCTATACACTTCTCTTTTTCAATGAGTTGGCGTTCTCTTGCTTTCAATGTTTCGAATTTGATTCCTGGAGGCACAGACTATATCCACTACTTATAAAACCCGGTTTTTATTAATGTTATGATTGCATCGTATTTTATTTTCGTTTATAAGTGTAATGTAAATACATTTTATGAATGTATTGCGAAACGTGAACAGTGAACCAAAAATGTTTTGGCACATCATCATTTTTAAAATGTACCTACGCGTATATTATTATGCTAAATTTTTCTATTACAATGGTGAATAGAGAGTGTCTCTCAGCAGAAATATAAATAAAAGTAATAACAAACAAAATCTCACCATAAAATCAAATTTCAAGTGATAGGTACTAAGAAGGATATTCACCAGTTAAAATTTCGATCCCAAAATGCTGTCGAAACCGAATAATTTATAATATCTGTGAGGTTTGTCATACATACTTATACTGTACTGTGTATATAAAGTAGTATAAATTCTTAAATTTCAGCCAGTTCAATTGAAGAATGTGTTCAGTAGAGCGTCAAGAAATTACAACAGTTTTTGGGGTTATTTGAAAGAAGGTGTACGTCGATAAGCCAGCAACAATTCAAGAGCTAAAATTTGGACCATCGGATGGAGGTGTGCCGCCGAGTTCGCGGCGGTCATTTGGCCGATATCACTACGCAACAAAATTTTTGTCCAAAGGATGTGGATAACAGTTTCTGGTGCAATTAGGTGTCAAAAACACGAAAAAATATTTAAAAATTTTTTTATGGTACATTTTTTTTTTAATTCCAGCTTTCGTGGAAAGTACATTCAGTATTTGAACCATATTTTTTCAAGTATAAGCCTGATTGAGCCGGACTATGCCTCAAATTAAATGGAATTATGAGGGCTACATCTGCTATATCGCTTTCACGTAGAATCTTTGGGTTAGTAACAGTCGTCAAAAATATGAGAAAAAAATGATTAAAAAAAAAACACTTTCCTGGTACAAAAAAAACTATAGAAATACAAAAAAAATCGAAGAAATTATTTTATCACATTTTTAAAAAGCCAGCATGCTAACGAAGAAAACACTGTATATTTGAAAAAATCTATGGATAGATGTAAAAGTTATGAGCGATTTTGTAAATGTTAGGGAAATTCAAAAAATCTTGTTTCATATTTTTTCGTTTTTAAATGATGGTTTTGCTTATATTAAATTCGCCATATCGTCGGCTCAATGCTATTTTGTTCCATACGCCATTTTGTATGATCGGTGAAAAACGCAATTTATTGTTTGAGTAAAAACGGGACTGAAGAGTTACACACTTTTTATTTCATAGGTTTCCCAACAGTGTTTGTATGATTCTAATGCATTTCTATGCCATTACATCCAAAAATAAGCAAGTTATAACAATGTTTGTACATGGCATTTTGGTCCATATCCACTTTTATTTTAATATTTTTTCGTATTTGTATTACATGGACCACAAAAAGGGTCGGTATGGAAGGACACTAATTTACACATTGTGATCGAAAGAACGTAAAATACTGAGTGAAAAATATAGGGCGATAGAAAAATTGAGACAGAACAAAAATATCGAAATTATTTCCCGTTATTCAGAGTAAAACAAATTTACCCTACCAATATCTCGAAAACTAGGCGAGATAGGAAAAAAGTGATTGCAGATTCTGAAAGAGCATGCTTGGAACCCATATTATCAACTCCTAACTCAAAAAACACAAAAATGGCGTATGGAACAAAATAGCATTAAGCCGACGATATGTGAGAGAGACATATAAGAGACATTGCACTTGCATTTTATTTTATGAGGATTGATGTCAGACATTATAAAATTATAGAGAGGACGAGGTTTTATGCAATGTGAGAGCTATATTGGATGAGATCCGCTCAGATAGAGGGTCATTCAACAATATTTGTAGTTTTTTTATGTATGAGGTTTCCATTCAGTTACGCCTTTTAGGTGCATGGACATTCCAGTCGAATGAAATTTCTTATTAATAAATTAGTGCGCCTTAAGAGATAAGTCGAGTTTCTGAAAAATATTACAAAGTTATATTTCGAAGTATGAGTAAAAGGCAAAGAACTTTTCAATGTGTAAATGATCCCGACAATTTCTGCTACATCTGCGGAAAATATGTAATTAAAACCAGTAAGGAAAGGCTAAAGTCGGGCGGTGCCGACTATATAATACCCTACACCACTCTCGTAATATTGAATAACTCTGATATATAAATTTTGTAATTCATGTATAAATTGTTTACATAAATTTACTTTTGGGACATTTTATACTTAAATAATACCCTGTACCACAGTGTGGTGTAGGGTATAAAAACGATTGGATCTAAAGAGCCAAATCGGATGAAACATATATATGGGAGCTATAGCTAAATCTTGACCGATTTTCTTCAAATTCGGTAGTGTTTGTTCATGGATCAAGAAACTCTACCATTCTAAATTTCAAAATGATTGGATGTAAAATACAGCTTCTTCAAGACTAAAGAGCAAAATCGGACGAAACATATATATGGGAGCTATAGCTAAATCTTAACCGATATTCTTCAAATTCGGCAATGTTGGTTCATGGATCATGAAACTCTACCATTCTAAATTTCAAAACGATCGGATGTAAAATACAGCTTCAATAGGACTAAAGGGCCAAATCGGACGAAACTTATATATGGGAGCTATAGCTAAATCTTAACCTATTTTCTTCAAATTCGGCAATGTTGGTTCATGGATCAAGAAACTCTACCATTCTAAATTTCAAAATGATTGGATGTAAAATACAGCTGCTTCAGGACTAAAGAGCAAAATCGGACGAAACATATATATGGGAGCTATAGCTAAAGCTTAACCGATTTTCTTCAAATTCGGCAATATTGGTTCATGGATCAAGAAACTCTACCATTCTAAATTTCAAAACGATTGGATGTAAAATACAGCTTTTATAGGACTAAATGGCCAAATCGGACGAAACATATATATGGGAGCTATAGCTAAATCTTAACCGATTTTCTTCAAATTCGGTAGTGTTGGTTCATGGATCAAGAAACTCTACCATTCTAAATTTCCAAATGATTGGATGTAAAATACAGCTTCTACAGGACTAAAGAGCAAAATCGGACGAAACATATATATGGGAGCTATAGCTAAATCTTAACCGATTTTCGGCAATGTTGGTTCATGGATCAAGAAACTCTACCATTCTAAATTTCAAAACGATTGGATGTAAAATACAGCTTCTATAAGACTAAAGGGCCAAATCGGACGAAATATATATATGGGAGCTATATCTAAATCTGAACCGATTTCAACCAAATTCAACAGCGATCTTAACAGCCGCGAAATACTCTAAACTGCAAAATTTCAGAACGATCGGAGTGAAATTGCGACCTGTAGTCGACGAACAACTTTACATGGACAGACGGACGGACAGGCAGACATCGTTAAATCGACTCAGCTAGTGATTCTGAGTCGATCGGTATACTTTAAGGTGGGTCTAGCTGTGTTATTTTCAGGTGTTACAAACATCTGCCGTGAAACAAACTTATAATACCCTGTACCACAGTGTGGTGTAGAGTATAAAAATCGACGTGCGTTTGGTAAAATAATAGCAGAAATATATGTGTAATATTTTGGTATACGAGTTAAAAATATGAACATACCGTGGACACCTAGTATTTTGTGTAATTCGTGCCATGTAAATCTTACTCGATGTGGAAGAATGCGGTAAGTACTTTAAAATTAATGTATTACAATGTTTTGTGGAATAAAACGTTTTAATTTTAGACTTCACGTGCAATTTGGAATGCCACTGATTTGGAGACAACCATTCATTCACGATACGGACTGCTATCAAAAACCGTCGATTCCCATTGCTCATGCTGTCAACACTAAGGAATCATACGAAACGATGGCTAAATTGATCAAATACATAAAATATGAACATGACTGGAAAATTTGTTGCGATTAGTTGGTATGTTATGCCTCTGGGAAAGCCGATATTTTGCCACCACTGCAAGCTGGGGCTCTTTTAAAAATTGTAAAATCCTTAAGGAAAGATGGCAATTCACTCTCATATTTAAAAAGTTTATTTTAAAGTCTTTCTTATCAAAAAATCGAAGAAGGAGTTTTTGATGGGCCTAAAATAAGGAAACTGACGAAAGATGTGAATTTCGAATCATATTTGACGTCGGATGAAATTGCAGCATGGAGGTCGTTTAAGCTTGTAGTTAAATTTCCTTGGATCCAACAAAAGCCCGCAATATGAAACAATGATTAATGATTTGTTAAAAAATTCTGAAAAAATTGGTTAGAAATATATTTTTTATATTTATGTATATAACACATATGTATGTATTCTTCCAACTTATTTTTCGCTTTATGTATTCCAACAGGTGTAAATATGTCCCTCAAAATTCATTTCTCGCATTCTCATTTAAACTTTTTCCCCGAGAATCTTGGCGACGTAAGTGACGAACATGGCGAAAGGTTTCACCAAGAATTGAAGTCCATCGAGCGGCGTTACCAAGGGCACTGGGATGAAAGAATGATGGGAGAGTATATTTGGTTCCTCATTAGAGATACCGATTCCGAAATCTACAAACGTCAACAAAGAACTCACAATTACTTCTAATGAAACTTGTTCATGTAAATAAACTCAAATGTACAAAATATAAATAAAAGTAATAAATAAAATCGCTATTTAAACAGAAATTTAAAGAAAAAGGTTTTTTTAAATTCTCTTACCTCTACCAAAATGGCTATAATTTCTACACTTATCCATAGATTTTTTTCAAATAGGCATTATTTTACTTTTTCCAATTTGTTTAATGACTGTTACTAAACCACTGTTTCTAAGTGAAAGATATATTTCCAACATTGGTAGCCCACATTAATAGCTTAAATTTAACGTATACGTCGACCTGATCGGGCATATACTCCAAAAATTATAGTGCAAATACTAAGGGTACCTTCGGCGATAATAGTACTTTTAATAAAAAAAATTTAAAAAAAAATGTATCTATAAAAAAATTTTTGGTTTTGATTTTATATAACAGTATGCCACAATCTATTCAACAATATAATTTTTAGGTCAAGGACACAAACAATTTTTTTTGTTGCATAGTGTGTTTTGTTCCATACATAATTGAACCATACCAATATTATCATAATAACAAGAAATGACAATAATTTCCTAAATAATTTGTGTTTCATTCAAAATCAACATCGGCCCTTAAAATTTAACCACCCTTTATAATACATGAATCGGTCGAGCGAAAGACTCGAGGTAGCCCTAAAAGA
The DNA here is from genome assembly GCA_963930755.1 of Eudasyphora cyanicolor. NCBI lineage: Eukaryota > Metazoa > Arthropoda > Insecta > Diptera > Muscidae > Eudasyphora > Eudasyphora cyanicolor. The sequence goes on along the minus strand of OZ005736.1, from coordinate 157,319,879 downwards.
GCAGATTTACTTGGGAAAAGTCCCATATGGCCAGCTCATTAAGTATCGGAGATATATGGGTACTCAGATATCGGCTATATATACCAATTATTGCAACGCTGATATCTTGAAAACTAGAATACATGGTAGGTCGAGCAAAAAACAGAAGTACCTACTAGCCAGTATATTCACTGTGAAAAAATGACCTCAACTCACGAATTTATCTTCACACCCATTATTTAATTCCTCCTCCTATTCGTCTCTGAAGCTTGAGCAAAAGTCCAATAAGGCAGTGACCCGTCATGACATACACGATAAGTGAGACGTCCGGTCTCATTAGAGTTGTGTAGTTCGTGAACGAACTAGTTCAATTGAACGGGACACTTTACTGAACGGTACGTACTAGCTCACACAACTCCTTCATTTCAGCTCAGTAGTTCAGTTCACAATGTCTTTTTCTTCAATCCAGTCATTTCGTTCTCTCTTCTCAGCTGTTATGTGTTGTTACCATTTTTATGTCAGGATTATACTTATACAGGGTTTTCAAACAAGAGGTGTTATTTTTAATCACCCGGTATTTCGGTAGCTGTCACTTTTGAAGCTTGTATTCTTTGACATTTCACAAGTAGAAACTACGCCATAACTAAAAATGGAACGATACACGATTCAACAACGCATATTAAAATTCGAAAAATCATCTTGACAGATGAGGCCCATTTCCACCTCGGTTGCTACGTCAACAAGCAAAGTTGTCGCATCTGGGGCTCGGAAAACCCAAGAGTTATTGTTGAAAAGCCTGTGACTGTTTGGTGCGGTTTATGGTCCGGCGGGGTCATTGGACCTTACTTTTTCGAAAATGAGGTTGGATCAACAGTTACGGTGAATGGATTGCACTATCAAGAGATGATTAATGATATTTTATGGTCGGAGTTGGATGGTATTGATCTGGACAACGTTTTCTTTCAACAAGACGGCGCTACGTGCCAACCAAGCAACGAAACCATTGCTCTGTTACGGCAAAAGTTTCCGGACCGTGTTATCTCTCGAAGAGGTGATCACAATTGGCCAACGAGATCTTGTGATTTAACACCTTGCGACTTCTTCTTTTGGGGCCACGTGAAAGATAAGTTCTACGCCAACAGCCCAGCGTCGATTCAAGACCTCAAATATAGAATTCGTGAGGCTATCTATGACATAGGGCAGACACTTTGAGATTTGCTTATGGAAAATTTCATGAAAAGGATATGGTCCTGTAAGCGTGGTCGTGGTGGCCATTTGGCTGATGTTGTTTTTCATTATTAACGGCATAACTTCCTCTTTATTATGAAATAATTTATCATTTATCTCAAAAAATGGGATTTTCCTTTGAATACCAAAATAACACCGCTTGTTGGAAAATCCTTTGAAATGCCCAACTCTACGCCACATCAGCCTGGATTGTATGCAGTTATTGACTAGTGTCCACCAATTATTTGTTGCCGTAAGGGCACTATCTCTCAAGAAGAACTTGTAGGTAGCTCTAGACATGCCCACATATTTCACATCCCCTAGAGTGTGTAATATAGTTCCTAGGCTTCCAAGTTCATCTGCTTTGTTGTTCCTTTATATGTCCCTGTTGCCCGGCACCCAAATCAGGTGAATATTGAGCTATCTCGCCAAGATAGTCGAGGACAGTTTTGGAATCCAGGAATATAGTTTCCATGGACTTGATAGCAACCTGGCGAGCAGAGAAATTATTGATACCGATTTTGGTTATAACAATAATTTGCAGCCATTATGCATTGCGATTAACATTACGATTAAAATGTTTTGTTGACTAGCCGATTCCGCAGACGTTGTCCTGTACCAAAAGGGGCGTGGCGATAATGCCCACTTTTTACCGCTCTATAGATACTGTAAAAGAATTAGACTGCACAAAGTTTCAACTATTTATATGCACTGAAGGACCATTTTGTACAAAGCTATCTCTTTGTACAAAATGGTCCTTCTGTGTGAGAAGTACCAAAATGTTCGGGGCCACTTCGCCCATTTTTCTCAAGGTGATAGCTACAGATAAACTATTACTATGTGTGGAATTACAGAGGATTCGTATAGGTAGTATATGTAGATGTTATTAGAAAATCAAGAAGGGGTTTATCAAAATGGCCCATAATCGAACTTAGCCTGAGATAGGAAAAAATATTACCAAATGCAAAATTTTAAGTAAATCCGTTACTCCTTTCGAGTGTTGTCGTTTGTACCAGCCGGGGGATCTACGAATCCTATAGTTCCCATCTATACCCAGGATGGGGACTCTAGAGTGATCCCAGATGTAGATCCTGACCAGTCCTGGATTTTCTGGAATCTTACTGGTAGTATTTTCGGCTACGCAGTCTGACCAGAGTACTTAATCTGGTACCACAAGAATCTGGAACGTAGGTTCTGGCCTGACTATTGGTCGTTGTTGTTGTTGTTGTAGCTGTATATGTGTTTGTTATCCATTAGTAGTTTTCATTCGCCTTGTATAGTGGGTTCTGCTGTATTTGCTTCCAGGCCGAGGAAGATGGCCGCTTCCACTGGTTGGGTCCAAAGAGACCTGGGAACAAGTTGAGTAGTTTTGGCAGGGCAAGTAAAAAGGTGTAGTGTATCGTGTGGTCCCTGGTTACAAGCGGGACATATGTTCGACGTGGTGCCATCAATCCTTGCCCAGTATGAATTGACGCGGCTACACCAGCCAGATCTTAATTGGGCCAAAAGTACTCTTGTCTGCCGCGGTAATTCCTCTTCCTCTGAGGCCGCTGATGGAGGGTGGTCTCCTAGTACGACATTGACTCTGTAATTATTCACGGCATCAGCGAGTGATTATTCACTGCGTCAGAGTGTATGTCAGCCAGACCTGCCTTGTAAGCTCTTTGATCTAGAAGTTCTCTCTTGTAGCGTTGGACCTCGCGCTCTAGATCATGAAGGTCTTTCCTGATCTGCCTGGGAGGTGGGCGCCTATCCACTAGATGGTGATTGGGATGTCTGGGACGGTAGCAATCAAGCAGATACTACTTCGTCAGCAAAAAATTGTGTCGTCGCACGGTTATGATCTTCGTCTCCTCATGTAAGTGGTCCGCAGAAGACATGAGGAGGCACCCTGTCGCCGTTCTCAGGCATTTTGGCAGGTCTGTATATTCTTCCACTGCGTCTCGCTCACATTCGGTGACCACACTGGTGCTGCATAGTAGTACTACTACTGCTATTGGTGTGGTCCTATCGTGGTGGGACATCATGGTGGCTGTGGTTGATACCAAATCGCTGGGAGAGAATAGTCTCGAATGTGGATTTGCAAAGCAACAGGTGTCCAGAAACACGGAATTGATTGGTAGACGCATCTATTCACCCAGGTGCTTAGAGTAAGTCATTTGAGCAATACAATACAGAAATACAATTTTTGCAAAATTCCAGGAACCAATCTCAGAAATAAACCAACTTCACACAACAGTAACGTTATTATATGTATATGTATGTCTTTTCTTTAAATTGACTTGACAATTTTCGATTTTGGGTTATGACACTATTTAAACAAATTAGCTATATATTTAAATTGCATAAATATTTATGGACACATACTCGTATTGCTACTCACTTGATAATATTTTGCAAGTGTCAGCAAACCACTAAGACCCCTCCGAATGCCATGTTCATCGCTTCTGCCCACCAACTCCAAATGTAATATATTTAATAAATTCACTATGGATTCCGAATTTGGATCGACAAACCACTTTGCCATATGTACCAATGTGGATATTTCCAATTTCTGAATATTTCGTTTCAAGATTTGCATGTGACGATACATAGAATCTATGCGATTGCGTATCCGTTCAATGCGAAAGAAGAGCATACTCGCTTGACTGTTAGAGATAACAGAGTTCATTGTAGCTTCTCTGAAGGCAATCATCATGTGTGCATGCTGCAATAAGAACAATGTACGCCGCGAATACATATACATACATAAATTATTTGATTTCGTGACAATGGAATTTGTAAGCAAACAAAAAAGGGCTTACTTTATCTACCATATTGTCAATATCCTGACTAACAACATTGATATGGGACATTACTTTCTTCTGTTTGTCTCTTAGCCATGGTAATTCCAACTGATCCTGCCGCCCGGCTGTTTCAGAATGGTTTACTCCACCACCAAATAGTTGTTCACCAAAATGATATGTTACTTCTAGGATATCTTGTAGATCTTCGATAAAACAATGCGTTCTCAAGGCACATATTGCACATAGGGTCGTCGAAAGTAGAAATCGCCCCCACATCATTATTTTTTATGATGTTACTCTCTTCACACTACTATCTGCACTAAAAAGTATTGAACAATTCTTCTGTTTTTTACAGTTAATTTGTAGATAAGGAAGTCTCACTGAGTACTTTTGCACAGTGATGGCGTACATGATTCCGAATAGGAAAATACATTTTTGTTTTGACTTCAACGAAAGCAGGGCGTTTGGAGTTTAGGCAAGGCCACATCAGCCTGGAACGTATGCAGTTTCTAGGACGCTATCTCTCAAGAAGAGCTCTTGTGGGTCACTAGAGGCAGGCCTACATATTCCAGTTCTTCTGGAGCGTGTAAGGTAGGTCGTAGTGTTGCAAGTTAATCTGCCTTGCAGTCCCCTGAAATGTCCCTATGACTCGGCACCCATTTCCGGTGAATATGGAACGGTTCAGCCATCTCTTTAAGAGATCTGGAGCAATCGAGGACAGTTTTTTAATTCAGGAATACAGTTTCCAGAGACTTTATAGAAGCCGGACTATCAGGGAAAATATTGATACCGACTTTAGTCAGAACCATTCTGCTATCTGTTTAATCCATCTACTGCCGATTAATATTGTGGCTAGAGAAGTTGCATCCAGACAAGTTGCAAAGATTAAACAATTTATCAATGTGGAAGTAAAAGAATGATCACATGAGGATATAACGATAGGTCGTAGTGTTGCATGTTAATCTGCCTTGCAGTTCCCTGAAATGTCCCTGTGACTCGGCACCCATTTCCGGTGAATATGGAATGGTTCAGCCATCTCTTTAGTAGATCTGGAACAATCGAGGACAGTTTTTTAATTCAGGAATACAGTTTCCAGAGACTTTATAGCAGCCGGACTATCAGGGAAAATATTGATACCGACTTTAGTCAGAACCTGACAGTCATTCTGGTCATGGTCATAATTTACTTCGACAGACAGATTGCCATTAAATCTCTGGAGGCTACATCCCTAAATTCACAAACAGTCCTCAGCTGCCGCAGATCTCTCAACGAGATGGCTGAGCAGTTTAACATGCGAGTATACCTCATATGGGAACCTGTCCATAGGGATATCCGGGGGAACTGCAAAGCCAATTAACTTGCTAGGAAAGGCACGACGAGTCCAATTACTTTTGCAGAATCTGTGGAGAAGGAGAAACTGCTTTGTTACTGTCCCGTATTGAGTAAACGACGTCTGGAAATACTGGTTTCAGCCTTTCTAGGAAGTCTGAAAGATCATGCTAGCACCGATGTTCGTATAATTGAGAACTGTGTGCATCTAACAGGTTGGTTCACATGAGGTGCAGCTGGGCCCGTGATATATTTGGGACTATGTGAGCTGGTAACTCCGGCTGTACCCTAACATAATCTATCTCTATAATAGCTACGATTTCTGCCATGATCAGATAGACTTTTTGCAATAGATAGCTCAAGCTACTCAAAAATGGCACAAAATTCCACTTGGTTGTTGAGTTTGGAAGTACATAAATCTCCCATGTCCTGGGATATGACCATTCCATTCTGATCTATCATATCAGGTATACAAGTGATATTTCTTGTTAAAGTGTGTCTAGACATATTCTAATCCACAATGACGGGAAGGCGTTGGCACTATGTCCGTTACCATTTCTTGAGCGGAATGCCAATTCCACATTCCCTAAGTCGATTAGAAGTATATGCGGTATATTGCAATGCTATAATGTCTAGCGACATTAAATGTATACTAACAGTTGGTGTCGTTCTCAAAGCACCAATGATCGATGATGATTATCGCGCAGAAAGTGGATTTCTGCAGAACTGTCCACTAGACGACAATTCTGTACGGCATTTACGGTTTGACTTTGTTATATACAACCAATAAACTATTCGCGGGTTCAGACCCCAGCGTTGAAGTTTAACTTCCTGTCTAGTAAAATACCTAAGTATTTTACGCTTTCAGAGAAGAAAATTTCAATACCTCTTCTGCTGAAAATAGCTAGTTCCGCTTTGGTTAACACCAAGACCATTATCGGAAGGCCATATGCGATTGTATGAAGGGCCTGCCGTTGGATGTTTATTTCCTCGAACACCTATTGCCACGTCATCTGCATAGGAATTAACCTTAACACTCATCATCTCCAGAGAATGCAGATATTGGTCATGGAGAGATTCCATAGCAGAAGAGACAGAACAACCCCTGCTGAAATATCTATGGAGATCAGCTAACGAGCTGAAATGCGTCTCTTAATCAGAAGGATGTGAATGCTAGCAACCCTCAGGGTTGCTAGAGCCCTAATTATAGCGTCCGGACTTATGTTATTGAAGACCCCATCCATATCTAAGAAAGCTACAATATCATATTCCTTAACAGAGAGATATCCTTCAATGAAACTAATTACTTTAGATCATGCAGGGCGGTTTCGGTAGATTTGCCCTTCATGTAGGCATGTTGTTGATTGGACAGTAACCTGTGATCAATTTGAGTCCTAAGGTAACTATCTATCAATATATAATATAATAAGAGACATATAGATGTCGACTCAATATAGTTTTAGTTTATGTCTTGCGTCGAATTTACATTACGTACGTATAAAAATTATGGACCTCTTTTTAAATAATGCTTATTGAATTCGTATATTTTTTTCATTCTTACATATCATAAAAACCGAGAACATTTTTAAATTTTATTAATAATTTAACACAATTCTCTTTATCTCATTTCAGAGTTTCTTCTATGAAATCTTAGCTGGTATTTGGGTACGCAACGGCTTGCAAATCAAAGGTCAGGCCATGACCTACATCCAGGCGAACTTTTGCAATTCCATGGCCGATATGGATTTATTCTTTTTGCAAATTTGTGCCACCAATTTGCCACAATATTTCTTCCTGCAAAACACCATTGAGCTATTCGGCGTTGCCCAATGGCTGGAAACGGCACCGCTCAAGCAATCACAGAAAATGGAGCAAACCTCCATGCTTGAAGGTTTTCTAACATTCCTCGCAACACTGGTGACAAGTCGAACCAATTTGGGCAATGATGAGGCCACTCAATGTATCATAGAAATTAGTGCTCTCTTGGCCACAGAGAATAAAACCCATTCGCAGTTATTGGAATTAATGCCCGAGCGTTCGGGAAATGTGCATACGAAGAATTTCGAAACCTTTTTGAAACAGCTCTCTGTGTATAAGGCACCCTCGTCGGGGTCAGAAAATCTGGAACAAGGCCTATTCACGCCCATCGATGAGGTATGGGAAGAATACTATGATCCATTACATGTTCTACTAAGAGCTGTGCATCGTCGGGACTTCCAGTCTTCGCTGGATCGTTTTACGAACTATGTGAAGACGAAAAATCGTATGCCCGCCAGTGGTAATTTGTGGCCGCCATTCCGTTTACCTCGTCCGGTGGGCGCTGCATTCACCGACCCCTGTCGTATACTGAATTCCCGTGTCTTCCATTCTACAATATTGTCGATATTGTATCGTGCTGTGCATTCTCGTGATGTATCAGAACATCTATTGGCCTTAGCAGTTTTCCTTTTGGAAATTGCCATCGAAACGAGCGAAGATACCAAATCTGGGGGCAATGATAAAGCCGCCGTGGTCGAGTGCGAAGATCAACACAAGCCTTGTTATCCCTTCGGCATGCGGCGGGATCCTCCCAAGTTATTCAAATGTTATCCAACCGATAATCTTAGCTGCAATTTAAGACATGTGGTTTCGAAAATCTCCCTGAAGTCGCAGGAACCTCAAGTAACTCCAGCCCATTATCGTTCGAATCCATTTTACACCGATGTCGATTACGATCTCGACGATGGCCATAGCATGGATATAACGCCCGCATGGGGATACGATCGTAATTTGAGTGTAGTTCACAGCGCGTCGGCTCCCAATTCTACCACCACCTCAACCGCTATTGTGCCTATGCGTCTGCAGAATATGGAAGTTGCACTGCCAGCTGATCTCTCCGTAGTTCCCGAAACGGGTTTGGTAATACGGCAAGATAGTCAGGACGATGACTCATTGAGGGAAATTGAGAATGCCAGTGGTTCTACATCGCCAGCCATGGAATACCGTTTCTCGTTGCAGCCAATAACGATGTCGGCGGAAAATACAGGCATGGAGGTGGTATTGCGTGATGGTCAGGCCCCGGGACCTTCAAATGCGGCAGCAACTCAGCAGGGGGGCACACAAAATCAAAGACAAAACCAGTCGGACATGTTCCCGCCGACAACGCCCAACACCATAGGTAGTCTAATACCCTTTCCTCGGGTACAACCCGTGGCGGTACCAAGTACAAATATGGATATCATACCTTCCAATGCCGGAGCATTGGGAGTGGGTCGAACACGTCTTGCCTATGAGGTAAGCAATCGCAAGCGGTCGGTGGAAAATGCCATCGATGGCCACAGCAAAGATGATGTTATAATTGACGAGAGTATACTCTCGCTACTGCTGAAACTGCACTCTCAGTTAAGTGGCACTCTCGACAGTTTCTCGGTCGCCGATGATGAGCCCGAAGAAGAGATATCGGCAGTGCCGCCCTCGTCGTCGTCAACTTCTGCCATGGATGTAGACTGCGAAGATTCTGCGGAACCTTCAACTTCATCGGCAGCAGCAGCTGCCGCCTCTAGTCAAACGAAAAAACGTAATATTAAAGTTTCCGATTCACGTGTCGGTGATGGGCCCTTCTTCATTGGAAATCTCCTGAGGAAAATATCAAAACATGATGAATTATGTGCTCAAAACATAGATGAAATACGACGCAAACTTTGGCCTAATCAAAGGGAGAAACAGGCGGAAGCCAAAGCCCGAGAAGCTAAGGAGAAAGAGGAACGTCGCAAACGGGCCCGTGAGAGACAAATGAAAATGATGCAAGAATTTGCCAACAAACAGAAAGAATTCATGCAAACTGCAGCAGCCACCAATATGGATGCCGGCATGGAGGAGGAAGAAGAGTTATATGAAGAACAACCCCGCGAAAAAGAATATGACTGCATCATTTGCAATTGTACCACACCCAGCACGGAAGCCAATCCCATTGGCCTGGTCGTACTGGTGGAATCCAGTGGCATTGTGGGGCATCGTCGACGTATCACCGAAAGACTACCACTACCTCTAATGTCCGAAGATGAAGAGAGACTGAAACATAGCACCCGTCTGGCGACGGAATTCAATCGTCGTACCGAACTTTTGAGTTTGAAATTCGGCGAAGAATCTTGGTATCTTTCTAACAATATGGCTTATGAAAATGGTGTTCATGTTCAATCGTGTGGCCATCACGTGCATCTCAGTTGTTTGGATGCTTATTTGAAGACATTGTATGCCAGCCAAAGACAACATCAGCACGAGAGAGGAGAATTCTATTGTCCGGTGTGTAGGCAGCTTTCGAATTCGGTACTACCGCTGAGTCCACAATTGGATCGTCCTACACCAGTAGTGCGATCCGGAACACAGCCCTTTGAACAGCTGGTGTCGGAGTTAACCAATCTTATAAAGGAGAATGAAAGACCACCGGTAAGTTTTTAAAATTGGGATTAAATGTCTGGACATTTCATTTTTGAGGACGATAATTTTTTTTTGCGGCATAACATATTTTAATCAATTTAGATACATAGGATGATCTTAGTGTATAACATAGTTTTTTTTGAGCTGCCTGTGATTCTAAAAAAAAGTGATGTTGTTCGAAGAAGATAAATTGGAAGAAAATAAATTTGTTTCACCATAAATGACTATTAGACGATTAAAAACATGTTATTTTTTATTTTGATGTTTCCCTATGCGGGGTTGGTCTGTTATTGATCTTATTTTATGTTTTTCTCACTGTGTTGAGAAAAACATAGAAACATAACTGAAGATCAAAGAGTTCCTTCTAAGTGAAGGAAGGTATTTTGAATAGTCATTATTTTTGGACAAAATCAGACAAGTCGACCAAATGGACCATCTACTATACATTAGACGACTATTTGGGCCACTGTTCTGCAGCTGACGACCAATAAGGATATCTACTCTGCAGCAGATTATCAATTGCGTCATCTACGCTCCAACAGACGACCATTTGTGTCATCTACTGTTCAGTAGACAACCGATTGGATCACCTACTCTAAAGTAGAAATACCAATCGGGTAATTTACTCTACAGTAGATGATCAAACGGGTCATTTACTCTACAGTAAACGACCAATCGTGTCATCTGATCTACAGTATACGTTCAATTTGGACATCCACTCTACAGTGGACGGTCTATCAGGACATCCACTCTATTGTAGACGACTAATTTAGTCAAACAAGGACTACGCACGAAAAAAATTCGCCCTTATTTCAGTTGGCGTCGTCGACGTCGATTCTTAGTCGACACTGTTTAGATTGACGACTTCATAAATTTTGAAATATTTTTAAATATTTTTAAGTTATAAAAAGGGTTTTTGCTAGTTCATGGATACCAAAAACATTCGTTTTGGCGTAAAGATGACAAAGCTAGAACTTCATAGATATGACGAAAATGATGTAATGACGTCGACGACGCCAACTGGAATAAGGGCGATTATGCTATTCCATTTTCATAGGCGCCATTTTTCGATTTTGGTACGTCAATGTCATCAAAACCTACGTGAGTAAAATTAGCTCAATCGACCAGTTATATATTTAAATATGGATAGCCAATAAAAAGTACGTAAATGGATTATTAAAAATTTCTGAGGAAATTTATGTTGTTCACAAAAAACCAATTGCTAGGAAGGCGGTGATGTCCGGCATTAAGTTTATATAGTCAGAAGAAGACTTAAGGAAATCTTAACCATGAATAGGAAACCTGGCGGTTGCAGAAAAGGGGTTTTTTTAGACCACAGAAAGGTTAAGGAAATAATAGGAGGAAAAAATTAAAAAAATAATTATGAAGCAATACTTAGAGTTCGAATTGCAATTGTATTTTCAGTTAATGTATGATTGCTGAATCATGGATGATGAGATTTACGTGTTATCTGACTTTTTGCCATTACAATGGAGTTACGTGTACAAAAGAAATCAAAGATTCCCAAAAAGTGTTTAGTATGGCTAGCTATTTGCACATATGGAGAAAGAAACAGCATATTTCTAGCCATGGGAGCCATAAATACTGAAGGGTATCTCAAAGAATGCCTACCAAAGAGTTACTTTCATTTATAAGAAAAACGTCTCTAAATTTGTCAGGCCTTGTATTTACAGCTATTGAGTGGTACCTGTCGAATAACATTTTATTTGTAAGAAAGGAGGTTAATTCATCTAACTGCCCGGAAGTAGATCCAAAAGGAAGATATTCGGCCTTAGTTAAAAGGACGTTAAAGTCCACTAAAAGACAATCAAATTATGGCACTTAGTTGAAGAGAGTGTGTGCCACATGCTCCGCAAATGTAGCAAACACCACCATTAAATTCCTAATGGCAGGGTTTTGTGCAAAACTCAAAATTTTTCTAAAAAAAATAGTTAATAAATGTAACTCAAAATTTATAATAATAATGAATACTGCCTTATGTAAAAAAAGAGTAAACTCTGGATTAATCAGAACTCAAAAAAAATTATAAAAAGTTTAACATTTGTTCCTTACGCAGTCCTTACTCTAAAGTAGACGACCAATCGGGACATCCATTCTACTATAGACTACCAATTTCGTCATCTACTCTAAAGTAGACGACCAATAGGGTCACCTAGTTTGCAGTAGACGACCAATCGGGTCATCTACTCTGCAGTAGACGTCCAATCGGGTCATCTTCTCTGCAGTAGACGACCAATCAGGTCATCTACTTTACAGTGGACGGTCTGTTGGGTCATCTATTCTACAGAAGACGACCAATTGGGTTATCTAGTCTGCTGTATTTGGCAAATTGGACTATCTACTCTACAGTAAACCACCAATTGGGCCATCTACTCTACAGTAGACGATCAATTGGGCCACCTACTCTACAGTAGACGACTAATTAGGTTATCTAATCCACGGTCTCATTTAGAATAGATGGCCCACTTGGATGTTTCATAGGAAGTAGAGAAAACAAAAAATTTAGACATCTTGCGAAAAAAAATTAGATATGCATTTTTTTAAAATATTTTTTTTTTTATTTATATATTTTTTAATTTAACCATCAATCACTACAATTCACAGATCTCAACGAAACTATCCGAAGCCATGGGTCGTGCAATGGAAGATATGACAAATATAACACACCGCAAAATGAAACGCATACCACCCACGTTCCGTAGCCTTTTCATCTTTGTTACCTCAATAGCACGCACTAATCTCGAGTCCGAAATCATACAAAGAGGTGGTACTCTCTGTACTACAAATCCCATACGTTATAAGGCAAAACGAGACTGTATTGTACCGCTATTACACGTACTCTCGGTACATGTACGAGTACTGGTCGAATGGCCGCTCTGGAGTTCGTGGGCTTCACTGGCTGGTATGCCAGTAACAGATATCGCACCTGTGCCCTCGCACTGTCGCGAAGTAATACCGGCCATTTTGGCGGATCCCATAGCATTACTGTTGAAGTTTATACTCTTGGCGCCTCTACATTTAGATCAGGGTAAGTATAGGAAACTAAGACACTGATTGATTTAAACAATTCTCTCTTTGTGCATCTCCTTTCAGAATATTTTACTTGTATGGTGAAAGTTATGTACAATTTATTGTACTACCAAATTGTGGTCCAACTTTGTGTTACTTTGACTGATCTCGAGTGTGATTACATTTTGGCTAACTTTGATGTTTCACCATCTGTGGAGTCGCAATCATCATCGTCGTCATCATCTTCCAGCCGTCGTAATTCTGTGCGATCCTCGCCGAACGCTTACTTGGCCAGGGCTATGGCCTTAGTTTTGAAGAATACTAATCGATTGTCTCACTTAAGGCGCGATAGTATACCTTCCACCTCGGCAGCAGCTTCTGCTATGAATTCCGACGCTGATGTTGGGGGTGTTAGTAGCTGCAGTAGTAGTGGTGGCGTGGCTGAAACTCCCAGCACTTCATCCTTGGTCGGTGTTGAAGTCAATCTCAAGTCTATGGAAATGCAATTGCAGACACTCTGTTTACCCTTTCTGCGCATAGCTGCTTTGTTGCGTCAACATTTGTATAGACATGAAATGCCGGAAATTTCAGCGCCAGGCCTGGAGTTTGTGCGTTTAGTTTACTATCTCGAACTGGTAACAGACTCTATGGATTGGGATTGCTTTAATGCCTCCAAAGGTTTGTGCTTCATACCCGGCGGTTCGGAGGATACTTTACCGAAATTCTGGTGTAAACAACTAATGAATATTCGACCACCCACGGACACGGTACGAGAATTAGTAATTCTCAATCAACACGCATCTTGGCAGCAACCCAAATTATTGGAATTACCAAGAGAATATGAACGATTGTTTACGGTATGTCACGACAGACAAGCAAGAATACTATGTGAATATGAATTTAATTCTTTTTCTCTGGTTTTTAATATTTGTAGTATTATCATGAAAGACCTTGTCTGAATTGCTATAAAGTACCTAAGGAAAGTTCCATTTGTTTATTGTGCGGTACCATTGTGTGTCTAAAGCAAAACTGTTGTGCCGAAAATGAATGCTGTGAAGCTGTTAGGGTAAGTTGCAGTTATTATATTTATGTATTTCTATAACATTCCCATATAAAATGGCCGTCCCTATGTGGGCAAAAAGTCGGAATTTGGAAAATACTGCATACTTAACTCCAGTTTTCAAACTTTAAAAATGTGTTAGAGAAGTGCTGTTTTCGGGGAAAGGGCAATGAAAATGTTGCACTTTTTTGCAGAAAAGAAATCGCCATTAGATAATTTAAATCTCATATTCATTTTAATAATTTTATTATTTTACGAGTATTATTTAACGATTGCTTTGAGTAATTAAGTAAATTGTATTCGAATATTTCGGAGTAGTAAATTCTTTTCGAGTAGAAAACAGCTGCTTTATATTATGCATATTGTAATTTATTTATAAATGGGCCAAATGGCCTTTAATTTAAAATAAATGAAATGAAATTATCATATCTTACTTGGATGGAAGATAGTAAGTCAGACTTTGAAACTTCATTATGTCCTCGACTCAACAAATCAGTTACAACGCTGTTACCGCACAACGAATAGACAATTGCATCTGAATATGCATGAATTCAACGTCGCATCCAGAGATAAGCATCTCTCCCTAACAAACCAACAGAATCGTAGAAGGTTTTGTACAGAATAAAGAGGAGAAAAATTGTTGCAGAATTGTAGTTACGATTTGAAAATATATGACACCCACAAATAACGGGTGATCCAAGTAGAGATACTTTTTTCAATAGCCTTTTTTGACAGATCACGTGTGAGTCGTATTACGCTGTCATGTTATTTTTGTTAAGTATTGTTTGGCATTTCATCATGGAAAGATGAACAACGTTTACAAATCGTTCAACTTTATTACGAAAATTCACGTTCTGTGAGGAATGTGTTTCGTGCACTTCGTTCAACTTATGGTCAACATAATCGGCCTACTGAGCGTACTATTCGCAACACCATCACCCATCTTGAGATCCAGCATTCATTATTGGATAATATTCGACCGAATAGACCACGTCCAGCACGCAGTGAAGAAAATGTAGCGGCCGTAGCTGAGAGTGTACACGAAGACCGTGGAGAGACAGTCGGCGCCGTTCGCAAAAACTCGGACTGAGGCGCGAGATCTTAAATTGAAAGCATAAAAATACAGCTTGTGCAAGAACCGAAGCCGCCCGACCTTCCCAAGCGACATCGCTTCGTTTTATGGGCTCTTGAAAAGTTCCAAGAAGATCCGACGTTTTCGAGCCAAAGTTTGTTCAGCGATGAGGCAAATTTCTGGCTCAATGGGTATGTAAACAAGCAAAATTGCCGCATTTGGGACGAAGAGCAACCTGAAGAGATTCAAGAGCTGCCACTTCATCCAGAAAAAAACAACGGTTTGGTGTGGTTTGTGAGCCGGTGGAATCATCGGTCCATATTTCTTCAAAAATGATGCCGGTGAGAACGTAACCGTCAATGGCGACCGTTATCGTGTCATGATAACCGACTATTTGATGCCTGAAATTGAAGCTCGTGATCTCAGCGACATTTGGTTTCAACAAGACGGCGCCACTTTCCACACATCGCATCAATCAATGGATTTATTGAGAGCACTTCGGTGAGCTGAAAATTTCACGATTTGGGTCGGTCGATTGGCCACCAAGATCGTGTGATATCACACCGTTAGACTGTTTCCCGTGGGTATATGTAAAGTCTAAAGTTTATGCGGACAAACCCGCTTCGATTCAGGCCTTGGAGCAAAACATCACGCGTGTCATTCGCCAGTTAGCAGTCGAAATGCTCGAACGAGTCATCGAAAATTGGACTCAACTGATGGACCATCTTAGACGTAGCCGCGGCCAACATTTGATAGACATAATCTTCAAAAAAAAACGCCAATGAATGTTCTTTCAAATGATAATAAACATTCCTCATTCAATTTGAATTTTTTGTGTTTTTTTTTACCTATTATTTAAGTATTTTGGCAATGTATTAACCTTAATTTAACGGCAAGTTTTCTGAAGATTTTTTCTTAGAAATTTTATATGTTTGTAAAATTAAATTCAAATTTAAATAGTATAATCTGGGGTAACGATAAATTACATTAATGGCCTGATGGGTGGGATGTAATAACACTGTGATACAAAATCGAACTTTCCGAATGGGAATGGGATGAGACCAATTACAAATGAAAGTTGACATTATCCATAACAAAACCTTCAAGGGTTTTTTTCAGTTCAGTGCGAGTTTTCTTTTTACACGCATTTGAAGGTGTTACAAACGGAGTGACTAAATGAATATACCCCCCCTCCTATGGTGGAGGGTATAATAAGACCAACTTCAAATGCGTGTAAAAAAAAATCTCGCACTGAACTGAAAAAAATAAAGGTTTTGTTATGGATAATGTCAACTTTCATTTGCAATTGGTTTCATCCCATTCCCATTTTGGTTGTTGCACTGTGTAATTAATAATGAGTTCTGTAAAACAATAGCTAATGCTGCTTATAACATTGTTAATCATAAAATATAACAGGAAATCTTGTAAAAATTTAAACTAAAAATTAGAAAGGACATCAAAGTTTTTAAAATCTTTTTTGAATAAAACATATTTGGAAAATTTCTTATTTTATATATAAAGATTAAAGTTTTAAAACAGACAAATTCTATCACTTAAGTGCTACCCCAACTAATATACAGCATTGTTTTTTTTACATTTTTTTGAATTTCAAATGATGAGTTTCGAATTTCAATTGATGTTAATCAAATTTCAATTGATGTTATTCGAATTTCAAATGGAAAAAATTCGAATTTCAAAAGATGTATTTCGAGTTTCAATTGATGATGTGTTTCGAATTTCGATTAATGTTGTTCGAATACATGAACATTTCTGATATCTATTTTTATGGTCAAGGGTGCGAAAGTGTCGGGATTTTTTTATTTTGTTGTACAGTGTAACTAAAAACCAAAATAGTTTGTGATATTAATAATTACTAATTACCAATGATAATATTTTTTTTCTTCTCTTATACTTTTAGCATACCATTACATGCGGCGGTGGCATTGGTATATTCCTTGTTGTAACTTCAACATATATAATTGTGATAAGAGGACGACGGGCATGTCTATGGGGTTCACTGTACCTAGATGACTTTGATGAAGAAGATCGAGATTTAAAGTAAGTTGAAGTTCACATTGAAATATAACAAAAGTATAACGACTGTATTTTTTGTATTTTAATGTTTAATGACTATTTATATTTCACTTTCTAGGCGTGGCAAACCTTTGTACTTGAGTCAGGATCGTTTCAATCTATTAGAATCGCAATGGCTATCACATAAATTTGCCCACACGAAGCACACATGGGTGTTCCACAGAGATCTGTTGTGAAATATGCAAGATTTACTACGTAATATTCAAGACATGATAGTAGAAATTTGAGTCAAGTTCATTTCAATGTTCTTTTTCATTTTGAATCTCAAAGGTTATTATCTATTATCATCATATACTACAAGTAAAAATATTTCACAGAAAGTAAATTTGTGAAACATATATAACAAAACGCCGCGGAAAACATACGATTAGAAAAAACAAAATTGCAAGAAATTTTACACTTTATTGAAATAACTACACAAAAAAAAAATTCGATATACTTGATATTAAATTATAAATATGTACGTAATATTTTTTAATAAACAAAAGAAAAAAATGCTTAAACGAAACAAAGCAAAAGAAATAACATAAATACTTGATAAACATTGAAATTACTTTGTTAAATCATTAAATATAAATCTCATTATTGATTTGTTTATTATCCCTTTAGCCCCTTTCTTCTTCAGCTATATCTAAAACTAAATTAATTTAATAATTAGAAATTTTTAATGATATTAAAGCAAATACACATTGTGTAAGTAATAATAATTTAATAATATCTATTGTAATCATTTTGAAAATATTAAAGAAATGAACAAATTTCATTAAAATGAAATAAAAAGTAACTACAAGAATTACATTTTTATTTGAAATTTTAAAAAATATTTTTTAAAATATATTTTTTTTAATTAGTTTAATTTTTTTATAAATTTCTTTGTAACCCTAATAAATAGTTGGCATATACATAACAAGAATGTTAATATAAATATAAACCAAATCATTTGGCTTTTGAATTTAGTTAATGATGTGAAAATGATTTTTTTCTTACACTGCCCAAATAAAATTTGTCAAGATGTATCGATTCGAGATTTTAACTACGAATGCAAAATAATATGATGTTATAGTGTCAGAAACAGAATTTTCAATTTTATTAGTTTGAGATTTAATATTGTTTTGTAAAGCCTACGATAGTTTAAACTATGGCGGCATTTTAACCTAATATTGTTAAATATTTATATGAAATATTTAGCTTGATAGGAATAACAACTGGAGTTTGGAGCAGAAAATCTGCTGTGGTATTCCCTATTGTGCTAGGCATGGAATCCAACCCGAACACACTACCACAAAAGCAACATACATTGCCCAAGACAAGAGAGAAACTAAAAATTGCCATCTATAACTATTGACATACATACATACATGCAGCATCATCTAAAATTAACATAAAAAATGTTATTTAACATCCAGACAATATGAAAATGATGAAAAATAATATCAAGTTTCCGACAAAATCAGACATACAGTTAAGCATTATCACAAAATTCCAGATTATTTTTCTCTGAAACTGGGCGGATACCTCAATCGGTTTACTCGAGAACGATTTTTCAACATATTATACCCTCACTTTAGTGGAGGAGGGTGTTATCATTTGCAACGGACCAAACGTGTAAAACATCGAAGGAGTGACTTAAGACCCTAGGTATGTTCGTCGAAATCCGTTTTTGGACATTTTAAGTCATTTGAGAAATATCCGTCCGTCTAACTGCCTGTGTGCACCAGCCAACTCTCGAAAGGAGTAACGGATTGACTTCAAATGTATGTGATAATATTTTTTCTATTTCAGGCTAAGTTCGAAGATGGGCTATAGTCGTCTACTCTTTCTAGTAACTAATAATATTGATTCTCCAATAACTTCTATATTGTCGATCCGAATTATCTGTAATTCCACGTATGCGCCCCTGTGCTGGCTTTCACATCCTCAAGAATTTAGGGGATTCGGATTTTCCAATTGCTCTTTTTCTCGCACATCATGCAGATTTCGGATTTCAGTTTCTTTTGTAAAAACACCTGCTGTTAATACAATAGTAACTGAAGCCCGAAATTAACGTAATTTACGAGAAAAGGTTCAATTAGCAAATCCGAATCCACAAAATTTGTGTGGACGTGAAAACCAGCACAGCGGCGATAGTAATAGTTTATCTTTGGCTAGCACTTGTAGGGGGGTCAAGAAGAGAAATCGGTGGTGACCTTTATATGGGGGCTATACCAAAACATTAACCGATGTTCCCCATTTTTACTAGGGACGATTAGGTCCAATATAAAGTGTAAATTCTTAAATTTCAGTCATATCAATTAAGAAATGTGGTCCCCAGAGCGCCAAGAAGTGAAATCGGTGCCGACTTTTATATGGGGGTTATATCAATACATGGACCGATGTGCCCCATTTTCAATATGGGCCGTCCCTAGTCTAATATATGATTCTTTACCAATTTTCAAAAAGTTCGCTTCAAATTTGCGACCTGTGGTGTCCCGTATAAAAAATAACAGAACGCTAAACGTACACCCAGAAAAATAATTGGTTGGAATTCGATTGTAACATTAAAAAAAATAGTACTAGCAACAAGTCTGTCGGTTGTATTTATATATAATTAGTTGAAACAACAATACATAATAACATGGATACGATCAAATGAAAATGCTTGCAACTAAATCGATGGTTGTATCAATCGAATTAAGGTTGTTTTTTTCATTGACACTCGGTTAGTTGTGGTAACAAATTTTAAATTTTCATTATACACTGAAAAAAAATTTGTCATAAAATTAAAGAATTGCTCCAAAGACGTCCTTAGTCTTCAAAATAAGTACATTTAGTACTTAAAATTAAAAAAATTTACTTAAAATTAATATTATTGAAATTATCTATATTTTAAGTACAAAATGTACTTATTTTAAAAACGTATGACGTCTTTGGAGCAATTCTTTAATTTTATGACTAATTTTTTTTCAGTGTAGTACCATATAATCGATTTTTGGTTGTGACAACCAATGTTTCATTCTTGACAACAGAAATTGTATCAATAGACCAAAGATTATTATAGCAACGAATAATTGGTTACTACAACAGAAAAAATATTAATAAATAATCGTTTATTGGTTATCCCAATCATTTCCCAAATTTAGAATAATTAAATGTATTTTGGGAAATACAACCGAAAGATTGGTTGAAAATAACTCGACATAAAAAATCTTCAACATTTTGTTGAAGAACGGTATAGGCAATCAAAAATAATCTCGTGTGGATAATAATGTGTGGAATGCAGAATATGTTGTGCAAAATGCTTTACATAAATAAACCAGTAAGGAAAGGCAGAAAGTCGGGCGGGGCCGACTATATAATACCCTAAACCTCCCTAACAAGGCGATAAGGGTCATTGCCATAATAATTTGGAATAATTGGTAAATGGGTAGAATCATATTATCTAATTCTGAAACGATAATCGCTAAATTAAGCAATATTCGTTCCTAAAGTGAGAAACATCTTTCTGGAAAATTTTGTTTGATACCAAATCAGGAGGAACATATATATATGGAGCTTTAATATAAATCTGAACCGATCTTCCCTGAATACTTATTCATGTAAAAAGACCTCCTTCTGTCGAATTTCGTACTGATCGAATATAAAATACAGTCTCTACAGCGCTTACATGTCAGATCGGGGTAACATATATATGGGAGCTAATCTAAATCTGAACCGATTTTCTCCGAATTTGGCAGTATTCCGTGTCATAAGAAACCTCTCTTTGCCGAATTTCGCACTGATCGGATATAAAATAACATTTTTACAGCGCTTACATGTCAAATCGGGGGTAACGTATATATGGGGGATATATCTAAATCTGAACCGATTTCTTCCAAATTTAATAGTGTTCATCCATATAATAAGAAACCTCTTTCTGCCGAATTTCATACTGATCGGATATAAAATAAAGTTTTTACAGCTCTTATATGTCAAATCGGGGCCTGTAATGTTGGCAGAAAAGTCATTGTAGATAATATGCAGATTGTTAGATGTGCGAAGTTTATGCATGTGCCATTGTCAAAGAAGCATTTTATTGCCAACACTTTCTATAAAATATTTTTATTGGCAATTCTGCATATAAATATTTACAAAATATATTGTAAATATATGAAATGGTAAGGTTTTCTTGCAATCGGCTGAACTGTAAATTCACCTTTGCCTAACAACATGTCATTGTCCGTACATTTGCAGCACTTGAACAGGGTTGATAACGGTGTCCGATATGCCAATCGTCTATACACAGCTGAAGGATTGTTTATAACCAATGAAGAGGCGAGCAGAGCTTTTTTTCTAATATTTTGAAATAATTATAGTACAGGGTTTTCCAACAAGAGGTGTTATTTTGAATCACCCGGTATTTCGGTAGCTGTCACATTCGAAGCTTTTATTCGTTGACATTTGACAAGTAGAAATTACGCCATTACTAAAAATGGAACGATACACGATCATCGAACGATACAAAACGATCAAAAAACGATACGAACGATACAAAATCATCTTGACTGATGAGACCCATTTCCACCTCGGTGGCTACGTCAACAAGCAAAATTGTCGCATCTGGGGCTCGGAAAACCCAAGAGTTATTGTTGAGAAGCCTCTCCATCCTCAACGTGAGACTGTTTGGTGCGGTTTATGGCCCGGCGGGGTCATTGGACCTTACTTTTTCGAAAATGAGGTTGGATCAACAGTTGGTGAATGGATTGCGCTTTCGAGAGATGAATAATGATTTTTTATGGTCGGTGTTGGATGGTATTGATCTGGACAACGTTTACTTTCAACAAGACGGCGCTACGTGCCACACAAGCAACGAAACCATTGTTCTGTTACGGGAAAAGTTTCCCAACCGTGTTATCTCTCGAAGAGGTGATCACAATTGGCCACCGAGATCTTGTAATTTAACACCTTGCGACTTCTTCCTTTGGGGCCACGTGAAAGATAAGGTCTACGCCAACAGCCCAGCGTCGATTCAAGACCTCAAAGATAGAATTTGTGAGGCTATCGAGGACATATGGCAGACACTTTGCGATTTGGTTATGGAAAATTTCATGAATATCCTTTCCATTTGGCTGATGTTGTTTTTCATTATTAACGGCATACATTCCTCTTTATTATGAAATAAACATTCGATCATTTATCTCAAAAAATTGCATTTTTCTTTGAATACCAAAAAACTCTGGAAAACCCTTTACATACAGTCCGGTAAAAAATGGGAATTATTAACACGCACCTTTTGGAATTCATTTTGTTTGGGCTATAACCCCATGTGTTTTTCTCAATCGAAACCCCTAAAAAAGTAAAAACCAATTTTTTTATGTTCCGCATTGAAGAAGTGACCTAAGACCCTATATGTGTTTAGGAGATATACGTTTCAGAACATTTTAAGATATTGAAGCTATTTCCCTCCAACGCACATTGGGTTAAAACATAACTATGAGTAGGAATAATTAAGATACCATTCAAATTAATTGTAAATCTTTAATTTTTGGCAAAATATGAACAGGCAAAATAAAATAAGCCATATTCAACAATATTTTATGCGATAAAATGGATAAAAGTAACGAAAAAGATATTCATGTGTTTCTTGTGTTGAAAATTTTTTATAATTCATTAAAAAGTATTCAAAAAATCGATAAATGAAAAAATTAAACGACACAAATATAGATTTTTCGATAGCATTTTTTTAGGAAAATAGCCATTATTAAAAAAGGAGCAAAAACGAGCAACGATTTTCTTTTGGAATTTGAAGCGTATAATTCGCCACATTAAAATGTTTGATCATTTTCGCTTAATATTGCTTAACAATATACAAAAGGTCTACATTTTCTTTGAAACATTACATATTTTGGAGTAATTTTAAACGCATTTTAAAAAACATTTACCTAATATAATTTAACTAAATGTGTATGACTGTGTATAGTTAAATACCTGTAGTTTGTGGATCCATTGTAATATGTTGTAATTTTTAAGAGTTTGATGGAGAAATTAGCGGATAAAATATTTGAGTTTTAATTTTTTTCAACTTCTATAAAAATGTACAAAATTTATTGCACTTTGACAGGTAATGACAGCTAAACCAAAGACCGCAGAAAAATAGTTTTTTCATCAAATGAAGCAGAATTTTGTGCTCTTTAAGTGGGTACCAAGAATAATACCATGGGATAATTTTGATTTTTTAAATAATCCTTCGTATTGATGATATCGAACCCTATGTGCAACGTCGAGAATATATTTCAGTTCTTTACTTGACTATGATTGTCTTACATGTTTTACCTATTATTGTCTCATTTACAAAATTTAAATTCTATAGAAAAGATTCGATTTTTAAAATAATTTCACTTGACAATAAAATTATTTTGTTCATTCATCGATATTAAAGAACCTTCAACTTTATCCAAAACAATTTAGTTTTAGAACTATTTTTATGTATAAAGGCTCGACGACATTTTTATGAAATCAATTTTTAAAAAATCGATAGCATCCAAAATTCTTCGTTATGTGTAACATAAGCCGTTTCCGATTATTTTCTTTACTTATAATATTAATAAATTCGAAATTAAATTACCCAAAATTTTCTCTAAAACTATTTTGTTTCGAAGATACTGAAAAATATATCAGCGAAATGAAAGTATTTTTAACCAAATAAAATTATTGGAAATCGAAAAGGTCAAAATGTCTTCCCTTTTATTTTTTCATAAAACTATATCAGTTATGAATAAAAAAAGTAATTTCCTCGGAAAATCTACTGATAAACTAAAAAGTTATAGCCATTTTAGAAACTCTACCTAAAAAAGTTTGAAAGTTAAAATCTACCGTTTTTACCAGCTCACATAAACCAATTTATTCCCCTATTGTTACCATGGGCTCAGAAGTCCCTCTATGAAACCAACCTGTAATCAAAAGTACGAATACCGTTACCGGAAAGATCTGTTAAACTTCCTAGAAAGGCCGACCCCGTTTTCTCAATGCGGGACAGTATCATATCAAGTGGTTAATGCTATACTCTTCTTATCTATTTCCACAAAGTCTGCAGAAGTCATTGAATTTAATACCCAACCTTCTGGCGTGTTCGCCGATCAGGCAGCGTCCCGTCAGAACTGACACTAACGTAGACAGTTTTTTTCTCTCTAATTCCACGTGGAATTTGTTCCCTGTTACCTAAATTTCGATCGCCAATTGGACCTTCTTATGAGTTATAGACCGGGTTAAAAAAAATATATCGCGGTTGTCCGCAACTCAAATAAAGCTTGTTTTGTTTAGTGGATATCCCCAAAATAATTCGCCTATACCTTAAGTCGCCAGTGAGCTAGAGCGTTAAAAAATTCATGATTTTCTTGCAAATATCGGACACTGGACTAAAGCGCGACATTTTTCATATGTGCAGCTAGCACTCGCTATTCTCACCTTAGCAATTATATTTAAAAATGTGAAATAGGGATGTCCACAATCTCCTGACCGCAGAAAACTTTATGCATAATTGCATCGCGAACAGCTTAGAAATGTAAAAGTATACCTTGCCAATAACACTGTGCAACAAATTTTTGGTTCACATCTTTCCCGAAGGAAAGCAATTGGATGATAGTACACCACTAGTATCAGGAATGTCACAGAGTGCAAAATCGTACAAGAATTTACGTTTTTGAAATCGAAAACGTTATTAGCTTCCGCATAAAACGTAAACCGAAAAATAAATTTCGGTTTAAAACGTTCACAAAATCTGAAGTGAAATTTGAGATTTTAGCAATTTAAACACCAGAAGTCAAAAATGTACTAAAGATAAAGTATGAATAATATTTGAATTAATTTCAAGCAAAAAAACTATTTCAAATACTTTTCGTACGAAAATGTTAATACTTTTGGTCTTCGAAGTGCTATATCACCAAAAGCAACCATAAAACAAACAAAAAAATAAGGGAAAATGCAACCCTGAAACTAAAAATATAAACAAAGAAGATTCAATCAATGAAATGTAAGTTTTTATTTTAATGTTCAATTTAATAATAATAATAATTGATATATATTTAAAGGGGCAAACACAGAAACATTATTCAATCCAAGATTTTGATCATTATATTTTGTTTGGATTTTTTTTTGGAATTTGAGATTCTCCGTCATGAAGAGGGTTGGTTGAATTGTTTGGATTTAATATGTTTATTTCTTTTCACTACCACCAATCAGAATCTGTAGTCGAACCGATATTGTTGACGGCGGTGGCTGAGACAGCTGTTTCTGATTTCTATGCTGCCATATTTTGAATAGTGCTTTTCGGTTTCATGAAAACGTACAAGAGCTGTAGAAGCAAAAGTAAAACGATACGATTTTGAAAAACGGAAACGAACTAATTTCGTACAAATCCTGTGCATGCCTGTATATTAAAAAACCCAAAGAGTTTTGCAAAGTTAGCCCTTGCAAGTAGGGCGAAGTAGTACCCACATGAAAATATAAGTATAATTCAACAGGTTTCCAAAAAAGAAAAATATTTAGTGGTGACCAAATCTTAAAATGTGGAGGCTCAAAAAAAGACCCGTAAAGAAAAAAAATGTCTTAATAAAAAAAATATATGGCAACAGGATTCCAAAAAAGAAGAAATATTCCAGTGGCTTTGACCAGGTATTAAAATTTTGGGGCCCAAAAAATGTCCGGTAAAGAAAAAAAAATTCCTAATATTTTGACATGCAATCCAATGGAGTGTATGCATATTTTAAACAATTTGTATTGAATATTTTAAGCCTCAAATATTTTAATTTGTTAATTTTTAAAATGTATGTGGTTTTGTACCTACGGCTACTTTTTTTGGGGAATCAAAATTTTAAGGCTACATACGCCACTGGATCTTCATTTCCTTTTAGGAATCCTGAGGTACCATAGTCGGTAGCATTGTACTCAACAATATAAATACGTAAACAATTTACAGTTCTTAATTAAAGTTCCTTTACAAAAAATGAAAAATTTCGTAATATTACGCCCTCAAATCGTAAACTAATTCGATTCTATCAGTGCGGGAATCAGAATATTGGTACTGTTTTAAGGAGAATAGCGAGTTCTAGCTGCACAAATGAAGATATCGCCTTTTAGTCCAAGGCTTTCGATATTTGGAAAAAACATGAATTTTAGAGACAATGTTACATCGCTCTAGCTCACTGAGATATTCACTAAACAAAACAAGATTATACGAGTATGTAATGAGCATAATTTGTAAACAATATAATTGTAATGCTGCTCTGGCGGGTTTGTAATGAATAGTTTATTTATTGCCGTCCACCACACCACAATGCCGTACTTTAGTATTGGACGAACTACTACTATGTATCTGTGGTTTTCTGGAATAACAGCACATCTCAAAAAATTCAAATGTGCAGGAGATCCAAAAAATTTTTCCTCTCGCAGTACGATTGATACTAAATGTGCATAGTTCAATGTTGGTAAAAGTCTTCACGAGTTGGACATACGTAGGAGTGGCATATATCGATCGATAGATAAAGATTAGCAGAATACATTTATGCTAAAATCTCAAATCTAAAATTTCTGACAGAGGCCCAACCACGACAACATGCCAGTACATTAAGTCTGAATGACAATTTCCTGTATAGAATTATTCCTAGGCATTTTGCAATTTCAGAAAAGACCAGCGGTCTTATTACCGCATCCGCGTCGTATCGTATTCTGAATAAAACGAGTAATTGGGAAACTAACTCTTCACTTATCTTTATATAAATACGTTATAAATTCCATTTGAAACGATATGCTGAAATTTTATCAACTTATCGCTCACTTACTTCAAGACTGTCATAACTCGAAATTTAAAATTTTTGATGTTGGCTTACAGAAATGGGAATTTTGCAAATATCTATAAATTTAGCTCAAAGAAATTTAGTTTATAAGTAAACAGCCATATTTCGTATTATTCCAGCGTTTTGAAACATCTCAATTCATGTTACTTATGTTTTTATACGGACTTATAGCCTGTCAGACGACAAACAGCTGATTTGGGTTTGTCTAACTACCATCACAACGAGAAGTCGTACGATAATGAACTCGTACGAAAACGTAATCATTTCAGTGCAAATTTTGGTTTCTCTATCTCTCATTGCTGTCATCTCGGCGAACACAAATGTCAGATCGAGTCACATTATTTTATTTGTCGACTGATAGGAACAACCCAGCAAAATATTGGTAAGTACCTGTCATTATTCCCTGCATTACCAAATAATGACATCTCATTATTCGCTGCATTACTTTCGGCTTATTAATAATGACATACCAATAATAACGGAAATAATTGATTTTTTGTTATCAAAATCATTTTAGCAATTTTAAATATAATGCAATTTTGGCTATATGTGGGTTATTGTTCAAGATTTATTTATTTTTCAACATGTTTTATAAACTATATTTCGACATATATACTACTTATTTTATAACTTATTGGTAATACATTATTCATGTACTTAAAATCATGAAAATATAAGCACACATTTATGTGGCATGCCTATGCTACAAATACTTATGCTTATTATGCTACTTTATTGTATACTCATGGGAAGTACTTTCCTCCAATGACATCCCCATGTTAAAATAATGAGAAAAGTGGTTAAATAATAAGTACTTACAATCATCGAACTTTGCTTACTCGTCGGATTATTTGGTAATGAGAAATTTTGCTGGGAATGACAAAATAAACATTATTAAAAGCAAAAAATAAGTAGATATTAATATAATTATGGTAATAACAATTAAATAATAATAAAATTGTATACATATGTGTAAATATTTTAGCATAAAAAAGTCAATATTGTTGCTCGCTAAGATGGAAAAAATTATCAGTGCACAATGAGAGAGACATGAGAGAGAGATAAAAAATGAATCTTGGTGCAGCTCAGCTGACCACCCAGGGTTGCTTTTTTGGCCACCGCTAGTGTAAATAGTACAGAGATGTATTTACTAAGGTCGACCATACAAAAATGTGTGCTTTATTAGACCGGAAGTTGTGAAATTATTGATCTGGCAATTACATTATTTTCTAATTGGTAAATTGCTAACGTCATTAACGTAAGGCCAGGCGAACGAACGATAGAACGTTAGAGAAACCAAATTGCTGACGAAAGTGAGTGAATGGTTTTCGTTCGCAGAGACTTTCGTTAGAAATACAGAAACAGACACATTTTGACAATTTTTCAATTTTAAGTTATGGCACTCTTGAAGTAAGTGAGCGATATGTACATAAATGTTAGAGTTATTAGATCTCACGTAATACGTTACGAAACGGATGCGGGGATTAGGCCCCAGGTCTGTTCCATTTATCCTAGGAGGGTCCATTTATGGGAACTCATCCTTCGCAGTAAAGAGAACCAATTACGTCTTGTTTGGGTTAACGCCCAAATCGTTAGGATGCTAGCTTTTAAAAAATGGAATACAATATTTTTTTCCGACTTTTATAATTTTTTTCGTGCTTGCAAACACCATTTTTTAGAAAAAAACGACTGTTACTTTGCCACTTTTTCTATGTGATCTATCGGGCTTTTACTTCATATACTGTTATCCAAATACTAAAGGTGCCATATACAACTAGTTGATTATTAACAAGTAAAGAGGGATTAAGTTCGGCAAACCCTCCACCATGGATCGCATGTGAATTGTTACGGTGCAAATAAACTCATATTTTCAAATTTCAGCACAATTCGTGAAATTTGAGGTTTTTGTGGCGTTTCAAGTCAAATATAGAGAGACCTTCCTATGGGATCTATATCAAAACATGGACCTAGGACTGCGTTGTCGTGTGAAGGATTCCGGGTATATATAAATTCCAGCTACCAATTTTCAACCCGAACAATTGAAGTTTTTGATCTTTGTGGGGCCTATATGAGGGCTATATCAAGAAAAAATGCCTATTTTCAATCCCAACATACCTGCAGATATAAGAAGTATATGTACCAAAGTATTATAGATTGTAGCGTTATTCCAACAGACGACGAACGGACAGCCATTGACATGGCTAAATCGTCTTTATGGGGTCTCAGTGAAGGGTATTAAAAGTATAACATATTTCTATTCATCTTAACGGAACGGGTGAAAAACATTTACATGTATACATAGTTGCCAAGCTTCTCCAATTAACACCTTGTTTTACCCAAATTTCAAAAGTAAGCCACATTTTCTCCACTCGCAAAGCTAGAATGTAAGGTGTTACAAGTTAAACTGCAGAAGTACAGGGTTTTCCAACAAGAGGTGTTATTTTGAATCACCCGGTATTTCAGTAGCTGTCACTTTTGAAGCTTTTATTCTTTGACATTTGACAAGTGGAAACTACGCCATTACTAAAAATGGAACGATACACGATTCAACAACGCATTGAAATTATTAAAATTCGAAAATCATCGTGACTGATGAGGCCCATTTCCACCTCGGTGGATACGTCAACAAGCAAAATTGTCGCATCTGGGGCTCAGAAAACCCAAGAGTTATTGTTGAGAAGCCTCTCCATCCTCAACGCGTGACTGTTTGGTGTGGTTTATGGTCCGGCGGGGTCATTGGACCTTACTTTTTCGAAAAGTGAATGGATTGCGCTATCGAGAGATGATTAATGTTTTTTTATGTACGGAGTTGAATGGTATTGATCTGGAAAACGTTTACTTACAACAAGACGGCGCTACGTGCCACACAAGCAAAGAAACCATTGCTTTGTTACGGGAAAAGTTTCCGGACCGTGTTATCTCTCGAAGAGATGATCACAATTGGCCACCGAGATCTTGTGATTTAACACCTTGCGACTTCTTCTTTTGGGGCCACGTGAAAGATAAGCCCAGCGTCGATTCAAGATATCAAAGATAGAATTCGTGAGGCTATCGAGGACATAGGGCAGCCACATTGCGATTTGGTTATGGAAAATTTCATGAAAGGATATGGTCCTGTAAGCGTGGTCGTGGTGGCCATTTGGCTGATGTTGTTTTTCATTATTAATGGCATACCTTCCACATTATTATGAAATAAACATCCGATTATTTATCTCAAAAAATATCATTTTTCTTTGAATACCAAAATAACACCTCTTGTTGGAAAACCCTTTATAAGTATAGTAGATGTAGAAGAAAACCAAAAAATCCCTTTTGGGGAGTTTTATATTTATTTTGAGATTTCTGCGATTTACTTTTGCAAGTATAGTGATTCGCGAATTACTTTCGATTTCAGATGTCAATGCCTCCAAACTAATAAATATTTCATTGTAATATATTTATTTTTAAATATTTTATGGCGTTATTACATTTTTGTCATATGAAATTTTTTTACCCTGTCCTACCATTTTGTTGATATCAGTACATAATATACACCGAATTCTCTCACATCACCTTATCGTTCAGATGTACCCACCGAGACAAAAGTTGTGGCCATATCAATAAATGTTTAAACAAAAAATTTAAAAAATGAAAAATTAATGTTCAAATTCAGATATCTCGGGAACTGTATGAGATAACTCTTATGTGTAAAAGTTCTTTTGCACATCTCATTTAGTAAAATGCACACAATAAAATTATTACAAAGATTTTGTAAATGGGTCAGAATATTTAATATCGATCTATGTAGTTCATTTTTGTGTTAAATGTTTAAAAACAGTTACAAATAGGTAAAATAAGATCTCGCTATATTTTTTTCCAATTTTTTTTATAAATTTTATGGGCCTTTAAAGTTTTGAAAAAATTAAAAAAATTAGTTTTTGGGTTTCACGAAATTTTTAATTGCTCTAGAACGGCTGAATCGATTTTTTTCAAAGTTTACGTTGTTATAAAGAGGACACAAAAAATATTACGAAAGGTTTTTTTTAAAAAAAATCTTTCAAAAAAAATTGCTCCCATTCGATTTTTTATATGCGCAGACAAACAGTAATTGTATGTTTGGAGATACAATATTTGCAAAAGTTATGGACGAAATACTAAGACTGGGTCTGGCAACTTTTGACGTTTTTTCTGTTTCTGCACGTACATATGTATGTGTCTAGGAACTACAAACATACTGATATGGTTTGATTGTTATATCCGACGTTTTGAAATTTTTACTTAAATTAATAAGTAATAAGTGGATTCTGACAAAAAATGAAAAAATTTGTCTATTTTTCTGATCCCACAAAGTACATTATAAAGTGATGAAATGCTATCACATATTTTTTCCATTTTCAGAATAAAAAGGGGTGGTGTGGTTTACATTGTTTATACTTCAAGTTAGCCGTTGTCAAATATTACGACAAGTCGGTCATACATTTCTCAACACCAGTGTTTAAACTACCTGTCGATTAATGTCGATACTTGGAATGGGTGGTGAAAATTCCTTGGAGTTTCCCAACCATAAAGAGAATGAATGTCAGTGAATCATATTTGATTTCAATGCAGCCATAAAAATTGTTAGATAATTTTCGGTAGTTTTGATCGAATTAGTTTACACCTATATGGGTTTTCACTATGGTTTCTTAAATCTTCTGAAAGTTAATCATCTGTTAGCGGAGTTAAGCATTAATAATATTTTTTCAGATGAATTTGTTGTTGAAAGTTCAGTATTAAGCACAAAAATGGTGGCTACAAAATTTCAGCAGAAATCAAGACGCTCTTTGAAATATAACCAATAACGCAGACAAAATCCAGCTGCTTACAACTGTTCCCATTCACTGTCAGTAAATACGTGGCTGCAACTTCTTTAAAATTGCGAGTACAATCGGGATATGCTGCTCCACCAAATTTATAGAAGGGCAGATCATCATTACCAATTTCTACGTAAACTTTGGTAAAGAAGTTCTACGAGTCGAGTGACTGCAGCAGAGTAATGGCTGGCAAGAAAGACTGTATATCGGTTTTAGTAGACGGAAGAAAGGAAGCTATGCAAAAAATATTACTTCTCTGCTAAAACTTTTTTCAGATTCAAATATAAAAGAAATTGATTTTATGCAATGCAGTTTCCCAGACAGGTACGATTCTTAAGAAACGTTTATATTAAACACTTTTTAATTCATAAATAAAATATATTTTCAGGTTCGAACTCAACCAAAAAAATTGAGAATGTTGCTAATTTTCTAAATAATCTGGAAAAGGAACTGCCGATATACAAGGTGGCGCAAAAGTAACCTTTCGATGTTTTTTGGCTGTAATTTAAAAAAAAATTAAAAACTTTGATTCTTCTTGTGGATTATTTTTATTTAGTCTTTTAATTTGTTTACATCAAGTCGAGAATATGATGTCATGTAAATGGCCGCCGTCACAGTTGATTGACATTTGAGCCCTTTTTATGGCATTTTCCATCACTTTGGCCAAAACTTCCGGCGATAGGTCCTCACATTCTTGACGGATATTGTCTTTAAGAGCTGCAAGAGTCTGTGGCTTGTTGACATAAACCCGCGACTTCAAAAAGCCCCACAAAAAGAAGTCTGGAGCGGTCAAATCAGGCGATCTTGCTGACCAGTGCAAATCGCCAAAACGGGAGATTAGGCGCACGGGAAATGCATCCTTCAGCATATCGGTTGTGGCACGTGCAGTGCAGTTGCACCGTCCTGTTGGAACCACATGTTTTCCAATCCCAATTCATCAAGTTGCGGCAAAAAGAACTCGTTGATCATTGCTCTGTAGCGCTCACCATTCACAGTAACCGTTTGGCCCGCGACGTCTTCGAAGAAAAAAGGTCCGATGACTCCTCCAGCGAAAACAGCACACCATACAGTGACTTTGAGCGGGTGTAATGGCTCTTCGTGGGTTACACGCGGATTTTCAGTGCCCCAGAAGCGTTAAATTTTAGTTAAATTTTAGTTAAAATAATTCTAAAAAACAAACTAATCAACGTAGAATTCTAAAATTTGGATATGAATAGCTGAACAGTAAGATCCGCAAAATACATATATTTTTATCCACATTTTTTTTCCTTGGATCTTACAAAATGCAACAAAGTAAAGCGCTATATTTTTTTAATTTTATTCTTCAAAAGCAAAAAATGTCGGAAATAAAATACAATTTTAGAAACAGTTTAGATTTGTTCGAATTGGCCACCTTTGGCACGAATTATGGCCTTCAAACGGCCGACAAAGCCATCACACGCTGCACGAAAGTGGCTCTGCGGTATTTTGGCCCATTCCCGGCGAAGCGCCGTCTTGAGATGATCGATACTTTGGTATTTTTTAGTGCGAACCTTACTCTCTAAAATGCCCCAGGCGCAAAAGTCCTCCTTTTTAAGCCATTCTTGGTTGACGCGTGCTGAGTGCGATGGTGCTGAGTCCTGTTGGAATGTCCATGGCCTGCGGCCGAAATGTTTGTCTGCCCAGGGCTTCAATACTGTCTTTAGGACATTTTCCCGATAATATTCGGCATTTATTTTGACCCCATGGACGTGAATACGTGCGGGGAGCGACCATCGGCCGTTACGGCGGCCCACACCATTACTATCGGCGGCGCTAGAGTTCTGGTGGCCAATCGAAGGTGTAAATTTTCAGCTGACCTCTTTGGCAAGTAAACCCGATCATTTTGTTTGTTCACAAACTCAATTTGGAATGGCTTCTCATCGGAGAAAACCAAATTCGGTAACTGGCCACTTTCGTGCAAGCGAAGCAACTCCTTGGCTCTTTCCAGTCAAACTTTTTTTTGTGCATCGGTGAGCTCTTGCACTTTTTGGAACTTCAATGGCTTTAGTCCAAGCTCATTTTTTAATATGTGTTGTATCCGTTCTCGCGATATGTTCAGCTCACGAGCAATTTCGATCAAATCTGGCCTTCACTTTTCGGATCATTTCTGGTGTTGTTACCGTTTTTTTTCGACACTTTTTGGACGCGATGCAACACTGTCAGTATCACGGTAACGAGCAATGGTACGAGAAACAAAAGATTTATTCACATTTAAATGCTGGAGAGCTCTAACGATAGCCACTTGTGTTTTTCCACCCAAATAAAGCAATCACACTATCACGCTTGAATTCCATCACGAATAATTTTTTTCTGAACGCAATAGATCAAAATGCTTTTGTAAGCTTGTAAACAATAAAATGAACTGTCACTGAAATAAATCTGTCAGCTATCAGACTAGCGGCTTAGAAATGATAGCAACCTGAAGTTGGTTGCAATACATAACAGCCACCCTGTACATACATCTTCGGCCAGAAAAAAAGCATGAGTATTCGTGGATTGGGATTTAAGTAAAACCAGCTTCTATGTGTCCAATTCGTAATAATAAAAATTGACCAACGCAGGACCGCTTTTCTCATCAGTGATGCAAAAGAGTGGAGTGAATTGTCAGAATTAGGGAAGTCTTTGACAATGGCTCATACGAAAGCGGATTCAATTTAAAAATCGTTATTCATTTCAGTCAAATTCATTGCAAAATGTTCCTATACCTAAATAATAACTACGGCGGCATACGATTGACTTGAGATGGTTCTTAATTCAAAGTATTTCACATATGTAAATTTTAAATAACTTTAATATTAATATAAGTAATAACAAGTGGACCGTAGGCCAAAAAACAAGACTACTGCATCCGAGGAGTTGACTAACCACCTCCGAAACGTCATGCATTTGTTGGTGTTGGATTTCAAGGTCGTTTTCTTTTTCACTTGACTATTCAAAATGCCTTGCTTTACTTAAAAGGAACTCTTCGATCTTCAGCTCAACTCCACAGTGAGAAAACCATGAAATTAAAAAAAAATATTTTCTTGTTTTCAAATAGAAATTCTGAATTTCAATTAATAGTTGCTGAATTTCAAATGAAAAGTTCTGAATTTCAAATGAAAAATTCTGAATTTCAAATGTCGACTTCTTAATTTCAAATGACGACTTCTGAATTTCAAATGGAATTTCTGAGTTTCAAATGGAAAATCTGAATTTCAAGTGACGAGTTCTGAATTTCATATGGAATTTCTGAATTTCAAATGACGAGTTCTGAATTTCAAATGGAGTTTCTGAATTTCAATGGACGAATTCTGAATTTAAATTGATTTTTTCTGAACTACATTTGGAAATGCTGTAGAACTTTCAGAAAAATTACAAAAATTTTTTAAACAATTATATCCTTAAAAAATTTCATGTCCTTTAAAACGCGAACTAGCCCAGAAAATAAAAAAAACTGAGTATACAGTTTTGTTTTGTCTCTTGTCAGCTTTTAAAATTATGTAGAGATTTTCAGGACCAAATTAGTTGCGCACAGTGTTATAAACCGGATACAAAATATAAAAAAGTGCTTGCAATCGAATATCAATAAAAGGATAATTTTCTCCTCTTTATAGGGAAAAAATGTTCAAATCAACTAAAATCCAACCCAATATAGATTTTTAAAAAGTTCACAAATATTTCTAATATGAAATAGGAGGAAATTGTGAAGTTCTATTATTCTTTTATTGATATCTCACAAACTACCCACGATGCAAACATGAATCATTTCATCAATTTAAAAATATTATTCTATGAAAAAACACTAGATTTTAGTCAGTATTTTTAAAATATAAATATAAATATGCCATGCAGCTTCCGAAGACATCCTAATTGATATTACTACAGCTGAAATCTTTACAAATAAAGATCCAAAAACACTTTTTTAAATATATCTCATAAAACAAAAGTTATAAGCATTCGAATGCAGAGTCTTTTCGATATTTTGTTTTCCGTTTTATAATAACGGGTGATCCACATTTTCAATAGCCTTTTTTGACAGATAGCGTGTGAGTCGTGTCATGCTGTCATGTTATTTTTGTTAAGTATTGTTTGACATTTCATCATGGAAATACTTACGCCTGAACAACGTTTTCGCCAGTTACCAGTCGAAATGCTCGAAAATCAAAAATTGGACTCAACGGATGGAGACGTAGCCGCGGCCAACATTTGATAGACATAATCTTCAAAAAATAAATGCCAAAGAATGTTCTTTCAAATGATAATAAACTTTCTCCATTCAATTTGACTTTTCTGTGTTTTTTTCTTTAAAAAAGTAGGGAACCTCGAAATGGATCACCCTATATTTAAATCTACATACAGTGGTGATCATATAACTAGAAACGCCCCTGCAGTTTTTACATTTTATATCATCAACAGCAATTAAGAAAATACATAGCCAGTATGTTTCATCAAACTTGGAGACCTTAATGAAATTTCATTGAACATTTAAGGTGATTCTCGTCAAATGTAGAGTTTGCAGAATTCAAAAATGTTTATGAAATTAATATCGAGTTTAGAAACATGTTCGGGTTGATCATAGTAAATAATTAATTAACATTTTTGTTATATAAGTCAATTTTAAATTTATCCACTAACCATCAGCACCATCAGTAATTAATGAATTACAATTACCTTTATATCGACACAAGAAAAGAAAACATATTTTTTGTTTCCATACACAATAAATAAATGTAATTAAAAATACCCCTTTGCCTTTACATTAACGTGTTCAACACGCTTTTTTGTTTATAACAGTTTTAATTATAATAAAATAGAAAGAAAAAACAGAAGTAAATAATAGCAAACTATAAATTCCAAACTCATAAATAATTATACTACATATATAAAAAAATCTAAATCTATTAGACCCACATCCAATTGAAATTTTGAATAATTTTTTGTATATCGAGGGCATATATTCTAAAGTGGCTATGAGCCCTTTTCTCGAAAATGAATTTTTGATGGCAAATTATTGTCTGATTTGGCAGTCATCTGTCATATAAATTTGGAAACAAATTTTTTTCTAAAACTATTATTTTCTAACATTTCTGATTTGGCTATACATTCACAGGTTAGTTTGAGAATGTAAAAGTGGCTATGAACAAAAAAATAAAATTAAATGAAAAATATTTAAAAAAAGGAGCAGCATAAAGCCGGGGTTTGTAATTGCAGTTTATTACATTTTGTTTTCTTTCTTTAAAGACTATCGCGATGGAAAGCTTATTCGTTTCACAACCATTAGAACTGGTCGAGGAAAAAAATACCCGACAATATCGCAATTAAAATCCCTTTCTACCCATGTGGTAATATAAAATATAAAGTGAATTTTGATGAAGAATACATTAACCTTCTGGTCACTGCTACAGTGACCACTGTCAGTCATTATTTTTCGCGCATATATTTACCGTTTATAGTACTTCATATTTACAAAGTTATAACTTTGTGTCGTATAAAAGGTTTCCGAAAAGACAAAAATAATATTAAAGTTTTTGGTAGCGCGAGAACTGACCACGGACCAAAAAACGAATATTTCAAACTTCCGTGGTTTATACAACACTCCTGTCTATGCATGTGCAAAATTTCAGCTTTCTAGAACTTACAGGAACTTCAGGGGTCAAGTGGTAGAAAATATCATGGCGGAAAATCGAAAATCAAACTATCCTACGACACTTCCCATGTATCTGTCCACCAAATTTCAAGAAAATCTGCCCAGCCGTTTGGGCGTGATGAAACAGACAAACAACCAATCGATTTTATAATATTAATACGATTGTTGTATGTTGAATTGTATAAAAATTTGCAAAATTTCATTAAAAAAACGTTAACGAGTTTACAATAAATCTTATTTATGTTTTTGTGCAATTATGACTATCTGCTGATTTGAACTTTTTTATTGCTCATATTTAAAGTGGTTATGAACCATAAAAGCTAGAATAATTATTCAAATAAGGTCATATTCCTGTTCGTGCAGCAATGTTAGTCTGGTCGAAGCAATAACGATACTAGTAAAGAGCGTTTTTGATTTTTTTTTGTTTTTGTGTAAAGTTTTGGGCTTTGGTGTACTCTGACACATATATAATAACATCTCGAAGAACATTTCATTCCCGCCATACACATTTTATGTTTATTTTACGATTTCTTAAAATAGGGCCAAAAATTACAGTTATGTGGGGGAGCTAGAGCGTTAATATGTTCCACAAATATATTGGCCTTAATATTTTCTATAAAGTTGCTGAACATATCCTACCCCAAATGAAATATTTTTGTTACATAATAGTGAAATACTTAAATTTTTGAGGCATAATGTGGTTTTTTGAGCTATTTAGGGTGCCTAGGAAACGTTCAGATTGTATTGATATGTTCACAAAAGTTGTTCAGATTTATGTTGACTACAATTTTGCCAAACATTGTTTGTAAAATTGTTTCCTGCATTTTTCAAAAAAACGTACCGGAAATTTTTTTTATTTCGCATAAAATGTTAGGTAACTTTGTTCAGCATAGTCTTAGCTACACTATTTCCAAATATAGTTAAGCGGTATCATCAAGTCTCAATTAGTTGTTGGACAAAAGCAGATGACACCTTTTTCGAGGGGCCCACTGATTTTCAGAAACTTTGGAGGCCCATAAAAAAATTAGTCACCAATTTCGCCAAACCAAGTATACACGGAGGAAAATCGTCATTTTTGATATGTTTGGAACGAAAGAAAATATAATTGGAAACGATTTTTTTAAATATTATATATTTGTTAACAAATAAATTTTATTTGAAAATCAAGAAATTTTGTTTGGAACGCATATATTAATATATTAGAACATAATTTATTTGCAAACTGAATTTCACAAATAAAATATGTGTTTACACACAAACAAAGTTATTGTTTAAGAAGATTTCCAAATATGTTTTATTTAAAAAGATTTTTAAAACATTACTGACTTATTCGAATTTTAGTTAGTTTTTCCTAGTTTTCGTGTTGAACTTTATAGCTAAAAATGTCCTTATTTATAAATATTCCTATTCATCACTTTTTGTCAATCCATCAATGTCGTTTATATTTACGAAAGATTGTTCGATTGTTAAATTTTACAAACATATAAAATTAATAAAAAAATTTCTCTTTGAAAATTTGAAAAACAGAAAACTTGTCTTTAAGTTAAGGTATTTAATACATTACCAAAATAAATAATTACAAACGAATCCTTGTTTCGGAAATACTAGTTCCAAATAAAAAATATTTGAATGGGAGCCTATTTTTGTTTAGAACAATATCCTCACAAACATATAATATTTGTGTGTGTAAAATATTATATATTTGGAGTGTACCCTAAACATATGTTTATTTCAAGCCGAATATGTTTGGGACAATATACTACAGAAGCGATTTTTTTTCAGCGTGTAGGGTAGTAGCATCAAACCTATACTGTCAAGTCACAATTACTCTTAAAACTAAGGAAAAAACAGTTTTTTCACTCTCCTGAAAAATTGTGTTTTTGTTCATAGCCATTTTTGAATATACATACATAAGCCCTCGATATAAGTTTTTTAATTTTATTGAAAACCTAACAACGTTTTATGGATATGAGTTCTTAATAGCTTGTTTTATTTGTTTCCTTACAAATATTTTAATATAATAATGTGATAATGTAAATTCTAAACTATTAATATTGTATGTCTTTTTTTTTTGATTAGTTGGTGTTTATAAATAATTATAATTTCAAGCAACTTTTATGCGAGTTAATGCGGATACAAAGACTAATGTTTCTTTAAAAAATATACCATAAACAATTAAAAGAAATAAAGAACAATATATTAAACAATAATTTAAAAGGAGCATATAAATGTATCTTCAGCGTTATTATTAAAAACGTACATAAGAAATAGTTAAATAAATACATACTTATTAAATTATATTATTTATTGATGTTTTATTTTAAACTAGATGGACCCGATCCACTTCGTTGCCCCAGATTTAGATTTCCGATCCCGTAAATTTTTGAAAACAAACGATTTGTCACGCCCACATTTGCGCCGCCCACTTTTTGCAAAATTTTTTTTCCAAAACCATCTCAGACAAAATAGCTTTCAAACAAAAGAAAAAATTTTTAAATCGGTCCAGTGGTTTAAGCGTCTATAAAACACATACATACATACATACATACATACAAACATTTTTCCATTTTTATATATATAGATTTGTATAAATCTGGGATTCCAAGCGGAGTTGTATAAATCGGAGATTCCAATAGACTATGGGTACTACAAAAGCATTACATTGTACAAAATTTCAAGTGTTTGTGTGCGCGAAATCTGAGTTGTAAGCTTTTAACTTTTTGTGCATAATGGTCCATTTATATGGGAGGTGCCAAAAGGGACGTGGTAATAACGCCCTTTTTTCACGGGACTATAGACACTCTAGAAGCGTCACGCTCCGCAAAATTTTAAGTATTTGTATTTACTGGAATTAATGTTATAAGCGGTTCGCCAGCGATGCCAACTTTTTCCGAAGAAAAAGCTTAATGAATAATTGAAAAAACGTAAAAGCACGTAAAAGTGATGCCAACTTTTTCCGAAGCAAAAGCGTAATGAATAATTGAAAAAGCGTAAAAGCGCGTAAATTCCAAACCAAAAGGCGTAAAAAGCACTAAACTATAACATTGCTTAAGTCAGGCGGAGACGACTACATTATACCCTACCCGACCCCATCCGAGCAGAATTAAAAAAAATATGTTTCGAAAATCTTTATCAGTTTTGTTTTCCTAATGGAAATAGTATGTCCAAAAATTTGTATTTAATGGTGCTTACATTCAAAATCAGGATATAGATACATACAGGGGACATACTCGTATCTGAAGCTGAACCTATTTTCGTCAAATTTGACAACGTTCCTATTTATTTCAAGAATATATCTTTAAAATTATAGAGATCTGTTGACAATGTCGATTTTAACGCGCCTTCATTCAACATCGGTATATAGGTGTTATGGAGTCTATATCTAAATCTGAACCAATTTTCCTTAAATTTGGCAGTTTTCATTCCTGGTGGAAGGGGCCGCTATATACTAAATTATATGTAGATCTGATGAGAAACGGGTATTATATGCCGCTAAGACTCAAAAGATTTAAACCTGCAAAAAATGTCGTTAAATCTGCCAGAGTTTATTATACGCTCAAACTATTTTCCTATACCAAATTTAGTAAAGATTTGATACAAATTGTGTCGTCTATGCCGCGTAGGTGCCAAATCGGGATGTACATACATAGTCCATATTCACACTTGCAATTCTGCGGGGAGGAAGTGTGAATATGGACTTATGGTAATGCAAAATAGTCTAAATTTTTTATGTTATCAGATGTGATCTGACAAATGTACAAAAAACGTCAAAAGCACTATAGAAAAATTTGGAAAGCGTACAGTTAGTGATTTTTTTTCCATTTAACACTAACTGAAAACTTTTCGCGTATTGGGTAGTCTGAAAAGAACTAAATCTGGTGCGAAAAGCACTAAGTTGGCATCCCTGCCCTTAACTTTTTATGCAAAATGGTCCCTTTGTATGGAAGAAGCCAAAAGAGGCATGGCTACTTCGTCCATTATTCCCCAGGCGATAGCGAATCTGAATATTTGATATTAGCCTGACAAAAAAAATATTAACACATACCAAATTTGAAGTCAATCGGTTACTCCTATCGAAAGTTATCGTGAAGGAAAAAATCGCCCCTGTGCTGGCTTTCACTTCCTCAAGAATTTTGGGGATTCGGATTTGCTAATTGCCCTTTTTCTCCTAAATCTGGCAGATTTCGGATTTCATATTCTTTTATAATAACACCTGCTGTTTGTGGATGTGAAAGCCAGCACAAGAGCGAATAACTAAGTTTAAGTAACACTTTACTTGAACTTTGGAAAAATCTA
Source organism: Eudasyphora cyanicolor (assembly GCA_963930755.1). NCBI lineage: Eukaryota > Metazoa > Arthropoda > Insecta > Diptera > Muscidae > Eudasyphora > Eudasyphora cyanicolor. The sequence goes on along the minus strand of OZ005736.1, from coordinate 157,278,305 downwards.
GTAACATTTTTCCTAAAATCAAGTATTGTTGAGTTCGAACCGAAACAAACAACTTCTCCTAGCTGCCTTTATATTAAAAAACACTTTGAATTAATTTTCATTTAGTTAAGTATTTATTAATATTTCGTTAATCCGATGGCGTTTCGCTTAAAAACAATTTGTTTACTCCGTATTAACATTCGAACTGAACTTAGCTTTTGCCTTCGCTGCCCTTTACAACTTCTTTTCCAAAAGAAGACACTGCCGTTATTAAACTGCATACAATGTATATCAAAGGGCTACGCACATACATACACACATGTATGTATGTACATATGACCGAATTGGTAAACAAACAAGAGGGCAACGAAGGAATAGAAGATAAATAGATTTGTAAAATGAGAGTAATGACTACATAAACAAAGCATGAAGATTGAGGACATAAGAAATTTGAATGTAGTATTAGAAAATAATTGAAAGTAATAAATAAGACAATGGCGGCGGTAACAAGTACATTTTAACTTTAAATCAGGAATTTTTATCCCCTCACCTTAGAGAGGAGGGTATATATCAATTGCTACGAAGCAAAAGTGTAACACATCGAAGGAGTGACCTAGGACCCTAAGTATGTTCGGCGGATATCCGTTTTGGGTCATTTTAAGTCGAATGAGCGAAGTTGCGACGCCCCTTTTGGTACCTCCTACAAAAATGGACAATTTTTAACCAAAAGTTAATAGCTTATAACTTTATTACCAGTGCATACAAAGACTTGCAATTTTGTACAGTGCAATGATTTAATAGTACCTACAATATAGTGAAAAATTGGCATTATTTCCACGCTCCTTTTGGTACCGCCCACAAATGGACCATTTTGTACCAAAAGTTACCAGCTTATAACTTTAATACCAGTGCATACAAATACTTGAAATTTTGTACAGTGTAATGCTTTTATACTACCTAGAGTCCAGAGAAAAGTGACCGTTATTGGGACGCCACTTTTGGTACCTCTCACACAATGGACCATTTTGTACTTTAATACCAGTACATACTTTAAAGTTATTAAATGCAATTTGAATCGATAATAATTTAAATAAAACAAAAAAATAAATAAATTTACAAATATTTTTTGAGACTCAAGGTGAGGGGATTCATTAGTCGGATTACCCGACTGAACTTTCTTACTTGTTTTACAAAATATTAGTAAAATTTTAACTAAAATCAAGTAAATTTTTTATTAAAATTAAGTTAAATTTTTACTAAGTAAGTAACATATTTCCTCAAATCAAGTTTAATTTTACTTGAATATAGGAAAACTGAATTTAAATTAAAAAAACATTTAACTAAAAATGAGTTATTTTTGTACTTGCAACTTGTAGAAGCAAACAAAATTTTAGTTCATTACTACTAATATAATTCAGTAAAATATTTTCGGGAATTTTCAAATAAATATTTTGCTCCAATGTATTTGAAACAAATTCAAAAAACCTGACACAAAAAGAATTCTCATTCTATAAAAGATAGCTTTTCAGCAAAGACGATCAAAGTTGGATGAATTTTTTAACTTTGTGTGGAATTATAATGCAAATCGAATTACCTGTACTGTTTTGTGAAAAACTTTTGATTGGGTTGACGGATAAACACAAAATTTTGACTGAATATAATTTGGAATATTTAGAAATTAAAAATGCAATCTCCCTAAACGTGCTAAGTCGACTTAGCATGTTTTAGAATGGAGATATCGATAGGTATTAAGTATTTCACATAAAACTTGCTTCTGTAGTAAACATATATATGAACAGTTTATTTTGAAAGTGGCGTAAACGCCACTCTGCTTTACTCGATTTATCGTTGAAAATAGTGGGTTAATAAAACTCAAATGCGAAAATCGTCACGTAATGTCTTGCTTTAAAAACAGAATGGCGTTTCAAAACAGAATGGCGTTTCAAAATAAACAGTTCATATGTTTAGGCTTGAAACATATATATGTTTAGGGTACACTCTAAACATATAATATTGGGTAAACAAAAAAAGTATATATTAAGGAAAATGTTATACGAAACAAATCTTTGCTTACATCCCAATATGTTTTTATTTTGGACTATTATTTCCGAAACAAATATTTATTTGCACTTAAGAATTCAGAATATACGTTAATTGTGTTAAATTTTTTACTATTTCGGAAGTTAATGCTTCATATGGTATTGTAATTGGGAGGTACAATTCGAAACTAAAGAAAAATTTAAACTGAAACACTAACACACTTGGATAAATTCCTAAACAATAATTTTATTTGTATTTAGACTCATATTTTATTTGAGAAATTTAGTTTGCAAACATATTTTGTTGTAATATATAAATATATGCGTTCCAAATATATTTTATTGACTTTCAAATAAAATGTATTTGCTCAGTAATATATAATATTTAAAAAATTGTGTTACAACTAGATTTCTAATCGATTCAAACATATCAAAAAAGGCGATTTTGCCCCGTGTGGATGGACAAAAAGTGATGAATTAGAATATTTATTAATTAAAAAATTGAGCTGTAAAACAAAGCTAAAGCTGCTTATGACATTTTTAACTATAAATGTTATAAAACATTGTACGAAATCTAGGAAAAACTAACTAAAGTCAGCAAAGTTTTATAAGTCTTTTTTATATAAAATATATTTGGGAAACTCCATAAACAATAATTTTGTTTGTGTGTAAACACATATTTTATTTGTGAAAGTTAGTTCGCAAATATATTTTGTTCTAATATATTAACATATGCGTTCCAAACTAAATTTCTTGATTTTCAAACAAAATTAATTTGTTAACAAATATATAATATTTAAAAAATTGTTTCCCAAATATATTTTCATTCGATTCAAACATACCAAAAATGGCGATTTTCCTCCGTGTAGCTTTTTACTCATAGGAAATAAAATAAGATTTACTCCCAATATCGCAAGTGGCCACAAGGGAACCGAAAGCTCTGATAGATGTGTTGGCGTTAGCAAAGTCGGGGGCGAATTGCAAGTCTATACATCTTGCACCACAAATAAAGAGTTCAAGAAACATGATTTGACTTCGATGGCCAAAACCAACATTTTTAGGTACTCCACGATTACTTATATTTCCGTACTTCTCTAATGAAAAACAGCATCTTGCATAACAAACACAAACAGGCAACTGAAAATGTATTTATGAATATATTTTATGCACTCAGATTGTTATTTTGATTAAAACATATCGAGCCCTAACCGCCAAAAAAAACTTAGGTTAGGTAAGGTTGAATAGAGGAGACGTTTAAACGTCTCATTTCCATGGACATACACTTAAGCCAGTGGTTCGGCCTTTTGTGCGCTCCTTATTTATGATTTTTATACCTCACGTGTTACAGAAAATCGGTACTAGACACGAATTTTCTCAGTATCTTCCAGTCATATCCTCTGAGATGAGTCAAGTCTGGCAATATGTCGGAAACGAAATATCGGGATCTTGCAAGTGTGAAAGCTGGGCAGTGACACATGTTCCATCGTTGCGATGTTTTCTCTGCATGCCCTGCACTCGTCTTTTTCTTCTAGTCCTATGCGATGAAGATGTGCCTGTAAGTTTGAGTGTCCCATTAGAACACTCATCATCTTACTAATCTCGATCTTGTTTAGTTTCAGAAAACTACTTGTTTTCTTCTCATTTGGGTCTGCCCTCTGAAGCCAAGCTCTTTGTTCGCTCATTGCCAATCACTCCGTTGTGTCCCGGTACCCAATACGCAGTTGACCATGGACCGAGTAATTATTCTTTTACTGTCTTACACTGTTCTGGATTTGACCTTTTCCGATGTTATTGCTTTGATCGCCATTTATTTGGCTATCTGTGAAGATGTTGGCATATTTAGGCTTTGTGGTATTACTGAGCCAGTTAACGCACTCCGTGATTTCTCGAACTTCTGCTTGAAATACTGTATTATGGTCTGGGAGGCGGAAATAAAGTTCGACTTCTGGTTCATCAATAAAAAGTCCCAGAGCCGTCCTTAAACAAAACTTAAGCGACAAAAACTAAATTTTTCAGGAGAAGGTTTTTTTAGATTTATCTATACCCAGTGCAGGTATTAACATGAACCTTTCAAGTTAATCCTTTTGGATAGAAATTTGCACCAGCATATTTTCATTCCCCCACCTTAAAGAGGAGGGTATATATTATTTTCTACAAGCCAAAAGTGTACCACATCGAAGGAGTGACCTAAGACCCCAAGTATGTTTGACGGAAATTCGATTTGGGTAATTACTTATATACCCCCACTTTAGTGATACGAGGGTATATATCATTTGCTACCGACCAAAAGAGTCACACATCGAAGGAGTGACCTAAGACCCTAAGTATGTTCGGCGGATATCCGTTTTTGGGACATTTTAAGTTAAATGAGCAATGTCCGTCCGTCTGTCTCTCTGTCTGTCTGCCTGCTGGCTGGTGCGCACGATAGCTCTCGAAAGGAGTAACCGATTGACTTCAAATTTGGTATGTGGTAATTATTTGTTCTATCTCCGTCTACTTTCGAAGATGGGCCATATTGGTCCACTCCTTCTAGTACCTCCCCCACAAAGGGTTAATATTTAGTAAAATATTGATTCTTTAATAACTTCTATACTACTTACTCGAATCTTCTGAAATTCCACACATAGTATTAGTTTGTTAGTCGCTATCACCTCGAGAAAAATTGGCGAAGTAAACAGCTTATAACATGTATACCAGTTCATAAAAACCCTTTAAATTTCGCCGAGTGTAATGCATTTATATAGTACCTACAGTCCAGTGAAAAATTGACGTTATTGCCACGCCCCTTCTGGTACCACCCATACAAGGATACCGTTTTGCACCAAAAGTTAACAACTTATATCATCAATGCCAGTGTAAAACAAGTAAGAAAGTTTCAGTCGGGTAAACCGACTAAGGTATACCCTCACTTTGTGAGTAATGTAATATTGAATATTACACGAATTATTCTGTAAATTTGTGTGGGAGCTACCAGAAGGGGTTTAACAAATACACCTATTTTTCGCTGAACAGTAGATACTTTAAATTCATTGCACTGCGCCGAATTATAAGCGTTTATGTGCACTGGTATAAACGTGAGATGAGATATTAAATTGTAGTATGATTTGGCCATTTTGTGTGGGAGGTACAAAAAGGGGCGTGGCGATAACGCCCATTTTTCACAGGACTATAGGCACTATAAAAACATTACACTGTACAAAATTTCAAGTATTATTATACACTTGTATTAATGTTATAAGCTGTTAACTTTTGGTGCAAAATGGTACCTTTGTGTGGGAGGTACCAAAAGGGGCGTGGCGACAACGCCCATTTTTCTCTGGACTGTAGGCAATATAAAAGCATAACACTGTGCAAAATTTCAAGAATTTTTATACACCGTTATTAATGTTATAAGCTGTTAATTTTTGGTGCAAAACGGTGCATTTGTGTGGGAGGTACGTGGCAACTTTGCCCATTTTTCTCGAGTTGATAGCGACTAATAAACTAATACTATGTGTGGAATTTCAGAAGATTAGAATAAGTAGTATAGTAGTTATTAAAGAATCAATATTTCACAACATTTTAACCCTTTGTGGGGGAGGTAATAGAAGGAGTGGACCAATATGGCCCATCTTCGAACTTAGCCGGAGATAGAAAAAATTATTTCCACATACCACATTTGAAGTCAATCGGTTACTCCTTTCGAGCGTTATTTATCGCGCACCAGCCAGCAGACAGACAGACAGACGGACGGACATTGTTCATTCGACTTAAAATGACCCAAAACGGATTTCCTCCGAACATACTTAGGGTCTTAGATCACTCCTTCGATGTGTTACACATTTTTCCGTAGCAAATGATATATACCCTCGTCACACTAAAGTGAGGGTATAAAAATACTTGAAATTTTGTTAATGATGTTATAAAGCCTCCAGGCCAGTGAAAAATTGGCGTTATTGCCACGCCCCTTTTGGTACCTCCCATACATAGGTACCAGTTGGCACAACAATTTATGAGCTTAGTAGTATTAGTTTATTAGTCGCTAACACCTGAAGAAAAATGGACGAAGATGCCACGCCTCTTTTGCTACCTACAACACAAATGGACAATTTTGCACAAGAAGCAGCTTACTCGTATAATTTTAATACCAGTACATACTTTAAATTTAGTAAATGAAATCTAAATTGATAATAATTTAATTAAAATAAAAAATAAATTAATTTTATTATAATTTGTTTTGGAAATATGGAGAACTTAAAACGAAGGTAATTCGTTAATATTAAATATAATTAAAACCAGTAAGGAAAGGCTAAAGTCGGGCGGTTCCGATTTAGTGATGTCAAACGGGAAATCCCGAGATTTGTTAAAATGAATCCCGGGATATTTTAATAATAGTATATGAAACTGTCTCGTATAAAATATTAAGTGAAAGATGGATAATCTCTGTCGAAAATGTAAACTAATGAAACAAATTGTTAACATCAAAAAATATTGATGATTGTATTCTATTCTTTTAAATCTATGAAGAAATCCTAATATAAGAAATGATATGGATCGACAAATCGATTTGGTCCCATAAAAACGGAATTAGTCAAACAAGTTGAAAAAATATTTTTCGTGCTTTAATGATAGATAATTATAACATCAATAATAATTCAGACGACGAACTGAAATTGGACCAAAATTATTTCATAGTTAAGATGTTGTGAAATATTTTAAAAAGAGTTAGTAGTTTTTAACAAAAATTAATGTATGCTTTAGCTGTTTTTATCCATATTTAAATTAATTAAAATTAAATTAAAACTGAACTAAAATGTTTGTATTCCATTTCGATATATCACATTATTACGAATGAAAAATTCCCGATTTATCCCGAAAATGCCGGGATATCGAAAAATTTGGGATTCCGAAAATCCCGATTTATCCCGAAAATCCCGGGATATCGAACAATTTCGGGATCCCGAAAAATCCCGGGATTTGCAATTTAAAAATCCCGAATCCCGGGATTTGTGAAAACCAATCCCTTTTGACATCTCTAATATTATACCCTACCCCAGCGGCGGAAATTGCGAGGCCTTCCACATATAAGACATGCGGAAGGTCTTATTTGGCAAGGACTTCCTTATGTAAGGCCTGCGAAAAGCATGATTTTTAACCACTTCGAGGCATGCCAATTTCAGGCATGATACAGGTCTTCTAAAAGAATGCATAGAGAATCCCATCGTGAGGGGTTCGTCGTTGAACGTGTTTAAATACACTAGATGGGAGAGCATCAACAAAAAATAAACGAATTATCCCGTTCTTCAAATTCCAATGTAGAAGCTTCCTTTTAGATAGCCTGATACAGGCCTTCTAAAGCGAAGGCAGAGGGAATGCAATATCGAGTGGTTCGTCGTGATTTAATACATACAACAAATGAAAGAGCAACAATAAAAAAATTTTGTCGTTATACAAATTACAACGTAATACGAGGGGAATACATATTAACAACATGGTTCGTCACGTTTGTTTAATTTTCTTGTGATGAGAACTAAGTGCATTTTCAAAAGTGAAAAATTGTTTTTCACATGCTTTTTAACTTTTTTTTCACTTTCCAATAATTACGTTTTAACTGCGATGCATAATACAACAAATCGGTCTTAAAACAAGCAAAACTAAAACAGGCAAAAATAAAAGATACGGGACGAAGCCTCTTGTTAAATTCAATTCCTGCAGGTTCGTACAACAGATTTTTATCAAACTTAAGGTGTGTACAGACGATTGCCAGATCGGCAAACGTTATCAACCCTGTTAAATTGTTGCAAATGTACGGAAATTGACAGGTTGTTAGGCAAATGTTAATTGACTGTTCAGACGATTGCAAGAAAACCTTCAAATTTCATTTATTTTGTTAATATTTATATGCAGGATTGCCAATTAAAATATTTTATAGACAGTGTTGCCAATAAAAAGTTTTTCTGGCAATGGCGCCGTTGTCACATGCATAAACTTCGCACATCAACAAATCTGCAAATTATCTCACAATGACTTTTCTGCCAACGTTGCGAGACAAAAATTGTTTGTTCACACGGTTGTACGTTCACAGGGTTGCATTTTTCCGCCATTTTTCGGACAATGTTGTCCGATCAGGCAATCGTCTAAACATACCTTTAAGGTAAGTACATACAATTTGCTGATCGGACAACATTGCCAGAAAAATGGCGGAAAAATTCAACCCTGTGAATTTACAACCGTGTGAACACACAATTTTTGTTTTGCATCGTTAGAAGAAGTCATTGCGAGATAATTTGCAGATTGTTATATGTGTGAAGTTTATGCATGTGACAACGGCGCCATTGCCAGAAAAACATTTTATTTGCAACACTGTCTAATGTATTTTTATTGGCAATCCTGCATATAAATATTTACAAAACATATTGTAAATATATGAAATTGTAATGTTTTCGTGCAATCGTCTGAACTGTCAATTCACCTTTGCCTAACAATCTGACATTTGCAGCACTTTAACAGGGTTGATAACGTTTGCCGATCTGGCAATCGTCTATACTCAGCTTTAGTAGTATTAAGGTAAGTACAGACGATTGCAGATCCCACAACATTGCCAGAAAAATGCAACCCTGTAAATTTACAACAGTGTGAACATACAATTTTTGTTTTGCAACGTTAGCAGAAAAGTCATTGCGAGATAATTTGCAGATTGTTATATGTGCGAATTTTATGCATGTGACAACGGCGCCATTGCCAGAAAAACATTTTATTTGCAACACTGTCTATAATGTATTTTTATTGGCAATCCTGCAAATAAATATTTACAAAATATATTGTAAATATATGAAATTGTAATGTTTTCTTGCAATCGTCTGAACTGTCAATCCACCTTTGCCTAAAAATCTGTCATTGTCCGTATATTTGCAGCACTTTAACAGTGTTGATAACGTTTGCCGATCTGGCAATCGTCTATACTCAGCTTTAGAATCTTCACTTCTGTGTCAAGAAACTTCTATCTGAAAAATTTAATAAGTCCCCATTTACATGGTACTTTTTTTTAAGTAACTTATCGGCTTATTCTCTTTTGAAAAAGTATTTACGTTCACACGCGTACTTTTTTTTCAATACTTAACTTATTTTCATTTGTTTTGTTTCGGCTTTGCCTGTGTAAATTGTTGTTGTTTCCAAGTGAGAACGAAAAACACAAAACGATGAGTACGATAAGTACGAGTACGGCATACTTTTTCCACCCCCGTTTCCGACTGCCTCTCTCGCCCACAAAACGCCGATAAGTATGCTTAATACTTAAAAAAAAAGTATCATGTAAATGCAGACTAATGAGTGAATATAAATAATTCTCTGACACAATGACACCAAATCGGAAGGAAAATATGTATATATGGGGGCTATATCTAAATCTGAACCGATTTCTTTTAAATTTGACGGTGTTCATTCTGGAACCAATGAACTCCTTTATGCCAAATTTGGTAATTATCAGATATAAAATCCGATTTACACAGCGCTTAGATGACACATCGGAGGTAAAAATTTTTTGTGCCTATATCTAAATCTGAATCGATTTTCACCAGATTCTAATGGGATCATCCTGTGGCAAATTTCATATCGATCGGACGACTAATACAAGCAGTACTTTGATTACAAGCATATATATACAACCAGACGGACAGTCGGAAACGTCTAATTCGACTCAGGAAGTGATTTCAAGTCGATCGGTTTGTAACACTTTTTTTGGGTGCTACAAACATATTCACAAACTCATAATCCTTGTTCACAGTGTGGTTTAGGCCAGGGATCGACACACTCATATAAACATACAAAAACATTTCTCTCAATGTAAACTGAATGAATTATTTTATACTCATTCAATGTGTGAGAGGAGATAACCGCCCATGGGCGCTGTTTTGCCGATCTCTGGTGTAGGGTATACAAATTATTACACTAAAGTCACATTTAGGAAAAAACAGCCAAAATTGTTAGCATTTGTTTATTATTAGACAAATCACTAACATGTGTATTGCAAATCTGGCCAAACTCGACGAAATTTCCTTAGTCAACAAAAAACTTAATTACCTTTCATTCACAAGATGCCATTATAATAAATATTAGCAAACAGTCAACACAAAAACGATAACTTTTCTAACGCCGTTCAAATACATTTCAGGATGATAATTTAATTTAAGCGACAAAAAGGTAAATGTTTGAGTTATTTTTGTTTTGACTTTTTCTTCGTAGCGGTACATTTGTCAGTTGCGAAATTTTTACAGGTGATGGAAATTATGTTTCTTAATCGATTTTCATCAAAAAACGAAAATCGATCAATTTGGCTATTAGGGCTCGATATAACTACAATGCTATATGCTCTGTCTGCAAAATGTTGAAGCCGGCTGTGTAAAATACGAATTCCTCCTCGCGGAAAAGGTGAACAAAAGTCAGCTGTCTTTTGTTTACAGCATATTTGGGTAGAACGCGCGTTGAATATACCCGTCAGGTTTATCTCTAAAATACCGGTGAAAGCGTCCGGCGTCTGTCAAGCTCAAATTTCATCCTATTGTTTTCTGTGTACACAGCAACTCTTTGACAGACATCTAATGCCGACGTCGGCTATTTAAGTAGCAGCCGACGCACTCACTGGTATTTAAGGGTGTCTCTTAAATACCACTGAATGCGTCAGCGTCTGTCAAATTCGTATTTATAAGGTATTTAAATGTAATACAGCTGCCAAAATACGTCTTTGGGGTGTAGCTGTAGCACATCCAAATACATTTGAAATCGAAAATCGTATTTGCGGAGTAGCTGTAGTAAATGAGTTTGACAGGCGTCGGACGCATTCACTGGTATTTAAGAGATACCCTAAGAGACATCCTTAGGTTGAACATAGTCGAATCAGTAAACAATAATCAGCTGTTTTAGCGAACTTCGCCGATACGGCACTTTTCACTTTTCGTTCGGAATATTTTTTATAAAAAAGGTAAAAAAATAATTTAAAATGGAAAAATGGCTCAGGGATCGTTTATCAAATTGTCTGGACTTTGAAGTTCCCGACGATATGCTCAAATACATTCTATCCATGAAAACATCCAATGAGTTTGATGAATATTTCGAATCTTTGTTGAACAAGGATTGCGAGGACCATCGTTTATTCCTTACAGACTGCAAGCAGCGTCTCTTCAGTAAAGCTTTGGCAAATAAAAAACAAAATCAACAGCAGCAGCAAACGAAAAAGTCTCAAAGTCATGGCTCGTCCGAAATCAAGCAGAATAAAGCGACATCTCCCAATAACAACAAACTAGATGGAGGAGGCAGTCAAAACCAACAACAATCACAAGGTGCCAAAAAGAAAACCAAATTTGTTAGTTTGTACACTAATGATGGTAAGGTTATTGGTGATACCATTATGTTGAAAGGGCGTCGATTGTGCAATTGCCAAGCATCCCAGCATAAGCTCATAAACAATTGTCTTAGCTGTGGACGCATTGTTTGCGAGCAAGAGGGCAGCGGACCATGCCTATTTTGTGGAGAAATTGTTTGCACACACGAGGAGCAACAGGTTTTAAAATCTGCTGGTAAAAAGGGTGAAAACCTCATGAAGTCTCTTAGAGAGAAGGGAGGTGGTGAGTCTCTGAAAAAGGCTTTGGAACAACGTGATCGCCTTTTGGAATACGATCGCAACAGTGAAAAACGTACGACTGTCATTGATGATGAGCTCGATTACTTCGAAGAGAACTCGGTTTGGCATTCTGATGAGCAACGTGCAACATTCGAAAAACTAAAGCAGGAAATGCACGACCGAAAACATGCCAGTCGTATAAATCGTAAGATTAAAATCGATTTCGCTGGACGTACGGTGGACGATGATGTTACTATATCGAACGATTATGAGAAGATAGTTCTCAAAGAAGTCGCAGCAGTTAATGCAAAGTCGACAAATGCTAACAATTGGTCAAACCGTAAGCATTCGCAAAAATCACTTGAAGATGCTGGGGATGCAGATCCTAATATGGACGGTATACGTCCCATATATCGTCCATCAGCGGAGGAACGGGCTAGAAATAAAGGATCGAACACGAATGATGGTTTAGAGCGTATTTATAATCGCGTACAAGATAAAGAGTTGTTAGAAATGCAAGATTTACGTCAATGTTTATCAATGCATCAACCATGGGCTTCCCTGTTGGTAGCTGGAATTAAAAAGTAAGTTATGTTGGAAGGTGTACAAATTTGTTACAGAAAGTAGTTTATAAATTCTAGCCAATTAACCTAATTCTTACAGAGAGATAAATCAGAGTTTTTAATTGCTTTGATAGACAACTTAAGATCTAGGAAGACAGATTGTGACAGATATCAGCTAAGCACGCTCATATCATTACAAGTTAAATTATACAATATGTCCCAATTTTCCTGTTTTGTATTACGAATTTAGCTTGAATCGGGATTCTTCGCACGGAATCGAGTTCCTAAATATTTTTCTTTGAATATAAATATGTTATAATGGGAAAATAAAGGCAATCTGCCTTTTCAAAGAATCTGCAAGAGCCTTCAAAGAGAAATTATGGAAAATGTTATCAATAAGAAATTCAATCCGCTCTCGGAATACAGAACGGGTGTGTTAATCTGAAAAAAATTGAGACTGGACGGAAACCCCTATAGTGGCCCATAACGGCCTACTAATTTGTGATACTGTTTATGTTGTGGGACGCTATTAGATTACATATCGTCACCGTCGTGGCAAAAGTAGCTATGTGTTTTTCCTAATTTTTCTGGAGAGCAAATAAACTGTTTAATTTTATTATTTCGCGAAAATATTAATATGATGTTATTTTAGGAATTTGAAGTTATATATTGTATTCGTTGTGTTGTATACATATCGTATTAAAATTATCGCGAAATAATAAAATTAAAAAGTTTATATGCTCTCCTAAAAAATTACGAAATAAAACATACGTATCTAATTTTGCCACGTCGGCGACGATATAACCTTTTTATCGCCTCTCTTTATAGGCATGAGGGTCGCGTTTGGTATAGCGAACATCGAGGACGATTATGGATAGCCTCAACAGCCAAGGAACCACGGCCCGAAGAAATTAAAGAACTGGAAAACTTTTACAAAATATTCTACAATGGTAATATTGCAAAAATAAACATGAAATTCCCAAATTGAAATACATTTTTAAAATCCAATACGAAATAGATCCCAATATAAAATTCCCCGACCATTATCCTACTGGCTGCCTACTAGGCTGTGTTAAAGTCAATGAATGTCTTCCCCAGGAAGAATATCAAGAATTGCATCCAGGTGGTGAATCGGATAGTCCATATGTATTTATATGCTCAAACCCTGAACAGTTACCAGTAGTTTTTCCCATCAAAGGTCAACACAAGATTTGTAAGTCTTTAACATAGAGTCAACAGAATATATATATAACATTTTTTCCTCTTTTTTAGATCAAATTGATCCTAAAATTCACAATGCTGCTTGTAAAACTCTTCTGCGCTTGAAGTCTACTAAGGGCTAACAATAGGATGAGTGTTCAAACCACACATTCCTCTCGAGAAATTCGCACATTGCAATAAAATAAAAAGTATTTTATGTTGTTGGAAATAAATAAATGTCAGACACATTCAACTACATAAAAATAAAAATGTTAAAAGTTCACAGAACTATATAACTACATATTTTATTTACTACATACTCTATTTACGAGTACAATGCATGTAAATCAGTCAGTAAATGAAAAAAAAATTTTAATCTTCTGAAATGAGCGGTTATAATAGTGAGATCTTGTCAACATTTTTATATTTCGAATATATAATCGGCGCTCATTGCCGCTCCGTGGTATGGATAACAACATTTTTTGTTCAAAACATATAGGTCAAATGTATGGGGGTTGTTAACTTAAGGTGAGTATGGCAAATCCCTACATAAAAATACAGTGCATTATTTTGTAAATTAAGTGTAAATGTACAACTTTCGGAAAATAAACAATTTTAATTTAACTAAGTATATCAACATCGTTATTCAAATTAAATCAAATATTTTGATGGAAGCGAAGCTATTTGCCACAATATCTATTTACAAATTTCGAATAATGGCTTTTAAAGATCTTAGAGACCAAAACCCTAGACATAACCCACATTTATTTTATAAACCATTCGAAACCGCTCTGTGAAGGGTAGATACAATTCGGCTCGACCGAACTTATAGTGTTTTTCATACTCTTTTCGAAACTACATGGCAACCCCATCATCTAGTATTTCGCTACATATATTCGGCATTTGTTATTTGTTGCTGACCACCAACAGCAGCAGTTCGTTTGCCGCTTACTATTTTGTTATCTCATCTCTAATATCTTATTACAAAAGTAACAAAGGTATTGCAACTAATTCTAACAAAATGACACCACAATGGGAATTCACAGAGGATGAAATCAATGAAATTTCTAAAGAATTCCAGCGAGTTGGAGGTAATGAATAATATGATCACGCAAAACAAACACTTCAAAAAGTCTGTTTTAATGTAATTATAAATGTATAATATATGCATTTTATAATGACTTTCATTTTGTAGATAACACCTACTTGGATCATGCTGGTACCACATTATATAGTGAAAGACAAGTGGACAAATCAAGTCAACTGCTGAAAGAGAATTTGTTTTGTAATCCACATACGTGTAAAGTTACCGGAGATCTAGTGGATCAAGTACGCTATAGGTATAATGCTGGATACATTTAAAAAGCGTATAATCATTAATTTTCTTTGTAGAATTTTGCAACACTTCAATGCCGATCCCTCAGAATACAGTATTGTTTTTACCGCGAATGCCACGGCTGCACTTAAACTGGTGGGAGAAACATTTAACTTTGGTTCTGAAAAGGAGAAGGGAAACTTCTATTACTGCCAAGAGAATCATACCTCCGTTCTGGGTATGCGGGAAGTGGTTAAAACTTCTAACAAATATGTGTTAACCAAAGACGAACTACTGCTTAATTTAAAGGGAACCACTAATATGTCTCCAATAGGCTCAGACTCGAATGAGATTTCTTGTGGCAATTCATTGGTGGTATTTTCAGCCCAATGTAATTTCAGTGGTTATAAAATGCCTTTAGAACTAATACCACTTATACAGAGCCAGGGATTGGTCAAAAACGGTGTACAGGTTGACGGTGATATCGAACAGCAAGAAGAGGAGGGGAATAAAGATTCTTCCAGCAAATTCTTTGTGTGTTTGGATGCAGCTTCTTATGTCGGTACCAACTATTTGGACTGTCAATATGTGAAGCCGGATTTCTTTTGTATTTCCTTATACAAAATGATGGGGTAAGTCCATAACTACACTATGCAACAAAATATTTGTCGACAGGCTGTGCAAAACTTTTTTTGGTGTAATATGGTGTCCTAAAAACGAAAAAATACTAAAAACGATTTTTTAAATTCGCAAAATAATTGTTTGTTTTTAAAAGCTAACATCCTAACGAAGAAATGCCAATTTGAAGAAAATCTCTGGATAAATGTCGAAAATATAAAGGGGTTTCCAACAAGAGGTGTTATTTTGGCATTCAAAGAAAAATTCAATTTTTTGAGATAAACGATCTGATGTTTATTTCCTAATAAAGAGGAAGGTATGTCGTTAATAATGAAAAACAACATCAGCCAAATATCCACCACGACCACGATTACAGGACCATATCCTTTTCATGAAATATTCCATAACCAAATCGCAAAGTGGCTCCCCTATGTTCTCGATAGCCTTACAAATTCCATCTTTGAGGCCTTGAATCGACGCTGGGCTGTTGGCGTAGACCTTATCTTTCACGTGGCCCCAAAGGAAGAAGTCGCAAGGTGTTAAATCGCAAGATCTCGGTGGCCAATTGTGATCACCTCTTCGAGAGATTGGAACTCTACCAAAATTATTTATCATATTTTACAACAACGATGTATTTATTTCGAGTTTAAAAGATCGTACCTAACACAAAAGGATACTTTTTTGTTGCATATTTTTATTATTATTCAGAATGATATCTTGTACATTTTGTAACAGAATAAAATTAAATGTTGTATATTTTTAAACATTACAGATATCCCACAGGTGTTGGTGCTCTTATTGTTAGCAAAAGAGGGCAAAAGGTATTGCAAAAAAGTTATTATGGCGGTGGTACTGTCAATATAGCCATGACTCGTGAGAACTTTCATGAAAAACGTGAAGGTTTCACAGCACGCTTTGAAGATGGCACATTACCTTTTCTCTCTGTAGCCTGTATTCTCGAAGGGTTTAGAACTCTGGAGCGTTTGATTCCGGCTAAGGGGGACAAGAAGACCATGGAACGTATTAGTTTATATGTCTTTCAATTGGCCCGATATGGCTATGAAAAACTATCAGCTCTTAAACATAGCAATGGTCAACCTCTGTTGAAGTTTTACAATCATAATGGTTACGAAGATAAGAAATTTCAGGGTGGAATTATAACCTTTAATGTTTTAAACGACGACGGCACCTTTGTTGGCTTTGCGGAAGTTGCTTGCATGGCTGCAGTTCACAACATTCAACTAAGGACTGGTTGTTTCTGTAATTCCGGAGCATGTCAATGGTTTTTGCAGTTAAGCAATGATGACATACGTAAACAATATGAATCCGGACATATTTGTAGTGATTATAATGATCTGGTCGATGGTGTACCGACCGGCGCTGTACGTATTTCTATTGGCTACATGACGCGTAAAGAGGATATCGATAAAGCTATTCAAATGATTGCGGAATGTTATCTGACAACTGCCGAAAAAAGATTAGCGTTAATGGATATGAGAAAAATTCCCAAAGCTTTACAACATATACCGGATAGATTGAAACCACAACTGAAAGAGATGTGTATATATCCCATAAAGTCTTGTGGCTCTTTCATAATCAATGAATCATGGCCACTACAATCTACCGGATTGCTGTATGACCGTTGCTGGATGATAGTAGATTCTGCAGGAATGGCTATAACCCAAAAACATCACACAAGGCTGTGCCTTATAAAGCCGGTGATTCTTGTAGAAAAGGGTTTGATAGAAATTAATTTTCCAAACATGCCATCGGTTTTTGTAAACCTGGAAACCAAACCCGAGGAAATAAATCTAGTCAACGCCACGTTTTGCCAAAGTAAAGTATGTAACGACTTAGTTTCGGGCTACGATTGTGGCGATGAAGTGGCCCATTGGTTAGAGGAGTGCTTGGAAATGCCTGGTTTGAGATTGATTAAACAGTTCATGCAGAGAAAGAACCAAGAAGGTGAAACAAAAGAGATTTCCTTGGCAAATCAGGCACAGTTTTTACTTATTAATCGCTCCTCTGTGAAATGGTTGGCGCAAAAAGTAACCACCGAAAAAGAACCGCTACAAAGTACTATTGATCGTTTTCGGGCTAATTTTGTAATTGAAACGAGTGCTCCATTCGAGGAGAATGACATTGAAACGTTGACAATAGGAAATACGGGGTTCAACGTTGAAGGTTTCTGCACTCGTTGCCAAATGATTTGTATTGACCAGCATACTGGACAAAAAACATCTGAGCCTTTGCGTACAATAGCTCGAGAATTCACAGGAAAAATACGTTTTGGCATTTACTTATCACTAAAAGAAGTTCCTAAAGAAGGTGCACAGTTATCTCTAAAAGATTCAGTGATAATAAAGAAACGTTCTAACGAACAGATGTAAATTAAACTAAGACTTTTATTTATACATTGAGTTTTGTTTCGATTGTCTATTACTAAGATACTAAGAATTACTATTATTATGTTGTACTTTTATTATCACATTAGGGCACAGTTGTCAATGGGCTGCTCTTTCGTCTTCACCATGGGCTGACCATCTTCGGCTCTTTTCACATTTTCCAAAACACTTTGGTGATCGGGAAAAGCTAACGATTGAAGCTTTGAGTGCACTAACTGATCATTGATTTTGACTTCAAATGAGCCTTGACGCCCCTTGTGGCATACCATTTCTGTGTCTGGTTTCTGTTCTTGCAGAAATATTTGCAACATCTTACATTGCCACTCGAAGTTGCATTTACCACTTTAAATAATAGAACAAATATAAAGAAATAATTTGTTTTGTTTGGATTTTGGTGACCTTACCAATATTCCACATCTACTTTCACCATAATGGTAACGGTAAAGCGGAGAAACGGAACGGTTTTATGCAAGATGTTCAGAATTCTTTCAGCGTTTGCAGCAAACGATGACTCGCAATGGCAAAAATATAGGCAATCATATGTTCGAAGTTGATCCGTTAATCGTGAAAATGGATAAGTCTACGTTGGCACATGGAGTCTTTAAGTTAATTTTGAAAATCATCAATTAATATGTAAATCTTTGTATTAAATTGTATAACAAAAAATGTTGAAACTAAGGAACTTTTTCATGATTCGATATTAAATTTTATAACAAAAAATGTTGAAACTAAAGAACTTTTTCATGATTCGATATACATACATACATAAATAAAATGTAAAACATGAGCAAAAAACTTCAAAAATAACATTCAGATACACAAGTTTTTTCCTCGAAATATTTTATTCGTAAACGAATTGAAAATGCTTTGGATCACAAACCTGATTACAACAGTTTAAAATTTTTTTGTCGAAGAGCTGTGCATAACATTCACCCACCCAGCCAGAAAAATACCACCCTCAAAGCGTTGTAAAAGCACTGCACCGTCATCTCATGGTGGGATAAAGCGTTGTAAAAGCGTCAAAATGATAACACCGATATACGGTGTGATGGCGGTATTTTACAACGCTGTAAAAACAAAATTCATGACGCAGTCTCTTAAAAAAACAAAATTCTCACTTTAACAAAAAGAATAGTTCCTTATAGGAATTTCTAAACTTCGATAACAAAATCGTAATTTTGGACAAAATGCATTTGAGCGGCTTTTCTTCACATGTTTATTTTAATTATCTCGTTTATCTCGGAATTAAGCCTAATTTGTTGCAGAAAAAGATGTTACACATGAATTTCATAGATAAACGATTAATTTATTAGACGTAAATAACTGGAAAACCATACAATTCAAATTGTTTATTGTGTACAGTTTGTAGAATATTGTCCTCAAATGAACTAGCTACCGTAGTAGAGTATGCTAAACAAATTCTGAAGACATATCGAAAACAGTCTAGTCTGGGTTAAAATCGCCAACAAATCCTATTCACAAATAAATAGAAAACTACACCCAAAAAAAATTGTTTGCTGTTAATAACAAACAACGTCTGCTAATTTTTAGCACACATTTTTTCTGCTAATACAGCACATTTTCTGCTGTAAAAGCAAAAAGTTTGCAGTTTTGCATTAGCAAACGCACTGGTGAAAAATTTGCAGTTTGCTGAAAATTTTTGCTGTTAATCAAAATATGTGAAAATAATACAAAAGTTGCAATAATTTACATGATAAAGTTCAACTACCATTGAAAATCAAAAAGGTTAAGGTCATTCGTGAGATAAGAAAAGTATATTTAAAAAAAAATTAAATAATTATTCGGCGATATTTGTTTTCGAGTTACGGTTCTCAATATTTTTATTTTTTCATTGGATTTTAAAAATATTGAAAATAGGAGTCGATTAAAACTGCAAAAAGTAAAACACAAATCGATAACGAATATGATTTGACGATTTCAAAATCTTAGTTCCGGACATACAATTAAAATTAATCTATTGGGTTTAGATTTTAGTTTCTAATTTTTTATATTTTAATGAAACCAAAGCTAAACATTAATATTTTATGTGCGATTTGTAAAAATGTTTATAAAGTCTGATTCACACAAGCCAATTATATTTCAAGCAAGTGTCAAAGTTTGTAGGATAGATACAGAGAGCACTTTCCGCTTGGAAGAATTTGCCTCGTGTGATCTAGGAATAAGTATTGTGTATGCAAAAAAAAAGTTAAAAAACGAGAGAATTCCTAAAGGCTTAGGGTGAGTATTAAGAGAAAATTTCGCAAGATTGTATCATTCTGTGCAAAGACGATTTTTATACGGTTTCCACGGCTATTCCCGTGTGTATTGTTGTTGTTTCAAAGTGCGAATGAAAAACAAAACGTTCAATCGAGTACGAGAGTTCTTTTCCCCTCCCTTTCCAAATGCCTCCCCTACAAACACCATTAAACTGCTGATAAAATTGCCTCGTGTAAATTGGGACGAACATAGACACCTCAACACACGCGGTAATTCGGCGTCTCTCTCTCTCAGTCAAACTTTGACACTTGCTTGGAAAAAGTTGCCGAGTGTGAATCTAAACATTATCTTCCGTATGCCTCTATGTCCAGATTCACACCCGGCAACTTTTTCCAAGCAAGTGTCAAAGTTTGACTGAGAGAGAGACGCCGAATTACCGCGTGTGTTGAGCTGTCTATGTTGGAAAGAGCTCTCTACTGCAAACTTTGACACTTGCTTGGAAAAGTTGCCGAGTGTGATTCTGGACAATGGGGAAAGTAGTTTCTTGTACTGGCAATCCGTTTTGTGTTTTTCATTCGCACTTTTCTGCCTTTATTTCCAACAAACACGGAATTGCCCCGTGTGAATCGGGACATAGACATGCTTTATGACGGAAAAAAGAAAAATTAAAAAAAGCGGCGTTTAATTTATATTCCTTACCACTGAAACCAATTTTTTCCATTAAAATGTGCTTGCGATAAGTTACACATATATTCATATTTGTGCAGATGACAAAATCTCATATAAAATGTTTATTTCGCATATCAAAAATATTGACAGACGTAATATGCTTTCACTAGCATTCAAGATTGCCCTCTTTGACAGACATCGTGCGCAGACGCTGGCTATTTAAGTAACACCCTTTGAAGCATAAAATATTTTACGCCGAACAAATTGAATTGGATTGAAATTTTCGTTCTGTTTGTTAATTCGCATTAAAAAAAGCATTCCGCGAAGATAATGCAAATGATTTTAATAAGTAAAACGGTTCCGGGACAGCTTCGACAACACTTACAAATTGCTAAAGAAAAAAAGGCCTTGGAGGATCAATTAATCAAGTTGCAACTGGTAAGCGTACACAAATTGCAAATTTCTCTATGATTGTGTAAGTCTTATTTCTGGTTGTTTTCATGATTCTCATCAAGTAGTGTCCTATTAAAACCCTCTACTTTAATACGGCTACAAAAGTAAACTAAATATATGCTGTCCATACAAAGAACTTGTGATAGCGATGGACTAGCAATTTCTTTCCGTGTCTACTTTTCCAAATCTCCCAATTGGCTAACGCGTAGGAGTCGCTGATCATCATACGGTCTTGGAGAACATCAAATATAACCAAAGGTCGTACGATGTATGTTCTTTATTGTTATCATTCGGACAAAAAGAAGATAGTTATTGATGCCAGTGACCGGGAAGTATTGTGTGTAGATGCTCCTATTGCTATTTAATTTTCTAAATGATTTATAATTTTTGATCAAGCGTACACAAATGCACTTAAAGGACCAGGTTATCAATTAATCAAGACGCAACAAGTAAGCGTACACAAATGGAAAATTAAATGTACTATGATTATAAGACTTATTTCTGTTTGTTTTCAAGATTCTCACCAAGCAGTGTCCTATTAAAATACGGGTATAAAAGATGATCTGAAATCTCGTAGCAACTACAATGTATAAATTCAGATAACTTGTGTTATGGGTGGACTAACCATTTATTTCCTTGTCTACTTTTCCAAATCGCATACAACTCTTGGAAGTGTGACCCTGATGATGATACCTGCAACAACTCGTAACTATTTTTTTCCTTTTTGTGATTTGTTTACCGAAATGGCAACATTGATTATTTACTCTATATGTACCTTTTGGCTCCAAAAAACTCAGGATAATTTATTCTTTAATGTAATCCATGGATAAGATCATTTTGCCCAATGATATGGCTCTGGACATGTACAATTAGATACCGTGTATATAGGGTAAACCCAACACATTGGCCAATATTGACAGAGTTTGCGTCGATATCGTACGATTTATTTTCTTAATATTTATCCTTCGGACAAAAAGAAGATAATTGTTAATGCCAGTGACCGGTAAGTATTGTTTGTAGATACTCCTATTGCTATTCAATTTCATTAAATGATTTATTTTTCATTTATATTTCTAGATCAAGCATACATACAGATTTCACAGTTCGAAACGCGTATTAATACATGGGCTGAATAACTTCAGGTTGGAGTCCTGGTTGATATACTCTTCTCAAATATCAGGAAAATATAAAATTTGTATTTCTTTTATTAAAATAAAAAAGAAAGAAACGTATGCTAGAATAAAAAAATAGTTTGTTCTCCCAGCCGCTTTTTTCTGTTAAATAATAGCAAAATTGTTTGCTAAAATGACTGTTCTAGTTTGCTACAGTAGCAGGCAAATTTATGTGCTAAAATAACAACCATAGGGTTGCTAAAATAACAGACGAAGTCTGCTTTCCCTTTTTTAGCAGACACAGACTGTTGAAACAACAAACATTTTTGCTAATGATACTCACAAAATTCTTTGAGTGTACATATTTTTCATGTCCAGAGTTCACCAACCTTTTATTTTGTATCCTTATTGTTGTATTTTGAACTATATAAGGCAAAGACAAATAGAATAAGAAGACATTCCTTCCGGACGAAACGTCAAAATCTGTCAGGTACGAACGAATAGGAATGTTACACGCGATAAGACAGTTTTCCGCGAACATTGTTTGATTTTTTTTGCACTTATTAATTAATATTAATTTTAAAAAAGAAAAAACTCCCTCGTTGGAATCCTATTGGTTGAAATTCATTTTTGTTCGTACCTTAAACTTAATCGCTCGGGGATGGCTTATCTTATTATTTTATAATTTTTGGTGTAAGGCACTCTTGGTTAATATGATGAAACAATAAAAAATATAAAAAGTTACACAAAATAAAAATTCAAAGGACAAATTTACCGTTTCCTTTTTATGAGTGACTGAATATGAAAATTCAATGAATTAATGATATTAAGTACGGATTTCTAAAGGGAAGTCAAAAAAGTCGCGGGGACATGTATTATAAAAAATCACATGGACATGTCGCTTCGTGTAAATCGGGTCTTATTACTTACCAAACAAAGTACCTATAGATATTTATTTGATAACAGGAGTCATATCAACAAGTAAGAAAGTTTCAGTCGGGTAAACCGACTAAGGTATACCCTCACTTTGTGAGTAATGTAATATTGAATATTACTCGAATTATTCTGTCAATTTGTGTGGGGGGTACCAGAAGGGGTTTATCAAATACACCTTTTTTTGCTGAACATTAGATACTTTAAATTCATTGCACTGTGCCGACTTATAAGCATTTATTTGCCCTGGTATAAACGTTATGAGACATTAAATTGTGGTATGATTTGGGCATTTTATGTGGGAGGTACAAAGAGAGGCGTGGCAATAACGCCCATTTTTCACAGGGCTATAGACACTATAAAAACATTACACTGTACAAAATTTCAATTATTTTTATAAACTGGTTTTAATGTTATAAACTGTTAACTTTTGGTGCAAAAAGGTACCTTTGTGTGGGAGGTACCAAAAGGGACGTGGCGACTTTGCCCATTTTTCTCGAGTTGATAACGACTAATAAGCTAATACTATGTGTGGAATTTCAAAAGATTCGAAAAAGTAGTATAGCAGTTATTAAAGAATCAATATTTCAGAACATTTTAACCCTTTGTGGGGGAGGTACTAGAAGGAGTGGACCAATATGGCCCATCTTCGAACTTAGCCGGAGATAGAAAAAAATATTACCACATACCAAATTTGAGGTCAATCGGTTACTCCTTAGAGTAACCGATTGACCTCGAGAGTTATCGTGCGCACCAGCCAGCAGACACACAGACAGACAGACGGACGGACATTGCTCATTCGACTTAAAATGACCCAAAACGGATTTCCTCCGAACATACTTGGGGTCTTAGGTCACTCCTTCGCCGTGTTACACTTTTTTCCGTAGCAAATGATATATACCCTCGTCACACTAAAGTGAGGGTATAAAAATTGAATTTTTCGAATTAAAAAGTTCACATTTAACGCAGCTCTATTACGTGAAAAATGCATCCTTCCCTAAGGTACCCACGGAACAATTTTACCATTTAATGACAAACTTTGTTCTCAAAGCAGTCAATCCATCATGAAACAGCGTTTTAAAAGCATTTTAAGCAAGGATTGTGAAAGCGTTCCAAAAAACGCTTTAACGACGCTTTTTTCATGGTACCATCATAAATTTCTGGCTGGGCATGTGATGGCAATCTCATTTCGCCTAAAATTGGCGATTGTGATTTCAATTCGCATGTTCTGAATTCTTTTTTAGCACAACAATTTGGATTTATTTAAATCAAATTATTAATTACAGTGATAAATAACTACATCCATGTGTGCATTTTATTAAAATTTAATTTCGAAGACCATCAAAATTGAAGGGGAAATTTTTGCGTTTTGCGATTTGAAATCACGCGATTGTCATCACATGGACGATTTTCTGGTGTAATATGGTTTTTATTCCGATTTTCTTTGAAGTTGTCTTTAGTATTTGGGCCATTTTGGAAGTATAGGCTAAAATTTATCTTTATGAGGGCTAAAAATGTTGAAAATATCACTTTCACATACAAACAGAAGTTTAGTTACTGTCGTTCAAACAATTAGAAAGAAATTTATTTTTTTAAATCGTTTTTGCTGGTATGAAAAAAATGTATTCCAATTTTTGAAAGCTAGCATCCTAACTATAGTATAGTAAAAAATGTATAGCTCTTACATCAACAAAATCCTATATTAGAATCAAAACCTATGGTGGTTTGGTTTGTGCAAAAAAAAATTAAAAAATTTTCTACATTTACACTGAAACCGCATTTTTAAGTTATTATACCCTACACCACACTGTGGTACAGGGTATTATAAGTTTGTTTCATGGCAGATGTTTGTAACACCTGAAAATAACACAGCTAGACCCACCTTAAAGTATACCGATCGACTCAGAATCACTAGCTGAGTCGATTTAAGCATGTCTGTCCGTCCGTCTGTCCATGTAAAGTTGTTCGTCGACTACAGGTCGCAATTTCACTCCGATCGTTCTGAAATTTTGCAGTTTAGAGTATTTCGCGGCTGTTAAGATCGCTATTGAATTTGGTTGAAATCGGTTCAGATTTAGATATAGCTCCCATATATATCTTTCGTCCGATTTGGCCCTTTGGTCCTATAGAAGCTGTATTTTACATTCGATCGTTTTGAAATTTAGAATGGTAGAGTTTCTTGATCCATGAACCAACATTGCCGAATTTGGTTGAAATCGTTTCAGATTTAGATATAGCTCCCATATATATCTTTCGTCCGATTTGGCCCTTTAGTCCTATAGAAGCTGTATTTTACATTCGATCGTTTTGAAATTTAGAATGGTAGAGTTTCTTGATCCATGAACCAACATTGCCGAATTTGAAGAAAATCGGTTAAGATTTAGCTATAGCTCCCATATAGATGTTTCGTCCGATTTTGCTCTTTAGTCCTGTAGAAGCTGTATTTTACATCCAATCATTTTGAAATTTAGAATGGTAGAGTTTCTTGATCCATGAACCAACACTACCGAATTTGAAGAAAATCGGTTAAGATTTAGCTATAGCTCCCATATATATGTTTCGTCCGATTTGGCCATTTAGTCCTATAAAAGCAGTATTTTACATCCAATCGTTTTGAAATTTAGAATGGTAGAGTTTCTTGATCCATGAACCAACATTGCCGAATTTGAAGAAAATCGGTTAAGATTTAGCTATAGCTCCCATATAGATGTTTCGTCCGATTTTGCTCTTTAGTCCTGTAGAAGCTGCATTTTACATACAATCATTTTGAAATTTAGAATGGTAGAGTTTCTTGATCCATGAACCAACACTACCGAATTTGAAGAAAATCGGTTAAGATTTAGCTATAGCTCCCATATATATGTTTCGTCCGATTTGACCATTTAGTCCTATAAAAGCAGTATTTTACATCCAATCGTTTTGAAATTTAGAATGGTAGAGTTTCTTGATCCATGAACCAACATTGCCGAATTTGAAGAAAATCGGTTAAGATTTAGCTATAGCTCCCATATATATGTTTCGTCCGATTTTGCTCTTTAGTCCTGAAGAAGCTGTATTTTACATCCAATCATTTTGAAATTTAGAATGGTAGAGTTTCTTGATCCATGAACCAACACTACCGAATTTGAAGAAAATCGGTTAAGATTTAGCTATAGCTCCCATATATATGTTTCGTCCGATTTGGCACTTTAGTTCTATAGAAGCTGTATTTTACATCCAATCGTTTTGAAATTTAGAATGGTAGAGTTTCTTGATCCATGAACCAACACTACCGAATTTGAAGAAAATCGGTTAAGATTTAGCTATAGCTCCCATATATATGTTTCGTCCGATTTGGCCCTTTAGTTCTATAGAAGCTGTATTTTACATCCAATCGTTTTGAAATTTAGAATGGCAGAGTTTTTTGATCCATGAACCAACATTGCCGAATTTGAAGAAAATCGGTTAAGATTTAGATATAGCTCCCATATATATGTTTCGTCCGATTTTGCTCTTTAGTCCTGAAGAAGCTGTATTTTACATCCAATCATTTTGAAATTTAGAATGGTAGATTTTCTTGATCCTTGAACCAACACTGCCGAATTTGAAGAAAATCGGTTAAGATTTAGCTATAGCTCCCATATATATGTTTCGTCCGATTTGGCCCTTTAGTATTTTACATCCAATCGTTTTGAAATTTAGAATGGTAGAGTTTCTAGATCCATGAACCAACATTGCCGAATTTGAAGAAAATCGGTTAAGATTTAGTTATAGCTCCCATATATATGTTTCGTCCGATTTGGCCCTTTAGTCCTATAGAAGCTGTATTTTACAACCGATCGTTTTGAAATTTAGAATGGTAGAGTTTCTTGATCCATGAACCAACATTGCCGAATTTGAAGAAAATCGGTTAGGATTTAGCTATAGCTCCCATATATATGTTTCGTCCGATTTTGCTCTTTAGTCCTGAAGAAGTTGTATTTTACATCCAATGATTTTGAAATTTAGAATGGTAGAGTTTCTTGATCCATGAACCAACACTACCGAATTTGAAGAAAATCGGTTAAGATTTAGCTATAGCTCCCATATATATGTTTCGTCCGATTTGGCCCTTTAGTTCTACAGAAGCTGTATTTTACATCCAATCGTTTTGAAATTTAGAATGGTAGAGTTTATTGATCCATGAACCAACACTACCGAATTTGAAGAAAATCGGTTAAGATTTAGCTATAGCTCCCATATACATGTTTCGTCCGATTTGGCCCTTTAGTCCTGTAGAAGCTGTATTTTACATCCAATCATTTTGAAATTTAGAATGGTAGAGTTTCTTGATCCATGAACCAACACTGCCGAATTTGAAGAAAATCGGTTGAGATTTAGCTATAGCTCCCATATATATGTTTCGTTCGATTTGGCCCTTTAGTATTTTACATCCAATCGTTTTGAAATTTAGAATGGTAGAGTTTCTTGATCCATGTACCAACACTACCGATTTTAAAGAAAATCGGTTAAGATTTAGCTATAGCTCCCATATATATGTTTCGTCCGATTTGGTCCTTTAGTTCTATAGAAGCTATATTTTACATCAAATCGTTTTGAAATTTAGAATGGTAGAGTTTCTTGATTCATGAACCAACATTGCCGAATTTGAAGAAAATCGGTAAAGATTTAGCTATAGCTCCCATATATATGTTTCATCCGATTTGGCTCTTTAGATCCAATCGGTTTTATACCCTACACCACACTGTGCTGAAGGGTATTATTCAAGTATAAAATGTCCCAAAAGTAAATTTATGTAAACAATTTACACATGAATTACAAAATTTATATATCAGAGTTATTCAATATTACGAGAGTGGTGTAGGGTATTATATAGTCGGCACCGCCCGACTTTAGCCTTTCCTTACTGGTTTTTTTTTAAAATGGTGCAGCCGTATGAACGGTTTTGATTTCATTTGTAAAATTATTACACTACGCCAATGCGAAAATATCGCATTTTCCACATTCAGCCCAGTACACGGTGTGGAGTGTTGCACCAAAGATATACATAAATACAAAGATACAACGGTATCCATTCACAACGAATTCTTCACAACTAGTTTGCGGATTTGAACATTTTACAGGAAAAAATGAAATGTGCAAATGAAATGTGTAAAATGAAAAAAGTTTGTATACAGAAATAAAAATGTTTTGTAGAGAGGCCGACGTTTTTGATTTGTATGAAATGTTTTAAATATTATATCGATACCTTCATTCCAAAACATGCTAAGTCGACTTAGCACATTTTTAATTTCTAAATATTCCAAATTATATTCAGTCCAAATTTGGTGTTTATCCGTCATCCCAATCAAAAGTTATTCACAAAACAATACAGGTCATTCGATTTGCATTATAAAGGAATTCCACACAAATTAAAAAAATCATCAAACTTTGATCGCCTCTCCTGAAAAACTACCTTTTTGCACTTAGCATAGTTTGGAATGGAGGCATCGATATAACAACGTGCTACGACATCTTTTGGAAATTGTAAACAATTTATTGTTGTATCTTGGTATTTATATCTTTGGTATTACCTCTGTTTTTTCTCGGAATTCAGCTCGTAACCCTAATGGTGGCAGTCTCCTTCGTATCATTCGCCTTTATGTACTGCAAAATTTAACTCCTGTGCTCTATATAAAACATACACACTCATTATTAACTTTTAAAATTGAAATTTGTATAAGCTTAGGTTGTTAAATATTCGTAGGCCGACAACATTTCTATTGATTATAGAAATTTCTGCAATAGGAAGATGCCACTGGATTTTGCAATCACCTTATCCTTCTCATTCCATAGCCCAGAGAATCATCCACAATATCAAACAGGTCCTTAAATTCTATTTCTTCGTCGTTAATTTTCATTTTTCACGTCTTTATAAATCCTTGTGGTTTCTTCTTCTAAGAACAGACAATAACAAATCCAATGAACAACACAAAGCCGAACAAATCAAAAATAATGAATAATAAGATATGTCATCCCGGAGCGAGTAAGTTATCAGGTACGAACGAATAGAAATTTCAACGAGTAGGTGTTCAAAGAGTGAGTTTTTCCGCGGATTTCGGACCGATTTTCCGGAATTTTTTGTAATTGTCACAATTAAAAAATTAAATATCAATCGATTAGTGCAAAAAAAGTTCAAACTATGTTCGCGGAAACCTGTTTTTTCGCGTGTGACATTTCATTCCTATTCGTCCGTAACTGATAGATTTTGACGTTTCTGGCTGATGGCACATCTGTATAATTTAAGGTCTGTTGAACAAATAATCATCAACCTTACGGCGACAATACATAATGCAACGCCGGTCAAAAAATCACTCCCGTTTCGTTGATAATTAATGAACGAATCGGTGGCGATTTTTCATGCACGTTACGTTTATAAATTTGTACCAAACGGTGTTTATTTTGCAACGTCTTTTTTCCCTCAGTGTACTTTAACTTTAATGATCTCATTTATATTGGGTGATATTTTGGCAACTTTCTTTTTGGCTACACTGTTTTTGGCAGCTCAGCTGTTTCCGGGTAACATGTTGTGAAACATGTTCAGTTTGGTTTATTATTTAACCATAAATCGACTTAGAAACGAACAACGCTTCCAAATTATTGAATTTTATTTATTTTTATTGAATTTTGAGTTCGGTGAACTGTTTATTTCACGTTTGGGGCCCGTCAAATGCCCTCGGGGATCGACTAACACCTTTAGATATTTTTTTATGGGGCTATGTTAATGCTCATGTCTATAGGGACAAGCCCGCAACGGTTGGCGCACTGGAAGCCAATATTGAAGAATTTATGCGTGAGACACTTGCCGGTATGTTGCCTAAATTGGACCCAACGTATGAACCATTTGAGGCGCAGCCGCGGTCAACAATTACATGAAATCATCTTTAAACATTGAATTTTATGGACCGTTCTATCGACTCAAATAAATATTTCCTACATTTCTCTAAATTTTATGTTGCTTTTTTTAAATCAAATACTAAAGCTCTTAAAACTCACTCCTTAAATATCATCACATTCGAAAGTGCTTATTTCCCGCATCCATTTTGTATGTAACCTGAATCTTCGACAGCAAAAATCGAGTAATTGGCGACCCTTTGTATAAATGTTTTAAATCCCTTTTGCAGCGGTATTCATCAAATTTGTGTATAAATGGTATTTATTATGATACGAAACTGATGCTGGAATAAGGCCTCAGAATCAGCGATACCGTTGTGCGACTAAAGTGGCATATTTGCCCCTTTTTTCAGCCGTGCTACTTTTGCGCCCATTTTATTTTTTGATACTAAATGTGCCCCTTTTCGATTTTTTGTGCCACTTTTTGGCTTTTGTAAAAAAATCAGCTTTTTATACTCTTATGACAACACTTTCGTACTAACGTACGGAAATGCCTAACGCGCTACCTCCTGAATTAGGTTATTTAATGGGATATACGCATATGTCAAAACGATTTACATTTATCTTTTGTATGTGTAAGCATATGAGAATCTATTTCCACCGTTTCATCATATTGGTGAAAATTCTGCGAATAGATCGGCGTCTATGCAACAATACAATTAATTTGAGTGATTTCTTAATTGTAACAATATATGTGTTTATAAAAAAATCCAATTTATTTTTTATTTTTCAACAGATTTATTGTGAGATGTGGTGTGCGCGTTTTAGGCCCGTTACATTAATCCATTTATGAGACAGTTTTGTTCAAATTTTAAATTCCTTTTGTTTGACTAACGCCGACAATTCGTACAACAAATCTTGAACTACGAACAACACATTAGGGCTAAGTAAGGGTTCAGCGCCATCTACATGTCAGGGACGGTTACCCCTAAAGGGAAAGAAATGCGAACATACAACTTTGTATGTTGTTGTTTTTGTTTTATCCAACTAAGGGAAAGCCCTGAAAGACAGAGAAGGATGAAGATGACGAGGTGAAATGGTGGGGCAAAGGAAAATAATCTTTCTTTTTGGAACCAAATCTGGAGGCATCAGGAGGCGGAGAATACATGGTCAGAAGTCAACTAACCTTTACAAAAAACAAAAACGCTTTTTTTTATTGAATTGGCTATTCAAAAAGTGCTGTGTGTAAAAACTTTTATTAAGATGAAATGAAACTTTTTATATATAAAAAGGAAACAATTTTCTAAAGACTAGAGGCTAATGAACTTAAAATAAAAGAACGTTAAAAAGCCTGAAATTAAAAGAAATTGATCAAAAACCTGAAAATAAAAGAACGTAAAAAAAAAGTCTGAAATTAAAAGAAAGTTACAAAAAACCCTGCAAATAAAAGAACGTTAAAAAGTCTGAAATTAAAAGAAAGTTACAAAAAACCTGCAAATAAAAGAACTTTAAAAAACCTGAAATAAAAAAAAGAAAGTGGATAGACTAAGCCATTTCAATCCCATAAGTCTCAGATTGATATCTCCCGCCTCCTTTGCCACTACGAGGGATTCTCCAGCCATTTCACCAGCCATCCGGTGGTGCCAGAGGTATCGTGCCAAGGGGAAATAACCACTTTTGAGACAAACTGACACGACAGACAAACAGACAAACCGACAAAACAAACCTAAAAATATAAGATATCGTTTTTTTTGTTTAGCTAAGAGCTGTAACAGGGGACAGTATTGTTTTTTTTTGGTAGAAGAAAGGTACCAGACACCTACCCTTAGGTTTGAGCTCAATTCTAGGCCAGTAGAGTTTAACGTCCAAGGAGGCATGTTCCTCCAAGTGTTCCCAGCAACACCTCGTGGCTAGTAGGCAGGAATAATAGCCTAAAAGAATAAAGGAGAAAAAAAATATAGGGTATCTTGTATTTATGGTTAAAAGAACCACTTACTCACCTTACAATTCGACTATTATACGGACGGACAGCGATATACATCCCCGGCAGAAGAAGTCCAGCAGTTGCATCCTCCAGAGGCGATTGACCACCGACAGCAGCGAGGAGCTATTGAAATAACTTATATGGCGGAATAAATTTATGTAAATTATACCATTCATTACTATTACTTACCTTTTGTTTCTTCATTATAATATTTCCATTGATTTTGTCTAAACTGAAATAGAAACAAAATTTTTGTTATTAAAAACTGGATTTTTTTTGGATTAAAAATATAAATTGTTAAAGTTAGTTTTTATAGGAAAGTAGACTTATTTTACAATAGCGTTTAAGATAATTAATGAATTCCGGAAACTGTAGTAGGATGTAGCATAAAACCCTAAATAAAAGAAAATGAATTGTAATGTTTACCGAAATACTAAATGATTTATAAATGAACATGGAGGAATAGAAAGATAGGTAAGTGAAACAAAGCGGCGGTATAACCGGTGGGGAACTGAAGGGGTATCCGGGGAATAGGACGACGGATACCATGGATGGGGTGGGTAATGTCCAGGCGCAGAACGAGATCCTCTGTGCCGCGAAATGAGACTACATTTCATATCAAGAAAGGTTAGGTACTAGGTCTCTCAATCTATATAGTTTCCCTCCAAACAAGCTGGTTTATTTTAGGTTTTTTGTCAACTGTTTGTGATGGGTTTGCTGACAAGAACCGCGCCCCAATCGACTGAGCCACAGCCGGAGCTTGAACGACAGCAGCCAGCGCACGTCAGCACCCACCACCTCAACCAAACAGTAGGTTCCACTGAGTGGTGCCACGACAGAGATCAATAAAACTCAATACAAAACACATCTGTCCCAAGCACAGATCTAATAAGAAAGTATAAAAAAGAAGTTACAAAAAAGTAACTATAAATAAAGAAGTTTTGTATAACATTGTATTTATTGTTTAGTTTTAGTGTAAATGAATGAATTTTTTTATGTTACCTACTTATTTTTTATGTTAAGCTTTGTTTTTTTATTGTTGTTTTCTTTAAATAAAAACCTTAAAATTGATCCCCCTTTTTTAATGATCGGTTGCCCCTTTTTTCGAAAAAATCCCCTTTTTGTGCCCCTTTTTGAAATTTCCCAACGGTAACGCTGCTCAGAATTGCTAAAAACCCAGCCGAAATCGAGCCGCCGCCGAGCAAAAACAGTAATCGCCGCCGCCGAACCGAAAACAGCATCGACTTCGCACTCTGCAACTCAATATTGAGGCTGAAATTGGCAGAATACCAGTCGACATGCTTGTTAGAGTTCATGAAAACTTCAGAAAACGTATGCAGCAGTGTGTGGATAGCGAAGGTCGACATTTGCCAGATACACTATTTAAACGGTTCCTTCGGAGAAAACTATCGTTATTTATTTTTTTAGTGTTACTGTTCGCGAACGGTACCACTATGATAACGTACCGTTCTTAGAACACGACGAACGTTATCACTACGATAACGTACGGTTCATAGAAAAGTATCACTACGTCGTAGTGATACTATTCTTTTGAACAGAACACTAGCAGTATCACTACGTTTAGCGTTCCGTTGTTTTATATATTCGACACCACAGGTCGCAATTATGAAGCAATCTTAATGAAAATTGGTACAGAGTTGTTTTTTAACCCAGGGACGATCCCTATTTAAAATGGTGCTGAAGTCGCTTCAATCGACTTCAAAAATTTAACAATTTGTTGTACACAATTTAAACGACTTATTTATTCAAATTCAAATATGGAATGAAAAGTTTTGAAAACAATTTGATATATGTGTATGAAACAATTTAACACAAAAAACCTGATAACAATAAAATTGATATTACTGTAGAATATACTCGTATATATATGTATATGATATGTAGTGAGACACTACATCAGTCCCAGTTTGGTTTTTTAACGCTTCAATCGTCTTCAAAAATTAAACAATTTGTTGTACAAAATTTAAACGACTTATTTATTCAAATTCAAATATGGAATGAAAAGTTTTGAAAACAATTTGATATATGTGTATGAAACAATTTAATACAGAAAACCTGATAACAATAAAATTGATATTACTGTAGGATATACTCGTATATATATATGATATGTAGTGAGACACTACAGGGGCATATCGGTCCATACTTTGATATAGCCCCCATACGAAGGTCCCTTTCGATATGACATATTCACGCTCTAGAGAGCGCATTTTTTAACCGATCATGCCGACTAGTAAATACATCTTTTTTTTGGCCTTATAGGCTTTAGTATTACTGAAATGAATAAATAAAATAATTTAAAAATTCCTTACTGTTCAATATAATTAAAATATAAAATAAATTTTTCTAAGGTCCATAACTTTTTTATTTCATTCCCAAAGCAAATTACCGCCTCCACCCTGTATCATGTAAATGGAGGCAAAATGGCAAAAAAAAAACACTTCTTTCACACTTGCAATTCAGATTCACACTTGCAATTTTTTTCTGCTGAATTGCAGTGTTTTTGGGAGAGGGACGCAGTCGGTAAGGGAGGAGAAAAAAATCTTCCGTACTCGCAATTTTTTTGCAATGCGTTTTGCGTTTTCTTTCGCTGTAAAGTTTTTCGACATTTCCACACTGCTTTTCATTTAATATTTGTTGTTTTGTGCTCGGTTCAACATACGTAAATTTGTGCGACATACATTTTAATAAAATTTAATGAGTTTTAATGAACGGTGAATATAAAAAATTGTCGAAACAGAATACATTGTCTGAACGCAAATGCAATTTCAAAAGAGAATTGCAGAAAAAAATTGCAAGTGTGAATATGGACTAAACAAAAATTTATGGAGAATAATAATAAATTAAATATAACCTGACAGCTATGACTTATGCTAGCTCAAACTGTAAGATAAAACTATATTTCCATCTACATATATTTGTATCAGTTGGTCATGCTTGTATTGAAAGCTGTCAAATTGGAAGCTTTTCGGTCATTTTGTGTGAAGGGGACTTAAGTATCGACGCCCAACATAATAGTCAAGGCATGATACAATAATAGAAGGTAAAATCACTTGCCCAACAACAAAACTGGGATACAACCCTGTACATTATTTTCGTACAATAGCTTGTCAAAATAGGCAGCCGACTCGAACAGCTGACCAACAATTGGTTGTCAAATAAATTTTTTATTTGAAATTTGATTTTCTTTGAAAATGATAATTGTTTCTAATATTTCAAACTTACGTGCAATTACCATTTAAAGTAAATCTGGTTACTGCAATTTTATTCAGTATAACAAGTTTTCTCTTGTATTGGGATACACACACAATGTAAGTTTTGTCTTTAAGAAACTATAAAATTGAAATAATTTCCTCATTTTAATCTCGGAAGCATAATGTCATTATCCTTAATGACACCCGGATGTTTTTGCTGTTACAGTATTGAGTAGCATTGATGATGGATGGCGGATGGCATATAATACAATACTGCCCGGTCGAGCTTTCCAACGATTTTACTTCTTTGGAATACATTTTTTAAAAGGTTTGTCTCTTCAGAGCTTGTCCTTACAAATGAGTGGCGAGAGGCATAAGCTGAATGCGGCCATACGTGTCATACATATCACCCATATCAGTAAAGAGGCAGAACAGAAAAAATGGAGCAGTAGATGCATAAAATGGAAGACGGCCGGCCTCTCGTGCAATGGAATTAACTCAACAAGCCAACAGCAAGATCCTTTTGAGCAGAATGGGCCACCTGATGACGTAGAGGACTTTGGGTTGAAGAGCTACTCCTCATGTTAAAACCAAAACAAACCAGGTGGCCCATTCTGCTCAAAAGGATCTTGCTGTTGGCATTTTGAGTTAATTCCATTGCACGAGAGGCCGGCCGTCTTCCATTTCATGCATCTACTGCTCCACTTTTTTCTGTTCTGCCTCTTTACTGATATGGGTGATATGTATGACACGTATGGCCGCATTCAGCTTATGCCTCTCGCCACTCATTTGTAAGGACAAGCTCTGAAGAGACAAACCTTTTAAAAAATGTATTCCAAAGAAGTAAAATCGTTGGAAAGCTCGACCGGGCAGTATTGTA
Source organism: Eudasyphora cyanicolor (assembly GCA_963930755.1). NCBI lineage: Eukaryota > Metazoa > Arthropoda > Insecta > Diptera > Muscidae > Eudasyphora > Eudasyphora cyanicolor. The sequence goes on along the minus strand of OZ005736.1, from coordinate 157,242,276 downwards.
TTATATGCCATCCGCCATCCATCATCAATGCTACTCAATACTGTAACAGCAAAAACATCCGGGTGTCTTTAAGGATAATGACATTATGCTTCCGAGATTAAAATGAGGAAATTATTTCAATTTTATAGTTTCTTAAAGACAAAACTTACATTGTGTGTGTATCTCAATACAAGAGAAAACTTGTTATACTGAATAAAATTGCAGTAACCAGATTTACTTTAAATGGTAATTGCACGTAAGTTTGAAATATTAGAAACAATTATCATTTTCAAAGAAAATCAAATTTCAAATAAAAAATTTATTTGACAACCAATTGTTGGTCAGCTGTTCGAGTCGGCTGCCTATTTTGACAAGCTATTGTACGAAAATAATGTACAGGGTTGTATCCCAGTTTTGTTGTTGGGCAAGTGATTTTACCTTCTATTATTGTATCATGATAATAGTGTGGACATGGCAACTCCGCTTAAAATCAAATAAACAAATTATGAGATTCCTGCGTTCACATAAAATCTAGAAATAAAAAATTTCGCAAGAGTTTAGACATCTTAAACTATGTCCCGTTGTATAGTGATCGATCGTCGAAATGCTATAATGCTAGTATGGATATTTGTGCTGAGTGGGATTCGACAAAGCCAAACGGATGACAAAGGCAGTAGTGGTGTTACAAGTAACAATGAGGTGGCTCCATATGTGATCAGAAACTTCAACGAGACATCTCAACTAGCCCAATGCCAAAACACCGCCAACATGAATTGCAATGAGCTCTTGTTTCCCTGCATAAGATGTCTGTACAACAATACATGCCATTATGGCCAGGAATTGTACGTCAATTGCTCGGCGCTGCATCATGTGGAGTGCCAAGGAAGTAGATGGTTTTGGCATCAAATGAACTGTCGCTATTGTTATCAAACTGAAAAATGGCAACAGAAATGCGACCTAAAGGGTAATTGCAATTCCGTCAATGGCCAGTTTTATAAGAGCAATTGTACGGTTCACACTGATGTGTTCTGTTTGGGCAATCGTTCATTTACAAGAAATATCAAATGTAATTGGACACAAGGCTACCGTTGGAGTACGGCGGTCATAATAAGCCTAACACTGGGTGGATTTGGTGCAGATCGATTTTATTTGGGCCATTGGCAAGAGGGTATTGGGAAACTGTTCAGTTTTGGTGGCCTTGGGGTATGGACGATAATTGATGTTGTGCTGATATCACTACACTATTTGGGGCCAGCCGATGGTTCATTGTATATATAATTAAGAGTGATAGATATAATCATGTAGCTTGTAAGTTTAACATTATACTTATACTATTAAAAATAAAATAGAAAAAATCTGACAAATAAGACTTTATAAAAGCCAATTTTAACCTTTTATTTCTTTGAGTGAAGTCATTGTTTTTTATTTTACATTTCATTTCTTTGCCATTTCACTCGTCGTCATCGCCAAAACGTACATGTGTACTTATCAGTTTTTTAACCTTTTCTCTCCCTCGCTTTTGCGGCACCTTGACCTGTTTGTTTAGCTTTTGTTCACGATCATTTTCGATTTTCCGCCAATACGTCGTTTCCGCTTCACCTGATAGTACTTTACATTGATACTCAGCACAGCTGATTTTCAGTACAAATTCTTTAGCCTTTTCTGCGGACTCCAGTCTTAAGTAGGATTGCATGGAGCCTTCTTTCACGTCCACATACTTCACCGAGGAATATTGACGCATATCAGCTTTATATTCTTTAGTGTTTACACAGGGCTCCAAAAACGACATTTCTACTATTAGACCTTGCTCATAGTTAAATAGCGGTGGTCGCTCTAAAGCTGGATTATGTTGTGCCTTTTCTGTGGTAGGGGTTTTAGCTTGAGGTTCCTCCTCTGCAGCTCCATAGAAATTCATATTCATCTTTTGCAGTTTATGTTTAGGTTCTTTAGGTTTTTTCTTTTGTTCCTTATCCGGTAACTGAGAACTGCTCTCGTCCTTAGCAACGTCTTTGTTTTGTTGTTTGCTTTCTTGCTGTTCTCTCCATACCTTACGTTTTAGCTCGGCCACCTTTTCTCTTTGTAAGTTCAGATACTTATTACGGAGGCGTTTCCAATCCCTTTTTGGCAAAACTTTTAGTTCATAGTAAGAAACGTCTGTGTTAAGCTCGGATTTGCGTTTGATTTTTTCATCGGTCTTCGATTTCTTTTTGCGTTTCCTACGTTTTTTCTTTTTTGCCTCTTCATCCATGCCCTCTTCTTTTATACAGTCTCCATCTTTTGTTTCGGATTCGGATTGAGAAGTTGCTCCTTCATTATTCGACGCCGCTTCTTCTTCGTCCTGTGATTCTGTTTTTATTTTCTTAGCTTTGGGTTCTGAATCATCTGGCGTTTCTTGTTTTGACCTTTTTCTAGTATCGTCCATAGTCTGTGTTATTTCAGGTTCTTCTCCCGCATTTTCTTTAATGTATGATTTTACACTAGCCAATTCCGAGGGATCTTTCTCTTGCATACACAGGACACCATTAAACTCCTTAAATGCTTGGATTGCCTTAGCAACACTTTCTTCTTTTTCAAATTCTACAAATCCAAATTCTTTAATCTTGTGAGATTTGGCATATTTGGGTAAAGAAATATACTCGACTTTGCCAAATCTTTCGAAAATTTGTCGTACCCATTCATGGTCCGCAGATGAAGGCAAAGCTTCTACGTACAATGTTTTCTCGTCAACATTTCGGTTTTCCAATAGAGGAGTTTTACGTTTAACTTTTTGTTGAGTCTCATCAAGTTTTAAAAGCTGGGAAGTGCTTAGAGACTTTGCAATATCTTCCACACGGGTAGTGAGAACCTTAATTTTATTGAAGGTTAAAAATATCTCCAAGGGAACATCTGCAAATAAAAATCGCTTATATATATCTATGTATGTCTTCTATTCTACCAATGCCAAACTCACATGGATCCTTGTCAATCAGTTGTTTGAGAAATCGATCCTTGCTCAAATTGGCGTCTCCAAAATAGAACTCCATTTGCTGACGTATACCATTATAGTAATGTTTTTTGCGTTTACGATAGCTCTTGTTTTGACCCGGTTCCACTACATCTGCACATTCCATAGCGTCGACCTCTAAGGTCTCGTCCTCCGTCTTCCCCTTTTGGCCAGTGATAGTGGTGTGCTTCTTACGTTTACTTAACTTCTTGCTTTCTTGGCCATCAGTAAATTCACTGGTTGTCGACTCCTCTGGGGAATCCTTTGAGACATCCTCTGCAGTGGAGCTTTCTTTCGATTTTCTACTCTTTTTATTTTTTGTACCCATAATAATGTATAAACAACAAAATTAAATTGTTTTTTCTTGGCTTTATACGTTTACCGGCATATTTAGCGTAATTCTTTTTCAATTCATTTCGCTGTTGCGTTGCCATTGCTTGTCTTTGCCCCGACCATGTGGCAGCACGTTTTTGTTTTGTTCATTTTTGGCGGCGCGGATTTAAGGCTGGGTTAGGCAAACTTAACCGTAACTTAGCTTTAGCGCAGTCGTAACGTTGCCCGCTGGAGCAATTACCCAAAACCAGTACTATGCAATCAATTTTCTCGTGCGATCCTCTCTCAAAATCGCGCGATCTTCCTTTACACCTAAAGAACCAGTCGCCCAGGGATGTATTTTTGACAGGTCGCGCGACGTAATCTCATGATGTAAACAGCCCTTTAGTATCATTTACGAGTCCTTTTGGAGTCATTTTTAAGCCGTATTTATAATTCATGGCGCTTGATAATATTAAAATAAATTTATTACATTAAAAAATAAAATAAAGAAACCAAAAAAAAATATTTTACTTATTGTTGGGCCGTCATTGCTTTTTAATAAAATTAACTCAAATTGAAAAAAATTAATTCACTAATCGTAGAACTTCTCGCCACGATTCGACTGATTAAAATAAACTTAAATTCACAATGTCCAACTATTGGATTATTGCTTCAATAAGAAAGCAAATTGTCCCGATATAAACAAAAGCACCTCCATAACGAGAACTTTCTACCATCCATTTGCTCGAATTATCATTGCAAAATAATGATCAAAACAATCACATTTCAAACATCTGAATGATCTCTTTGTGATTCAAGTACATTTTGTTATTGTATATTCAATTTCATTTTCTAGTCTTTTTTCAAGCATACAAGTGATTAATTAATTTATGGTCATCAAAAGTACTCGAATAGGACACAGTTAGATGCTTTTTGGAAAAATTATCACCCAATTGCTGGGTGGGTATACCGGGGTCGTGCGATCCTCTCTCAAAATCGCGCGATCCTCGTTTACACCTAAGTGCAGATTTACACTAGGCAAGTTTTTTGAACAGCTTATCATCAAATTCTCTTTTGAACTTGCACGAAGAACTCAAAACGTTCAGCTATAGTTTTTTCCCCCTTTTGCCGACTGCCTCTCTCACACAAAAACGCCGATAATCTGCTGAACATTCAGCCAGTGTAGATCGGGACCAAGTTCTGCTTCACACGAGATATTTTTTTCCAAGCAAGTGTAAAATTTTGTAGGAGAGAGAGGCAGGCGGAAAGAGCTCTCTGCATCTCTCTCTCCTACAAACTTTGACACTTTCTTGGTAAAACAAAATGCACCGTGTGAAGCAGAACTAAAATAGTTACTATTTTCGCATAATGTAAATGAGATCTTAAATAGGATGGAATTTGAGATTGACAGACGCCGGACGCTTTCACTAGTATTTAAGAGATACTTTATACGGCAATAAGCAAACTAAACATAAACATCTGTCATTGCGAATGAAAGGAAATGGCATAAACTGAAAAATAAGAAGCAGCATCAGAGCACGAAAAGAGACGCCGATGGAGAGGACGCCGATTATAACAAATTCTTAATAATTTTCTGACACAAAAACGGAAATAATCTATTTTTGATGTAATAACGTTTCCGCGATAGATTTAAAAAGTACTGTAGTTTCACCAAAATCGCTGATTTGCATTTCGCGCAAAAAATAGTGTATACAAAAAGCAAAATTTGTTGACACATTGAAGAAGACTGCATGAAAACGTAACGATGAAAATTGCAAAAATTCCCATGCAAAGAAAAGAAAATAGTTTTGCAATTTCAACCTAGAATTTTAAAGACATGGAAACTGTAGTATTGAGTAGTGATATTGCGCGTCTAGTATTAGGTAAGTTATGCTTTTCGGGAGAAGCATATTTTGAAACATCCTAACATTTTTACATACACATGCAGATTATTTAAAGTCTCAAAAACTGAAAAGAGCCATACATATATTTTGCAAGACTTCACCATATTTGAAGCAGGAATTCTCGGCCTTCAAGCATGGGCTACAGACACATTCGTTCTTTCCAGAGCTGGAGGAAATTATCTGTGAATATGTGAAAATTTCGAGGAAAGGTGAGTGAGACAAATACATTTGGAGAGGAAAAGTACAGTTGAATAAATAATATAATTTTTTTAGTGGACCAGCAACTTCCGAAACTCGGCAAAGATGTCCGTTTTGAATTCCAACGCCTCAAGTTATCTGAAAAGGTTTCTGCATTATTGGATCTTGCTGTCCACAGCCGTATAAGCAGTCAGGAAAATACCATCTGTTCTACTAAAGAATTTTCGCCCACCATCATCGAGACTTCAGCGAATGGGCCTCAGACCAGCACCAGTATTAATTCCGATAAGGAAAACAATAGTAATGGCAAGAAACGTAAACGTACGTGTGATTCGAATCATTCAAATATCGACGAACTTTCTGGTGATAACAAAACGAAAGATTCATCACCTCAACGCCTAAGTCAGTGGCCCAAAAAACGTCGTGTTCTGGAGCCCTATTGCTTTCTGAGCTCAAAAGCATTACAACGTCATAGACGGCGCAATTATTTCCGTTTAACCTCTCCGTGCGCGATGGGTAAACCTATTGGGACCAAAACTGAGGATGAAGAGGGGGCCGAGGATGATGATGAAGAATGGTCTAATTCAAGTACGGAAGTTGTTACCGCTGAATCGGAGGGCGATGAAGCTGAAGATCACGATGGCAATGTGTATGCAAATGGTAGTGAGCTGTTTAATGGCGATAAACCAGCAAAAGAGTCAACGCCACGCAATAAATCACAGGATAGCAATATGAGAGCACCCATATTACCGGTAAGATATAACAAATAACTGTCCATGTCTTTTATGAAAAAAAGAAGTCGAGTTACATTTTTTTTGCCACTATGTTTGGAGGCTAGGTATATCTTTTTTAATTTTTTGTTTCGGTGGAGGTCGTATCCATGATAAGCCCTTTTTAAAAGTGTATTAAAAGCAACATCTTCCCCCCAAAATTATAAGACAAAGAGAGGCCAGATGCTTTCTAGACATACTTGTTATGTATTTTAAACCCCCATCGCGATAAACTGACCGAACAAGTTTCAGCACGAAAACAGCTATAGTATAAGATTAATCGGTGGTTTTCTAGAATAATCGCCTATACATATTATAAAAAATTAAGCATGATTAAGACGTTAAACGGGGTCATATATTTTTTCCAATTTAAAGAAGAGTTTTTTCTATAAATTAGTATAGAAAAAATAATGAATGTCTTAATATTTATATATAAAATCCTTTGTACGTTTGTGTGCACAATGGTTTTTGTTCGGAGTCATCTGTGTTTTAGAATTATTTTCACCGCGATATATGGGGGAATGGTCGTTATTTGATTTGACTGAAATTAAAAAAAAATATTTTGTATATATTATAATAGTTTGTATGTATGATAACCGGTAGATGGCACTGTAGTGGACTTATGTCCAATGTACATTTAAGGTGATTTTTTCCTGAAACTCAGCATGTATGCATTTGAATAACAAATCAGTTCACCCCAATTAATAAGAGGAACAGGACAACGTCTACAGGGGCACGATAGTAATTATATAAACATTGTAATTGAAATTTCTATACATATGTTTCTCAGTTGTATACCCGGGATTAGTTAGAGCATTTTTTAAATAATCGAAATATGAAGAAAACGGAACAGGGCGAAAGATTGGTGTTATAATTTCGAAGTTTTTAAGGGTGGGGAAGAATTTTTCTGGTAGATGTTTTCGCACAAAAGGCAAACCAGCGTATTTCCTTAAAGTTTAGTCCTATATTTTACTCATTTTTTTCTTAATTTAGGTGTTATTTTTTTTATTATTTTTTTTTTATTTTTTGTTGGTTTTTTTGATGTCAGAGTGCTCTAAAATATTTAGTTAAAAGCTTAAATGCCATTTCAAAGTGCTCTTAAATAATTGTCGTTGCTGAATCTTATATGAAAATATTGCATTCAGGACATCAACGGGATGAATATTAAGGAAACAATATGCGTACGAATGTAACGTCCGCAACACAGGATTTGCCCATATGTTGTGTTTGCACTCTTTTTACAAAATCACTCTATTACAATCAATTAAGAAGAGATAAATGCGAGGATGCAAAAAAAAGTTCGATTAAGCTGTGAAAAAATCGTACGATCGCGACCGGTACTTAAGCCAATTAGTACATCGCGTACATTCGTGACCAAATGTTTATTGCTATCATTATGAAAACTAATGGGTGGAATATGGATTGAGTTGTTAACTCTCAATGCAACTGAAATACAAATTGGTATCATGCATGACAACTTTTGTCAGTTACCGTCGATAATAGTGTATGACACTTCCGTAAACTAAAATAATGTAAACAAACAAAAAATTCAACAAAAAAAAAAATAAATTTCAAGTTATAAAAATTCTCAGTGTGACTGTTTTTTTATGAAGAACATGCAATGTGTTTACAAAGACAAAAATGTTACATACTGAATTTATAACCAAATCAATTTGCAGTAGGTCTGCTGCCGCCTGGTGATTTTAACCATCACGAGATGGTTAAAACGAGTGAAAAAATATGTAATGTTGAAAATATGATAAAAAAAATATATTTCCCTTTAACTTCACATTTTATTCCCTTAACAAATTATACAGCAACTAGAAATAAATGGTTGCCGAAAAATCCCCCATTTAATAACTGAAATTGTCGGTAATTGCCATCCGAAATGTAATTTTGGCAACTGGCAACCCAATTAAAACTTGGTTGCAATCCATAATCGACCCATAAAACTCGATGAAATTTATCTTTTGCACTAAACATAGAGCTAACAAAATGCTACCGAATAACAAAAAATGCGGGGAAAAATTTTGTTTTCTATATATTTTGTACTTCAGAAGTGTACAAACGTGAAACGTGGAAAAACCCATATTTCATTGTCTTTTATTTTTTTTATCAACTAAAGCCTATATTTGTACTTTACATTGATAGTAATACAATTCTTGGAGAAAAAATTTCGCAATCTAGGCTACTAAAACCCTTAAAACGCCAAACATAAACTACCTGAAATTTGTGCGACTTTTATGAATTTATTCGTTCTTTGAGTAAAGCAGTAGAATTTCCTTAATTTTTCTTGCGTTTGTTGAAAAATGGTACTGGAGGGGAGACGGATTAATTTAAAAAGATCAAATAAAAAAAGAAAAGATGGTCTGCCAGATTTAATGACACAAAAGAAAAAGCATATCGTCATCAGAAAGGAAAAAGGGCGGAACAACAAGAAAAATGGAAATATAGTTTTTGATGGATTTCGGTACACTGCATCGACTACTTCCAAAGGGGCTAACAGGAAATTACTTCTTTTTTCATTGTTAAAAATTTCTATTAAACGAAATTTCCACAAAACATTTATAAACCATATTTGTCTGAATATATAAGCATATATGCGCCATCAGCGTTACCGTTGGAAAATTTCAAATAGGGGCACAAAAAGGGGATTTTTTCGAAAAAAGAGGCAACTGATCATTAAAAAAGGGGGGATCAATTTTAAGGTTTTTATTTAAAGAAAACAACAATAAAAAACAATGCTTAACATAAAAAATTAATGGGTAACATTAAAAAATTCATTCATTTACACGAAAACTAAACAAAAAACACAATGTATAGAAAATTTCTTATGATGTTAAATATATTTTATCACATACATTTCTTTATTTATAAAGTTTAGTTACTTTTTTGTAACTTCTTTTTTATACTTTCTAATTAGATCTGTGCTTGGGACAGATGTGTTTTGTATTGAGTTTTTTTGATCTCACAATAAATCTGTTTAGAAAAAAACTTATATGTTTATGTACATCAACCTAATGAAAAATACTTATCCATATATTTGTTACATTTAAGAAACCACAAGCAAAACAAATTGGATTTTTTTATAAACGCCGACTGATTCGAAAAAAACAATTTTCATCATATATTGTTACATTTAAGAAATCACTCAAATTATTTGTGTTGTGCACAATGTTGTGGAGAAATCACTCAAATTATTTGTGTTGTGCATAGGCGCAGAATTTTCACCAATAAGATGAAACGGTTGAAATAAATTCTCATATGCATATACATACAAAAGATAAATGTAAATCGTTTTAGCATATGCGTATATCCCATTAAATAATCTAATTCAGAAAGTAACGAAATAAATAAATAAATAAATAAATAAATAAAAATCGAAAAGGGGCACATTTAGTATCAATAAATAAAAGGGGCGCGAAAGTAGCACGGCTGAAAAAAAGGGGCAAATATGCCACTTTAGTCGCACAACGGTAACGCTGTGCGCCATGACCCAGCAAAAACTCTAGTTCTTACCATTTAGCCAACCTTCGGATTTTTTTTACATGGGCATGATATTGGAGGAAAGTACTTCCATACAAGCAATTTTACTTGAAAATCAATAAAATATATTTGGAATGCATATATTAAAATATTACAACAAATTCACCCCTACCGCGAATAAATGTTCCCTCAAAATGTGTTCACTTTCCACCAAATTCCAATCGGCAATTTTGTTCCCTGAATGATTCCCTTGTTCAAAAAAATTCCCCCTATCGTGAATTATTTTTGTGTGTGGAATTTTTACCTTTTCACTTCGATTTGTTCACTTTATTTTTGCTAGCGAACATGTCTTCAAATATTGAATAAAACTAAAAAAATATTTATTTTACAGAAGTGGATCAGTTAGAAAATAACAAAGTGATCTATTTTTAAGAACTCCATTTGTCCGTTCTATAATGTTTCGACATTTACCATGGACATAATTAAATTTTTGTTTGACAGAGCCAGCTGCAGGAGTTCTATAGGGAAGTAACAGACAGGGCTCCAGTGGGTATCCGCCATCGTCTACAAATGTTGGTATGATATATTGCATACATATGTATACGTATATTTATTCGCACCTAATAACCACAATTTGATTCCACTTTATAAATTCCATTACATTTCTGAAATAATTCGTTTTCCACACAAAGGAATCGTCACAAGCTCCGTGATATGTCCTATTAACGTGTTGTATCCTCAGTTTACTGTCGTTTATCTTTGAAACATATATTTGATTAAATCGGGAAAATATAAAATAAAATGGGGGCGTACGATTGTCTCATTTAGCTAAACTATCCTTTTCTGTTAACGAACAGGTGCTTATTTGTCTGTGGTGATAAGATTTTCACGTTTCAATACATCCAAGGACACCGGGTATTCGAAATTTAGTGAATAACTCTTGTGCTATAACATTCCCTTTCTCTTGAGTTCGATAAGTTATCCACTTGCGACAAATTCTCGATTCTAATGGACTCAAAACATGTGAGAGTACTTCACTGACTGTGTCATACCGACCTCAGGATCTTTGCCAAATCCTTTCTGATACCCACCATCTGCAAAGAACTGTAGACAGGCATTCGGTTTTACAACTGGAGTAATCGCAAATTATTTTTTTGTAGTACAGGGTTCGAATTTTTTCGAGTACATTCAAGAGGTTGTAAAAACCGCCTTGTTTACCCTGTAATGTTGAACAAATCTAAAAAACAATTTAGACAAAAAAACGTAATCTACTAAGGACAATTACAGTATATCAGGCAATTCCAAAGGATTTGATGCATCTCTCAAACTTCACCACTCGTTGTTCAATACACCCTTCTTGTTCTTCTAATAGAAGAATAATTCTTTTTTTAAACATTTAAGTAATATTTTAACCTTAACTTTGAAAAACAAAATGCTTTTCAACTCTTCTTCTTGTTTTTTACGCTCACTGTGGACTGATAATTTATAAATTTTGAACAGCTGTTCGTTTTCGAAACATCATACAGATTCGAAGTTAACAAACTGTTCCCTAATATTCACGATAGCATATTCCACTTCCCGTGAAGTGAAGAAATCTAGGGAACAAATATTCCACTTATTATTCGCGATAGGTGTGAATATATTTGCAATCTAAACTACTCAAATAAAATAGGTGTTTCAATACAAATACTATTCTTTTTTTAGGAATTCCTGCAAATATGTTTTATTTAAAAAAAAATCACGATTTTGCTGACTTTTTCGAATTTTAGTTATAATTTTTCTTTGGTTGCAGCATTAACTTCTGTTTTAAATCAATCACTTAAAAGTTCTGAGTATTCCAATCCATCATTGGTTGTCAATCCTCCAAGTAATTTATTTTGCTTTAAGATTATACGAATTCAATTACTATTATACGAGTATATTATTTTTACGAACATTAAATTTTCTAAAACATTAACTTGAATTACTGAAAAATTTAACACAATTTAAGTATTTTCTAAATGCTTAAATGCAAATAAATATTTGTTTCGGAAATAATAGTCACAAATAAAAACATATTGCGAAGTAAGCAAAGATTTGTTTTGAACAACTTATTTCCAAATATGTATATAATTTTTGTGTGTACCAAATATTACATGTTTAGAGTGTACCCTAAACATATATATGTTCCAAGCCGAATATGTTCGATAATATACTACAGAAGCGATTTTTTTTCAGCGTGTAGTTATTATTGGCCGTTTAATAATGTGTACTAATAAGGGGTTGAATAACACATTGCAAATAACAACTTTCCCCACGCTTTCGAAAATACTACGCATAAGTAGTTATTATAATGATTTTCGTAACCCATTACAAGTAAGATCTTTGTAATAGAATAAAAAAAAAAATAAAAAATAATTATATTTTCATTTAAAAAATAATATATTTCCATTTTCAAAACATAAATTAACGTATTCAGGTCACTAAAACATAAATAAAGAATTCATTTAAAAGAAAAATAATTTTTAGAGAAAATAGTAAATGCATACTTAAGAAGCATTGCCTCCTGTATATGCAAGCACAAAGTTAAGTATTATTAATATAAGTTTCGTTGAAATATTTAAATCACTCAATATACCTCAAGAATTGTGTTTTTTTTGTGCCGTCCGTCACGCCGTCCATTTGTCGATTTTTATGCAGACTAAAAAGTTTTCAAAATTCTGTAAATTCAGTGTTAATGGGCTCGATAGACTTTACAAATTAGCTAATAACAATTATATTCCTAAGATCAATATCAAGGAAGTTATGGGTCCGCAACGCAGGAAATGCCCATTTAACAATTTTTCAGATGTAATTGTAACTCAAAATATATAATTTGATATAATAACATGTGATTTTAAATAATTATATCTATAATTTTTGGATATAATTACATTTTATGTGATATTTGAATTATATATGACCCCAGCCAGAAAAATACCATCCTCAAAGCGTCGTGAAAGCACTGTGAACCGTCATCACACGATGGGATAAAGCGTTGTAAAAGCGTCAAAATGATAACACCGATATACGGTGTGACGGCGTTATTTTACAACGCTATTGAAACGTTGTAAAAACAAAATTCATGACGCTTTTTCGATTGTTTGAAGGTAATAATTCCCAAAAAATTTTCGTATTTAGAAATCAACGAATCAAATGAAATATATTATTTTTAAGGTATTCATTTAAATAAGATTTTGAATTCAAAATATTGAATTTTTCCTAAAATGCATATGTGCGGAATGTGCTAATTAAAAAAATCGTTTTCGTTTATTTCGGAATTATGCCTAACTTTTTGCAGGAAAAGATATCAATAATTTCATATAAAATCGTTTAATTTATTAGACTTAAATAATTGGAAAGACACACAATTCAAATGTTCTATTGAATGCTGGTGACGATACTTTTAAAAAATTTATTAAGTTAGATTCTTTGCACTAAAATATTTAGACTGGAATGTTTTGGAATGGAGGTATCGATTTAAAGACTAACTTAGAGAGATGAGTATTTTGATTTAGGTGGATTCCTGTCATTCAAGGCTTAACTCCACCGTGCTCCACTCGGGTAAATTTATGCGTCGACCAACGCCCACACACACAATGAGCATAAGTTCCAATGAATTCAGTGTTTCTGGCCACTGACTCCCCTCCTTGGTAAGGAGCGGAGCCCATCTAAAACTCCTTCCAATCTATGGGTCATGGCGCCCGGTTGGTTTGCAACTCCACATCCGAGACTCCACTCTCCCAGCGATTTTGGTTTCAACCACAGCCACCACAATCCAACTCATAACTACTATCCAACAGGACTAAATTTGGTGCAAGATTCCTGATCAGAAGACATCGCTTTTAAAAATGTAATATTAAATAATCGCCTTTTTTGTTATTAAAAAGGAAAATGTTTTTCAAACGGCAACTTTCATACTGTTTTGTTATGCAGAAAAAAACCGGTTAAACCGGTTTCCCCGGTTTTTTACGAAGAAAAAAACCGTCCACCGGTTTTTTTATAACTTAAATAAACCATCCACCGGTTTTTTATTTTTTCAAAAAAACCGGTTTTTTGATCACTCTAATCCTCACCAATGGTCAGGCCGGTACCTGCGTACCGAGGGCTTTCCTGACCCCCGTGGTACCAGATTAAAGTGCTCTGGTCAGACTGCGTAGCCGAAGATACTACCAGTTAGACTCCAGAAAATCTAGGACTGGTGACCAGTCTTGGATTTACTTATTCAGCCCCTTCATCCTGAGAATAGATGGAAGCTTTAGAATTCGTAAATCCTTTCGTGGAACACCGACCATTTGGACCGTGCTCCTCTTGGATCTACTTATTCAGCCCCCATCCTGAGAATATATGGGAGCTACAGAATTCGTAGATCCTTTGTGGAACACAGACCCGTTTTCGAGGACCGTGCTCCTCTAGGGATCTGCTTGTCCAGCCCCCATCCTGGGACTAGATGGGAGCTATAAGATTCGCAGATCCCAATCTGGGATTACTGTCCAGTCCCCACCCTGAGAATAGGTGGGAACTATAGGATTCGTAGATCCCCCAGACTAACTTAGATATCAGTTTCCAAACACGATTCATTTTTCTCAAATAATCCATCACGAAACAGCGCTTCAATGACATTTTAAGCAAGCGTTGTGAAAGCGTCCCAAAACAGTGCTTTCACAACGCTTTTTACGTGGTACCGTCATACATTTCTGGCTGGGACGATATATGTACATTTTTCTCGGAATGTTACTAAACTTCTAAATTAAGTCAATCTTTCTTTACTAAAGATTTGAGTGGTTAAAAATTTTACAATCCGGATTGTTATTTTTGTCAATATAGTTATTGGTTTAATTTGGTAACGTAGCGGGTTAGCCAAATTCGAAAGAAATAACGACCTATGGTCAACTCTGACCATAAAAATCATTAGTCATCTCTCGGTAGCGCAATCCATTCACCGTAACTGTTGATCCAACCTCGTTTTCGAAAAAGTAAGGTCCAATGACCCCGCCGGACCATAAACCGCACCCAACAGTCACACGTTGAGGATGGAGAGGCTTCTCAACAATAACTCTTGGATTTTCCGAGCCCCACATGCGACAATTTTGCTTGTTGTCGTAGCCACCGAGATGGAAATGGGCCTCATCAGTCAAGATGATTTTCGATTTTTCGAATTTTAATAATTTCAATGCGTTGTTGAATCGTGTATCGTTCCATTTTTAGTAATGGTGTAGTTTCTACTTGTCAAATGTCAAAGAATAAAAGCTTCAAAAGTGACAGCTACCGAAATACCGGGTGATTTAAAATAACACCTCTTGTTGGAAAACCCGTTATAAGCGATCACACCTATAGTTCATTGGGCTCCCATTTGATATATTTATAAAACAACGCGTTTTATTACAGTTTATAAGATTATTCGGTATGGAAGTCCTGCGTTGTTGCGTGAAAAGTTCAATTTTTCTAGGTCAATTCGAAACCCCCAATTGGTACTTCCTAGGTTTTTCACTTCGACATTTGAACGATCATTCGTTATTACATGGAATCATCTTCCTACGTTGTTGCGTACATTTTCATATCCTGTTCATATATTTAGGCGAAAATATTGGGAATACTCTGCAGGAATCCTGATAAACATATGTATGTATATGAACTGTGTATTATTTGTCTAAACGTTTCAAGCGTTATCAGTGAGGGTCTATACACTCTAGTTAATATTATTACCATTTGTATTCGGCTGGGGAGACACTTAATGCTAAAGTAATACTATTTTGTTTTGTTAAGAAGTCTTATTTGTTACATTTATTTATATACATATTTTTATTGTCATGTCCAGAATTATTGCGCTTCTCTAATCAATTTTGCACTCCAGGTACTTCTGACCATTCGTTTATATTCTTGTCTCTTGAAGTTGTCTGTCGTTATGTTCGTCATTATTATGAATTTCCAGATTATCGGGTCTGTTCTGTAGCAAGGTGATTTGAAATCACGGTGATTTTAAATTCACCGGGGACTTACCGTCACTGCTGGAGTTCGAAATCTCCCGGTTTATTATTCATAGCATCCCAAAAAAGATTGTTCAAAATATTTTCGGATGATTTCGAACTCCAAAAGTGATGTAAAGTCGCCGGTGATTTTAAAATCACCGTGATATCAAATCGCCGTGATTACAGAACAGACCCGTATGACTCCCTTACTCCAGGTTTCTTAGAAGAAGCTGTAAATTTGTGTAGTTTTCATGGTATATATGTAACTTCCAATGTTGATGTGCAGTTAAATGTGTTGAATTTGAATCTTCAACGAATATACTCCACTATTCCTGTTAAGAGGCGTGCATGTAAAATAGATACAGGTGATTGGTTCAAGTCTGCCGAAATTCGATATCACATGTCGCTACGTGACCTTGCTTTTAGAACTTATATTTATGAAAAAAGTTTGGAAAACTGGAGAGCTTACTGCAAGTGTCGAAATCGTGCAAAAACTGTTATTAGGCGATTAAAAAGATTGACACATAAAAACCTTTTCGCCGATAAGTCTCCCAAGCAAATGTGGTCGGTTCTCAACAGGAATGGCGTGTGTGATGATAGTGATGAAGTCCAAGTTGTAGATGTTGATCAGTTAAATCGTGATTTTGTAGCGAATCAGACACATAGCAGTTTGAGTGTTCCGTATATACCTGTTAATGTTCATGATGGTTTTTCGTTTCGTGCTGTTGATTACTCTGAAGTTGTTGAAGCATTTGGTATGATCATATTATTAATACGTTGTTGACTACATCGGTTTTTCCGGAGGATTGGAAGGTGGCTAAAATTGTGCCAATTCGGAAGAATAAAGATAGTAGTGATCTTAGGCCAATTTCTATTATGCCAATTTTGTCAAAAATGGCTGAACACATAATGAAAATCCAGATGATCAGATATTTAGATGGTATGTCACTATTGCATGACAGTCAGTCTGGTTTCAGACGAAATCGTAGCACCACTTCTCTACTTCTTGGTTTAACTGATAATGTTAGGAAGAGAGTGAGTGAGGGTGGCTGTTGTGTGCTGTTGTCACTGGATCTTGAAAAAGCCTTTGACAGAGTTGATCATAGTATATTAGTTGAAAAGCTTTACTGCCACTTTGGCTTTTCCTCAACAGCTTGCAGATTAATGTATTCGTATTTGTCTGGTAGGAAACAGTATGTGTCTGATAAGAATTGTTCGTCTAGTGTCCTTCCGGTGAGTAGTGGAGTTCCACAGGGATCAGTTTTGGGTCCCTTGTTATTTATTATGTATGTTAATGACTTGTTCAATCGTATAGTTGGTAGAAATAGTATTGCATATGCATTTGCTGATGATTTGCAGATCTTGTTTAATGGTGATTTTGTGTTTTTAGATGTTTTGCAGAGTACAATTGACTTCACTGTTAATTTGTTAGTTAATTGGATGAACAATAATGGCCTGTCAATTAATGCCTCTAAAACCAAGGTAATGTTTTTCGGCAATATACCTACAGATGCTATTTCTGTTTCCATCTGTAGCACAGCTTTAGATGTTGTAAGCAATTTTAAGTGTCTGGGTGTAATCCTTGATAATAATTTATCTTTTGAGTTGCATGTAAACTCATTAATTTCCAGAGTTAACTTTCTTTTACGAAAATTATACAATCTGGATTTGGTCATGCCGCGTAGTATTAAGATTCGTGTTGTTCATGCGTTGATAATGCCTATTTTTTTTGTATGGTATTGAGGTATTTTCAGGTTGTGTTGGTTACATTATGCAAAGGGTGAGGTTGTTGTTCCACAAAGTTATGCGATATGCATATAATGTGAGGTGGCATAATCACATCTCGCAATGTGTAACAGATTTTCTTGGTTGTACCTTTGCTAACTTCGTTAAAATAAGAAATATGTTGCACTTCTATAAAGTGCACAGATTGCAAACCCCGCAATTTATGTTGGACCTTTTCAGTTTTGGTAGGTCGACAAGAAATACTCAAATTGTTATTCCAAGGTTAGCTATAATTTTAGAGAGGTCGTTTCTTGTGAGAGTAGCACGTATATACAACAATTTGCCTGTGTCGCTTAAAACTTTCAATTATTCAGTTAGCACATACAAGGATAAGCTCTATCAATATGTTCAGCTTCATGAATTTTGATTTTGTAATTTTTTTTTCTCATTCATTTTAGTTTTTGTTTTTTTATTGTTCCAATGTTATTATTGCCTAATTGGATGATATGACCTGTTAGAGTAGGTTTTGAGTGAGTAGTAGGACTGATATTTAGAACTCTTGTTTTCTTATCTTCAATCGCCTCAAAATTGTTTTATTTTCCCTTATTTTCTTTTATTATTGCATTCAATTATTATGCTTGTATTTTATGTCTAATGTTTTTTTGTTATAATTTGAGTTGTTTTTTTGCATATATATTTTTTTTCACAGTGAGTAGTTTTTCCTATTGTTGATTTTAGCATAACTGCTTATAAATACTGTGAAAGTTAGGAGGAATTTAGTTACGCTTTTTTAAAACTCTTTTTTTTTGAATTATTTTATAATTAAGTCTATTGATACATTATATATATTTAAGATTTTCGAGTAGAATATTTATTGTCGTATTTTGTAATCATATATGGCCTTATAGGCTCGGTTACTCTGATGAAAACAAATAAATTAAAATTAAATTAAAAAAAAAAATATTTATTCTTATTATTATGTTAACTTTATATTTATATTTTGTATGGAGTCTTATATGGATGTAATTTGTTCGTAATACGAATATTTGGCCTTATTGGCTTTTGTATTACAATGTATGAAATTAAATGAATGTCTGCGTTCCGTAAATTATACTAGGCATTAGAAACGAATGGGCAAACAGATATTTGTGTGCTGTACAATATTCTGATAATAAGATCTATTTTTGAGCAATATGGTTGGCAAACTTAAGGTTGCAGTCAACATCAAAGCAAAGGTACGCTAGATCATCCATTGGTACGCTAGATCATCTTTTGGTACGCTAGATCATCCATTGGTACGCTAGATCATCTATTGGTACGCTAGATCAACCATTGGTACGCTAGATCATCCATTGGTACGCTAGATCATCCATACACAGCACAGCTATGTAGTAATCTACAATGGATCTTTGCCCTATAAGGAATATTATTTTATGGTGATTTCGATTCGGAAAAAAATGATGCCCCGTCGACTCGAAACTCTGAAAAGTATTTGTCCTTCTTAGTTTGAACTGATGTAGTCGCTCCAATTAAACTTAGATTTGTGATACCCTTTTTTACTCGCTGACGGGATTGAACACCTTTTACAGTCATTTTAACCAGATTGATTCTGTGTAGCGGTAGTTACAGACATGAATTCGTCTTGATGTGCATTTTCTGTCACACTTTTTCCCATCGTTTTGTGATGGAAGAAACAAATAAAGAAGCTCCTATTGGTATCCGCAGGAAGATGATTGAATATCTTAACGATATAGAAATCGCTGACGTCTAATGGCCCATCAATTCTTTCATATACAAGGTGACGCAAAAGTAACGCTTCGATGTTTTTTGGCTGTAATTTAAAAAAAAAAAATTAAAAACTTTGATTCTTCTTGTGGATTATTTTTATTTGGTCTTTTAATTTTTGTTTACATCAAGTCGAGAATATGATGTCATGTAAATGGCCGCCGCCACAGTTGATTGTCATTTGAGCCCTTTTTATGGCATTTTCCATCACTTTGGCCAAAACTTCCGGCGATAGGTCCTCACATTCTTGACGGATATTGTCTTTAAGAGCTGCAAGAGTCTGAGGCTTGTTGACATAAACCCGCGACTTCAAAAAGCACCACAAAAATAAGTCTGGAGCGGTCAAATCAGGCGATCTTGCTGGCCAGTGCAAATCGTTGTGGCACGTGCAGTGTGTGCCGTTGCACCGTCCTGTTGGAACCACATGTTTTCCAATCCCAATTCATCAAGTTGCGGCAAAAATAACTCGTTGATCATTGCTCTGTAGCGCTCACCATTCACAGTAACCGTTTGGCCCGCGACGTCTTCGAAGAAAAAAGGTCCGATGACTCCTCCAGCGAAAACAGCACACCATACAGTGACATTGAGCGGGTGTAATGGCTCTTCGTGGGTTTACGTACCCGCTAAGATGGAAATGGGCCTCATCACTCATGATTATTTTTGATGAAAAATCATATTCCTTCATAGTAAGCAATATTCCGCGTTCTGGAGCAGTGTAGCGTAACATTGTTTATTAACGTGTATTTCGCATGTGTTTACTACACAAATGTCAAAACAGAACTGACATTAGGGGCCAATCGCGAAATTTATAGCATTTTCTGATAGGAGGATTACTTTTACGCCACCTTGCAGAAGAAAAATTAATTAAATTATCCGAAAATGGAAAAAAGTTAGGATTACGAATAAACTTTCGAAAAACAAAGCTAATGAGGTTTGGTACAGACATTTCAACTTCACTAATTGAGGACGTTTTATCGTTCAATTACCTTGGATGTACACTATCTAAAGATGGTGGTTCCGCAAAGATATTTCAGATCCTATAAACAAGCCGCGATTGGCTTTCCTTAAATTACACAAAATGTGGTGTTCCAATATCGAAGAAAAGGAAACAAACGATTTTCAATACCAGCGTCTGGCAGATGGCGATCTGAACCAATCTCTCTAGAAATGCGTTAAAGAAAATGGAAATGGATTGGCCATACCCTCAGATTGCCTACATCAGAAATTGGAAGAGCGACGTTAGAATGGAATCCACAAGGGCACCGCCATCAAGGACGACCACGCAATACGTGGGTACGGTGCGTCAGATAAGAAAATGAAGCATGAAGCAAGTCAAATCGTTTGCCAGAGATAGGTGTAGATGGAGAGAATTCGTTAACGACCTATGTTCACAGTGAACGTTTTATTTACGTACAGAACAATTGTGTTATTTATTCATTTTATTTTGTTAAGCAATACAATAAGCCTTCAAGGCCAATGATAGCATATTGTTAGAAACAATAAAATATATACTTAAATAAATATGTAATGGAAATATAAAAAACAACAAACATCCAACAGCCTGCATATTACGAACACTCGACAACTGATACATTTCCGTATAATTTGTTGAACACATAGAGACCTATATTTTTTGTAGGCCGTTAAGTCGGATTAGAATTGTCCATTCCAAAACGTTTCTATATATCAATAATTTATCTAGGTTGGGTGTATACAAATGTTATGGTTAAATTCCATTAGGTTTAGTTCAACAAAATGTTGTATGAAGTGTAGCAGAATAATTGTAGTGTTTGAGACTATAGTTTCCCAATGGTTTAATTTTTATTTTTTTTTTGCTAATTTCATGTATCAATGTTTTTTTTTTTGTATTTAAGGAAATCTCCCAAGCCATATTAGAAAATCCGGCATTTCAGCAGAAACTGGTGGAGAACATCAACCAAGCACTCAATAGTTCAGCAACTAAAATAGTGGACACGTCCAAATCTGCAGCACCCCAGGATCCTCAGGAACAGATAACTGCTCCAGACAATGCAGAAGAACAATCTATGATAAGTTCAAATCAATTGCTTGAACAAATGATTAAAAATATTTTGGATGCCACTGAAAAAGATCCCACTTTTGATGCTATTATACATGAAGTCGTTGAGGCTTCTAACAAACCCATAGTTCAATCTGCCGGTGTACAATGCAATATTGCAGCGCCAATGACGACGGCATGTGTAGCAGGCGGAGATCTAAATAAACCCTTGTACACATCCACAGAACCTCCACCCTTAGTACCGACTGCACGATCGCAGCCAACGCTAGTGCAACAATCACAGCAGTCTCAATTATCGGATGTTGTTAACTTAAATACCATTGATATCCCGCCCCAAACTCCATTGATTATCAGAAATGCTGTGGCGGCAGCAAATGCATCCAGCATGGCTTCAATAAATTCAGCGCAAGACCCTCCTACTTTGGCGGCAAATAGTTCATTTGGCTCGTTGATCGATCCAAATTTCTCGATTTCAAAATTGATTGTACTAAACTCCAATGATAGTGCCCAGAAACAACATCCGGAGTCTACAATTGGCAACATTACGGCAGATAATTTAATAAGCCAATTGTCTACCAGTGGCGGTGGGGTAGTGACCGAAACAGGAGATGAGCAAGTGTATTTTGATGCGTCTACTGGTCAACTGACATTTCCGCTTTATCTCACCAATGATGGCCTCTTGGCTAATTTCCCCTTTCTCATTAACAACGAAGTGGTAACTCAGCAATTACAACCTAATAATATAGCCAATATGGATGCATCACGCATAGAAATACCTCTACCCGAGCCTATTGTGGTAACAGCTGATCAATTGCCACCAAATTCCATAATACTGGGTAGTAGCCAAAAGTTGAATCCGGCAGAAAATGTGACTAACCAACAGCAGACGGCGGAGAAAGTTTCCAATGCCGGAGATTCAAAAGAGCCGTTTACATGTAATACAGGACCGCCAGGTTCATTGGACACCCGACTGCTGGCGGAAAAAGCTACACCTTCGACTAGCGGCATTGTGAATACCAAAGCCTATAGAAGTCTATCGACGCCAAGAAAACGAGCCTCCCATGTTAGGACATTAACCTTTTCTCCAAGGGGTCCTCAGTTCTCGGCTGCTACTGGTGGCACACCTCTGTCCACTAGACGAGAGGCTCTCAGTCGAATGCATAGAATTATCCCTAAGACAATAACGAAAGAAGAAAATATCCCAGCCATCGCTGCGATTGAAAACAGCACAACGACGTCCGAAAAGCCGATTATCAAAAATGTGGAAATTCTTCATACCATAGCCTCGAACGATTGTTCGTCGGTTAAAGACTCTTCATCTGTGTCAGCTAATGAAAGTTCCAATAATAGTAATATACCACCATTATTTGTAACCGAAGAGAATAGCAATCAGACGGTCATTAATAAACACATATCGGCCACAAAAGCGGTGGAACCTTCAAGAGTCAACGCAGCAGTTCCAGATTTATCAAAATCTCAAAATAGCACCACGGAGAACACACCCAAACGGAAGCAAACAAGAAAAAGTGCTGTCAGAGCCTGCAAACGTCAACTGTCCAAATCTCAAATCGATGAAGAGTTGTTATCAGAAAAGGCGGAAAAGGAAAACGAAATTAAGGGACCGCCTCCAGGCAGTGAAGAATACGAACGCTTCATGTTGGAACAATGGCATAAGGCTCGAAATTCCTCAACCAGTGATTTGGATGTACGCTTACGAGAGTTAAACTCAAAAATGACCGTTTTGAATCCTGTGAAAAAGGTGAATACCAAAAAACGGGTACGACGTAAAAAGCCGGCGGCAACAAAACGCAAAGAAAAGGAAATGGCCGAGGAGGCCGAAGAATTGGAAATGTCTAAAGAACAACTTTTAAATGAATCACTAGATATAAAAGACATGCAGGTTACATTGGCTACGGAACAAGAGGTTCCAATACATAATGTTGTGACGAAGGAAAACGGTGAATTGGATAACGAGAAACTAAAAAGGGAAGAGACCACGGAAGAGGCAGATGATGCAGAAATACAGATACAAAAGAAAAAAGAAAAGAAATCCAAAGAATTTAACATTAAAATTCCAACGCCACAAAAAGCTCAAGTGAACTCTGCATCGGTGGTGGCAGATGGTAACAATAAAAATGACAGATCCAAAGAGAAACATGGAAAAACAAAGGAAGTCAAAAATGAGAAAAATGCCAAGAAGTTAAATAACAATGATACAGAAAAATCTCAAGAGCCGGAAGTGCGTTCAGAACCAATTTCAAATGTTGAAAAAAATTCAGAGGAGCCTAAATCTCCTACGGTGTTCCAAGCACCTACGGGACAAGCACCACATCATTCACACCCTCATGTCCAAGAAGCTCCACTCCCTCCTTATGTAAATGAGGCCTTGGAAATAGAGAAGAGAACTAGTAATATTGCTTTTCTCTTAGAAACACCCTATAAAGATCCAAATGTCTCCAGTCTGTCCTCCTCGTGTATTCCACCTACACCGGGTATATTTGCGCCTTCCTTGGAAACACCGGTTGGAAAGAATAGGGACCCGCATGATGAAATGCACGCTTCCCACTCGTTCCTATTTGGTTCGTTGACAAAAAGTGAACTTGATACACCAATGCTGAGTGCGCTAACACCGGGTTTTCGTTTCACGCCTTTTGGCATAAAAGATGCGGCCACTCCGCGTAGCGTAACAGGTACGGAATACTCTTCGGGAGGTGGTTCTTACTACAAGCCAGATGAAAGTGAAGATCTTGATCGTAATATCGATAAACTACTCAAAGATTCGACACAAAAGAACATGCAAAAGGAGCAGAACGACGAAACAGACAAAGCTGAAGACGACGAGGACGAAGAAGCAGAAGAGGAGGGAGAAATTAGATCGCCTATAAAACCAGACGCTGAAGGAGATGAAGAACAGACTAATGCAATTGAACTGGAGATAGCAGTGGAAAAGTTGAAGGTGGAACCTATTGTCTTGAAACGTGTTAAATCATTTGGTTGCGAGGCAGTTGACAGCATGGAAACGGCTAAAATTGACCCACATTATACTTTAGCCTCTGGTCTGCCGGAAATCAGTGCGGCGGAAGATGAGGAATCTTCATCCTCCTCTTCATCTTCCTCATCGTCCTCATCATCAGGTTCATCCAGCTCATCGAACTCTTCTTCATCCTCCTCTTCTTCGTCTGGTTCTAATTCTTCGGGAAAATCGAATACTGTGGTCGAGGTCAAAACACCCAAAAAGTTAATCGATTTGGAAAATCTCTCTGAAATATCCAGCACCGAAGATGAAGAATGGAACAAAAAGACTGTAGCAGAAAATGATGAAAATTCGCAATTGGTTAATATCAATGGTGAAGTTCGTTATCCCGTAAGAAGTTGGCTAACACCAGTCAAAGAAAATATGGTAATGGATAATACAACGGTGTTTGCACAACCCCCTCCGATGACCATGTCAACGATTAAAGTGACACTGCCACTGAAATCAGCAGAGAAAAGAAATCGTCAAGTTAAAGAGCTGGAATTGAAAAGAGAAAGAATGAAAGAAAAACTTAAAAGAGATGCCACAGTGGCTAATGAAAAGCCAACGTTATCTACATCGGCAGCACCAAATATCTCAGCAGCATTGAATGCATCCCGTTTAATGCATGCCATGCGTGATAAGGGGGCAAAACCAGCCTGTTTCGAAGTCGCACAACCTACAATAAGAATTGATGAGAAACGTTCCATAGATGTTCTAACTGCACTGCACCTGTCGGCCAAGAAACAATTGCCAAAAACGCCAGAGGCAGAGAAAAACAATCCGAAATCGAAGCTTAGCCCGTCTCCCGCCATAGAAAATGACAAATCTCTTGTGTCCTCCAGAACTCCGGAGAATAAAGAAAATCCCAGGGTAAATATTTCATCTGCATCAGGAAAGACTCCACAGAGAAAGTGTTTACCAATAGAAGCTCGTCCAGTATCCAAAACCATAAGAAAAACGAACAAGAAGATTGTTCGAACACCTTTGGCCTTTAAAACAATACATTCGCCGGGTAAAATCAATTCACATAGTACCACAACAACTTTAGCTGAATTGGCAAATAAAACTAAGGACTGTTTGATATCACCCTCAGTCCCAGCTGTGAGAGTTTCTCCACGTCTCCTAAAACCCACAAAGAAAACAAAACCGAAGAAATCCCAAGAATCTCCAACAGCTAAAACAAAAGTTAGCCCCAAAACAACAAAAACAAAAGGTTCTGCTAAACCAAAGGCTACAAGAGCGGCAGCCAAAAAAAAAGCGGCTCCTCCAAAGAAAGCCCAAAAACAAGTAGATTCTTTACTAGACCATCGAACAGAGGGAGAATTATATGAAAGAGCAGAAGACCCATTAGATAGGCCTGATACCATAGAAGCACCATTAAAACCTAGCATGAAACCAAAGATAACGTTAAAGGCCGCCAAAACCATGGTCTCAACAAAGCCCAAACCTGAAAATCACCAAATTAAGAATGAGAAATCACTTCGTCAAGAAAAGAGTGCCGAACATTCTAAAATAGGACCAATAGAGAAGGTAGCAGTAGAGCCGGCCACAGCTTTGAAACATGAAATTATCGATCCTCAATCATACCAAGAAACAGTTGGCGAAGCAGAAGACAATTCTGAGGAGGATCCCTTAGAAAACTGTGAATTCACTACTATTGATGAAACTGATACTAGACGCTTTATACAATGCACCTATCAAGGTCCAGATAAACCACCACCGCCACTACCCGCTGAAAGGAATCAACATTTATCCAATTTCAAAATGTATGTTGCCTTCGATGAAAATGAAAAACACGTTTGGCATATCTCCGAAGGCATATGCATGTTTTCATGTCCACCAGCGGTGGCTATTACGACAGAGCCACCACCACTTAAATCAACACCAGCACAGCAGACGAGTATACGTAATATTCCCAAAAAACGCAAAATACGTATAACTTCAACTTCAGACGATAAGTCGAATCCAACACCGGCGATAAATACGAAAATTGCTCCTGCATCTCTGAAAGCGTTTACATCCAGCGCAACGCCTGCGGCTACTTCGACACCGGTCCAGCAGGTAAACGCGTCTTCTCGGACAGAAAAACCAACTACAAAAGAGGGGTAAGTAAAACAAGTACGAACATTTCAGTCGTGTAAACTGACTGAAATTAGCATTGCTTTTAGAGAAATATAATATGATTTTTGCTCATATATATCTTATATGAATATGATCCTTATTTTTAGATAGTTTTTATAGTTTATATTTTTTATGTCTAAATGTTGTAGCCTATTTAACCATATATGGCCATAAGGCTTGGTTATAATTTTGAATAAAATAAAATTAAAAAATAAAAATAAATAGGCCAAAATCGTGAAAATTAGGACATACAAATTGTCAAAATTAATTTACGAAATCGTCAGCACAAAAATCTACTATTTTCATACAAGCTCTTCTTGAGAGTTGGTTAACATTTTGTGAAAACAGCCTAAAATTATTTTTTGTCGATTTTTTGATGACAAGTAAGAAAGTTCAGTCGGGTAAACGGACTAATGAATCCCCTCACTTTGAGTCTCAAAAAAATATTAGTAAATTTATTTAAATTGAATTATGAATGAATTTAAATTGCATTTAATAACTACATAATGGTTCATTTGTGTGAGAGGTACCAAAACGGGCGTCTAAAAAAGGTCACTTTTCTCTGGACTCTTGGTACTATAAAAGCATTCAAGTCTTTGTATGCACTGATAATAACTTTTGGTTCAAAATTGTCCATTTGTGTGGGAGGTACCAAAAGGGTCGTGGCAATTTCACATATTTTTCTCGATGTAATAGTGAACAATAAACTAATACTATGTGTAGAATTTCAGAGGATTCAAATAAGTATTATAGAAGTTATTAAATAATCAATATTTCACTAAATGTTAACCCTTTGTGGGGAAGGTACTACATCATTTTCAACTGTAATTCGGAAAAAGTCAATTTCGAATAAGATCAATTGAAATTCGAAGATTCCATTTAAAATTCGAAAAAGGTCAATTGAAATTTGAAGATTCCATTTGATATTTGAAAAACATCAATTGAAATTCGAAAAAAAGCAATTGAAATTCGAAATACATCAATTGAAATTCGAAACACATCAATTGAATTTCGAAGCACATCAATTGTAATTCGAAAAACATCAATCGAAATTCGAAACACATCAATTTAAATACGAATTTTTCCATTTGGAATTCGTAATACACCAATTGAAATTCGGAAAACACCAATTGATATTCGAAATACATCAATTGAAATTCGAAAATGTAAACAAATCAGTACATTGAATTGGGTAGTATTTATTTAAACATTTTTTGCTGACTAAATATTAACATATAATGTGACGATCAGGAAACATATAGATGATCTTATCTTTTATAAATATTTATTTAAAATTAGTTGAAAGTTATAAAACAAAACATATTTAAATTTTTCAATATTAAAGGTTTAAAATAGAAAAATTTTATCACTTAAATGCTAACCCATCCAATATACAGCATTGATTTTGTTTAAATTTTTCGAAATTCAAATGATGAGTTCGAATTTCAATTGATGTTATTCGAATTTCAATTGTTGTATTACGAATTTCAAATGGAAAAATTCGAATTTCAATTTACGCATTTCGAATTTCAATTGATATTTTTCGAATTTCAAATGATTCAAATATTTGGCATGCACATAAATAATAATATTTTCATGCAACTAGCGAAGAATAATTTGCAAAATGGATTCATTTTTCGCGAATATCGGAATTTTGCACACAAATTTGCATATTCAGTTATTTTCACCATCTGGATCTTAAAAATTTGTTGTCCTGAAATAAGCCCACATTAGTTATCAATTACGCGATAAAAAATATTTCTGTATATTTATTTTTCCGATTTTCTACTAGAATTTTAAACAACGTTACACTTTGGAACCAGAAAAAGTCGATATGTATTTATAGTGTTATAAAGCGCTGACATAACACTATAAATACATATCGTCTTTTTCTGTGTCCTGTTTCTTTCCTGTTTTTCCGTCCGTGCTGGGAAATGCCCATATGACTAATAAAATATTACCGAATTATAATAAACAAGATTTAAAGAAATCCGTAGTAGAAACTTTAAGTATCAAACCTACAGTCAAATTATTAGCGTAAACCAGTTATTTTTGAAGAATTTTGTAATTTACCTTTAATTGGCCTACTGGCTTTAAATAACATTAATAAAATGAAATGAAAATGAGTTGAAATCGCACAATGATTTTTTCAACGGTCTACAATGTACCACTGGCTATGTTTGTTCGTATATAGGAAATCTTAAACTTGATTTCAGAAGACTTGTCCATCAGAATTGTCGAATAACTTCGAATTTTTTGATATTTTGAAAAGAGCTGATATTTTTTTTTTAATTTTTCAGTTCTGGTTTACACACCGACTATTAATTTTACAAAAAAAACTAGTAAGAAAGTTCAGTTGGGTAAACCGGCTAATGAATCCCCTCACCTTGAATCTTAAAAAAATATTAGTAAATATATGTATTTTTTGTTTTATTTAAATTATTATAAATTTTAATTGCATTTAATAACTCTAAAGTATGTACTGGTATTAAAATTAAAAGTTGTTTACTTTCGGTGCAAAATGGTCCATTTGTGTAAGAGGTACTAAAAGGGGCGTCTCAATAACGGTCACTTTTCTCTGGACTCTAGGTACCATAAAAGCATTACCCTGTACGAAATTTCATATATTTGTATGCACTGGTATTAAAGTTAAAAGCTGTTAACTTTTGGCCAACAAGACATTTATCATTCGACT
Organism: Eudasyphora cyanicolor; assembly: GCA_963930755.1. NCBI lineage: Eukaryota > Metazoa > Arthropoda > Insecta > Diptera > Muscidae > Eudasyphora > Eudasyphora cyanicolor. The sequence continues at coordinate 157,213,274 of OZ005736.1, read as the reverse complement.
TAAAATTACCCAAAACGGATATCCGCCGATCATACTTAGGGTCTTAGGTCACTCCTTCGATGTGTTACACTTTTGGCCCGTAGCAAATGATATATACCCTCGTATCACTAAAGTGAGGGTATAAATATAACCGAATTATAATAAACAAGAATTAAACAAGTAAGAAAGTTCAGTCGGGTAAACCGACTAATGAATCCCTCACCTTGAGTCTCAAAAGAATATTAGTAAATTTATTTATTTTTTTGTTTTATTTAAATTATTATCAATTTAAAGTTCAAAGCTGTTTACTTTTGGTGTAAAATGGTCCATTTGTGTGGGAGGTACCAAAAGGGGTGGTATTAAATTTATAAGCTATTAACTTTTGGTTTAAAATTGTCCATTTGTGTGGGAGGTAACAAAAGGGGCGTGTCAATTTCGCCCATTTCTCTCGAGGTAATAGTGACTAATAAACTAATACTATGTGTAGTTATTATATAATCAACTAGCGGACCCGGCGAACTTCGCCTCGCCCCAATTTAACGCCTTCAGATAAACTCCAGAGTGATAATAAAACACAGATAGTTAAAATTTTAATGCGATTTGTTTAAAAGGAATCGAAATCAGTAGAGAGTTATGTGATAAACAACAAACAACGAAGACAGAAGACAGGCAACGTACAGATGACCGTGCGAAAAACAGGGAAATTCGAGATTAATTCCACAGACTTCCTACGATTTGTCTTGAGATTTATTGATTGTCATCGTAAAAGCCAATCGTACAGGGAACTGAATCCGCTTGAATTGGAAGGAAAGATCAGTTGGAATAATCGGAATTCGTGGGATAAGGACTTCCTCTCCTTTGAATTTTCCCTTGATGATCGTCGCCTGAATCACATTGTCCATCAGTTTCATAATGGACAACCGCGAACTATGCACAATTTCGGATGATTATGATCGATTCCACCTTCAGCTGTAAATTATGCGGCGGAGCTCCTGGCACATCAAGCGAGTTCGATTTTACTTTGAATAATAAAATTCATGCTATCGACGTCCTTATTCTTCGCTGCTAATATTGCCCGTTCACTAATCTAATCGAGATTTGGAAACACTTTGGTGATGAGTTCCTCGTTCGACGATGTGAACTCGCAAAAATTTGCCGGGAACAATATCAATTCAGTGGAAACATCAACAGTAATTTGGCCATTGCCAAGCGCCAACAGTTGTTTCGAGAATTCAAGAGCCGATGAGTCGTTCTGCAACGCGACTCTCATGTTCGTGGTCAATTTCAACTTCTTGACATGCCGCCACAAAGACCACGATTTCAGGCATGCATTAATTTCATCGGCAGTAGATTTCGGGATGACGGGAAGCGTTTGACGAAAATCTCCGGAGAGCAATATCATAGACTCACCAAATTGTCTCAAATCACGTCGTAAATCCTTCATCGTTCGGTCAACTGCCTCCAGAGCTCGTTTATGCGCCATCGTGCATTCATCCGAAATTATGATTTTGCAGTGCCCGCAATCCAATAAGATAACCTTACCTCTTATACTCAAACTTATTATCTGAAAAAATTTTCGAACTGATAAATATCGCGTTGAATTTTAATTGATCGTAATGCTTGTACCGTTTGTCGATGTGATACGCGAAATCAGTGTAACAATACGCAAAACTCGAATGAATTGCAGCAAGAAAAATAGCACATACTCGTACATATGTTTAATAGAAAACTTTTTTGTTTAATAGAAAATTAATAAAAAAAATTGGATTCAAAAAAAGAGTAGTAGATAGGAACAGTAGGAATCTCGCAAGAAATAGCAATTTTCGATTTTCCCAATTTTCCGACTTTTTTCCAAAATTTTCTTGTGTATTCTTCTTATTTGGCCGGAGAGCTGTCCGAATTGGTGCTAATCACCGAAATCGGTCCAGGCGTTCTCGAGTTATAAGCGTAGTAACTAACATCACTTTCTTTTATATATATATAAATAAGATATAAGATTCACTAAATTTTACTAAAGTGGACCAATATGGCCCATCTCTGAACTTAGGCGGAGATAGAAGAAAATATTACCACATACTAAATTTTAAATCAGTCGGTTATTCCTTTCGAGAGCTATTGTTCGCACCAGCCAGCAGACAGACGGACTGACGGACATTGCTCATTGGACATAAAATGACCAAAAACGGATATCCGCCGATCATACTTAGGATCTTAGGTCACTCCTTCGATGTTTTACACTTTTGGTTCGTAGCAAATGATATATACCCTCTTCTCTAAGGTGAGGGGATAATTAAATAGCTCATAATATAAGTGCATATACCAGTGCATATTTACATTGCTCACAAAGTGAGGGTATACCTTAGTCCGTTTACCCGACTGAAGTTTCTTAGGCTGACGCCAGACCGCACACCGAAGCACAGGGATGCCAGAAAATAATTGCTGTTGTCCCCAAATAATCACAAGAAAATCCCCAACTTAACCCCACATAAAAAATGAATTCAAAAACAAATTTTTAAAAATAACTCTTTTGATTTTAATAAACTTTAAACATTTATCTACTAGGGACGATTTTTTGGCGTTTTTAGTTTTTCAAAATTGTTGTAGTTTTTATGGCACAGATCTCAGGATTTTCTATAAAAATACCATTTGTTAAAATTGTCATTTCTTCTTAACCGCGTCACGTATCTTTTTGTGGTGACAATAGGTCAGAATATAGAAACATCCTTATAATTAATTTTTCAGATTTTCATATGATGGCAATTTATACCTATCAGTGCAAAGTCCCGTACTATTTTTAAATACGAAGTTCAGATTTGGTAAAATCATTTTAGAAAATACTCCTTAAAAAATGGTTTAAAAAATGAAAGTGTTTAGTGTTGTCATGCGTTTGACAACAGACAAAATCGAAGGGAGTCCATACTAATTTTCTACGGAGTATTTTAAGGTTTGTCGCAGTTATATTTTGTGATCCTGATGATGTCTTTCGACGAAAGACGAAATATTGAATGAATATAAAAAAACACATAAATAATCATAATAGATAGACCTCGAGCTCATTTTTGGATAAATATCATACAAGATTAAGAAAATATTTATATTGCATCAAATAAACCCCAACAAAATTTACAAAAATCCCCTAACAGAAACCCCACCCCCAAATTATTTTTTTTATCCCAATTTGCATTGACTAAACCCCAGTATTGGGGTCAAAACCCCAGTGAATATGCAAATTTGTGTGCATTCTGATATTATGCTCCACCAGTTGCATGAAATTATTATTATTGATGTGCATGCCAAATATTAGCGTAATTTGTTGATTGTTTTTTGTTTTATTCGATCTGCTTTCATGGTACATATTTTGTTTTTGTACTCAGGCTCAAGATCGTTATTGTTGTTTTCAGTATATGAAAATAACTTTGTTAAAAATTAAAGAAGAAGTAAGTGACATGTATTGGGGCGGTTGTAATGGTTGGATAGACAGATCTGTTTCGGGAGCCACCAAACTCCCATCATCAATATCCTTATTACAACGATTACTTCAGTCGAAATTATTTATATACGCACAGCCAAGTATCCTTAAACGAGAACTGTTTGCTAAAAGCGCATATCTCAAAAAAAAAGACAATTCAGTAATCATCATCCCTTGTTGAGTAGATCCGCAGGAAAATAGAAAACACAAAAGCCCCACAATAAGACTAATTTTCTTCCGCGAAAATTATTTTTTTTTGCAAAACTAAACATATTGTGTTTTTTTATTTGGCGTCCCGAATCCACATACCGATGTTCATCAAAAAAATTCGACAAAAAATTATTTAAGGCTGTTTTCAATAAATTTTACCCAGAAATATTGAAATATGGATCTGAGGCCCTTTAAAGTATGTATATCCTTGATAGTACATTTCTAAACCGATTTAGACAGAATCGTACGGAACATCTGTTGAACATATAAGTACTTTTTATTGTCATTTTAATAAGGGGTCGAATAACACCTTACCAATAATGATTTTCATATGTGATATATATCATAAATAATTAAATATAATGAGATTTTTTTACTCGAAATGTTACTAAGTTTCTAAATCATATCAAGGGTTCTTTAAAAAATGGTATTGTCGCATATTTTACCATACCCGACTTAAAATAACTTACAAATAAGTACAAATTTATGTCAACATAAGTAAGTCATTATTTGTTGAATACATGTAATGCAAAGGGTAATGATATGTCATTAACTGGTAATGCAAGTGGTAATGACATGTACTTACCAAGTTTTTGCTGGGATGTGAGTTGTTTGGGATTGAAAATTGTCGCCTTAGAAGAGTCGCAATTGTTTTTTACTTCATTACATCACAGAACCAATAAACTTCAACAGATTGAAATGAAATTTAAAAAAAATGCATTTTATTGCGTTATGCTCTAAATGGATTTTATTGCATCATGTTCCAAAACGTGGTTTTCGGTCACGCTATTTTGACCCGTTATTTGAATATAAGTAAACGAGCACTCACTTTTTGGAGCTATAATTGAGTACTTATTTTGTTGTGGTTGCTATTTTAATGAGTCTGACTATAATTTAAAATATTTCTCTTTGTAGCATTTAAATACACATCAGAAGGAAAAAAATCAATCATTAAAATATTTTTGTTAGTTAAAAATTTCATTTTAACATTTTATAATGAGGTGAGCACTCATTTTTTGGAATGACTGTAAATAAATTTATTCTTTAATTTCTGATGATCCGGTATCGAGTTATGAGGGGCACCGCAATTCAACTTTTTTTCGAGACGCTTCCGCATACATGCTGTCGTTGCCATATTTTTATACCCTACACCACACTGTGGTCCTGGGTATTATGAGTTTGTGCATTTGTTTGTTTATAACATCCAGAAGGAGAAGAGATAGACCCACCGTTTGTTATACCGATCGACTTGGAACCACTTCCTGAGTCGATTTCGTCTGTAGATGTACCGTTGTAAACAAAGTGCAGGTCGTATTTATGGTCCGATTGTGATGAAATTTAGCACAGTGTTCTTGTTCGGCCCAACGACGATCCCTATTGAAATTGGTCAAAATCGGTTCAGATTTAGATATAACTCCCATATATATGTTACCCCCGATTTGACATGTAAGCGCTGTAGAAACAGTATTTCATATCAGATTAGTACGAAATTTGGCAGAGAGAGTTATCTTATTACATGAATGAACACTACCAAATTCGGGGAAAATCGGTTCAGATTTAGATATAATCCCCATATATATGTTATACCCGATTTGACATGTAAGCGCTGTAGAAACCGTATTTTATATACATATTTTTCAAAAAAAAAAAAAAATTTCAAGGAATTATCTAGAAAAATAAAAATTTAAATTAATTTTCTAAAATAATGCAATTTGAAGATTTTTTTTTTAAAAAATTTAATTTTTAATGGAATTTCACGAAATTTTGTAGAAAAATGAAATTTTATGTATTTTTTTAGAGAATTTTCAACGAAATTTTCTAAAAAAATGCAACTTCAACGAAATTTTGCAAAAAATACATTTTTTTTATTTATTTTCAAATATCAATACAAAGGAAGCCTATAAAGGCCAATTATACATGTATTGTAGGTTTAATATCTATGTGTTATGTGTAGCTACATATTAACATTACATATATTTTTTCAAATCTTAAATACAAAATACTTCATAAGAACAAATTAAATTAAATGGCCCCCAGCCATATGAATATCGAAGAAACAAAGGATTATAAGATCCTATAGCAATGTAACAGAAATAAATTATGGTAAATTGCCACTGAAATAATTTAATATTTTCCTTTTATACGAAGAAATTGAGAAGGAAAACATCTTTAAAGAGTTAGAATGACTCCAGAAGCGATGTACTCTTTACTAAAAATGATTGTTCAAATAAAGTGGTGTGTATGATAGGAATATTGATCTGTATGTTACGAGTCGAGTTAAGGAAAGAAAATTCATTTACAAGAGTTATTGGTTGGCCAAATTTCATGACTCTATAAAATTGGAGAAAAAGGCGTAGATTAAGGTAATCATGCATAGAACAATTTAAGAATTTAGAGACATGTTCCGTAACAAGGTCATGCTCATTTATTCTCAATTCATAGACAAAACGTACTATTTTCCTAACAATAACTTCAACTCTATCAAGGTTGTAGGACCAGGTTCCGGAGTAAATTTCAATACCATAATTTATTTGAGTCATAAGTAGAGAATGAGCTAATCTATATCTCACATGCTTTGGAGTGTATGATTTAAGAGCATATAATCTTCTTAAAACAAGGCAAACCTTATGTGCAATAGAATTGATATGGCTATCGAAATTAAGATTCGAATCCAGTGTAACTCCAAGACACTTAAGACTATTGACAGACTCAATCAATTGACCATCAATAAACAGCATAGGACAACTAGTGTTACGGTTACTAGAATGAAACGTAATGGCCTTCGTCTTATTAGGGTTAATCGAAAGATTGTTATTTCTTACTAACGTAGAAATGAATGTGAGGTGGTTGTTAAATTGTCGACACCTTCGCCGCCATTTTTAGAAATAGGAACGACTCGTCCCAGCTTCCAAGCAGTAGGAAATTTGGATGTAGTTAATATTGTGTTAATCAAATGGTGTAACAAAGGTAAAATCATTGGACAAATTAATTTAATGAAATCAATTGGAAGCCCGTCATAACCTGTAGACTTAGACGTAATTGAATTTAAAGCAAGTATTAAGTCATTTTCCGTAACTATATGAAAAGAAAATAATTCATTTCTTTCCACGAAGCTTTCAAAATCAAAAATATCATTGTTATCAGCAGTCATATTACTGATAAACTTCGTAGCAATAGAATCGACATATATGTCACTGAAATCTGAATTTTCTCTGCCAATACCACCCAACATGCGTATCCTATTCCAAGTCGTAGAATTATTTGCACCCGCAAACATTGTTCTGCCAAATTCAAAGCGTGCTTTGCTTATTGTAGATTTAGCTTTATTTCTCAACCGACAATAGCCTTTCCAAGTTACAGCATCAGGGTTTCTGAGATATTCACCATAGGCCCGATCTCCCAATCTTCTTGACATATTAATCTCTCTGGAATTCATCCATAAATATTCACCGGAGTTAGATCTAGTCCAAGAAGTAGGAACAAAACTATGAAGGGTATCCACAATTCCGTTTAAAGTGTATAGTTGTAGATCAACATCATTAGTATTAAAAACAACAGAAAAATCTAGTTGATTAAACTGCTCAAACAGTTCATTAACATTAGTACGTTTGTAGTCCTTGTACTGCGTCGAGCGATGACATGTAAGAGAAGAAAATTCAACAGAAATGAATATGAAGCTGTGATGGGAGGAAAAAAAGGAAATTGTAGCTGACCTTTACGGACGATAGAAGAAGGTTGACTTAGGAGAAAATAGTCCAGTAGGGAAGTTCTATTGTTGGGTACATGTAGATGCGTTGGAAGGCAGTTGTGAACACACTGGAGGCCACATCTCAATGCAAGAGATCGGAAATAATTAGATTTAGTGGAATCAAAGAGATTATAATTAAAACAATTACAATTATAATTAATACAATTATGTTAGAGAACCGATCAAAGAGGTCGGAATGGACTTCTTCAAACACATCTACATCCCCGTTGGGTAAATACACCACACCAACAATCACAGAAGCCTTGCTACCAAAAATCTCAACAAAGAGAGATTCGCAGACACCATAACGCACCCCACGGAAAACTATTTTATAACGTAAATTGTTATTGATATATAGGCATACACCACCAGCTCGAAGAGGTTGACCATTTAGATTACGATTATCAGGTCGATCATTTCTGATCAGATTATAATTAGTCATAGACAAAGAAGTGGAAAATATATTCGCCTTAAACCAGGTTTCGGAGACTCCAATAACATCTAACACCGAATCGAAAAAGACGTTTTTAAATTCTTCTAATTTTATACTAGAATTTGAAGGACTTAAACTTTGGGCATTAATATGCCCAATGTTTAAGCAGCCAGAAGAGGTGAAAAGACTGTTTTTCAGTAAACAATTATCGCTTGCTATAGGACCAAGATTATCATTATAAGCCATCATCACTAATACGATAAACATATAATTGGGGAAGCCAAGTATTATTTCTAACAATATATATTATAAAACAATTCAAAATTAACATTTTCAATATTAAAATTAAATTCATTTAAAGTGGTTCCCACTTGACTGACAATTAAAAGTTAAAAAAGTACAATGTGGTTAAGAGATCAGTAGAAAAATATGGAATAATAAATGCGTAAGGCAAACAATGATTGTTAAGAGTTAGATTTAAATGCATTCTTGATAATTGAGAATTTTAACTTCATTATTCATCATAATTATTTTTGTTTTCAGAATTTCACGGTTAATAATACTGTATCCTTTTATTTTGTGGTCATGCTTAAACTTCCAGCAAACTCTCAGTAATTTGGTAGCAAGTGTAGAATAGTTGTCATTCAAGTACACCCGACTATCATCATCACCACCAAGAACATCGGAAATTTTAAGTGATTTCGATTTAAAGTAGGCCGACATCAATTTATCGCGTTTGGAAATGTCTCTAAATTTGACAAGGACTGCATTGCAATTTTTTATATACATCACATTAAGTATATCGGTAGGAGTAACATCTACTTTTAAGTGCGCACAAAAAACACTACCATCTCATAAAGGCTGTCCAGTTCATCAGAGAGACCTGTTATGTCCGTCCTATTTTGCCTATGCTGTAGGGCATGATTAAACATTTCTAGCTCTAAGAATTTGGTTTTGTTAGCTATATCATGATCAAACACAAGATTCTTGCAGTTTGCGACATCTTGCTTTAATTCCTCCATATTTCTCGACATTTCAGCTCGTATTTCAACAATAAAAGTCTCAAATTTAGTTTCGAGAAAATTTCCAGAAAATTTTCAAAAAAAAATACAATCAAAACGAAATGTCGCAATAACTTGAAAAGTAACGTTCTGAGACACTAGTTGTTAAGTTTAGATTTCGATTTTTTTTGAGTGATTATTTATAATATTATTTAATTGTGTCGTGAAGTCCAGTTTTTTATAATAATATAAGTGGCACCACCTTTATGTAAAATTAATGAAACTTCAATAAATTATTATCTCCTGATGAAGTTGGAAAAAAAAACCAACGAAACGTTGAGATCTAAAAATTAAACTGATTAGTTTTATTTAACAACAAATTCTGACCACATTTGCCCATAACAAAAAATGAGGGTTGACGATATGTGGATTTATTTATTTTGGATTTCAATGATATTGATTACACGTCTACTAGAATCTGTGGTGGTAACTATATTTGTTCTTATTTGTACTGGTTTCCGTTTTTTGCATTTGAAAATTCGACCACCTCTGCAGTTTTTAAAAAACGATAAAGAGTTTACCGCGTCATAACTTCGCAATATGAAGTCTAACTTCAATGTTATTACCAAAATATATTCTTTCTCAAAACAAAACAATTTTTGCATTATTTATTTTAATTTTAAATGTTTACCCAGATATTAATGTTAGCAAATATTTCTCTTTTCAGATTCAAACCTAAAACAACATCGGAAAAAATCAAACCAGAAACATCGCAAAAATCTACCGAAGAAATAAGTAATGAAAATCAAAAAATACAAATCGGCGATATAGAATCTATATTGTCGCATTTGCATGGCACTTAAATCTTGATAAAGTGCAATGTTTATTTGAATAAGATTTATTTTTTGCAAGAAATCTTTAATTTTATATATATGTACACTGTATTTTCAAATACATACATACAAACTATAAATAAGTCGTCGTACGTATAAATATATACAAATATAAGTAGATATACATAAATACATAAGTCATATGTAAATTACACGGATTTTTTCACAAAAACAATACATTTTATTAAGGTCTTTAAATGATGGAATCTCAAAAATGTCTCATGATTCTTTGATAAAAAAATTCCATTCCAAAACCATTTTGCTTGAAGCGAACATCTATTGCTAAATACATATTCCTTAATTCTTATTATTTAAATGCTTGTTAAGTTTTGAGAAATTTTATTTAATTTCCAGATAAATATCGAATTTATCATATAAAATGTTTCAAGAGTTTCTTTTTTATTGCAGATATTTCACATAGTTTTTCAGCCCAATGATCAGTAATTCGGTTTAATTTTATCATTGAAAATGAAGTTTGCAAAACTGTTGTGAACATGAACATCCGATTGTTTATATCGTTAAGTTTGTATCTTCCTTTTCTGTATAAATTTAGGAATTGATTAATAACAAAATTTCTTTTTTACATTACATTTAATTTAATGTTGCTTAAGATTGCTTATTTATCGGTAAATAACTAAAATAACACTATTAAAACTAATGTAAATTTTTTTGTAAAAAAGTACATTTTAATAAAATACTATGCAAAACTGGAGTAATATTAAAAATGACAAATTTTGTTTAAAATAAAAATATAAATGGTTGTATAATTTGTTAGTTAATGTTTAATAAAAACGTCATATACAATAATTGCTCCCATCTTTTCATGGTATTGTTGTCATTACATTTGAAATTGCATCAAGTCATTTCTTCATTAATCATTTACGAGCGATTGTTATTCATATGCTGTATTAGTTAGCTGTGAAAACGAGGGAGGATTGCAAAATAAGGACAATATCATGGATTTATTATCTTACTTTTTAAGTATAGTCTACATGCTTTATTCATGGATTTAAAAGGTAACCAATATCTAAGTGGCAATTCTCTGATGAAAATTGTCAAATAAGTAAGTATGTATATATGTTTATAGATGAAAACACGAAAACAGTTGAGCTGCCAACAGTGTCGTCAAAAAATCACCCATTACTTATGGCCTCGAAACTCCACAAATGAGTAATGTCCAAAGATTTAATTCAGAAGCCATCTCTTGAGGGTGTTTGGAAGACTTTCTGCGTTTTTCTGTTTGAAAGAAAAACGTGTTTGGAAGAAGAACGCCAGAGGATGTTGTGCTGTACAGCTTGCAAAAGTCATGCTAATGGCCCCCGATCTGGAAATGCTGTATTAATGCATCGAGCGTTTGCAACTGGATACAGCAGATAGATTTGTTCTTGTTCAATAACACTTACATTTTTGTATCGAGTACTCTGAGAATTATTTTATGTTCATTATTTTCATTGTATGCATGATTCAATTATGCAAGGTTGTGTTATTGAAAAATTATCGAATACGATGATATTCCTTCAGACGGAATTATCATACGCGAAAAAACTATTTTCCGCGAACATTGCTTAAAATTTGTTTGCACTTATCGATTAATACTAATTTTTCAGTTCGTGATTTTTTTTGCGTATTTCAAGACCGATTTCCGAGATTTTTTTTGTTATTATCACATTTAGAAAATCAATATCTATCGTTATGTACCAAAAAAGTTCAAAAAAATTCTCCAGAAAACTATATTTTTCGCGTTTGAAAATCATTTCTATTCGTTCGTAACTCACGCAAATGTAAACAAAGTCACGACGGAACATCTGTGTAATAGAGTCTGTGATATCTTCTTAAATTACATACATATGTATGTATCACAGACTCTCTATTACACAGATGTTCCGTCGTGACATAACGGTAGATATAGATTTTCTAAATGTGATAATAACAAAAAAAATCTCGGAAATCGGTCTTGAAATACGCAAAAAAATCACTCGCTGAAATCAAATTTCTATTCGTTCGTCACTGATAGACTACTCGCTACTTGACGGAACTTCTTTATAAATTTATTTTCTTTGGTATGTATATTATTTTTAGACATTCCTTCCAGACGAAACGTCAAAATCTGTCAGGTACGAACGAATATAAGTGATCTGTCACACGCGAAAAAAAACAATTTTCCGCGAACATTGTTTGAACTTTTTTTGCGCTTATCGATTAATTAATAAATTTTTTACAATTACAAAAAAATCGAGAAAATCGGTCTGAAAATCCGCAAAAAAAAACCTCACTCGTTGTAATCAAATTCCTATTCGTTCGTAACTGACAATTAACTGGCGCGGTAGAAACTCCCATTTTTCACGGGGCTATAGGCACAGTAAAGGTAAGTAAATTTTAGGTACATATTTTAATAGACTGTAATTAAAGTTATAAGCCGTTGACTTTTTGTGCAAAATGATACATTTTTATAGGAGGTAACAAAAGGATCGTGGCAACTACGCTAATTTTTTCTCAAAATTATAGCGACCAAGAAACTAATACAATGTGTGGAATTGTGAAAGATTCTGAGTAGTTGTATAGAAGTTATGAGATAATCAATATTTCGTGGGGGGTGGGGTACTTGAAGGAGTGGAACAACGTAGTTCATCTTTGACCGTAGCCTGAGATAGAAACAAATATTGACACATACCAAATTTGAAGTTAATCGGTTAATCCTGTCGAAAGCTATCGTGGGCACCAGCCAGACAGACAGGTTGACGGACACCGCTCAGATGACTTAAAATGGCCCAAAACGGATTTCCGCCAAATATTCTTGCTGTCTATTAGGTCACTTCATCTGTTTACGCCGGCGGAGGGTAAGAGGGGAGAAAACGCCGAGTTAACGTTTAGGCCGCGAGTGCAAATAAAGAGAGCAGGAAAAATAAATAAAAGGCGGTGGTTAGTTTATTCTATTATAATAGGCAAGGTGCCAATAGGTTTATTTGGTGTTTTTGCTGCTAAGTTTGGTAACGAAAATTGACCTTAAATATATTTGTACGGCAAGATGTACTTCTGTGAGCGATTCAAGTCGAGCGACGGTCGAAGATGGAGAGAGGTGGCGGAGAGGTGGCGGAGCAAGATGAAGAAAACGAATCATTACTCGTTCAAATCTGCAAAGCTAATACTACAAGGATGTAGTAATGAGGAAGGAGTAGGCAGATTTTAACGAGTATGTATGCCCGATTAATTGGCCAATATATGGACCGAAAGAAATCAATTCAATCAATCAAACACCATCGATGTGTTACACTTTTGGCCCGCAGCATCTGATATATACCCTTGTTCACATTAGTGGGAGTATAAAAACCGAATTATGTTGAAATTATCTTATTTCTACCAGATGTTATATAATTTCTACATTTATCCATAGGCACCGTTTTCTTTGTTAGGATGCTAGCTTTTAACAACTGGAGCAACAATTTTTTTCCCCGAATTTTTTATATATTTTTTATAGATTTTTTCGACCCAGCAAAAAACGATTTTCTTGGAGAAATATATCAATTTTTTTCTAATTATTTTAATGACATTTACTAAACTTATATTTTCACGTGAAATTTGTAGTCCTCATAATTTCCATTAATTTAAAGTTTATCCCGATTTTATAGAGCATATATGTACTTTAAAATATATGGTCCAAATACTAAAGGCAGCTTCCACGAAAATGGGAATTTTAAAGAAAATGTTTTTCCTATGACAAATCAAGAAAATTTTTTTTAAAAAAAATTTAAAATAAATTTTAATATTAGAATTTGTTTTTATTCGACCTTTTGATATGAATTAATAGCCAATAAATAGTCAAGCTCGAGGTCATAATTTAATTGTTATTAAAACATTTTATTTAATTTCCAATATTTCGCAATTGCTTTAAATTGCTTCATCAGGGAAAACTACAATAATATATAAAACAGAAAAAATATATAAAAGAATATACTTGTAAATATCACAGTTAACTTATTCTAGATTAAAAAAGGTGTATAAGTACATTAAAATTTTAATATTTTTTCGTGACAAAATGTTTGTCGAAGGACTGTGCGTAACATCGTAGATGTCAGATTTGACATGGACATTAAGTCAGCGTTTCCAAAGCCTAATAACAATAACTAAAATACTGGGAGTTCAATGTGGAATTGTTATTGTTAGAACGTGAGTTGTGGGATGTTATAGAATCGGAAATGGGATGTTATAGAATCGGAAATTCCTGCGATGCCAGATTCAAAATGGCTGGTACAAGACGGAAAAGCTCGGACAGTTATTGGATTATCACTTGAAAAAACTGAAATGTAAAACAGGAATATTCAACTAAAATGTTTCATTTGCGGGAAACCAGGACATTTGAAGAAAAACTGTTGCATAAATCCGAAAAATAAAGGAATTCTTTAAAATATGTCGACAGTAGTGATTCAAAAGATGCTTTTTTTGGAGTATTTTCCGAAAAGTTACGCCACGGTTGGTTTTTGGATTCAGCAGCTACGTGTCACATAAATTGTAACGAAAATTTCTTTGACAAATTGGATGAATCGGCGAAAGAAGATATTTTCTTAGCAGATGGCCCATTAAAAAAAGCCAAAGGAAAAGGGGAAGGTTTCTACTATTGAAGAATAAGAGAATTCTAGTAAGAAATGTTTTGTTGGTGCCTGAATAGACGGTAATCTGTTGTCAGTGCGAAAGCTGGTTTTGGAAGGTTTTCTGTTACATTAAAAGTATGTCGCTGCTCTATATCTAAAGATGAAGATATCTGTGTTCACAAGCATAACAGCATAACTCAAACTGAGTTAATAATGCCACAATGTTCCCCATCTTCGATTACATATTGTGACACATTTTGGTGATGATTCTTTGTTCAGTTATCTATTTAACGCAGCATATCTCACTGTGTCACTACATTATAAATGGATTATTATATCGATACAAACCTTTAAAGTTCTCCTAAAAATTTTTAAAAACATACATATGCTGTTATGCCTTGTGACCACAGATATATATGCTACAGCGTCTCTACAAAATAGTTTATTTGTACTGGACGAATTTTGTCACGAAAGATTAGCTCTACACCGGAATGTTGCATACTTGGCACAAACGTTTTGGCCATAAAGATATCAATGCAATCAAATCTGCTGTTAATAAAACATTGATAAAAGGTCTAAGTGTGTCTAATTGCAACTGCAGTGAAGATTTTGATATATGTCTTAGAGGTGAAATGTCCCGTAAACCGTTTACAATAGGCGTGTTTTCGTTACACCATAAGTGCTTAATTTGTATGGGGAGCTAAGCACTTTTAAGCACTATTAGTCCCCGACGAAGTTTGGTGCTTGTGTTCATGTCTTAATCGAGTATAATGTTGCCAGATTGGGCACCCTATATTTAGCAATATGGCATCCCATTTTTGGAGAGATTGTTATCAATTATTGTGAATTAACGGGAAGAAGAAGAACAAAAATGGTAAATTATTTTAATATTTGCAAAAAGAGTGTAAACAATTTAACATAGAATAGTAAATATATGTTTTATAAATACTTTCAATGAATTTTTTGTCTGTTTCGCACTGTTTTTTCTTCGCAACTCATGACACCATTGCTACCAGATAGTGAAAATCCGCCACTTATTGCTTATGTGCGAGTTAGTGGAAGTCAGTTGTTTTCGTTGCAAAGTGCTAAACTAAAATTGCTAGCTTGTAACGAAAACATGCCTAATATGTTCCGAAAGCCAGTCAGAAGAGGTACTGGATTAAATACATAGCGATTTATGCGGACACGGTGTACTTTCTCAAAAAGAAGAGTGATGCTATTGATTAAAGAATTTTGCAGTAAGGAAATTGAAACATTCTCTAAAAGTAAAGGCATAATACATCAACTGACAACCCCATATACAACAATGGAACAAAATGGTGTTGCCGAAAGAAAGAATCGGAGTCTTACTGAAATTGCGCGGTTCATGTTATTCAATTCTAATATTGATTTGAAATATTGGTCAGAGACAATAAATACTGCAAATTATTTACAAAATCGTTTGCCCTCAAGTACAATAGATGTAACTCCATTCGAAATTTATTTTAAAACAAAGCCAAATATAAATTATATAAGGACGTTTGGACCTCCCTGCTTTGTTCATATAAATCAGCAAAAACGACGAAAGTTTGATCCTGTCTCAAAAAAAATTTATTCTTGTAGGATACAGTTAGGTTTCGAAAGCTTATCGACTGCTGAATCCTGAGGATGATAGAGTCACAGTAAACGTTGGAATTTTCTGCTGTAGTAGAAGACATTGCGGAATTTAAACAAGACGAAATAATGTCAATTAGCTTATCTCGTAGCATTACCAATGACGAAATTGCCACAAATAAATGTATCAATTCCGACGTTCATGATATGTCAACCCCAGAGGAAAATGAAACTGCTTTGGAGACAGTTAGCGAAAATTCCTTATCGCAGATACTGATGAATTGCTTATAACTCATCATATGCAGAAGAAGATACTCTAGTTGATACAAGAAGAATATCGTCAAGATCTAATAAAGGAATTCCTCCCAAACGCTATGCTAACATGACATCAACATCGAGTGAACCATCAACTCACCAAAAAGCTCTTCACAGCCCGAACAAAAATGACTGGATTTTGGCTATGCAAAGTAAAATAAACTCGATGCATGTAAATAATACGTGTGATCTTGTGGAATTGCTAAAGGGTAGAAAATGCGTTGAAAGAAAATGGGTCTACAATGTAAAAACAACGGTTGAAGGATACTCGTTATAAAGCTCGTTTAGTTGCGAAGGGGTATTTCCAGAAATGCGGCGAGGATTATGAGGACATAATAGCTCCTTAGGAAAAATAACTACATTACGGACTTTGCTAGCAGTTGCGTCATATAAGGATATGTTTGTGCGTCACATCGATGTCAAGACAACGTATTTAATTGGTGAAATCGATTCAGAAATTTATATCAAGCAACCCGAAGGTTTTGTGGAAACGGGTCAAGAGAATCTGCTAAGTAAGCTTAACCGTATTATTATATATAGACTTAAACAATCAGAAAAGTGTTGATTTCACTACTTTACCTTGCCAACAATTCTAAACCAGATTATCGTTTGTGGTTTCTATTCTATAGATTAATAAACGATTGTTGCGAAGTTTAGTAACTAACCGTCGTTAAAATAATTAGAAAAATGTTTTTTAGAAAAATAGTTTTTTGCTGGAGCGAAAGAACTATAAAAAATATTAAAAATATCGCCAAAAAATTATTTGCTCCACTTCTGAAAGCTGGCATTCTAACTAAGAAAACAATGCAATATTTGAAAAAATCTATGGATAAATGTAGAAATTATACACCTTTGGTAGAAGTAAGATAATTTCCACAAAATCATATTTTTATACTCCCACATTTGTAAAAGAGTGTATATATCAGTTGTTGCGGGCCAAAAGTGCAACACATCGAAAGCGTGACCTAAGAGACCCCAAGTACATATTATATATATATTTGTATATTTGTAGGAAATCCATTTAGAGCCATTTTAAGTCATTTTAGCAATGTCCGTCAGTACGTCCGTCTGTCTAACCGAATGACTTAAAATTTGGTGTGTGTTCATATTTTTTACTATCCCAGGCTCAGCTCAAAGATGGATTTTGTTGGTCCACTCCCTCGAGTACC
This sequence comes from Eudasyphora cyanicolor, assembly GCA_963930755.1. Lineage (NCBI taxonomy): Eukaryota > Metazoa > Arthropoda > Insecta > Diptera > Muscidae > Eudasyphora > Eudasyphora cyanicolor. The sequence continues at coordinate 157,195,878 of OZ005736.1, read as the reverse complement.
TTCCCCACAAAGGGTAAAATTGATTGAAATGTTGATTCTTATATAACTTCTATACTACTTATCGGAATCTTCCGTAATTTCACATATAGTATTTGTTTCCTAGTCGCTACGACATTGAGAAATTGTCACACCTCTTTTGGTACCCCTCATACAAATGGACCATTATGCACAAAAAGTTAACGGCTTTTAATATACATAACTTTGATTACAGTCCAAAGAAATACTTGAAATTGTGTGAAGTGTAATGCTTTTTAGTACCTACAGTTCCGTAAAAAGTGGGCGTTGTTGCCACACCCCAAAAGGGACATTTTGCAAAAAAGGTTAACGGCTTATAACTTCGATTGCTTTGCATACAAACACTCAAAATTTTGTACAGTGTTGTGCATTTATAGTACCCATAGTCTATTAGAAAATGGCCATTATTGCCACGACCCTTTTGGCACCTTCCTACTCTTACTGTATGGGTTATAATTGAGAAGGTACTTTTCAAAACTTGACTATTCCACTTTTTGGGCTTTGTCACTATTTGAGAACATACTATGGCCCTATTTATTTAACCGGAAATTTTGATGCATTATTGAAGATGTCAAGATTAGTTATACAGACTTCGCACAATTTTATTTTCTCTGAGTTTTGAATTCAATGCTACCAAACCAAAAAAACATTAAAAAATCAGTTCTGCCAAAAGTGGAATAGTAGAGTTTTGAAAAGTACCACCTCAATTTATACATTTATCCATACATTTTTTTTTTTAAATGGAACAAACTATTTTTTTAAATTTTTTTATGGTTTTTATCGTTCCAGCAAAAAACAATTCCTTGAAAACATTTTTTTTGTTTTGGTTTCATCACAGACCTTCAATTATACAGATGTTCCGTCCGGACGAAACGTCAAAATCTATCAGTTACGAACGAATAGGAATGAAATGTCACACGCGAAAACACAGTTTTCTGCGAACATACTTTGAACTTTTTTTGCAATTAGCGATTAATATAATTTTGAACGTGTGACAATAACTTAAATTATATTGTTTTTGATTATATGAAACAAAAATAATGAATAATAAGATATGTCATCCCGGAGCGAGTAAGTTGTCAGTTACAAACGAATAGAAATTTCAACGAGTAGGACTTCAAAGAGTGAGTTTTTCCGCGGATTTCGGATCGATTTTGCCGAATTTTTTGTAATTGTCACAATTAAAAAATTAATAGTAATTGATTAGTGCAAAGAAAGTTCAAACTATGTTCGCGGAAAAGTGGTTTTTCGCGTGTGACATTTCATTCCTATTCGTTCGTAACTGATAGATTTTGACGTTTCTCGCTGACGGCACATCTGTATAATTTAAGGTCTGTGGCCTTAATGACCAAAGAACATAAAGTTATATAGAACGGAAGGGCCAGTAGCGAGTAGTCTATCAGTGACGAACGAATAGAAATTTGATTTCAGCGAGTGAAGTGTTTGCGTATTTTAAGTAGGGATGTAACGAATATTCGCATTCGCATATGCGAACGCGAATTTTTCGCATCATTTTAACATTCGCTTTCGCAAAAACTTTCTTGGGGTTATTCGCTTTCGCAAAAATATATTTCAGTATTCCATTTGTTAAAAGTGTTAAATCTCCTTATTCCCTTCACACATTTTGAAGATATTAATACCAATGAAAACCTCTTCCACTTTTCTTCAAAACAGTTGAAAAATATGCTTGTCCTTGTGGTAACAGGAGGTAAAAATATGGAAAACATTCTTAATACTTGAATATCCTGGAAAAAGTATCAATTTAGTTCCTTAATTTTGTTGGTACTAAAGGGCCAACCTATTATTCGCATTCGCATTCGCTTTCGCAAAAATGCATATTTCACTATTCGCATTCGCAAGAAATACATTTCAATATACGCTTTCGCGTATATTAGGATGTCACTTTCGTTACATCCCTAATTTTAAGACCGATTTTCGGGTTTTTTTTTGTAATTATCACATTTAGAAAATTAATATCGATCTTTCAGTAAAAAAAGATAAAAAAGGATTCCAGAAAACTAATTTTTTCGCGTTTCAAAATCATTTCTATTCGTTCGTAACTCACGCAAATGTAAACAAAGTCACGACGGAACATCTGTATAATTGAGAGTCAGTGTCAATCACAGACCTTTAACTATACAGATGTTCCGTCCTGACGAAACGTCAAAATCTATCAGTTACGATAGGAATGAACTATCACACAAAAAAAAAGTTTTCCGCGAACATAGTTTGAACTTTTTTGCACTAATCGATTAATATTAATTTTTTAATTGTGACAATTACAAAAAATTCGGGAATATCAGTCCGAAACCCGCGGAAATCCTACTCGTTGGAATTCCTATTCGTTCGTGCCTGACAACTTACTCGCTCGGGAAAGACAATCTTATTATTTATTATTTTTGGCCTCAATCTACAAAAAAAAAATATTTTTAGGTCTCGGACACTTGAATTGTTGTCTCCACATACTGCAAGCGCCCTGTCAGGGAATTCCACGTGTTCCAATAAACAGATACCTTGTAGCATCCTACAGCTGGAAATGCTCTGTCTAAGGGATTCCATCCGCTCCAATTTGTAGATTCCTTGCAGTATGTCATCCAATGCTGAAAGAGAGAGAGAGCTGTTTGAGGGATTACACTTTTTCCGAATAGTGGTTTAGTTTTAGTGATTGAAAGCTCAGCCTGCGGAATTTCATTTGCTCTGATTTATAGACTGTAACATGCCACTCTAAGTGCGGAAAGCCCACCTGAGGCATTTAACGTTCTCCTGCTCATACTGGAAGAGCACTGCCTATGTGATTCCATCTGCTGCGATTTGTAGATTTCTTACAGCATCTCATCTCATGAAGAGAGGGATCTGAGGGAGCTCCGACTGCGGAATTTCATTTACTCTGATTTGTAGACTGTAGCGTACCAACCTATGTTGGGAAAGCCCTATCAAAGGGATTACATTTGGTGATGTTCATAGCGTCATCTGAAATCCAAAATGACGTAACTTAAAAACAATCAAAATGAATTTTATGATAGATTATAGACTATTAGACTAAACTAGACATTCCTAAAAAAATTTAGAGTTCAATATCTAAAATTGGCCATTTTATGCGTGAAATTCGAAATGACGTAACAGCATTGATTATTTGATTCGCCTTAATAGTCTGGAAATCCATAAATCTAGCCAAAAAACTTAAAATTAGTTTGCTTTTTTGAACATGAAGGTTACGTCATTTTGGATTTCAGGTGACGATAGATTCCTTGTAGAACCCAGGCCGGAAATTAACTGCATGAGCTTTTCCACTCTTTGCAGAGTCCAATTGCAAACTAGGAAAAAGGTTACACAACTTCTGTCTCTCCTGCATTCTTCCTCATCTCAGAACTAAGTATATGTTAGACACCACTGAATATACTCCGGCTTAAGAGAGAAAATTCCTCGTTACAGGCCTGACTTCGCTTTGGTTCAAAACTATTATGGTAAATGATGGATCATTATAATGAATGCATTTTTGCTATATAACATTATACGAGTATTACAAAAACCATTCCAGGGAACCCGGAATAAACATCTGAAGCAATGTATTATGCACCCACCTCTCGGATTAGAATTAAATATGTCCTAATCTTGAATGCTTACCAAACATTCAAGTGACTAAACACTTCAAACTACCCTCACATACCATATTTTTAAATTCCCACTAATATTTTGTAATTGGTACAGAAGGATGAGAACTAAGTTGTTATAATGGAGAAACTAACCAACTCCATTTTGGTATTTCTGAGGGAAATCGACTCGAAACCATCCCATAAAAAGCAAATCCTATTAGAGATAATTACAATTTTTATATTAACAGCCTGTTTCTGCGAACGAAAAACAGCTGATTTTAGACCTGCCAACTGGCATCAACCACTATGTTTGCATTCGCTTTGTCGTTCTGATACCTTTTAGTAGGTCTAAAATGAGCTGTTTTTCGTTCGCATCGCTTTCGTTCGACATAGAGAAACAGTCTGTAAATAAAGTCTGAGTGCTATGTACTAATAACTCGCAATTTAAACCATGAGACGATCTCAAGAAAAACTTGCTTGGTTGAATGTTGGCTAGTCTTAATTCTAATATAACTGTCGGTTTGTCCTACATCTGGGATAATCAGACATTATATTGAAAAATTCAAATTAGTATAACATTTTAAGCCTAACTGTCGAAATAAATAATGGACTTGGTCTTTTTATACTGTAAATCAACAATGTGCAATGTCTTTTTCCATGTGACATCGATATGGTGGGTACAAGCTCATATGTACCGGACATATTATAAAATATTCATAAAAATTATGCATAATCACAAATTTGTGCAATTCAATCGAAATGAAATTATTTTTGATTTCAGTTGTTTTTGCAAGAGTTCGGGAGAATGGTGTAACACGGCGACAATGTTTAACTTACAAATCGCGGTTATCTTATTGGGCATTGCCAATACTATTAGAGCTAACGACTTAAATATTGGTATAATACAATAATTTGCTTATAAAAATGTCTTCAATTGATATAACTACAAAAAATTTACATTCATATGTCTGTATGTATTTTCAAAGCATTTTGGATTGATCCTGTGCAAAAGGATATCTATGGAGATATTGCTGCAGCTTTGAAAGAAATTGAAGGACTCCATCTAGAGGGGAATATAAGGGATTTCCCGATTGTTGTGGGGAATGACGAAGATGAGGATGTCAGTGAGGAAAATATGAAATCTTGTAAGTCTTAAACAGCAAAAAATAAACCACAACACTGGTCCCGAGAATTAGCGACAGATAATTTCGTTTATCTTGACCCCAAATGGTAGAATTCATATTTTATTTTCCAAAATAATTTAGGGATCTATCTATACAATGCAAAGCGAACACTTTCAATTATTGGTCCAAAATTAATATCGTTTAATTCCGATATGTGAGACGTCCAGTCTCGATAAAGGCAGCAGCACGTTGGTGTGCTTGAAGAAGCAGGGTCTAAGCAACCTGAAATGAATGCAGTTCCTGACTAGTGACCACATGTCATTTGTAGCTGTAAGAACGCTATATCTAAGGGCGCTGGAGACATGTCCACATATTTCAGTTCTTCTGGAGCTTACAAGTTCATCTGCTTTGCAGTTCCTGGCATGTGAATATTGAACTATTCAGACATCTCGTTAAGAGATCTGTGAAGCCGAGTACAGTTTTTGAATTAGGGAATACTGTGTGCAGGGTCTTTTAACAGCCTGACTATCAGAGAAAATATTGTGAATATTGAACTATTCAGGCATCTCGTTAAGAGATCTGCGTAGTCGAGGACAGTTTTTGAATTCAGGAATACTGTGTGCATAGTCTTTATAGCAGCCTGACTATCAGAGAAAATATCGTGAATATTGAAATAATCAGCCATCTCGTTAAGAGATCTGCGAGGTCGAGGACAGTTTTTGAATTCGGGAATACTGTGTACATGGTCTTTATAGCAGCCTGACTATCAGAGAAAATATCGATACCTACTTTAGTCAGAACATTAATTTTCACTATTTCTGCTACTTCACTAATAGCAAAGATTTCTGCCTGGTAAAGACTACATTCAATCTTTTTGCAGGCGATAGCTTGAGTTCCTTTCAAAAGTCATCAAAGCCCACTTCCGTCTGAACGGCCTATTGCTTTGTAGCTGGTAACAAGCGTTTCCTTGTCCTTGCCTTACTTTGTAGCTGATAGCGCCTTAAGTACTTTTGCACCTTGGTTTTTATGTGAGCAGCATGCTTTGCAGCATGCTGCAAACATTTTGCGAGTTGTGTACAATCGCGGCGATGAATCGCCCGCGAGCTCTCAGCGACTCACCAAAATGTTCGCCTGTGGCGATTCGCGAAAATCTAATCAATCGCGGGCGATTCGCTTTACGCGAATCAGAAAAATGTGTCGTTACATGTGTGCGACGCGCATTCATCGCATATGTGTAAAGCCTACGCGATGTTACGCCATTCTTGCCATCAAATATTGTCAGGACTGATTTGTTTACTTTAAAATTCCCCGTTACTTGTGTACGATCGCGCATTCATCGCTTGTAACTTTTCAAGAACCCATAGAGCCAAGCGATGTCGCTTGGGAAGGTCGGGCGGCTTCAGTTCTTGCACAAGCTGTATTTTGTATGCTTTCAATTTAAGATCTCGACGTAAAATGCGCCAAGTCGTTTCATACGTCAGTCCGAGTTGCTGCGAACGGCGCCGAATAGACTCTCCACGGTCTTCGTGTACACTCTCAGCTACGGCCGCTACATTTTCTTCACTGCGTGCTGGACGTGGTCTATTCGGTCGAATATTATCCAATAATGAATGCTGGGTCTCAAAATGGGTGATGGTGTTGCGAATAGTACGCTCAGTAGGCCGATTATGTTGACCATAAGTTGAGCGAAGTGCACGAAACACATTCCTCACAGAACGTGAATTTTCGTAATAATGTTGAACGATTTGTAAACGTTGTAAACAATACTTAACAAAAATAACATGACAGCATGACACGACTCACACGTGATCTGTCAAAAAAAGGCTATTGAAAAAAGTATCTCTACTTGGATCACCCGTTATTTCAAAAATCTATGTTAGTCTTTTCCTGGTCCAGTATGCAAATTGAAATTAAAGAGGAAAAATATATGCAAATATGTATTGTCGAATTTTAGCATAGTCAAAAAAAGGCTATTGAAAAAAGTATCTCCACTTGGATCACCCGTTATTTCAAAAATCTATGTTTGTGTTTTCCTTTTTTTTTTTTTTTTTTTTTTTTCGAGATTCTTTATTTGCAATCTATTTACAAGGAAAATATTCAGCAAATTGTATAAAAACTTACAAATAACAGTTTTGCTAAGTTCCAGCGAACTTATCAAAAAATTTAACATTGTTGCATTTGTAAATAACACATTAAAATAAATAATAAGTTTTTAGATAATTTTACAATTTTTACTAAGATTTAATGTAAATATGTGGTAGTTATGTAATAAAGGGCAAATCAAGGACATTAAGTCGTTTCAGTCTTCTAGATTCATTGCTGTCATCTACATTCGAATGTAGACTCAATCTATTGAGGTAATTCGTGCTATATCTCCTAATCTCGTTTTTAACTTGGGAGACACCGAGATCTTTATGTATGTTATTATTATTAACAAACCAAGGAGAATTAGTGATTAGTCTTAATGTTTTGGATTGATATCTTTGTAGAATTTCGACATTTGAATTACTAGCTGTCCCCCATAGTTCTATTCCGTATGTCCAGACCGGTTTTAATGTGGTTTTATAAAGAACCACTTTGTTCTCCAAACTTAGTTCAGATTTTGGACCTAAAAGCCAAAACATCCGCTTTGTCTTAATCTCTAGTTGTTGCCTTTTCAATTTAATGTGCAGTTTCCATGTTAATCGTCTATCTAAATTTAGACCTAGATATTTCACATGATCTGATGAAGGAATAGTGAATCCGTTAAGCGTGTTTTCCTGGTCCAGCATATTGAAATTAAGAGGAAAAATATATAAGGATATATGCAAATATGTATTGTCGAATTTTAGCATATATCTAGGATGCCCTAGTCAAGACCTTAAAGAAAGCTCTAATTTGAATAAATACACAAACGCGTTTTTAAAATATAACAAAAGCAATATTCATTTCTCAGGAATTTTTTAATATTTTTTTTTAAATAAATGGGCTGAATACCATCTTAAAATTTTCAGCGTTCATTTAGTATTCGTTTAGCCTACATAACAATATTTTTCATAGAATTTTGAGTTGGTGTCATTGAAGTGTAAAATGCAAATTAAATTTGCAGATGCATGGGAAGCATTAAAACCCGCTAAAGAAGCGAAAATGAATCCTTGCTATATAAAGAACATCTTACGACCTTTAAAAGGAGCCTTCATCTGTAAAAATCCGTACATGCGTTCCGAAAATACATAATTCGAAACGTACGCCTTTTGAGAATATTTTCCTATTTTCTCAGCTTTCAGATGCTAATATAACATCTGGAAAAAATTTGTATTTTTTCGCCAACTATTTATGTTTTATTTGATCTAGAGGGGAAGGTACTATTTTACCATAAAAGATTCGGAACCTGCGACTTCCGGAATGTTATCTACAACACTGGGGAACGGCCCTCAGACATGGAATCTCTCTGTTGCTGATGATTTTGTGCATTCTTCTCCTTTCGGTATGATAGAGGAAACCTTAAGTTAAGGAAATAAATAGTATAAGTTATAAATGTGAAATAGTTAAGGGTAAATAAATTGAATTTAATTTTAGATTGCAGATTAGATAAAATCAGATCAGGAAATAAATAGTCTTTAAGTTATAAATGTGAAATAGTTAAGGGTAAATAAATTGAATTGAATTTTAGATTGCAGATTAGATAAAATCAGATCTAAGAAATGTTCTCTTAATTCAGCCCCCCTATTTATTGTTGAAATTCAGTTGCCCTTCTACGCTTAAATTATATTCGGAAATTTCTTCTTTCTATCACCAGTCTGTGATGTACTCTCTTATGCGGGAGTATCCATTGTTTTGGACTTCACATATGAACCATGGCAGCAAGGTTTGGATTATGTTCACGCACGTGGAATACCATACATGAGAGTAGATCGTATACTCAAACCATTTCTGCAAATGTTTTCGGCATTTCTCAAACAAAAGGACGCTATCGAAGTGGTTATGTTAATGCAAAACGAACAGGATAAACGAGAAGTGATTGAGGAAATCATTCAAGGATTTCCATTTCGAACGTTAGTGTTGAATGCCGGTGCAAGTAACAAAACTGATTTTGTCAAAATCATTAAGGATTTAAGACCCAGCCCGGGATATTACGCAATATTTGCCAAAGGTTCGAATATGAATTCGATATTTGAAAAGGTAAATGTGTTAAACAAAACGCCCCCATCCCTAAATAAGATACTGAAGGATATTTGAACATGTCTCTCCCGTAGATTCTTAAGGGTAATGTGTTTGCTCGACCCAAAGAGTGGCATTTTGTATTTCTGGATACCCGCGATCGAGTGTTTAAGTTCAAGAAACAAGCGGAATATGCAAATAAATTTTCTATGAATCCAAAGGCCATTTGTAGATCTCTTCAGATGAAGGATATGTACTGTCAAAGTGGTTTTACAGTGAGTATGGTAATCAGACTTTGTAATCTCTTATCCAATCTATTCTCCATAGTTTCAACGTGCTATGCTTTTGGAGATATTTCGTGCTTTAATCGATATCAGTCAACTCAATATGGGTTTGTTAGAACCTCTTCAAAAGGAGTGTAATGTCACCAGTGAGGAGGATATGGTGCCCCAAAGGGATTTTAATATTTTAGATTATTATAAACTAACTGATTTTATGACATTCTCCACTACTAAAAACAATTTCGAAGAGGACATTGACTCGATACCACCTCTGACATACTTGGTCAATGTTAGCATTAACTTTTATTCCTCGGAACACGAAGCCGTTACCGATTTGGCCGTTTGGCAAAATGGGGAATTGAAGAGAATCAATCATACAATAAGTCCGGCAAAAAGGTTTTTTCGCATTGGTACAACAGAGGTAAATATTAAATTTATCTAATAAACTTCTAAAAATTAAAACTATTTGCTTCGATACAGGCCTTACCCTGGAGTTATTATCGGAAGAATCCACATACCGGTGAACTTATTTTAGACTCTTACGGCCAGCCCATATGGGAAGGCTTTTGCATCGATATGATTAAGACTTTGTCGGAAAAACTGAATTTCGATTATGAAATTGTTCCTCCCACCAAGGGAAAATTTGGACGACGTAAACCTAATACTCACGAATGGGATGGCCTTGTGGGTGATTTAATAAGCGGCGAGACGGATATTGTGGTAGCCGCTTTGAAAATGTACTCGGAACGTGAAGAATATATTGATTTTTTAGCTCCGTACTTTGAACAGACCGGCATTACAATTGTGATGCGAAAGCCTGTAAAGCAGACGTCCTTGTTCAAATTTATGACCGTACTACGTCTGGAAGTATGGATGAGCATTGTGGGGGCATTGGTGTCAACGGCTGTAGTAATCTGGTTATTGGATACATATTCACCCTACAGCGCCAGAAATAATAAGAAAGCCTATCCATATCCTTGCAGGTAAGTATATGTTAATTTGAAAACATGCGATGTAAATCTGGGTTAGGGTTAGAGTGAGTGATAGTGTAGAAAAATACAGCGGATATGTATACGTCTAGAACCGGTTGTTGATTTAACATAGCATCAACCAAATCTACTAACTCCCTCCATTCCCCCACGATCGAATCTATGCTCCGGGACGACCAGACCCTAAATCAGCAAAGGATCGTAAACTAAGCATCAGTTGTACATTCTAAATGTTTTCCCCCATGTGAGCAGTATGTGGCAGCGGCCTTGATCTCCATCTTACTGGTCATCGCATTCGGGACCAAATAACACCGAGGTCACGATCTGTTCAATTTGCCATAACCAAATCTACCGTAACTTTGGTTAAGCCAGACACCGGGACTGGAGTGGGGAATTTCTGCACGCTACAATTAGGAAGCACTACTCCTGCACAACATGCACCCAACACACGTGGTCAAACAGGCTCTATGAAATAACACCCCAATGAAATAACCCCCAAATCGAAAATGAAATAAGTCCCCAAAAAATTGTACAGAAAACAACAACAACTAAATTTGGGGGTTTGTTTCACTTTTTGGGGAGTTATTTCATTTTTATTTTGGGGAGTTATTTCATAATGAAATAAGTCCCCATTTTTTTTGCAATGAAATAAATCCCCAATTTTTGATTTGGGAACTTTCATTTTTAAAAAAATATCTTTAAAAATTCAAAATTAGAGTTCAATGCAGAAAAACTACTGTACTCGCCACATGTGGAATTACTGTAAAGAATATCTGCTACACTGAAAGAAAATTTATAGTTACAAAATATTAAAATTAGTCGGAAGAATATTTTTAAATATTAATAAAAATCAAAGAAAAAATAATTAAGAAATTAATGCCGGCAAGAGACGTAATAGTGAATTGCTTTATGTTATAGAGCAAAAAATGATTTATCAAAAAAAAAACAAAAAAATTTGTTTGATAGAGCGAAAATTATACCAATTTTTGCTTAATCAAACGTATCCTTTCTGTTGCCATCCTTTTCACTACCACAATCATTGCACAACACTTCCGTTAAAGACCAAACAAACGTACATCTTCGGTTTCTCATGAAAGAATAGCTTCGCAATAACTTTTGTAGTGAACAGGCAATCAATCGACCATATGTATTCTATTGGTCGCCTTTCCATAGTGATTCCACCATTTTTAAATATGTTCTTTTATTTGCAATAATGTTCTTCTGCTCAAGGTTTCATATGATCCCTGACATCCTCAAAAAAAGATTCATCTAGTGATGATGAATCTGAAGAAGAATTCTACAACACATCTTCTAATGAAAATGAATGTGTTGTCTATAGAGAAAATGCACCAAACATTGATTTTTTGCCATGCAGACATTTGAAGTTTTGCGACAAATGCAATAACAAACTACTCGCTGACTCTATTGCCAATGGTTTGCAAAATTATAATTGTCCTTGTTGCCGTAGTATTGAAGATTATATGCAAATTTATACTTAAATTTGTTTATATTATTAAAAAAAATAAATAAAAAAAAATTGGGGAGTTATTTCACTCTAAAAATTGGGTCTTATTTCATTATGAAATAAGTCCCCAAAAATGGGGATTTATTTCATTTAAAATTTGGGGTCTAATTTCATTATGTGGGGATTTATTTCATTTTTGAAATTGGGGATTTATATCATAATGAAATAAGTCCCCAAATTTGAGGACTTATATCATTTTCGATTTGGGGGGTTATTTCATAGAGCCGGTCAAACACCATCCCTAGACCAACCAAGTTCAAGACCTACTCAAGGGCCTTGTTCAGTGGGCAGGAACATAACATCAGTCAAGTGCAATAGTAGCCAGAGATAATCCCACATGATGCGGCGCACTGATCTACGATCGTGTAGAAACCGGTGTAGAGATTTTGTGACAAACTGCTGCTTAAACAGCAACAATGTCCTGCCAATTCCTCCAGCAATTCATGCGATAACCCCTCTCCATCAAGTAGATGAGCGCCACCAACAATCAACACGCCTTGAATTCGGCAACTTCTGCCTAACCAACCTTATTCGCCTTCAACAACAACTCTTTGGGTAAATGTGTCCAATATACAAACTGTCATATCCCCAGCAATTGCCCACTGCCACAACACCAATAACCCAGCAGTACTTAGCAGTTGACCAGAACACCCTTATAAACACCAATTCTTCCCGTTTCCCTTACCTGGCCACCGTGACCTGTAGTCCTTCAAGTTCCTGCAATGGAATTGCAACGGTCTCAGGAGTAAAACTGAAGAGATCACAAACTACGTCATCCTCACGAAGGATCGAGTCAGAAATCATGGTTGAGGCCTGGCTTTCATTGTTGAACGTAATGTGAGATACAGACTAATAGACCCATCAGCCTCCCAGGATAATACATGGAAACGATGTACATCTCTATCCGATCAGGAGGCGAAGAACAGCATCTGAGCAGGCTATCATCTTTTGTATAACATCTCTTGAAGACCACAGTGGTCGACTCTAGTATAGAGGAAGACCACAGTGGTCGACTCTAGTATAGAGGAAGACCACAGTGGTCGACTCTAGTATAGAGGAAGACCACAGTGGTCGACTCTAGTATAGAGGAAGACCACAGTGGTCGACTCTAGTATAGAGGAAGACCACAGTGGTCGACTCTAGTATAGAGGAAGACCACAGTGGTCGACTCTAGTATAGAGGAAGACCACAGTGGTCGACTCTAGTATAGAGGAAGACCACAGTGGTCGACTCTAGTATAGAGGAAGACCACAGTGGTCGACTCTAGTATAGAGGAAGACCACAGTGGTCGACTCTAGTATAGAGGAAGACCACAGTGGTCGACTCTAGTATAGAGGAAGACCACAGTGGTCGACTCTAGTATAGAGGAAGACCACAGTGGTCGACTCTAGTATAGAGGAAGACCACAGTGGTCGACTCTAGTATAGAGGAAGACCACAGTGGTCGACTCTAGTATAGAGGAAGACAACATTTTATTTTGAAGACTTTGACATTTGTGCTCCATCTTTTTTTAATTAAAAGTTCCCCTGTTTCTTATTTCTCAGAGAATTTACTTTGCGAGAAAGTTTTTGGTTTGCCCTTACCTCCTTTACGCCTCAAGGCGGCGGTGAAGCTCCCAAAGCAATATCTGCTCGTATACTGGTGGCAGCTTATTGGTTGTTTGTGGTTTTGATGCTGGCAACATTTACTGCAAATTTGGCTGCCTTTTTAACGGTGGAAAGGATGCAAGCACCGGTACAGTCGCTGGAACAATTGGCCCGACAATCTCGCATAAATTACACAGTGGTCCATGAGGCAGATACCCATCATTATTTTATAAACATGGACTTTGCCGAAAAAACGCTGTATCGCATGTGGAAGGAACTGGCGCTAAATGCCTCGAAGGACTATCATAAATTTCGGTAAATAATCTTAAAAAATAATTCCGATTGATGGCTTTGTCTCTCTATTTTATCTGTTCATATGTTCAGTGTCTGGGATTATCCTATCAAAGAACAATATGGTCGTATCTTGATGGCCATCAACAGTTCGATGCCAGTCAAAGATGCCGCGGAGGGATTTCGCATTGTAAATGAACGTGAAAGTGCAGACTATGCTTTCATCCATGACTCCTCGGAGATTAAATACGAAATTACGCTGAACTGTAACCTGACGGAGGTGGGCGAAGTATTTGCCGAACAGCCGTATGCTGTAGCTGTGCAACAAGGCTCCCATTTGGCGGTAATTGAATAAAACACACAATTATCTATTTTTGAATTATGTCAAGTTTTTACTTGATTCTTATCATCCAGGATCCCGTTAGCTTTGCCATTTTGGAATTACAGAAGGATCGTTACTTTGAGGAGCTCAAAGCTAAATATTGGAATCGTTCCCGTTCAAATTGTCCTCTTTCTGAGGAAGAGCAAGGCATTACATTGGAAAGTCTGGGTGGTGTGTTTATAGCCACCCTATGCGGTTTGGGCTTAGCCATGATTTCGTTGATTGTCGAGGTATTGTGTAATAAAGCAAAAGCGAAGAAAGTCTTAAATGCACCGCGTGCTGATATTACGGAAGTGAAACCTGTGGAGGCAGTGACACCATCCGATGAAGTCTGGCATAGCGGAAGTAAGATTAAATTTAATATTACACCACCTCCTTCGTTTGAAGCAGCAACATTTCGTGGTCGTAAGATACCTGCCAGCATTACATTGGGCTCAGAGTTTAAGCCCGGACGTTTAGGTGCCAATCGTCAGGTAGGACCGGTTAAAAGCGATGAATTACCATCCGAAGAGGAATTACCTGGTTATGTGGAATAAACTTAAATGTAGAAATTGAACATACATAAAAGTAGATCTATAGAAATTGTTCTTAATTTGCACATCTATTCTTAAATAAAGTATCAAAGTAGGATGTCCAGAAATTATTGTTTCCAAGATAGACCCAGTGATCGATATCAAAATTACACTCAATCGACTTTCGTATTTGGATTCTTCAAATATGAAAAAAATCTAAAAGTGGACCCGGTGCGGTGCCATAGAATTCAGGCATGAGTGTAATAATCAACGTTATATGAAAGGAAAAGGACATGGGCCCTAAATCAAAACGACGCAGTCCTCGGAATCAATATTATATTCAAACGAATGGAATTGTTAAGAGATTTCATCCAAATACGAAAAAATTAAATAAAAAATTGACTCGTAGGTCTTTAAGGCCACATACAATAAGCTTTAGGGTGCAATCGTCAATATTATGTTAATATGAAAGGAAAAAGTTGGAAAAGTTTACCCATTGTTAGTATTACATTGGTGTTAAAGTAAAGGATATGGCATGTGAGCGGTATATACGACTTTTTAAGCAGATCTTCACGAAATTTACCACAAGGTATTTTTATGAGGCAGCAATAACCTCTGTCAAATTTTAAGAAAATTGGTTCAGATTTAGGTATACCCCTACATATACTATATAGAACAGAACTGGAGAACAGTCTGCGCCGCTAATTCTGGCACGAATTGAACAGTTTTGGATTTGTAAATGCCTTCACGATGAAGTAAGAGAAAATACAAAAAAGGGCATTTATTCGAATGCGCTAACTGGATGGGAATTACACTCCTTAGCGTGGTCAACAATGTCATAGAGCACAGCATCGCAGGTAGACTCATAAAAGCTTTTGAACCTGAACTGCAGTCAGATTAAGCCCGTTACCGGACAGGAAAATCGTGTGGATCAAGTAAACACCCTGAGAATTATAGTAGAGCAGACTGTGGAATGGAGATCACATTTGTATCCTGTGTTTGTGGCTTTGAGAAAGCATTTGACAAACTTGCTCACGGTGCAATATGGAAGGCACTCCGATTAAAGAAACCCCGCCGATGTTAATATCACTAATTAGCCTAAAAGCCTCTACGATTCCTCCACTTGCAGAGTGCTAGACGAGAATAAAATAGGTCCCAAGATAGAAGTGACAACGGAAGTGCGCCAGGATTGTGTTATGTCACCTCTGCTATTTAATATTTTTCTTGATGTTGCGATGAAAAGCGCAACCGCATCATCCACACGAATCCAGTGGAGACTATACAAACGGTTGTGCGATTTAGACTATGCAGATGATATCGGCCTTCTCGCACACACGTTCAGCGATATGAGACAAAATCAATACTTACTGCAAGAAGCGAGAACATTAACCTGAGAAAGACGAAATCAATGCGCGTGAATACCCAAAACGGTAAGCAATTCCATAGTCGAATTGCAGATATAGGTTGGAAAATCTTCGTAAATGGAAGTCTTCCTACATAGCCAAAAAGACGAACGTCAACATATTTAACTCAAAAGTTAAGTCATCCTTGTTGTATGGATGCGAATTTTGGAATACAGTGGGCCATGAGATAAACGCATTGATTATTGGCGCAGACACGATCGCTCTCGTACTAACTGGGGAAGTATGCATATAAACAGTAAACGTGAGTCATTTCTTGACTTTATTCTAACTACCAACCTAGCTATTTGTAACATAGGCAATAATTCGACCTTTATAGTACAGGTCAATTATTGGGTGGAATGTACTAGACGAACACTCATTCTCAAAACACAATTATTTATTTGCAGGATGAACCTGAGGATCAGCAGGATCAACAAGAGTACGAGGGGACTGCTAGTGTCGCTAGCTTGTTGACTGAGAAATTCAGAATAATCTGGGCTATTAACAGCTTTGAGCCCTACAAATCACTACCAGACGGCATAACTCCAGTAGAAATGCAGAAAATGTTAATGTACATTATCCCTTGGCTTGAGAACATTTATGTAGGCTGTATCAGGCTCTTACTTATTCCCAATCGATGGAGGGATATCAAAGTGGTTTTCATACCCAAAGCGGGAAAGATAGCGCACTCTCGGATACAAATGACTTTAGACCAATTGGCCTATATTCCTTCCTCTTGAAAGGTTTCTTTCATTAACTTCTGTCGGGGAACCAACATGATAAATTTGTCGCTTATATATATTACTGTAGTCGACTTATATATTGTATGGTCGCGTTGGGGTCTCTATCTTAAAATCGTCCATTGGATATACCTATACGAGTACAGATATAGCATAAATTCGCCTAATACTGTTGTACTGATTTGTGGTGTGTGGACGGCAACTGATAAACGATCCATCACATCAATGGTATATAGAACTGCTCGCCTAAGCATAAGCGGAGCTTTAGGGACTATAGCAGCAACTGAGTCTCTACAAATCCTGCTAAATCTACTGCCCTTTGATATTGTTGTGAGAGAAGTTTCACCAGAGCGGCATAGCAATTGAACTGTCTATCAATATGGAGGTATAAGAAGTTGGCAGAATACCAGTAAATAGATGGGATGGTAAGGTTGGCTTCGGAGTACACTGTAAAAAACTCAGTCTTGACATAAGTAGCTCACAGAAAAAAAAAATTGAATTAATTAATTTGTTTGAAGTCAATTTGCACGTTTGTCAACTTTATTTGTATTATTATATATATATGCATTCATATATATATATGTATTTCAATATTAATACAAAATAAAAAGTTTTTGAAAACAAAAACTCATTTAACAGGAATTAATTAATTATTTGGTTTAAAGTTGACGGTCTAGCTTTTTAAAGTTGACGGTGTAGCCTTTTTAAAGTTGAGGGTCTAGCATTTTTATTTTTAAAGTTGACGGTCTAGCCTTTTTAAAGTTGAGGGTCTGGCTTTTTAAAGTTGACGGTCTAGTCTTTTTAAAGTTGACGGTCTAGCCTTTAAAGTTGAGGGTCTAAGTTAAAGAGTCAATATGTATTTTTATTTTTATTTTTAATAATAGTAAGTAAATAGATAATAATATAAATAGAAAGTACTATTTATTAAATATATTATAATAGTACTAGATAATAATAGTAAATAGATAATAATAGTTGCATCGGCCAATGTAATTTTTAATTTTTTCCGTCGTCTATAGATTTTGTGTACTGCATACTGGACTGTTCGTGCGGTGGATGTAACAAGCCGAAAAAATGGCAATATGGGAAGTCGCCAAGAGGCTGAGACGCAACATAGTGACCAACACTGGCGTTGTCATTTACTCGGACAGCCAGTCTGCCATCAATTCTCTGAAGTTCCCAAATTCACAAACAGCCTACGACTGCCGCAGATTTCTTAACGAGATGGTTGAGCTTGCTAGGAAAAGGACGACATTACAAATTCTCGCAAAATTTGCTTAAATTGTTGCGCCATAGTCCACATGCAGTCTTTTGCTGATACAATCAGGCAGTCCAATGAAAGATGGACAGAAATCGGTACATATGAGGAAAAGACTTCTAGAGAGGAAAATACATCTACGTCAGTGTCAGTTCTGACGGGACACTGTCTGATCGACCAACACGCCAGAAGTTTGGGTATTTACTACAATGTCTTCTGCAGAATCTGTGGAGATGAGGAGGAAGTGGAGAGCATTGTACACATGCATTATTACAGTCCTGTATGGAGTAAACGACGTCTGTATATACTGTGGTCGGCCTTTCTAGGAAGTTTTACAGATCTTTCCGGTACCGGATGTCAATGACAATTGACATCCGGTATGGTATTTACAGACTTCATCCGCCAGGTGGCGTCGGAGCAGCCTTTCTCACATTCTCGAATTCCTCTCAATTATTTCTCTGTCAAAACATGCAACTTTTTTGTACTCTCAAATAATTTCTGAGAAGGGAATGAGTTTTTTAGTTTGTTTTGTTGTTGAATGTTTTGAAGTTCGAATATAATAAAATTAATGATGAAAATCTTTCTCTCTCTTTGCAGAGTAAATAAAATTATCTATCCTCTCTTTGCAGAACGCTCTCTTTACAGTTTAGCCAGACAAAGCGCCATCTTCAATATGCAGACATACTAAACGAATTGTCAAACTCCATGCGACGTCTATAGTATTCAATTGTCATTGCGGATGTTCGTACTATTGATAGCTTTTTATATCAAACAGGTTGGTTTCGATGAGGGGCATCGGAGCCCCTCGTAAAACTAGGTGCCTAAATTGGTCTATGTCAGTTGGTGAAACGGCGGCCAACCAAGCCTAAAATTATAGAAAAAGGTTTCCGTTTTTTTCAATTTCCAATTTTTGAGCTTTGGGTTTGTAAAACGAAACCAGAAATATTCAAAATATGAGCAGATTTACACTAGGCAAGTTTTTTCAGCAGCTCATTATCAAATTCTTTTTTGAACTTGCACGAAGAACTCAAAACGTTCAGGGAAAGTTTTTTTACCCATCTTGCCGACTGCCTCTTCTCTCTCCTACAAAACGCCGAAAATCTGCTGAACATTCAGCCAGCGTAAATAAAAGGGCTGATTAAACGAGCTAAAAGTCGGTCCGAAGTGTTGCCAATAAAATGTTTTTCTGACAATGTCGCCGTTGTCACATGCATAAACTTCGCACATCTAACAATCTGTAAATTATCTCAGAATAACTTTTCTGCCGACGTTGCAAGACAAAAATTGTATGTTCACACGGTTGTACTTTCACAGGGTTGAATTTTTCTGACAATATTGTCCGATCTGGCAATCGTCTATACATAGCTTTAGTGTTAACTGTCAGTTAATGTGTAGGTTGTAAACTGTAAAGCTATGCACCCACGATAGTCAGATCGGACAATGTAGATTGTTAGGCAAAGATGAATTTATAGTTCAATAGATTGCAAGAAAACCTTACAATTTCATATATTTACAAAATATTTTGTAAATATTTATATGCAGAATTGCCAATAAAAATATTTTATAGACAGTGTTGCCAATAACACGTCTCTATAACAATGGCGCCATTGTCAGTTGCGTAAACTTATCACATCTTAAGCTGTGAACACGTTGTTGTCAGATTTCACAATATTGTCAGGAAAATGGCGAAAAATGCAACTCTGTGAACTTACAACTTTTTTCCTGCAACGTGGGAAGAAAAGTCATCATTAATAAATTGTTAGATGTGTGAAGTCTATGCATCTATGCACAATGGTACATTGTCAGAATATTTTATTGGCCACAGTCTATAAAATATTTTTATTGCTATTAAGCCCCCCATAGACGAGTACTGCCGCAGGAACGGCAATATGTGTGTATTGGTGAATTTGACACAACATGAGAATGTATTGGTTGCAGTATGAAAATCAAAATACTTCTGATTTTCAAAATTAACACCTATTATTCAGATGAACATTGTTCATCATTTTATGTCATATTATTTGAAATTTTATTATAAGTATGTAAAAAACGAAAATTTAAAATAGCTTTGCAAAGTGAAAAAAATGGATAAATTAAATTTTGATTGATATGTGTGTAACGAAAATGTCAATCACACACGTACACAAGGGGTTCATCGGCATGAACTGCGGCAGTATTCGTCTATGGGCGCCTTAACACGAAACCAGACATATTCAAAATATGAGTAGATTTACACTAGGCAAGTTTTTTCAGCAGCTCATCATCAAATTCTTTTTTGAACATGCACGAAGAACTCAAAACGTTCCGGGAAAGTTTTTTCCCCATCTTGCCGACTGCCTCTCTCTCCTACAAAACGCCGATAATCTGCTAAACATTCAGCCAGCGTAAATAAAAAGGCTGATTAAACGAGCTAAAAGTCGGTACGAAGTGTTGCCAATAAAATGTTTTTCTGACAATGGCGCCGTTGTCACATGCATAAACTTCGCACATCTAACAATCTGTAAATTATTTTTCTGACAATATTGTCCGATCTGGCAATCGTCTATATATAGCTTTAACTGTCAGTTAGTGTTAACTGTCAGTTAATGTGTAGTTTGTAAACTGTAAAGCTATGTACACACGATAGTCAGATCGGACAATGTAGATTGTTAGGCAAAGATGAATTTACAGTTCAATAGATTGCAAGAAAACCTTACAATTTCATATATTTACAAAATATTTTGTAAATATTTATATGCAGAATTGCCAATAAAAATATTTTATAGACAGTGTTGCCAATAACACGTCTCTATAACAATGGCGCCATGGTCAGTTGCGTAAACTTCTCACATCTTAAGCTGTGAACACGTTGTTGTCAGATTTCACAATATTGTCAGGAAAATGGCGAAAAATGCAACTCTGTGAACTTACAACTTTTTTCCTGCAAATTGGGAAGAAAAGTCATCGTCAATAAATTGTTAGATGTGTGAAGTCTATGCATCTATGCACAATGGTACATTGTAAGAACATTTTATTGGCAACACTGTCTATAAAATATTTTTATTGCTATTACAACATTTAAAGCTTCTATTTTTCGATATATTATTTTTTAATAGAAATTAAAGTTTTTTGTTGTAACACTATTTTTGTTTTCAAAAACCGATTTTTTTTACCTTCCGAATCAGGAGAAATAATAAGAGGAAGAAAGTTGCCCTACCGGCACTCCGTTTTGTGCTTTTCATTCGCATTTTTCAAATTGAAGTTTTCTGCAGATTATTTTTTGTTTTTTTTTTTAAGTCTAGTGCATTAAAATTATATTAATTAATATTAATTAAACAGCAAGAGACAAGTCCAAAAGAGAATCAGAGAAATTGCCGCCACTAAAGTGAATCCGAACTTCCTTCTGATTACGTTCCGTTGTCTAATCGTTTACACTGATTTCCTAAGTCCTGATGCACACGAGGCAATTTTTTCCAAGCAAGTGTCGAAGTTTGTAGGAGAGAGAGGCAGGCGGAAAGAGTTCTCAGCCTCTCTCTCTCTCTCGAGATTGGACATCCTATATTTCGCAGTATGGCATCTCATTTTTGGTGAGATTGTTGTCAATTATTTGAATTGACAAGAAGAAGCAGAACAAAAATGGAAAATTTGTTTTATTATTTGCATAAAGAGTGTAAAGAAATTAACATAGACTAGTAAATATATGTTTTCTAATTAGATTTCAAGATTTTTTGACTGTTTCGCATTGTTCTTTCCTTGCAACTCCTGACACCATTTTTACCAGATAGTGGAAATCCTCCACTTACTGCCTATGCGCCATTTAGTGGAAGTATGTTGTTTTCGTTGCTAAACAAAAAATGCTAGCTTATAACGAAAACATGCCTATTATTGTGAAATGTTCACAATAAAATGAGAACATAATATCCGTTGAAAAACAAGGTTTGCGGAATGGAAGTTCTATTTTCTGTTAAAATCACTCAGGTCAGTCAGGCGAAGCCAAAGAGAAAAAACCGGTTGACCGGTTTTTCGATACCGGCTAAAGACAATTATCATATCATACGACCATCCCTAAGGAATTACCAAAATATCGTGTAATCGGATTTCGATAACTTTTGACAACCACTATGTCATCACTAAAAGACTGATAAATAGACGACAACAACAACGATAACAAAATAAATTCCTCCACAGAATTAAATGTCCACGGTCGTGTTTCGTGTAAAAGAGAGTGCGTAAAAAAGGGGAGATGTGGTGTTGTAAATGAAACGCAAGGATACTTTTCCCCAAAACGATAAAAGTCAGAATACATTCATACGACGATAACGTAGGACGACGCCGCGGACAAAAGATCGACGACGCTGCTGACAGTAGATAGTTACAGAACAACCTAACAAACAAGCAAAGAACAACAGCAAAAAATAAATTGTTTTGCTGCTGGTGTTATTCTCTGCCCCGTCGCCGCCGACACAACGGGTTGATGAAAGATGATAAACGCGACATTCAATATCAATTATAATTGTTATTAGTTCTATTCACTCGAATCGCGCTGTTTTCTGTGTCTGTCTGTCCCTGTGTATGTGAAAAGTGTATTAATTTAACAATTAGTTGTGAAAAAGTGGCAAAAGAAATTGCAAAGAAAATACAAATTTAATAGCCATTTTCCTCCCCATAAGTGTACACCCCTCCCCCCGTCCTTAAATCAATCCTACTGAACAAATGTTCTCCAAGTGATTAAAAATTGGAAATATTAATAAAATAAAATAATAGAAAAAAAGCAACAAAGCAAAAAGAAGTTAAAGAGTGTCATTGGATGATGTGCTAGTCTATCTGTTTATGAGTGTGTGTGAAAGTGTATTTGTTGTTTTTTTGTTATTGGGCTTTAATAAATGAAAATTCCAGGAAAACAGCAGTTGTTGCCACAAAAATAGCAACAAAAACAACAACAAATCAATAAGATTAATGAGAGTATCTTAAACAAACATTCAATAAATTTGCGAAAAAATTTTGTGTTTTTCTCTTGTCTGGTGTGTTATTCGTTTGTTCGCCGTCCGTTTCCCGTTTCACGTTTCGGTCGTTTTGTCTGTTGATAACAAACATTTGTTGGGCTCTAATCCGACGCCTTTGTGCCAATCCCCCCCTCCCGAACCCTTCCCTAGAAACAATAGTAGCAAGGCAACAACAACAACAACTCTATACCCCCACCTCCCTCCCCTCTTCGTGTTGTTGGTGGTCATTGCCGCCACTCCCATAAGTGAAAATTGTGTGTAAAATTGTTTTGCCTTTTGCCTGCTAATTTCTGGCGCCCACATTAACATGATCATGGCTAATAACAGTTCCGGTTCAGGTGGAAGCCTGGCCGCTGCTGCTGCCTGTTCGATGCCTGGAGCTGGTGGTACTGGTACTGGTGCTGCTGTTGCTGGAGCTGGAGTTGGTGGTGTTGCAGCATTGGCTGCTTTGAATTCCACCAATAGTGATTTGTGGCGTGAATGCGTCAACTGGCTGATACGCTGCAATATCATTCAACCGGATCACATGGCCAGCGAAGAGATTCGAATGCTGGCCATGACATTGCGTGATGGTGTTTTGCTGTGCAATTTGGTGATATATTTGGATCCCAAATGTCTGGATCCTCGAGAAATGACCAAACGACCGCAAATGGCACAGGTAAGTGAAATTGTAAAGAATAAGATGAATACAATAAACTAGCTGACCCCAGCAGACGTTGCCCTGCCCGTTCTGTTCGGGCTGTATTGGTTTGTTATGGATCGATATTTCATTCAAAAATGCATACATACCGAGTTTCAGGAAAAAATCAGAAAAAAATATATTGACCATAAGTCCACTACAGCGCCATCTAGCGGTTGGTATCATACATACAAACTATTATCAGGACCAAACCACACACACATTTTAAATTTCAATTAAATAGCTCTGGAAATACGAATTTTGCAAATATCTTGACCAATCCGCCATTTATCACCGAGAAAATAATTAAAAAACACAGATGAGCCCAAACTGTAGCTATTGTGTAATTTTTAGCCCATTCGCTCTTATGGTATCGGAGATCATGCGTTACTAACAAACGTACAGAGGATTTAATATATAAAGATAATGTTCAATGTTTAGGAAAAATTATCTTCACCCCGAATTTTATAATTTTTTGAAAGTTTTGATATATCTATTTTGTTGGAAACCCATGTGGAAGAAAAAACTTAGAAAACTATGCAAACAGATTCAGAATCAGTAAAGCCTACTGGAAATCAGCAACTAGTATAAACGGTAGAGGAAGAGGAAGAGGAATTGGAAGGCAAGTATGTGGAGTGAAAAAGGATTTAATACTATTAGGCTTCAAACATATGTTAATCCACCGACAAGCTTTTAATATAGTCTACTGTGAAATAAACAGACTGTAATTCGGATTAATACCTATAAACTTACGAGGAGCAAATTGGATAGATGATTTTCATGAACTAACTAAACTTGTAGAAAGCGATGATAGCAAAACAAGTAAAAGCGTTCATTTCGATCATTCCAAATCATATATACCCTCCACCATGGATAGCATGAGAATAGTTTCGGGCACAAATAAAATCATATTACCAAATTTTCGTTGAAATTTTTGGTTTTTGTTGCGTTAAGACTTAAAATTTAGAGGAACCTTAGTATGGGGACTATATCGAAACACGGACCTATGGCTACCTTTGATCGTGTGAAGGCTTCAGGGTATAAATAAACTCCAGATACCAATTTTCAGCCCGATCAGTTGAGATTTGTGGTCTTTATGGCCTTAATAAGTCAAAGCGGACAGATGCTTTATATGGGGGCCATATAAAAATATGAACCGATATTGCCAAATTTCAATCCCAAGTTACCTGCAGCTATAAGAAGTATCTATACAAAAGTTCAGCCACCTAGCTCAAGTACTATACTTATAGATTGTTGCTTGATTACAACAGACGGACGGACATCGGTAAATCGTCTTAGAATTTTATGACGATTAAGAATATATACACTTTAAATCAATATTTAGAGGTGTTACAAACGGGGTGACAAAATGAATATCCTATGGTGGAGGGTATACAAATTATTATTGGGGATCATAATGTTCGTATTGATGAGGAGCAACTGTAACCAGAATAATGTGCAAACATTTTCAATACAACCTCAATTGAGGTCAGATCATTTTCCTATAACTCTAACATTAAAAGCAAGTATCTTTGGTGGAAACGAGCTGGGAAAAATCAAAACTATTGCCAAAGCTAAGATGGCAAAATAAAAAGAAAGAAAACTGCCATAAGCAATTGAATGATAATTTATTATCGTTAGAACCTAAATTTTCTGCGACAAATTTCACTCGCTTGATATTAAATGCTTACCCAAATGCCACACCCACAAGAAAGCAATGCAACAGTAATACATGGTTCGATAAGGAATGTATGAAAGCCAGAGATAAGAAAATGAAGTGTCTAAATAAATTTAGATCCTCAAAGTATTCTACAGATAGGGAAGCATACACAAGACAAAAAAGATGCTTCCAAAAACTATGCAGCCAAAAAAAGGTTGTTTATTACCAAAGGATTGAGAACAGTCTAGAAAAATCATGGTGATCTTTGGCTAATGAAATTAGACAGAAGGAAAACTTATAAAGGGTGGTCCAACTATAATGCACGATGTTAATTGTGAGTCACGTCAAATTTTTCCCAGCTTCATTTGACATTTCTTTCTTTAAGTCTTTGACAAATTCAACCATGGAGAGCTACACAATTGAGCATCGCGTTAAGATTGTTGAAGCCTTTTACGAAAATGGGCGTTCAAATCAAAATGCATTTCGTGTACTTCGTGATTTTTTTGGTTAGCATAATCGACCAAATGCTTCCACAATCGGGATAATTGTGCGCAAATTTCACCCAACCTGGTCTGTATGAGATGTGAAAATAACTGTGCATACTCGCCCAATTGGTTATGGGCTGGCGGTGCCATCGGGCCGTACTTCTTCGAAAATGATGTCGGCCAAGCAGTTACCGTGAATGGTGTTCGCTATCGCGAGATTATAACGGACTTCTTGTGGCCAGAAATTGAGGATATGGACCTAGACGATATGTGGTTTCAAGAGGATGGCGCCACGTGCCACCCAGCCACCGAAACAATGTCTCCTTTACGCGAGAAATTCAACGGCCGTGTTATCTCACGTCATGGCGATGTTAATTGGCCGCCACGATCAATGTGATTTGCCACCGTTATTTCTTTGGGGATATTGGAAGAAAAAAGTGTACGTCAATAATCCAAGAACAATTCAAGAGCTAATGAATGAGATAATTCGTCACATTGATGACATTGAACCTCATTTATGTATCAACTGTTTTGTTACATAAGGGTCTGAGAATTCTTACGCCCAACGCTTAATGAAACCAAGAACACCAAAAGCCTTATTCAACATCGTAATTTTATGATTATTGACATTTAGTTTAGGGTCCATTAATATACCAAGATCCACAAAGCATTCAACAGTACCTAAATTGGATCAACAAAGACTAAAACAAGATGGAATCGCCCTTGATGTAGAGAAAAACATACATATGTATACAATTCTTCAAATTAAGGTCCATGCAATTAATATCACACCAATTATTATCTAGATCATTTTGATTTACCAGTTGTGTTATAAGAAAAAATATCTTAACATTATCTGCATAGATTAGTAGATTAGATCAAGATATTGAATCTGCCAAATCATTAATAAATAGAAGAAATGGAACGGAAGCAATGTGACTACCTTGGGGCACTCCAGATGGGACTAGAATCGGGTCGGAGCAGAAACTACTAAATTTCACAATTTGAATTCGGTTATTAAGATTAGAGGACATCCAGCTCAATAAGTTACTACTAAAATAAATAAGATAAATAAGATCCAACTTATATAATAAGAATTTGTGATTAACTCTTATCTGTATATATCACATCTGTTTGATTACCAATTACTTGGGAAGTAAATTAAACCATATTTGTCACAGTTGAAAGTCCCTTACGAAATCCATGTTGTAAAGCACTAAGGATAGGCAATACGCTATGAAATAGAATCTCAGTGACCATTTTCTCAAATAGTTTTGGAGTGATACTTAATTTTGCAACTCCGCGTAATTCATGAAGTCAATCAAGCATCCAGATTTATGAAGTGGAGTTATAAAAGATCTCCAAAAAGATGGGAAATAACCATACTTTAACGAATTATTAAATAGCAATATGAGCGGGACAGCAAGACTTCGTGCACAGATTTTTAAGTTTATACTCGGTATACCAACACTGTTCTAAGATTTAAGCTTGCCTAAACTATGCGATACGAATGATAAATCGAAATAAGGTTTGCACAACTGATTCAGTGATGGAATTTTGTAAGGATAAGAGGACGTCTAGTTGACATTGTTGACGAGAATAGGTCGATGCAAAGAAATTTACGAAACAATCGGCGATTGACCGATCACCACAAAATTTCTCACCATTCATTCTAAATATAGAAGGCATTGGACTTGACTTGCGTTTCATATTGACAAAATCATAGAAAGATTTAATTCACCTTATTATTACAACAGCAAACAACATCCCAGTCAATATTTAAAAGTAGTGGGAAGTTTACAGAAGAAGAGTCGTACAGCATGAAAGTACTCAATGTAGGATGGTAATTATCCTTCGGGGTAGAAACTGGATAAATTCTATAGCCTGATCCATTTCGAGGTTACCTTCAAATTGAATGGGGAATGTTTATTATCATTTGAAAGAACATTCTTTGGCATTTATTTTTTGAAGATTATGTCTATCAAATGTGGGCCGCGGCTACGTCTCAGATGGTCCATCCGTTGAGTCCAATTTTCGATGACTCGATTATGTTGACCATAAGTTGGGCGAAGTGAACGAAACACATTCCCCACAGAACGTGATTTTTTTTAATAAAGTTGAACGATTTATAAACGTTCTTCAGGCGTAAGTCTTTCCATGATGAAATGCCAAACAATACTAAACGAAATTAACATGACAGCATGACACGACTCACACGTGATCTGTCAAAAAAGGCCATTGAAAAGTATCTCTACTTGGATCAACCTATATAACTATCGAAAAACTGAGGATTATTCACAAATAAAGGGTTTTCCAACAAGGTGTGTCATTTTGGTATTCAAAGAAAAATGTCATTAATTGAGATACATGATTGGATGTTTATTTCATAATAAAGATGAAGGTATGCCGTTAATAATGAAAAACATCAGTCAAATGGCCAACACGACCACGCTTACAGGACCACATCCTTTTCATGATATTTTCCACAACCAAATCGCAAAGTGGCTGCCCTATGTCCTCGTTAGCTTCACGAATTCTATCTTTGAGGTTTTGAATCGACGCTGGGCTGTTGGAGTAGACTTTATCTTTCACGTGGCCCCAAAGGAAGATGTCGCAAGGTGTTAAATCACAAGATCTCGGTGGCCAATTGTGATCACCTCTTCGAGAGATAACACGGTCCGGAAACTTTTCCCGTAACAGAGCAATGGTTTCACGCTTGTGTGGCACGTAGCGCTGTCTTGTTGATAGTAAACGTTGTCCTGATCAATACCATCCAACTCCGACCATAAAAAATTATTAATCATCTCTCGATAGCGCAATCCATTCACCGTAACTGTTGATCCAACCTCATTTTCGAAAAAGTAAGGTCCAATGACCCCGCCGGACCATAAACCGCACCAAATAGTCGCACGTTGAGGGTGGAGAAGCTTCTCAACAATAACTCTTGGGTTTTCCGAGCCCCAGATGCCACAATTTCGCTTGTTGACGTAGCCACCGAGGTGGAAATGGACCTGATCAGTCAAGATGATTTTGTATCGTTCGATGATCGTGTATCGTTCCATTTTTAGTAATGGCGTAGTTTCTACTTGTCAAATATGAAAGAATAAAAGCTTCAAAAGTGACAGCTACCGAAATACCGGGTGGTTCAAAATAACTCCTAAACATAAAATAGACAATTCGTAACTTTCATTAAGCCGGATCCTGGGATCCCGGGAAAGTTTAAAAAAATCCCGCTTTAAAATTGAAAGTCCGGGAAAAAAACTGTAGAATATTCATATCACTTTAAAATCATTGAGAATGTTTTAATTAAACCAGCGTATACATCACTCTTTTTTTTATTGGACACAAGAAGAATTTCCCCCCATCAACACAACATTATAACTGCTCCCGATTTCTTATTTTGTCTAAAATGTAGATTTTTAATTACATTTTGTTGTTTTCTTTTTTGCTGTTATTTGCACTGCCGTTGTTACATATTAATTTTGGGAAATGGTTTATTTTTAAAAGTCGACTCTTCCTCTCGTTACTATCTTAATTCTGGCCAACATCTCATTTGTTTGCTGACTTCCAGAAGGTTTTAATGTGTCAAAAATGATTGTTACACATTTGGGAGCTGGAGCTGCTGCTATGCTACTTCTGTTGATGATGTCGTTGGAGAATATCAAATAAACCAGTCCACAGCTCCTGTTGGGGTTTTACCCACTCAATCATTCACCACATTTCCTTCATTCATTTTGTTTTGGATTTTTTTGTTCTACGGAATCATTCATTTTCAGCTTTTGTAATGTTTGCCTTTCGTTGTCTACGAGCGAGAATATTGTGGGTGTCGAAGTGGGGGTGGTGGTGGTCGGAATGGTGTTGGTGGTGGTTGGTTTCCATGATGACTGCTGCTGCTGCTGTCTTGGTATGTCCATATGCCATGGCGTTTGCCTTTTATTCGTTTGTTTATCATTTTGTAATTTACAAATATTTGTTCATTCCGCAACATAGGCTGTTGATGTCCTTTTTACGCACCAAAGGTGTTTTATATACGAGTATGTATGTGTATGGAAATGAATTTTGTTTGCCTTTTGCTAAAATTCAAAATGTTTTCTTTCCTCGAAATAGTCTCTGATTTCCACCACAGGGGTGGATGCTCGAAGTGTTACCAATAAAAAGTTGTGTAATGTTGCAAATTTTAATCGAGTTGATTATCTTGAAAAAGCCCAATGTGACCAGCTTATATATTATCGGAGATATATGGGTACTCAAATATCGGCGAAATATATGGAGGATTTCATGTCAAGTGAGTCAATTTTTAAAAGCAATGTCTTCTGATCGGGATGAAAATTGCACCAAGTTTAGTTCTATTGGATAGTAGTTATGACACAACATTTCAACGAGATCGGTTAAGGACTGTCCTAGTTGGAAGGTGTTGAATATTGACATTTTGGACAAACGTTCCTTTTTTCACATCCATATAACTAATTAGCTATTGTACAGGGTTTTCCAACAAGTGGTGTTATTTTGAATCACCCGCTATTTCGGTAGCTGTGACTTTTGAAGCTTTTTTTCTTTGACATTTGACAAGTAGAAACTACGCCATTACTAAAAATGGAACGATAGACGATTCAACAACGAAACGAAAATCATCGAAAATCATCTTGACTGATGAGGCCCATTTCCACCTCGGTGGCTACGTCAACAAGCAAAATTGTCGCATCTGGGGCTCGGAAAACCCAAGAGTTGTTGTTGAGAAGCCCATCCATCCGCAACGTGTGACTGTTTGGTGCGGTTTATGGTCCGGCGGGTTCATTGGACCTTACTTTTTCGAAAATGAGGTTGGATCAAGAGTTACGGTGAATGGATTGCGCTATCGAGAGATGATTACTGTTGTTGTTGTTGTTGTTGTAGCAGCTTGGAGACGCTGAGTTGATAATCCTTAAGTCTATTTCTATTACAGACTTCGTTCCGGCATATATCCGATTATCGCGGGAACCTTATGTTGTTTTCATCCACTCAATGTTGTCCGGTAGTAAATTAACATTCGTCTGTTAATATCAGGGAATGGATGTTATTTGAGTGTTGCCGTATCTATTCTCCACTAGAAGCGCTGCATTTCTGTTAATAGTCGTCATGGTGTTATGTCTATTTTTAGCTTCCCTTTTGAATTGTGTGATCAGATGTTGTTGTAGTGGTAGTGCGACCGGTGAGTTATTATTTTTAGCTGCAGAAACTCGAATTATGATGAAAACATGAAATGTTAATGTTAAATTTTTCCGGTGCCATGGCTGGGAGTTGAACCCAGCACCTTCGGGATCCAAGTCTAACGCACTAACCACTAAGCTACCGAAGGCCAGAGATGATTACTGATTTTTATGGTCGGAGTTGGATGGTATTGATCTGGACAACGTTTACTTTCAACAAGACGGCGCTACGTGCCACACAAGCAACGAAACCATTGCTCTGTGACGGGAAAAGTTTCCGGACCGTGTTATCTCTCGAAGAGGTGATCACAATTGGCCACCGAGATCTTGTGATTTAACACCTTGCGACTTCTTCCTTTGGGGCCACGTGAAAGATAAGGTCTACGCCAACAGCCCAGCGTCGATTCAAGACCTCAAAGATAGAATTCGTGAGGCTATCGAGGACATAGGGCAGCCACTTTGCGATTTGGTTACGGACAATTTCATGAAAAGGATATGGTCCTGTAAGCGTGGTCGTGGTGGCCATTAGGCTGATGTTGTTTTTCATTCTTAACTGCATACCTTCCTCTTTATTATGAAATAAACATCCGATCAATTATCTAAAAAAATGGCATTTTTCTTTGAATACCAAAATAACACCTCTTGTTGGAAAACCCTTTATTATCGGAGATATATGGGTACCCAAATATCGGCTATATATAAGGAGGATTTCATGTCAAGTGAGTCAATTTTTAAAAGCGATGTCTTCTGATCGGGATGAAAATTGCACCAAGTTTAGTCCTATTGGATAGTAGTTATGACACAACTTTTTAACGAAATCGGTTAACGACTGTCCTAATTGGAAGGTGTTGAATATTGACATTTTGGTCAAACGTTCCTTTCACATCCATATAACTAATTAGCTATTGTATTTAGAGAATTTTGCCCAAAGTGTTTTCGATAGCTTTTTCTACAATCTTTTTAAGAAAATACTCACATGTTTTGGCATTTTTGTAAAAACCCATCTTTATACCCTCCACCACACTGAATTATAGGTTTGTTTCGTGGCAGATGTGTGTAACGCCTTGAAATACTAGAGCTAGACCCACCATAAAGTATACCAATCGACTCAGAATCACTAGCTGAGTCGATTTAATAATGTCTGTCCGTCAGTCCGCCCGTCTGTTCATCTTTTATTGTTTGTTGAGTACAGGTCGCAATTTCACTCCTACTGTGCGCACCTGGAAAGAACTCTTTTGAATTTTTGATTTAGATATAGCTTCCATGCACTGGTACTTTTTTTTTTTGAAAAAGTGAAGGAAAAAATATTTTTTTTCACTTTTTTCAGCATAACTTCCAGGGACTCATAATTTTTCACTAACAATGCTTGGCAAAATTGTAGCCAACCTATATCTGAACCACTTTTTTCAACATATCCATACAATCTGATCGTGTCTAGGCACACTAAATAGCTCAAAAAACCACATTGTACCCCACAAATGTTAGTATTCCACTATTATGTAACAAAAATATATTTTTTTGGTATAGGGTATGTTCAGCAACTTTATAGAAAATACTAAGGCCAATATTTTTGTGTAACATATTAACCCCATTTTAACAAATCGTAAAAACACCCCTTAAAATGGGGTGGTCGGGGATGAAATGTTCTACAAAAATGTTGGCCATAAAATTTTACTATATGTGTCAGAACCCACCAAAGCTCAAACCATGGTCCATACGCCATTTTTGCATTTTTGGAGTTAGGGGTTGATTATATGGGTTTCAAGCATGCTCTTTCAGAATCTGCAATAATTTTTTTCCTATCTCGTCTAGTTTTCGAGATATTGGTAGGGTAAATCGATTTAACTCTGATTTAAGGGAAATAATTTTTATATTTTTGTTCTATATCCCAATTTTTTTATCGCCTTATATTTTTTACTCACTATTTTACGTTCTTTCGATCACAATATGTAAATTACTCTCCTTTCATACCGACCTTCTTTGTTGTCCATTTAATACAAATACGAAACAATATTAAAATAAAAGTGGATATGGACCAAAATGCCATGTACAGAAATGGTTATAACTTGCTTATTTTTGAATATAATGGCATAGACAAGCATGGGAATAATACAAATACTGTTGGGAACCCTATGGAATAAAAAGTGTGTAACTCTTCAGTCCCGTTTTTACTCAAAAAAAAAATAAACTGCGTTCTTATCCATACGATCTAGTGGTCGACGCAATATCGATATCAGCAAAGATCGTTTTTGACTGGAATTTGGCCATTTTTTTCGGGTTTTGTGTTAAGTTTAGGGCTTTGGTGTGTTCTGACACATATAGTAAAATTTTATGGCCAACATTTTTGTAGAACATTTCAAAAAGTACCGGAAAATTTTTTTTTCGCTAAAAATGTTAAGATATTTTGTTCAAATATAGTTAAGCGGTATCACCAAGTCTGAATTAGTTGTTGGACAAAAGCTGATGACACCTTTTTCGAGGGGCCCACTGATTTTCAGAAACTTTGGAGGCCCATAAAAAAAATTGGTAACCAATTTCGCCCAACCGAATATAGTGTTATACTACCCTTTGGTAGTAGAATCGAGCCGTCAAGTCCGTGTATTTTTCAAAAAGTGTTCATTTGTTGCATAGTGTAATTTAATGGCCATACCAATTTATTTTTTTGCTCAAGGTGGCAGCACTTTTTCTATATTTTAACACGGAAATATCTCGGTATACCGTTCGGAATATCTCTTTTGTGTCTGAAGCAAAGTTTTGGATATTGAATAGGAGAATAGCATATTTGTGGATTCTGTAAAAAAAAATGGTAAAAAAATTGGCATTTTTGTGATTTTTAAGGCACTGGATGCATTTTTTTCGAATAAGGTTAGTTCCGCATTTTTTCTCCTATTCAATATCTACAACTTTGCTTTAGACACAAAAGAGATATTCCGTACGGTATACCAAGATATAACTGTGTTTAAATATAGAAAAAGTGCTAAACATCCACGTTGAGCAAAAAATTCGTATGGCCATTAAATTATTAATTGAGCCAACTTGACTAAAGTAATGATGCAGAAGTTGTTATTTTTGGGGCTACTTTCACTTCCAATTCTCAGAATTGAGTCCCAAATCAAAAAGCTGGAAAATGCCGTACTGTGATGTTGTAAAGGGGGGTTAAATTGTAAGGGCAGATGTTGATTGTGAACCACACATAAACTTCAAGTTTTTTTCTGCATTTCATTTGACATTTCTCAATTTCAGACTAACTCAATTTGAACCATGGAAAGATACACAATCGTGCAACGCGTTGAAGTTTTTTAAGCCTATTACGAAAATGGGCGTACAAATCAAAATGCATTTCGTGCACTTCGTGATGTTTTTTTGATCAGTATAATCGACCAAATGTGTCCACAATCGGGAGAATTGTGCGCAAATTTCAGCAAACCGGGTCTGTAGTAGATGTGAAAACTCCTGTGCATGCTCGCCCAGTTCGTTTGGTGCGTCTTATAGACTGGCGAAGTCATCGGGCCATACTTCTTCGAAATGAGGCCGGTCAGGCAGTTACTGTGAATGGTGTTCGCTATCGTGAGATGATAACGAACTTTTTATGGCCCGAATTGGAAGATATGGATGTGGACAATATGTAGTTTAAGCAGGACAGTGCCACTTGCCACACAGCTAACGAAACAATGGCTCTTTTGTGCAGCAAATTCAATGGCGGTGTTATCTCACGTCGTGGCGATGTCAATTGGCCGCAAAGATCATGTGACCGTTGGACTTCTTTCATTAGGGTTATTTGAAAGAAAAGGTGTACGTCGATAAGCCAGCAACAATTGAAGAGCTAAAGGATGAGATAATTCGGCACATTAACGGCATAGAACCTCAATTATGCCTCAACGTCATTGAAAATTTGGACCATCGGATGGAGGTGTGCCGCCGACGTCGCGGCGGCCATTGGGCCGGTGATTTGTTCTATACATAATTGAACCATACCAATATTATCATAATAAAAAGAAATTACAATAATTTCCTAACTAATCTGTGTTTTATTCAAAATCAACATCGGCCCTTAAAATTTAACCACCCTTTATATGGCCCTATAGAAGCCGTATTTTACATCCAATTGCTTTGAAATTTAGCATGGTAGAGTTAAAATGCAGAATTTAAAGAAAATCGGTTCGGATTTAGATATAGCCCCATATTCATGTTTCGCCCGATTTGGCCCTTTATCGCTATAGACGCTGTATTTACATACAATTATTTTGAAATTTTGCAGGGTAGAGTTTATTGATATATGGACCAACATTGCCGAATTTAAAGAGAATCGGTTCAGATTTAGATATAGCTCCCATATTAAGGGTGGGTGATTTGAAATTTGAACTAGCTTTGCTTTGACTTGTGATTTGAGCCCTTTGAATTATTTTCTATGGGAAGCCATTAACGATAAATGTTGCGCAAAGCATCCAGAGACAATTGACCCGAAGCAATCGAAAATATATTGAAAAATTTTTGACTTTTTTTTATTAAAAAAAAAACTTAGGTCATATCCTTTAAGTGCTTTGTGGTCCTTTAGTTGAATGGTACCAGTTTATCCATTTAAATTAAGATAAAACAACAAACAAAATTAAAGTTCAACCATATATTTTAGCATAACTGGAGAACCATTTGTCGTAAATAGTTCAGGGAAGCTTCAAATAATCCCAAAATAAGGTGGCCTTCATTTTCTTCTAATCTAATTTCTTCAAAAATAAAAATCAAAATAATCAAAAATAAAAATATACGTTTTTACAAAAACGTCAAAACTAATTTTAATTTCGCAAACAAAATGCATTTTTTTGTGAATTTTTTTTTATGCAAAATTTTCTAAATACAATAGCTAATTAGTTATACGGATGGAAAAAAGGACCGTTTGACCAAAATTTAAAAAAATCTCGTTAAAAATTGTGTGTCATAACTAATACCCAATAGGACTAAACTTGGTGCCAGTTTCTCATCCCAATCGGAGCACTTCGCTTTTAAAAACTGACTCACTTGACATGAAATCTCCCATATACGAGTATATGACGAACAAATTGAAAATTTTTAGTTTTAGGGATTTTCAAAGAAATTATGGGAATTGGGGGATTACAAGCCATGTTTCTTACCTTTGGTTTTCTGAACACTCCCTTATAGATAATTCCTGGTATAGTTATAGCAACTCAGACAATAATTACAAAGTGTACGAATGTGCATAAGCTCCCCAAAAACTCTTCTGTAAGCAGGCAGATTTTAATGGCGTTTTAGGAAAACATCCCACAGTGCGGCGACAGCTTGTTCTTGTCCACATACTGTAGCTTTCACCGTATAATAATTACATATATCGCAGTTATTTTTCATAAGAAAATAAAATGCCAATTGTTTTTCCATGTAGCAAATGTTATATTGATCCTTAGCAAACAAATTCTGCAACAAATGTTTCGCCATTATTCTGGGAAATATTTCTTCGCGATAGGGAAATTTTCCAACAGTTATTTGTGTACATTCTGGACAATCAAAGACAACTTCATATCCGTTCCAACAAATTGAAATGTCGAAATATTGTTTTCATATGCGTTGTCCTTTCATATTTTTGTTGTTTTCCCAATGTTTTGTTCTTGTTCTATACATCAAGTGAAAATTCTCGAAATAGATAGGCGCATACAGTTTTGTCGGATGTCGGCAGTTGAGATAAACAAAGGAAGGACCAGCTTGGTGGATGCGGGGATATACCCGGAAACAAACTGATCAGTCAATGAAATGAATGGAAATTTAATCTTTTCTGTAACACAGCCAAAGCAAAATTTGTCAGAATTAATGTTTTCAAATCAAATTTGGCTTAGATAAATAAACAGATAGCACAATATGTCAGGGTATATACATATATGTATACACGCAAAGAAAAAATTCGTTACTCCCAAACGAAAAATTAGACAAACGAATTTCGTTTGTGGTCTATGTTTGTCGCAAACAATTTATGTTTATCCCAAAACCCAAAGAAACGTTTATAGCATACGCATACGTGTACTTATCGTAAATAACTCATAATTATTACAAACACCGTGAAACGTTTGGCGCAAACGGCTTTTGTGTTTATCACAAGCAAAGCCTGTTTATCCCAAAACCCTGTGAAACGTTTGTTGCAAACGGCTATTGCGTTTGTCACAAACAATGTCAGTTTACCAATAAATGAGAAAACTTTTGTCGCAAAAGAATAAATTGTTTACATTATTAAATTTATAATGTTCTATAAAATTATGTTTATAATCAAAAATGTCAAAATTTTTTGAAAAATGTACCCGGGGGCTCCCCGGCAAACACCTCTGCTATTAATTGGCTGATATCTTCTAGTTAAGTTGTAGACAAACTGTAAATAAGAAAGCATGTATTATTAAATTGAAATTAAAAATTTAGAAGGTCAAGACATATATCAAACTTTTTAGTCAAAAGTGAACTTCATAGGTCAATCTAAAACATTCTGACCCAAATGCTGACCATTCAAAAATGTCCATGCCCGTGAATAGAATACCAAACTACATCAGAAAATAACATGAAAATCTACGGTTGAAAATTTCAGGAGTTTACAGTAGTATCCAGTTTTATTGCGCGTGATTGAGAAGGCGATTGGTTTGACAATAAATTTATTTCACAATTACCATTAGGAGCTTCAGTAACTAAACGTGTGATGATTGATTGTAAATGGTTTTAATTTTCTTATTCACAATTTATGACATGTGGAAAAGTAACCAGTTAGTCATTAACAAAAGCAATAGATGGTTCGTCACAGTTTGTGCTAAAATCTATTTGTTTTTGGTATTCCGGCTTTCCACAAAATGTTCAATATTTTCATGCAGTTCTCGATCTATTGTTTTTGTTATTGACTATCTGGTTATTTTCCCACATGCCTTTACTGCATTTACCATTTATCTATAACACTAAATTGGAGTCCGCAGTATATTTGCGAGATATAGCATCTACGATAATTTTGATTCTTTGGTTTAATTAATTCTTTGAATGATATAATTGTGAGTTCACTGATAACAACATTTTTAATTCTGCCACACACGCGCACAAATACCGAACATCACAAACGCCAGTACAGATCTAAAGGTCAAATAGCATACGACTCTACGCACGCTGAGTACGATTGCAAATGTTGTGAAATGGTGCAACAGTTCAGAGGGAGGGCAGCAAAGAAAAATGTCCACCACCGTCTGCTTAACTGTTAATACTCATACATCTACATATTTTCTGCTGTGTACACACACGTCTGCACATATTATTCCAACAAATAAAAAATAAAAATTTATAAAACCACACTCTCACAAAGTGAGAACAAGTTAAGCTTTTTGCTCCCTCCACTCTCTTTTAAATATTAAATCATGTTGAAATACAATATGTTTCCGTAAACGTTTTTCATTTACCATAAGCGAAAATTATGAAAATTTTGGAAAAAAGTATGTTTTCTGTACAGCAAGAGAAACTACGTTTACGATAAACGTTTCCATTCACTAGAATTATTTCAACCGTTGCGGGAAAAGTAGAGCGTTTGAGAGAAAAGATCTTTTTTTGCGATAAACTACCTCCAAACTTGCTTTTCTTTGCGTGTAAGTATTCTGCGTTTTCAGAGAAGGAAACTTCAATACCCCCAAGCAGACAGATACAACAGTTGGTACCTTATATCTCCGGCCGAACACAATTAGTTCTGTCTTGCTCGGTTTACACTAAGACCATTTCCGGAAGCCCTTGATACGGTCCTGCTTCCGAGTACTCTTAGAGACTAACAGCTATTGCCACGTCATTTGTATAGGTAATAAACTTAACAGAACACTCCCATCGGGCGTTACCGGCTGACAAATATATGGAGGTCAGTTGACCATAAATAGTAAGTTTATGAATGAACCTTCGTATACTGCTATCCTGCCCCAGGGTTTTTAGAGCCGTAACTATAGTAAGGCATACTTTATTCGGTTTACTCGCCCGATTTTTCTTACTTGCTTAATTTTTTAATTCTTAGTATATTTTTTGTTCTATCAATAATTCCAATAGCTTTTATGTATTGTATCTTTATCTTACTCTAGAACTCACACTTGCCCTAAAAAAGTTAAAAAATTATAAAATTTGCAATAAAAATAACTAAGAACAACATTTGTGGAAAAAGTTTTCCATATATTTTTAATTAAATTTTTGTGACTGTTTTTTTTGTGGGAGGAATAACAACAAAAATACCTGAGTAAACATTTCACAATATAAAAAAATAATTCTGGGGTTTTCTGGAATAACCGCCTATCTCAAAAAAGTGAAATCAGGAGAGCCAAAATACTTTTCCCCCGCAATACGTTTGGCACCGGATGTGAATAGTTGAGCGGATGTGAATAGTTGAGAGATGGAAAAAGTTGGTAAAATTAGGTATAAATAGGAGTTTCGTCTGTGGATCGATAGATAATGATATATCTGTGGCAAACATATAAACTCATCTCAAAAATTGAAAATGTTCAGGAGAGCCAAAACACCTTTTATCTCGCAGTACATTTGATACTAGGTTAGGGTGGCAGTCGCTCCTTTGCCAGCTCACTTAGACCAGTTTAAGCCCCTAGTGTTACCAAGGACTGCAATGTCCCTCATCGAGACCAACCTGTTTGATATACAAATATATCGATAGTAAATATCGGTACCGGAAAAATCTGTTAGACTGCCTAGAAAGGCCGGGGATCTACGAATCCTTTAGTTCCCATCTATTCCCAGGATGCATCCTGTACAGTCCCCATGGGGACTGGACAGCGATCCCAGACTGGTCACCAGTCCTAGATTTTCTGGAGTCTAACTGGTAGTTTCTTCGGCTACGCAGTCTGACCAGAGCACTTAATCTGGTACCACGGGATTCAGGAAAGCCCTCGGAACGCAGGTTCCGGCCTGACTATTGGTGAGGACACTATTGTGTGCAACGTGGCGGCTGTGGTTGAAACCAAAATCACTGGGAGGGAATATTCTCGGATGTGGAGTTGCAAACCAACCGGGTGCCATCACCCATAGCATGGCAAGGAGTTTTAGATGGGCTCCGCTGCTAATCGAGGAGGAGGGCAAAACTGTCCAGAAACACGGAATTGATTGGTACTCATGCGGGCGTTGGTCGACGCATGTATTCACTCGGGTGTTTAGAGCACGGTGGGGTTAAGCCTAACGGCAGGACCACACATAAGTCCAGAATACAAAGAAAGGCCCACCCCAGTATGTCCAGTCGTCGCTTAATTAAAGGCGCATAGTCGCATAGCAAGTGCTCAATGCTCTCTACTTCTTCCTCATCTCAACAGCTGCTGCAGAAGTCATTGGAGTCAATACCCAGTCTTTTGGCGTGTTCGCCGATCAAGCGGTGTGCCGTCAGAACTGATACTAACGTTGATAATCTTTTTCTCTCTAGTGCGAGGAGATATTTTGAACTTCTAAGGTCATACCTTGACCAGATTTGTCCACCTACCCCACAGGTACCGATTTCTATTCGGTGACTCTGTTAGAGTCACCAGAAATAATGGGCGTGGGTAAGTCCGCACTTCCAGAACGCCGTGTATCAATCACGCTGGACGACTCGCCTTGCGCAGTGGGAGCTATATCCTGCTTGTATACCATCAAGACTGTAGCCTCGAAACCATATTGCAGGGTTGAACTTGCACGTTGTATATGGGAGCTGGATTCAGCATTAAGGATCAAATTAACCTGCCGCTTTTTACCATCCGCCTCACCCAGTCGGAGCTATATCCTGCTTGTATACCATCAAGAATATAGCTTCGAAACCATATTGCAGGGTTGCACTTGCACGTTGCACATATACAGGTCTACTGATCTGGAATCACCGAAATATAAGGGCTTTACTCTTCCCTGATGCCATCCTGCATCGTGGCAAAAGTGCACTTTACGTCCACGATTTTTTTGAAATTTTGCACACCCCCCCCTAAATGACCCCAAGTCACAAAAATTTTGTCGAAAATTGGGGCTTGGACCCATGGGGCCCTCAAAACCCAAGAAATGGACCCGGTCCCCCACATAGACAATATTATACTCAAACGAAAGGAAATGGCGAGGAGAACCTAAAAGTAAAAAAAAATAGAATAGTTTGCTCTGAAGGGTCCTGGGAGCCCAAAACCCCCAAAAATGGACCCGGTCCCCCACATAGTCAATATTATACTCAAACGAAAGGAAATGACGAGGAGAACCTAAAAGTGGAAAAAAAATTAGAAAAGTTTGCTCTGAAGGGTCCTTGGGGCCCTAAAACCCCCAAAAATGGACCCGGTCCCCCACATAGTCAATATTATACTCAAACGAAAGTAAATGATGAGGAGAACCAAAATATGGGAAAAATAATACAGAGTTGTCCCAAAAGGACCCTATGATACCATTAATTATGTGTCCTGGACCATATTTAAAATATATACAGTCAATATACATATGTATTTAGTGACAAACTGAAAATTGGACACCCCCTTGTTTAAATTGAAATTGTAGTATTTAGTGAATAAATGGAATAAGTACTAATTTTTTTGATGTTTTAAGTGTGAAATGACACCGCGCTTTTAATATTAATAAAAAATCTGGTATTTTTTAGAAAAAAATCGGTCCATTTTTAGAAAAATTAGGTGTTTTAAAAAAAAAAATTTTAATTTGTTAATTTAGATGAGATGGTTGAAAAAAATATTTTTTTCGATTTTTTTTTCAATAAATTTTTTTTTAAAAAATTTTTTTTTTGTTTTGTTGATTTTTGAAAAGTGGAAACATAGATTTACAAGTTTTTTGTTAAGAATAATTAATGTTGTTTGTTTAAAGCGCCGTAGGCAAATTTTTTTTGTAAAAAATCGCGCAATTTTTTCACGAAAAATTTTTATTTTAGGCTTTTTAAAAAAAAATAAATTTGTTGTTCATTTTGTTGTTTAGAAAAGTTG
The DNA here is from genome assembly GCA_963930755.1 of Eudasyphora cyanicolor. Taxonomy (NCBI): domain Eukaryota; kingdom Metazoa; phylum Arthropoda; class Insecta; order Diptera; family Muscidae; genus Eudasyphora; species Eudasyphora cyanicolor. The sequence continues at coordinate 157,154,119 of OZ005736.1, read as the reverse complement.
AGCTTTCAAAAAGAAAAAAAACTTTTGTATGCATGCGCAGGCAAAAATTATTTTTCGGCTTTTGCGTTCCCCTCGCCATTTCCTTTCGTTTGAGTATAATATTGTCTATGTGGGTCCATTTTTGGGGGGTTTGGGGGACCCCAGGACCCTTCAGAGCAAACTTTTCAAATTTTTCATATTTTGGCTCTCCTCGTCATTTCCTTTCGTTTGAGTATAATATTGTCTATGTGGGGGAACGGGTCCATTTTTGGGGTTTTGAGGGCCCCATGGGTCCAAGCCCCAATTTTTACAACATTTTCGTAATTTGAGGGTCATTTAGGGGGGTGTGCAAAATTTCAAAGAAATTGGGGTTGTGGACGTAAAATGCACTTTAGCCACGTTCTAGAGGGCGCATTTTTTAACCGATCATAATCGATCTCGTTGATATCTTGTGTCATAACTATTTTTCAATAAGACTAAAGTTGGTGCAAGTTGCATACCAATCAGAAGACTTTGGTTCAAAAACTCACTCACTGGACATACAATGCCAAATATATGTAACAAACCCAAAATCTAACATTTCGGCAATAGGTTGTTTTTCCAGAAAACCATTTTGTGGGGAAATAACAAACACAGAATTCTGGGGGAATAACAAAAGATTCTACAATATAAACATATTATGGTTTCCATCGATTATTTGCTTTTTTTGGTACCGACAACAATTTCCGAATATAGCCAATGAATACTTTTTTGTGGTACACTTTTATTGCGGTTCAGTTTTGCAAATACTGAAGGACGGACGGAAGGACGCACAGATTGACATACTCGTACATAAAAAGTAGTACAAACATGACCAGAAAGAATGTATTTTCTATTAATGCTTCAAAGATTTTCACAAAATTGTTTTTAAATTTTTGTTTACCGCACGTTCATTTGTCCATGATTTGTCGAAGTGGCGAAGTGTGGGATGATGAGAACGTGCTCACCGATGCTTAAGGATGTTCCGTACATGCATACATGATATGATAATGATGGTGTGTGTGAGTGTCTGAGTGATGGTGTATTTAAAAAACTTTAAAATTTATTTATAAATATTATTCTTTAAAATAGAGAATATGAAAACTTTTATCCAGACGCATGCCACAGAAGTTATGGGAGATCCAATATTCCAATGCATTTGTCAATTTGTGAGGGAGTTACCAAATGAACTTATTTTAAAAACTACTGACGTCTTTGGAACCATTCTTTAATTTTATGACAATTTTTTTCAGTGTAGGTACTATTAGGGCATTATTCTGCCCAAAAATACACGTATTTATATGCACTGGTATTACGGATATTACAGTTAACCTTTTGCACCAATTTGTCCCTTTGTGTGGGAGGTCCCAATAGGGGAGGAGCCACTTTTTCTCAAGGTTCAGTGACAAATAAACCATTACTATGAGTGGAATTACAGATGATTCGGATATGCAGCAAAAACAACTTATTAGGGAATCAATATTTCCCTAAATTTTAACACTGCGTTTGAGTGTTCCAAATGGAGTGTACCAATATGGCCCATCTTCGGGCTTGGCCTGGGATTGGAAAAATATTATTTGCTTATTATTATAGGTATCGTGGGCACAAGCCAGACAGACGGACGGATTTCCGCCGAACAAACTAAGAATCTTAGGTAACTCCTTCGATGTGTTACACTCTACCCTCTTCCACTAAAGTGATGTTATAATAACCCTATGCAACCAAAATTATTTTTTTGTATCAGTTCTATTTTGTAAAAACTTTTTTATATAGATTGAGCAATACCATTTTATGAAACAAAAACAAAATTTTTGTAATGGTAAAGTTGTTTTTTGTTAATTTTTTTTTCTAAAATTCCAAATTTTCATCGAATTTACTTTAAGTATTTAGATCATATTTTTAAAGTGTAAGCTCGATAAAGCCGCGATATCATTTAAATTAAAGGAATGGCTGAGGGCTAGATATCCTGAAATCATCACTTTCACGTAGAAACGGAAGTCTAACTGTAAAAATAAATGTAATAGTAAAAATTAAAAAAAAAAATTGATTTAAAAAAAAATCTAGCACGTAAAAACCATAGAAAAAATCGTTTGTTCCACTTTGTTGAAAGATAGCATCCTAACGAGCAAAACAATGCCCATTCGCAGAATTTATTTATATATATATATATATATATATATATATATATATATTTCTGGTCTAGGCAAGACTAAGTGTTGCCCGGCGCCATCTGACATTTCCATTGGAAAGTTTGACATTTTTTAGCATAATCGTACTCAGAACGTTTTGACGTACGACCATCATATGTGTTGCAAAGAAATTTTGAAAAAATACGATCGCGGAGCTTCAAAAGACGTTCATAAGATCATCACAGGTGACGAATCTTGGATCTATGCGTATGACCGTGTGGGTCTTCGAAGACGAGCCAAATCCAACGAAAGTTGTTCGTGGAAGAAGCACTTCGAAGCAAATGGTCGCCTGTTTCTTTGGGAAAACTGTCATGTGGCGACTGTTCCGCTTGAGCAACGTAGAACTGTCAATTCTGAGTGGTACACCACCATTTGTTGGCCTGAAGTCTTCGGAGAAATTCGAAAAACGAACAAGAAAAGACAAAACATTGTGCAACATGACAATACGAGCTCTCACACATCGGCTCAAACCAGCGCCTTGATGGGTCATCGCCATACAGTCCTGATTTGACACCCAATGACTTATTCACTCACATCAAAAAAAAATTGCTTGGTCAACGATTTTCGTCGCCTGAAGCAGCTGTTGAAGCGTTCAAAAATCATGTTTTGGAGTGAATTTTCAACACACTGTAACCAAAACAATTCGCGCTCAAGTGACAAAACGGTCTGAGTGAAGTTATGCTAAAAAATGTCATTATTTCCAATTGAAATTCCAGTTTTCATCTGGCAACTCCAGCATTGCCAGGACCGAAATATAAATAGCAACCCTCGTATGACCTATATTGTAAAAATGTGAAAATTCAAAAAAATAATTTTTCATATTTTTTATTTTGGCATTTTTTTTTGAGAAATACCAAAAGGTCGTGGCAATAACGCCCATTTTTTTACTCTGGATACTATAAAAACATTACACTGTACAAAATTTCAATTGTTTGTATATGCAGTAATCAAAGTTATAAGTCGTTAACTTTTTGTGCAAAATGGTCCATATGTATGGGAGGTACCAAAAGAGGCGTGCACGCAAAGAAAAAAAAGGTTTGCAGCTCGTTTATCGCAAACATAGTTCGTTTGTCTTTTTTTTAATGGTTTTCTTACTTTGAAGTTGAGTTGAAGATCAAAGAGTTCATTCAAAATGAAGGAAAGTATTTTGAATTGTTAAGTGAAAAAGAAAACGACTTTGAAATCCAATATCAACCAATGCATGACGCGTTTCGTTGGGGGTTAGTCGACTCTTCGGATTCAGTAATGTTGTTTTTGGCCTGCGGTCCACTTGTCATTACTTCTACTTCAACGAAAGTTATTACAAATTTTCATATAGGAATTATTTTCAATTAAGATAAGATCAGTCTTAAATCAATAGCCAGCCGCCGTAGTTCTCTTTCCCTCGACCATTCAAAGTTTGTCTCAAACGATCTACTTTTCCCGTAACAGTTGAAATATTTCCAGTGAGTGAAAACGTTTATCGCAAACGTAGTTTCTATTGCTCTACACGAACATTCTTTCATTCCAAAATGTTCGTTATTTACGTTTACGGTAAACGAGAAACACGTTAAACATTTTAAAGAGAGCTGAAAGCACAAAGAGCCTATCTTTCTATATGTTGAAAAATATGTGCACATATGTGCGTACACAACACAAAATATGGAGATGTGTGTGTACATCGCAAAAAAGAAGCATTGTTTTATAAAAAGTTCTTATGAAGGTGCACTATGGTCGAAAATCGAAAAATGTGAAAAATGCCAAAAGTCAAATTTTATGACACTGTTAAGCACATACATGCAAAGAAAAAGTTCGTTTCTGCGAAACGAGATATTAGACAACTACAATTCTCGCTTACGACGATTGAGATTCTTTTGGTCAGAACAAACAAATGCTAACGCGAAATAAGTTTCTGTCACAAAAAACAAAATTTCAGTTCCGGCAAACGAGAATTTTCTTTGTTTAATATTTCGTTTCGCAGAAACGAATTTTTTCTTTGCGTGTATCCATTATTCGGTATGCAAAATATTAACAAAATATATTTATATTTAGATGATCAAATGCTTGTCCAATTTTTGATTATAAACATAATTTTATAAAACATATTAAATATCATAATTCAAACAAATTATCCTTTTGCGATAAACGTTGCCTCATTTACTGAAAAACTGCATGTGACAAACGCAATAAGCGTTTGCAACAAACGTCTCACAGGGTTTTGGGATAAACAGGCATTGCTTGTGACAAACACAATAACCGTTTGCAACAAACGTTTCACAGGCTTTGTAATTAATATAATTTATTTACGATAAGTCCACTAACCGTTTGCTATGAACGTTTCTTTTGGTTTTGGGATAAACATAAATCGTCTGCGACAGATAAAGAGCACAAAAGAAATTCGTCTGTGTAATTTTTCGTTTGGGAGTAAATAATTTGTTCGTTGCGTGTGGCAACTTTGCCCTTTTTTTCTCAAGATAATAGCGACTCAGCAACTCATACTATGTGTGGAATTGTGAATGATTCTGAGTAGTAGTATAGAAGTTATGAGATATTTCACTACATTTTGACCCCTCGTGTGGGAAGTACTCGAAGGAGTGGACCAACATAGTCCATCTTTGACCATAGGCTAACATGGAAGAGATATTAGCGCATACTATTATTGAAGTCAGCATTGTACATTGCTCAAATGTCATACATTGGTCCAAAACGGATTCATTACTTTCATTATAATCGTTATTCTTGTTTAAATGCTTGAGATATGATTTTAAATTTAGCAGACCGCCCACAACTGATGGCAAATAATTCAAAATATTTCTTATTTTCTCATTTTTTTGTATAAAATACAAATTTAAAAATGCATAGAATTTATGTCAACTTAAATCTTCTCATTCCACATCGTTAGTCAACTATTTTCATTTCCTCCCTAAGTATTAAATCTACTCTCACAGCGTATAACACACACACACACATATATATATATGAAGGTATGTGTGGTAACATTTTTCTGGCCATTGGGTACAGCCGATAGGTACATCTGCTTTTCACAATAAACGAAGTATGAAAATGAAATGAAATATTGTGTATTAGGGTTTTTTCTCGGCCACCTACAGAATCCTATTATTAGAGAAATAGAAATTCTGTCGTTGCCAAAAAAGCAAAGGAAAGGTGGTCAGGAGTATTTATGGGTATTTGCTTTGGATTTGATTTCTATGCAATACTATCTCTGGCCCAAGAAGAATAGAAAATCTGCACATGTGTAAGTACATACATATATACAAACATATCTGTCTGTAAAAGTAGCAGAGGGAAAATGGGTCGAATTATTTGGAAAAGTTTCCATCATATTAAAAAGTGTTTACCCATATTAAGCAAAACATAATTTTTTACTAAAAAGCAATTCATATTGGGTAATTCCAAAGCAAATGAATCGAAAAACACACATTTAAAAAATGACCACTTTTGATTTTAATAAAATTTGGCACAATGATTATACAAATGAGTGTGAATTTTACGGGGTTTTTACTTTTTCCAAATGCATTGTATTTTTTTGTGGTCTAACTGCTTTGGAATTCCCATATTTTTAAGTAAAATGTCAATTCTATTTTACATGGAAGGTACCTTTAGTATTTTGACTATATTTTTTGAAGAATAAGCCAGATAGAGTCGGAATAAGGTAATTATGATGCCTACAAATGTTGGAAATATATCTTTCACGTAGTAATAGTGGTTTAGTAACAGTCGTTAAAACAAGTAAAAAATTTCAGTCAGGTTAACATACTAAGTTATACCCTCAATTTTACTATGCAACAACATTTTTGTCGAAGGGCTGTGCATAGCATTTTCTGGTGCAATAGGTAGTTATAAACACGAAAGAAAGATAATTTCAACAGGTTTTTTTTTTACCCCCACTATTGTGAACAGGATTATAAAGGGTGGTTAAATTTTAAGGGCCGATGTTGATTTTGAATACAACGCAAATTATTTAGGAAATTATTGTCATTTCTCTTTATTATGATAATATTGGTATGGTTCAATTATGTATGAAACAAACTATTGGCCAAATGGCCACTGAGGCATAATTGAGGTTCTATGCCGTTAATGTTGCTGGCTTATCGACGTACACCTTTTCTTTCAAATAACCCCAAAGAAAGAAGTCCAACGGTGGCAAATCACATGATCTTGGCGCAAAAGATCATGTGATTTGATCTTGGTGGCCATCGACGTACACCTTTTCTTTCAAATAACCCCAAAGAAAGAAGTCCAACGGTGTCAAATCACATCATCTTGGCGGCCAATTGATATCGCCACGACGTGCGATAAAACGGCCATTGAATTTGGTGCGCAAAAGGGCCATTGTTTCGTTAGCTGTGTGGCAAGTGGCACCGTCCTTTGAAACCACATATTGTCCACATCCATATGTTTCAATTCGGGCCATAACAAGTTCGTTATCATCTCACGATAGCGAACACCATTTACAGTAACTGCCTGACCGGCCTCATTTCGAAGAAGTATGGCCCGATGACGTCGCCAGCCCATAAGCCGCATGGGTTTTTTCACATCTCCTACAGACCCGGTTTGCTGAAATTTGCGCACAATTCTCCCGATTGTGGACACATTTGGTCGATAATGAATTTTGATTTGAACGCCCATTTTCGTAAAAGGTTTAAAAAGCTTTAACGCGTTGCTCGATTGTGTATCTCTCCATGGTTCAAATTGAGAAATGTCAAATGAAATGCAGAAAAAAACTTGATTAGCTGTGGTTCACATTCAACATCGGCCCTTACAATTTAACCACCCTTTATATCAGATGCTGCGGGCCAAAAGTGTAACACATCTAAGAGACACCAAGAATATTTGGCGGAAATCCATTTTGGGCCATTTTAAGTCATTTGAGCAAAGTTCTTCAGCCTGTCCGTCTGTCTGTCTGGCTGGTGCGCACAATAACTTTCGATAGGAGTAACCGATTGGCTTCAAATTTGGTATGTGTTAATGTTTTTTACTATCTCATGCTAAGATCAACGATTGACTATTTTAGGACACTCCTTCGAGTACGAGGGTTGTTTTTTATATGTCGGTCCTGACAATGCTGGTGTTGCCAGATGAAAACTGGAACTTCCATTGGAAAGTATGACATTTTTATCCCCTCACCTTAGAGAGGAGGGTATACGAGGGTTGCTATATACACCCATGGTAATAAATATACTTCCACATAAAAAAAGGACAATGTAATTGTGTTTTTAGTTTTTGGAAAAACTTTTTAATGGAAGATTGTTCTTAAATTATTTGTTAAGCAAAACATGTGTTGACATTTCAATTTATAAAAACTATCCGAATTTTAAAAGAAAAATTAAAAGTACTTCATTGGTAAAAAGTATACTTCCAAATTAATTTAGACTAAACAAATTCGAAACAATACTTTTTTTTTTAGAAAACATAATTTGTCTTATAATGAGTATTAGCGCCAGACACCATAATTACTTCTTTAAGTCATTATGACATGCAATCAACTAAGTTTGTAAGCAGTGATGTGAGTATTCCACTCCAAGTCTTATTTATTGCTGCTCGGAGGTCTCTCAGATTGGAGAATTGCCGCCGATTGTCATAAATTTGATTTGCCATATTCCCCAGGACGTTGTCGATCGGATTTAGATCTATACTTAACACAGGCCATCGCAGCAGTGGTATATTTTTGGCGTTAAACCAGTCCGTCCCAATTTTAGCTTTATGTATTCGGGCTTAATCTTGTTGAAAAATAATCGACGACTCATAAATATCGTCCAAAAAGGAGATAAGGACATCATTCAAAAATTCAATGTAACCGATGGAATTTATCTTGTTGGTAAATAAAGAAATATTAACAAACAAAGTTGCATTTTTGCGCATAGGTGACTTTTTAGAACAACATTGACGTGTGGTAGTATATTTATTACCATGGCTGTATATTTCTGGCCTAGGCAACACTAAGTGTTGCCGGCGCCGTCTGACATTTCCATTGGAGAGTTTGACATTTTTTAGCATAAACGTACTCAGAACGTTTCGACGTACGACCATCATTTGCGTTGTTTACAGTGACTTGAAAAAATCAATTTGGCAAAAAAATGGAATTAACTCGTGAACATTTCCGTGCGATCATTTTTCACAACTTTCGACGTGGATTATCACGACAGGTGTGCGTCGATGAAGTTAAATCTTTGTATGGCGATGAAGCAACATCCTATAGCACTGTGAAAAATTCGTTTAATGAATTCAATCGTGGCCGACGCTCGCTCAAAGACGAAGGTCGTTAAGGTCATCCAAAAACGGCCGTTGTGCCAGAGAACATTGATGCCGTGCGTGAACTGATAATACTAGATCGTCATGTGACATAAAAAAGGGTTGTTCTCATTGGATCCCGCACAATTTGACAATCGCTCAAAAAAGGCTCGTGTCGATTGGTGCAAAGAAATTTTGAAAAAATACGATCGCGGTGCTTCGAAATACGTTTATAAGATCGTCACAGGTGACGAATCTTGGATCTATGTATGCGTATGAGCCCGAAACAAAACAGCAATCGACCGTGGGGGTCTTCGAAGACGACCCAAATCCAACGAAAGTTGTTCGTGGAAGAAGCCCTTCGAAGCAAATGATCGCCTGTTTCTTCGGAAAATCTGGTCATGTGACGACTGTTCCGCTTGAGCAACGTAGGACGGTCAATTCTGAGTTGTACACCACAATTTGTTAGCCTGAAGTCTTCGGAGAAATCGGCTCAAACCAGCTCCTTTTTGACCGGCCAAAACGTCGAATTGATGGGTCATCCGCCGTACAACCCTGACTTGGCACCCAATACTTATTTGTATTCCCGCTCATCAAGAAAAAATTCGTGGTCAACGATTTTCGTCGCCAGAAGATGCTGTTAGAGCGTTCAAAAATCATGTTTTGGAGGTGTCTCAATCGGAGTGGAAAAAATGTTTCGACAATAGCTTTGAGCGCATGCACAAGTGTATATATAAATCATTCTGGAGAGAACTTTGAAAAACAATAAAACATTTTTGATGATAAATATTCGCATTTTCATTATTAGACCTGAAATATATATAGCAGCCCTCATATGTTGTACAAAAATATTTTAACATAAAAAAGAAGAAAATTTTACGATGACGCACGGCACCAACGTTATATGAGTACGAAACCTAATGTTAGTAATGACACTAAAAAGCATCTTATTTTTCGGAAAGGTTTTTTTATACCCTACACCACACTGTGGTACAGGGTATTATAAGTTTGTTTCACGGCAGATGTTTGTAACACCTTAAAATAACACAGCTAGACCCACCTTAAAGAATACCGATCGACTCAGAATCACTAGCTGAGTCGATTTAACGATGTCTGTCCGTCCGTCCGTAAGTCCGTCCGTCTGTCCATGTAAAGTTGTTCGTCGACTACAGGTCGCAATTTCACTCCGATCGTTCTGAAATTTTGCAGTTTAGAGTATTTCGCGGCTGTTAAGATCGCTATTGAATTTGGTTGAAATCGGTTAAGATTTAGCTATAGCTCCCATATATATGTTTCGTCCGATTTGGCCCTTTAGTCCTATAGAAGCTGTATTTTACATCCGATCGTTTTGAAATTTAGAATGGTAGAGTTTCTTGATCCATGAACCAACATTGCCGAATTTGAAGAAAATCGGTTCAGATTTAGATATAGCTCCCATATATATCTTTCGTCCGATTTGGTCCTTTAGTCCTATAGAAGCTGTATTTTACATCCGATCATTTTGAAATTTAGAATGGTAGAGTTTCTTGACCCATGAACCAACGTTGCCGAATTTGAAGAAAATCGGTTAAGATTTAGCTATAGCTCCCATATATATGTTTCGTCCGATTTTGCTCTTTAGTCCTATAGAAGCTGTATTTTACATCCGATCGTTTTGAAATTGAGAATGGTAGAGTTTCTTGATCCATGAACCAACATTGCCGAATTTGAAGAAAATCGGTGCAGATTTAGATATAGCTCCCATATATATGATTCATCCGATTTGGCTCTTTAGATCCAATCGTTTTTATACCCTACACCACACTGTGGTACAGGGTATTATTTAAGTATAAAATGTCCCAAAAGTAAATTTATGTAAACAATTTATACATGAATTACAAAATTTATATATCAGAGTTATTCAATATTACGAGAGTGGTGTAGGGTATTATATAGTCGGCACCGCCCGACTTTAGCCTTTCCTTACTGGTTATTTAGTATGTTTTGACTAACAACAAGTGTTATTTTTCAATGTCGCACGGGACAATGCAAAGCAAAAACTTACCGTTATTTTTAATCGCATAGTTTCTTATGCATTATTTTTTTGACTGCCTGTACCCTAAGAAAGATTTTAGAGAGGAAAAGTCAATGCATAACATCTCTCTATTAATAACTTTTATCAAAACAAAACGTACAATAGAAATATCCAAATGAGAAAATTTTCACTTGTGAGTCTTTACATTCGAATATCTGCAATTTTGTAAATTTTTTACATTGGATTTTTTTCCCATGAATATATGATAAAACAAAATTTTTACAAGAACTTTAAATTTTGTTTGCTCGGTGCACCTTTCGGTGGAATTGCCCATATGCTAAAACATAATCATTTATACGCACAGGTGTTTCACATATTTTGAAATACATACCTATTATAAATGAGCATTGTTTAGAATGTACATTTAAACTGAACGAATTTTGTAAAAATAAAATGGAAATTATGAAAACCGCTATAAGTTCACATCTCTTAAAGGAGAGGGAATGACAAAAAATATGTTTAAAAATTACATCACATTTAGTTTCTCAAATACCTCAGATATTTATCATGAAACTGACAGGACTACAGTTACGAGAATTTTTGCAGAGTGTTTGCTATTTTATTTTGCCGCAATGTTGCCAAATTCTTTTGTGGTCGTTGTGTTGGTAACATCAATGTCCGTGTGTCTGTCACTTAAGTTTATCCCAATTTATTTTGTTGTTTTTGTCACGCTATCTGATATTGTGAATCCTCACAGTTATATCTCAATATTTCTGTGCATCTATATGTGTTTATATGACCGCAGGAACACACAGCCACACAAACATAAACATTAATATAGACAAGAGAAGATTTGGAGAGCCGTAAATCTATAATACCCCTGCCATACGCACAATATGGCCGGCCATCCATGTATTATTGCTCATTTTATATATACACATAGCCATACACCCATAGATAACATCCACATATATAGATAGATACCTACAATATAAATGTTTTGGTAGATAATAAAAAAACGTTTGCCATTCTACGTTAATTCGCATGTCTTTACTGTACATCAAACTTGTTGACATTTGTTTTGGTTATTGTTATTATAGTGGTCGTTGTGCGCTTGGTATTCTTCTTCTTCTTTTTCCCTTTATTTTTGTTATTGCAGTATCTGTTATTATTTTAACTTGGTTACCTTGAATTTGGCATCGGGAGTGAGTGAGAGAGAGAGGGAGGGAGGACTAACTAAATGTAGTGTTGTTTACACATCTCCCCATCAGTGGTCTAAAGTAGGAAAATTTTTTACCGCAAAAATATTTCTACAAAAAAGTACACTTAAAGAGAACCCAACATAATGTGAATATCATCGGTCATAGGAGTCATGGGTTTAAATTGCATACCCGCCGCAATGGCCTTACCGCACTGTGCTCTTAACACAGTGTGAATACAATGCGTCTACCAACGCCCCAAGCACAAAGTGTGTTATTATCAATTCGACTTCATGTTTTTGGCATGTCTTCGCATTTGGTTAAGGGCGGAGTCTACTCAAAATTCCTTCCATTCTATGGGTCATGGCACCCGATTGAAAATGCAACTCCACATAGGGCTTACGCTCTCCCCGTCATTTGGGTCCAAGGGGCCACAGCAACAGCCAGGCTGGAAACGAAGTTCCAGGGGCTCTTGGCTCCCGTAGTACCGGATTATAGTCTCCGGTGAGACGTAGCCGAAACTACTACCAGTTGGCCCTCCAAAATGGTCCGGGACTTGTGGCCTGTGTTCAAAAATTAGGGCGTGTAAGCAACCAAAATAATGAACAATATAAAATGACAATAATTAACACAGTCTTCCTCACGAATTACTCCTTGGTCACTATCGTGACGCCGCACCAGACAAACACACAGTCAGTGAAATTCAGTGACCCACGCACACAAAACAACAATAAACACGAACACCCTCACGGGTGAACGACAACATACAACCATATAAGAAGGTAACAATAAATTCCTCACTCACCACAGCATCATCGGGAGCATCGGCAGGCATCAGCAACATCAGCATCAGGCCGCAGATGGAGGAATCTGTGCCACACTTCGCTATCCACAAACAGTAACAGGCGTCCAGGCAGGCTATGCCGACAGTAGTGTAATCGGTCACCTCCACTATACGTCTCTGTTTCGTCTCCTATTAAACACAATACATGCCCATTGCCCTTAACGTTCGACCGTCCTCTACAACCCTACTGAAATCCCACACCCCCTGGGAGTGGAAGATTCCCATGCTAGTTAAATCCCTAACATCATCGTAGTATGAACTTTCCGTAAGTAAATGCTGCCAGTCCTCAGGTCCCTTCCCACAACTACCGTTCAGACTATCGGACAGGCTTCTCCAAATGTCCCGTCAGTAGGTATTCTGGATTTAGGTGAGTTCCTGCCGTTAGGCTTAACCCCACCGTGTTCTAAACACCTAGGTGAATACTTGCGTGCTCGGTGCTCTAGTCAGACTGCGTAGCCGAAGAAACTACCATTTAGACTCCAGAAAATCGAGGACTGTTGACCAATCTGAGATCACAGTCCAGTCCCAATCCTGGGAATCGATAGGAACCATAGGATTCGTATACCCCTTTTGTCCCGTCAGTAAAAAGCCGAGAGTCAGACAGAAGCCAAAGTCTGGGCGTTCCCTAACAAACGTCGCGTCACGTATAAAAGCGTGCGCCGGCCGCCCTAGACACAAGGCACTCGTCCAAGAGTTCCATGTTCCTCCTAACATCCCCTTCTATCACGTGGTCAGCAGAAAACCAATCTTATCTTGGAAATGGCAGGCCCCTCTTAATCCGAAATGTGTTTTGCTCCTCCCGGTTTTGCTCCCCAGTTTATTTGTGTGCACTGGTATTAAAGTTATAAGCAGTTATACAAAAATGGTCACTTTGTGTGATAGGTATCAAAAGGGGTGGCGACACTTCTCTTAATTTTCTCAAGGTGATAGCGATGGATACACTATTACTACGTGAGGAATTACAGATGATTTGGGTAAGTAACATAGATGTTATTAGAGAATCAATATTTCACTAAAAGTTAACCCTTTGTGAGGGAGGTACTAGAAGGAATGGACCAATATGGCTCACCTTTGAAAATAGCCTGAGATAGGAAAAAATATTATCACATACCAAGTTTGAGGTCAATCCGTTATTAGGTCGCCAGCATATGCGGCCGTATTGCGCCAATAAATCGTCATATGGTGCTTTCCAGCTGTTCAATTCTCTGTACAAGTCTCTAGTTTATCGGCGTAGACCAGCGAATTTACATAACCCAAAAGAAAATAATAATCCAATGGGGTAAATCACACGATCTTGTTGGTCACCAATTAAATGGACCATTAAATGAAATTATGCGTTCATCAGAAGTTTGTTTGAGTAAATTGTGTGGCATGTTGCTCTGTCCTGTTGCAACCACATGTCAGCAAGATTAATGCCATCTAATTGAGATACAAAAAACTTGTAATAATTTCTCTATACCGTTCATCGTTGATAGTTAATTTCTGTCTATCGTTGTTTTTGAAGACATACTTATGATATTTGTGGAGGTAATGGTGTTTGGACAAAAGCTTTTGGATTATCTTCACTCTAAATGCAAAGATTTTGCTTATTTACGTATCCATTCAACCAAAAATGAACTTCATCACTGAACAACATTTGAAGTTTGACGAATCGAACTATTATTTTGATAGACAGTTTCAACTATTTGCAAGCGTTGCTCTCGTGTCAATGTCTATTCATGAAAAAATGGCAAAACAAACTAAACAAAAAGCTACTATCAGGTGTTAAATCGGCTGTCAAATGAAGCAGTGTTTTCAAATCATAGGTGTGGACCTGTGAAAAACACCATCCTGTATATTGTCACTGAAAAGTCAAATAATTTTGCAATTTGAATTTACATAGAATTCTAAAAAGATTCTAATTTAATAACGGGTTTTCCAACAAGAGGTGTTATTTTGAATCACCCGGTATTTCGGTAGCTGTCACATTTGAAGCTTTCATTCTTTGACATTTGACAAGTAGAAACTACGCCATTACAAAAATGGAACGATACACGATCATCGAACGATAAAAAAACGATCAAAAAAAAAACGATACAAAAACGATATCGTATTAATCATTTTGTTTTAATCGACAAATTGCATAATAATTTTAGTTTCTCCAAGTCAGCTTGCAGGTTAATTCTTTCCTATTTGTCAGACCGCACTCAATATGTTTCTTTAAATGGAGTTAATTCTCAAATTGGTTCTGTTACATCTGGGGTGCCTCAGGGCTCTGTAAAGGGGCCCCTACTATTTCTTGTCTATATTAATGATGTTATTACCTCAATGACCAATAAATTTTGCCAGCCATTTGTATATGCAGATGACATATTTTTGTTATTCAGACCGGATACGAGTCAAACTCATATTAACAACCACCTCACTTTCATTTCTACGTTAGTAAGAAATAACAAACTTTCGATTAACCCTAATAAGACGTTTCATTCTAGTAACCGTAACACTAGTTGTCCTATGCTGTTTATTGATGGTCAAGAGTCTGTCGATTGTCTTAAGTGTCTTGGAGTTACACTGGATTCGAATCTTAATTTCGATAGCCATACCAATTCTATTGCACATAAGGTTTGTCTTGTTTTAAGAAGATTATATGCTCTTAAATCATACACTCCAAAGCATGTGAGATATAGATTAGCTCATTCTCTACTTATGACACAAATAAATTATGGTATTGAAATTTACTCCCGAACCTGGTCCTACAACCTCAATAGAGTTGAAGTTATTGTTAGGAAAATAGTAAGTTATGCCTATGAATTAAGAATAAATGAGCATGACCTTGTTACGGAACATGTCTCTAAATTCTTAAATTGTTCTATGCATGATTACCTTAATCTACGCCTTGTTCTCCAATTTTATAGAGTCATGAAATTTGGCCAACCAATAACTCTTGTAAATGAATTTTCATTCCTTAACTCGACTCGTAACATACAGATCAATATTCCTATCATACACACCACTTTATTCGAACAATCATTTTTAGTAAGAGTACATCGCTTCTGGAGTCATCTTCCTAACTCTTTGAAGATGTTTTTCTTCTCAATTTCTTCGTATAAAAGGAAAATATTAAATTATTTCAGTGGGATTTTACCATAATTTATTTCTGTTACATTGCTATAGGATCTTATTATCCTTTGTTTCTTCGATATTCATATGGCTAGGGGTCATTTCATTTAATTTAATTTGTTTTTATGAAGTATTTTGTATTTAAGATTTGAAAAAATATAATGTTAATATGTAGCTACACATAGATATTAAACCTACAATACATGTATAATTGGCCTTTATAGGCTACCTTTGTATTGATATTTGAAATAAATAAATAAATAAATAAATCATCTTGACTGGTGAGGCCCATTTCCACCTCGGTGGCTACGTCAACAAGCTAAATTGTCGCATCTGGGGCTCGGAAAATCCAAGAGTTATGGTTGAGAAGCATCTCCATCCTCAACGTGTGACTGTTTGGTGCGGTTTATGGTCCGGCGGGGTCACTGGACCTTAGTTTTTCGAAAATGAGGTTGGATCAACAGTTACGGTGAATGGATTGCGCTATCGAGAGATGATTCATGTTTTTTATGGTCGGAGTTGGATGGTATTGATCTGGACAACGTTTACTTTCAACAAGACGGCACTACGTGCCACACAAGCAACGAAACCATTGCTCTGTTACGAGAAAAGTTTCCGGACCGTGTTATCTCTCGAAGAGGTGATCACAATTGGCCACCGAGATCTTGTTATTTAACACTTTGCGACTTCTTCCTTTGGGGCCACGTGAAAGATAAGGTCTACGCCAACAGTCGAGCGTCGATTCAAGACCTCAAAGATAGAATTCGTGAGGCTATCGAGGGCATAGGGCAGCCACTTTGCGATTTGGTTATGGAAAATTTCATGGAAAGGATATGGTCCTGTAAGCGTGGTCGTGGTGGCCATTTGGCTGATGTTGTTTTTTTATTATTAACGGCATACCTTCATCTTTATTATGAAATAAACATCCAATCATTTATCTCAAAAAATGGCATTTTTCTTTGAATACCAAAGTAACACCTCTTGTTGGAATACCCGTACAAGCAATACTTCAGTCAACTTGTGTAACTTATTTCGTCTGAAACTCATTGTGTTCCAAAAACACAGGCACTCTGACTTATGTGTGTATGTATGTATGTCGTGGTTACATCCTTGCGAATTAATCCTGGCATGTGCGTGGTTAGAGAGTAAAAATATATTGGAACTTTATGACTTGGTAGAAGATTGTTTGCGTGAACGCTAGTCCATGCCCACGGTAACGATAATTCCTTTAAAATATACAGCATTTCTCTTACGCGTTCATTCAACTACTATATAAAAATAATTGCTTACATTTTACATCATTAAATTCGATTTTTAATTTATGTTCTATTTTTATTCATTTTATTTCCAGGTAACTTTCGGCGTCTATTTTGTAATTTTTGTTTTTATATTTAAATTTGGAATTTGGGTAAGTAACAAATTTAACATAAAACAAGTAAAAAAGTTCAGTCGTGTAAACGGAATTACGAATCCCTCACCATCAGTCCCACAAAATAATCGTACATTTTTTTTATTTAATAAATTTAAAGTATGCACTGGTATTAAAGTTATGAACTGTTAACTTGTGGAGCAAAATAGTCCATTTGTGCGGGAGGTTCCAAAAGGTGCGTGCCAATGACGCGCATTTTTCACTGGACTGTAGGTCCTATAAAATCATTACATTGATTACATGTATTAGATTTATAAGCAGTTCACTTTTGGGGCAAAATTGTCCATTTGTGTGTGCGGTACCAAAACAGGGGTGCCACTAATGACCATTTTTCACTGGACTGGTACTATAAAAGCATTACACTGCGTAAAATTTCAAGTATTTATATGCACTGGTGTTAAATATATAATCAGTTAAATTTTTGTACTAAAATGTTCACTTTGTGTGGGAGGTACCAAAAGGGGTGGCGACACTTCGCCCATTTTTTGCAAGGTGATAACGATGTAGAAAATGCTGCTTTTATTATCCCCTCACATTAGAGAGGAGGGTATATATCATTTGCTCCGAGCCAAAAGTGAGACACATCGAAGGGGTGACCTAAGACCCTAAGTATGTTCGGCGGAAACATATCCTGATGTGTTTAAAATACATAAAGTTGTTCCGATCCCAAAGGGTTCGAATGTATCAATTGTGGATAAACATAGGCCTATATCAATTTTGCCAACATTAAATAATATTTTCGAAAGAATTTTACATAATCACATATCCAAATATTTGGAAGAACATCAAAGGTGTTGTTGGCGTTTTTAATGATTTCTCGAAGGCTTTCGATCTAGCAGATGGTGGCGAATTGTCTCTGTTTAAAAATTATTTGCTAAATCGGAAACAGTACGTTAACATTGGTGGCCACAGTAGTGAATTTGGTGACGTTGAATATGGTGTTCCACAAGGCAGTGTCCTGGGCCCATTATTGTTTAAAATGTATCTAAATGATATTGTAAACCTTCAATTGAATGGTGACATTTTATATATGCCGATGACCTATGCATTATTTATGGCTATAAGCATGAAACTGCGGTTAAGTCTATTATTGAGCGAGATGCTGCTTTGATATGCGAATTTGTCCGAATCAACAAACTGTTTATAAACTCTGCTAAAACTAATATCATACGTTTCAAGCCTCATAATAATAACTTATTTTCGGTACATATTGATGGCAAAGTAATATTGGAAGTCAATAGCTTAAAGTATTTAGGAATACAGGGTGGCTGAAATGTAATGCAATAATGTAAAGCGCTATATTTTTTTAATTTTTTTTTAAATTTTATTGTTCAAAAGCAAAAAATGTCGGAAATAACATAAAATTTTGGAAACAGTTTAGATTTGTTCGATTTGGCCACCTTTGGTACGAATTATGGCCTTCAAACGGCCGACAAAGCCATCACACGCTGCACGAAAGTAGCTCTGCGGTATTTTGGTCCATTCCCGGCGAAGCGCCGTCTTGGGATGATCGATACTTTGGTATTTTTAGTGCGAACCTTACTCTCTAAAATGCCCCAGGCGCAAAAGTCCAACGGATTGAGATCCGGAGATCTTGGTGGCCATTGTGCGGTAGAAATGAAGAGAGGAACCTCCTTTTTAAGCCATTCTTGGTTGACGCGGGCTGAGTGCGATGGTGCTGAGTCCTGTTGGAATGCCCATGGTCTGCGGCCGAAATGTTTGTCTGCCCAGGGTTTCAATACTGTCTTTAGGACATTTTCCCGATAATATTCTGCATTTATTTTGACCCCATGGTCGATGAATACGAGCGGGGAGCGACCATCGGCCGTTACGGCGGCCCACACCATTACCATCGGCGGAGCTTGAGTTCTGGTGGCCAATCGAAGGTGTAAATTTTCAGCTGAACTCTTTGGCAAGTAAACCCGATCATTTTGTTTGTTCACAAACTGCTCAATTGGAATGGCTTCTCATCGGAGAAAACCAAATTCGGTAACTGGCCACTTTCGTGTAAGCGAAGCAACTCCTTGGCTCTTTCCAGTCTAACTTTTTTTGTGTATTGGTGAGCTCTTGCACTTTTTGGAACTTCAATGGCTTTAGTCCAAGCTATTTTCATATTTCATTTTTTAATATGTGTTGTATCCGTTCTCGCGATATGTTCAGCTCACGAGCAATTTTGCTACCACTGCGGCGTGGATTTCGATCAAATCTGGCCTTCACTTTTCGGATAATTTCTGGTGTTGTTACCGTTTTTTTCGTCCACTTTTTGGACGCGATGCAACACTGCCAGTATCACGGTAACGAGCAATGGTACGAGAAACAAAAGATGTATTCACTTTTAAATGCTGGAGGGCTCTAACGATAGCCCTTGTGTTTTTCCACCCAAATATAAAGCAATCACACTATCACGCTTGAATTCCATCACGAATAACTTTTTTCTGAATGCAATAGATCAAAATGCTTTTGTAAGCTTGTAAACAATAAAATGAACTGTCACTGAAATAAATCTGTCAGCTATCAGACTAGCGGTTTAGAAATGATAGCAACCTGAAGTTGGTTGCCACCGTGTACATTTACAAAGTAATTTGAACTGGGATAAACACATCAGAAATTTGAAAACAAAATCTGCCCAAGCTATTGGCTTCTTATACAAATTCAAGAATACATTTAGTTACACTACTAAATTATTAATATATAAGGCACTAATTGAAACTAATTTAAAGTATTTAACAATATTATTTGCTTATAAGAAGAGTACAGAATTTAAATCTCTCCAGAGGTTGCAAACCAAGGCTTTGAAAGTGGTTGCAAATCTCCCCGTGACATTTTCTACAGTTGCTTTGTATTTATAATGATATTTTCCCTAATGTATTACCTCTTCATGGTCTATATAAGATGCAACTGTTGTTGTATGTATACAAATGCGTAAACCATATAGGACACCATACCATCAAATTTTCAACAAATCAACACGTATTTAACACAAGGAATAATAATAGTTTAAGAATATCCAGATGTCGACTTGAAACTACTAAGCAAAGAGTTGAATTCATGGGTAGTAGTGAGTTTAATAACACAGTACAACACAAAAAAAAATAACAGGGTTCTGTCAATGGATTATGGTAGAGGAGACCAAAAAAATATATACGTGTATCGGCGTTTTGAAAGATCACATCGGAATTTTATTTTAGGGGGGGTTAAAGTTTTCCCCCCTTTGCTTGTTCGTGCAGAATATCGGTATATAAAACTATGTGTTCTGTTCATCTGAGGTGTAGGGTATCTTCAGCAACTTTGTAGCAAATGTTAAGGCCTATATTTTTGTGGAATATACTAACCCTCTAGCTTCCCCCTATAACGGTGATTTTTGCCTATATTTTAACAAATCGTAAAAAACTCCCCTAAAAATGGGCGGGCCAGGGTTGAAATGTTCTACAAAAATATCGGCCATACAATTTTACTATATGTGTCAGAACACACAAAAGCCCAAAACTTAACACAAACACAAAAAAACCGGCCAAATATATATTTTTAGGGTGCACTCCAAATATATAACATTTGACACATACAAATATTATATGTTTGGGAGGATGTTGTTCTAGACAAAACTATGTTTACATCCTAATATTTTTTATTTGCATATGTTATTTCCCAAACAAAGATCTATTTGCGTGAATATATATCTATTCTTTAATTGTTTTAAGTTTTCAGCAATTGAAAGCAAATTTTTAGAAATTTTTAATGTTAGTAAAATATCTTTATAATTGAAATTAATGACTGGGAATAGTTAGAAAATAAAAATAAGTGGTTTCAAGTAGAAGTTAATGCTATGTATGCCATTTTTTAATAGGAAAGCATAATTCGAAAACATGGAAAAATTAAAACTAAAGTTCAAAAAATTCAGCAAAGTTTTGAAAATCTTTTTTTTAAATAAAATATATTTGGAAATATTCATAAACAATAATTTTATTTGTATTTAAACACATATTTTATTTGAGAAAATTAGTTCGCAAATATATTTTATTCTAATATATTAACATATGCGTTCTAAATACATTTTATTGATTTTCAAATAATATTTATTTGGTCGAAAATATATAATAATTAAAAATTTGTGTTCCAAGTATATTTTCTTTCGATTCAAACAAATCAAAAAATGCGATTTTGCCCCGTGTAGTGTTAGCACCAAAAATGTCTTTAAAAATTGGATTTTTCGGGGTTGATGTGAGAGATGCCAAAAAAAATAATGATTTTATTTTACAATTAAATAATATTTATTTTATATTAAATTATACTTCAGGACTATAAACAAAAAATCTATTAATAACGCATATAGGAGAAATATAACGCACAAGGAGAAATACTTATTAAATACATAAGTTCATTTATTTTTAATTCACTTTTCTTTTCACTCTTGGCAATTCGACGACATTATCAAACAATGTTCAACATAAATCTGTTATAAGAGACCAAATGCTCTTGCCTTTATAGCGTTTTTCAATAAGAAGACATATCTGATGGAACCGTTCGAAATGCTCATCAGTTTCAGTTGAAAACTGAAAATCAAAATATAAATATATATGTATATGTATAATGAAATATACATCAAAACTTGTACTACCTTTAGACCACAGCATCAAACCGATATAGCAATTTCGGCATATATGTTTTGGCACCCATGGCTCATCTGGAAAAACTTTCAGTTCAAAATAAATTTAATATATATCCTCCACTTTGCTCGTAAAAAATGAAACTCTATGTTCCATAAGGATATGCTTGCCACAGACGTATCAAAACCAGTCAAGTTTTCCCAAACAGTCAGTCATTATTATTCTTACAAATTCCCTTGTAGAATATTGTAAGAAAATAAAAAGATTAACTGGCTGACCCACGATGTCAAACGTTAACGTTCATAAGTAACGTGCCACTCAAATGTTCCGTTATGGTAATTTTGAGTGACAAAAATATAATGACAGAAATAATGAAGAAGAACAAAAGTAATCTTGGTAGTTGTTGAATAACAACCTTATCTTCAGAGCTGGGAGAACCTACATATGCGAGGAATAACAAATTATCCCTTAACAGGCTATCTTAAATTTGGGCGTTTTTTTGGTGTTTGTGTTAAGTTTTGGGCTTTGGTGTGTTCTGACACATATAGTAAAATTGTATGGCCGACATTTTTGTAGAACATTTCAACCCCGGCCCGTCCATTTTTAGGGGAGTTTTTTACGATTTGTTAAAATATAGGCAAAAATCACCGTTATAGGGGGAAGCTAGAGGGTTAATATATTCCACAAAGATATAGGCCATAACATAAGCTACAAAGTTGCTGAAGATACCCTACACTTCAGATGAACAGAACACATAGTTTTATATACCGATATTCTGCACGAACAAGCAAAGGGGGGAAAACTTTAACCCCCCCTAAAATAAAATTCCGATGTGATCTTTCAAAACGCCGATACACGTATATATTTTTTTGGTCTCCTCTACCAGAATCCACTGACAGAACCCTGTTATTTTGAAAAAAGTTTGAAATTGTTGTACAGTGTAATCTGCCTAATAGTTTAAAAAATGAAAATAGAATTTCAGTTTTCAAAAGAAGGTTGAAAGACTATTTGCTTAAAAATGTGCATGAACTTCTGATATGATTAATTATTTTAATTTGAATTTAAATTCATTATGGAATTTATTTATAAATTATAAAGAGTTGCCAGTTTGCCCCAATAATGTCTACAGGACGCTGGGGCATACATTACGTACGATTAATGTAATATTAACTTATTATTTATAAGGATTCTTTTAATTATATGTATTCAAATGAATAAAAAAAAATGAAATAAATAAAAGAAATCAGCTCTGGGTCATTTTAGGTCATTTGAGCGATGGCCGTCCGTCCGTCTGTCTGTCTGCTGGCTGGTGCGCACGATAACTCTCGAAAGGATTAAACGATTGACTTCAAATTTGGTATGTGGTAATATTTGTCTCTATCTCCAGCTATGTTCGAAGATGGGCCATATTGGTCCACTGTTTCTAGTACCTCCCCCACAAGGGGTTAACATTTAGTGAAATATTGATTATTTAATAACTTCTATACTACTAACTTGAATCCTCTGAAATTCTACACATTTATCAGTCACTAGTACCTCGAGAAAAATCGGCGAAATTGCCACCCCCCTTTGGTACCTCCCACACAAATGGACAATTTTGAACATATAACTTTATTACCAGTGCATACAAAGACTTGAAATTTTGTACAGTGTACTGGTTTAACACAGTGAAAATGGGCATTATTGTCACTCGCCTTTTGATACCTCCCACACACATGGACCATTTTGTACCAAAAGTTACTAGCTTATAACTTTAATACCAGTGCATACAAATACTTGAAATTTTGTACATTGTAATGCTTTTATAGTAGCTAGAGCCCAAAGAAAAGTGGGCGCTATTGGCACGCCTCTTTTGGTACCTCCCACACAAATAGACAATTTTGAACCATAACTTAATAGCTTATAACTTTATACCGGTACATACTTTTAAGTAATTAAATGAAATTTGTTTATTTAATTTGTTATATTAATTACAATACAAAGTAAATTTATATTCTAATTTTACAGTTCAGGGAAGCCGGGTAACAAAGAGCATGTATGTGGCTAGATTTTGCAGTGACAGACCAGAGCATCTAGTGGGAAACGAACCGACGATCCCGAAACTCATAGGCGAGCACGCTACCAACTCACCTACTGGGGCGCTCAAAAATTCAATTGAAATTGATAATAATTTAATTGAAACAAAAAAATAAATAAATTTACGAATTTTTTTTAAGACTCAAGGTGAGGGGATTCATTAGTCGGTTTACCCGACTGAACTTACTTACTTGTTTTTAAAGTTCAATACTTTTTATAACTTCTTTTTTTTTGTTCTTTTTAACTTCTTTGTAAAAGCCAAGTTCCGATCCATGCATTTTTTGGAATGCAAGTATTTAAACCGAAATTATAGAGACTTTTGTTGCCAATCGTCATTCCCCTGTCAAAAAAAATTACAGGGGATTGACACTGTAGAGTCAATCCCCTGTAATACTTTTTTCAATAGCTATTTATTGACAGATCACGTGTGAGTCGTGTCATGCTGTCATGTTATCTTTGTTAAGTATTGTTTGGCATTTCATCATGGAAAGACTTACGCCTGAACAACGTTTACAACGTTTTGACAACAAATTGACAGATTAATTAGTGTAATGTTATAACGGGTGATCCAAGTAGAGATACTTTTTTCAATAGCATTTTTTTGACAGATCACGTGTGAGTCGTGTCATGCTGTCATGTTATTTTTGTTAAGTATTGTTTGGCATATCATCAGGGAAAGGCTTACGCCTGAACAACGTTTATAAAATATTCAGTTTTATTATCAAAATAATCGTTCGCCAATTGCGCTAAGTGCATTTTTTTAAATAAAAAAAGAAAACACTTTCCAGTCGACCCACGACCTTGACATCCATGAGCAATATTTTAGCTCTCGTTAAGAGCTATATTTTTGCCATTGACCGATTCCCGATCCGACGTACCGGAATCATCGGTACATATTTCTTCAAAAATTATGCCGGTGAGAACGTAACCCTCAATGGCGACCGTTATCGTGTCATGATAACCGGCTATTTGATGCCTGAAATTGAAGCCCGTTATCTCGGCGACATTTGGTTTCAACAAGACGGCGCCACTTCCCACAAATCGCATCAATCAATGTATTTATTGAGAGAACACTTCGGTGAGCAGATAATTTCACGTTTTGGGCCGGTCGATTGGCCACCAGGATCGTGTGATATCACACCGTTAGACTTTTTCCTGTGGGGATATGTAAAGTCTAAAGTTTATGTAGACAAACCCGCTTCGATTCAGGCCTTGGAGCAAAACATCATGCGTGTCATTCGCCAGTTACCAGTCGAAATGCTCGAACGAGTCATCGAAAATTGGACTCAACGGATGGACCATCTGAGACGTAGCCGCGGCCCACATTTGATAGACATAATCTTCAAAAAATAAATGCCAAAGAATGTTCTTTCAAATGATAATAAACATTCCCCAATCAATTTGAATTTTCTGATTTTTTTTTCTTTAAAAAAGTAGGGAACCTCGAAATGGATCACCCTATACTTTTGATAATAGAGTCAAATAAAATGTATTTATTCAGAAATATCTAATATTTGAAAATTTCTTTTCCAAATATGTTCTCTTTCTATTCAAACATATCAGAAAAGGCGATTCTCCCCGTGCATATACCTTCCTCCCTGTAAGGTGAGGTTATAAAAATAATATGTAATCGTTCAATATATTAAAGGTTTTTTCCTCAAAGGGGAAAACTTTAAATTTACTAAATTTTAAAGACATCTTAATTTTAAGTATGAAATTCAATTGTTCTAAAGCTTAGGATACCTTGAAGTGCAATTTCCAATATTAAATATTTTTTTTAGTATATTATAATACAATGCTATCTATGACTTCTGCTGAAAGATGATTCGATAGCAACATTAAAATTATTTCAGGTACGAGTATAATGGAGATTAACTTCTGACTTAATGCGAGTTAAACACAAACACATTTATTATTCACACCATACAGTAAACACAAGTATGCTTAATATTTGAAATGATATTATTCATACGTAGGGTGTAGTTAATATATATATACATATATATATATATAACATTACGCACAAGTATGATTTAATTATATTATAATACAGGTACACATACACATTAAATTTCTAATGAAGAATTTCGTAATTTAGTAATTACAAAGCGCCAGACATGTAACGAAGGCAATGAATTTGTCCATCTCCTCTCAGAGGGGAAACGGGGGACTAGGGTTGTGTATAAATATGCAATTCAAATTATGTGAATACTAAAGCAACAAACAAGAAATTACATACACATGTTTGCTTAGCTCAAGGGATTTATGCAGGATCTTTCAAGTTTGTGTTTATTTTTCAAATGCACAAACACACCTAATTTAAGTGGAAATTTATCATCTGTTTGTTAATTGTGCGTGAAATTAAATTCGAATATAATTAGCAAAACCGCAAACCAAACCCACGGTCTGAAGCATGATTTTAGCGCCACCTACACGTGTGGTTATGGAAAACCCTGTATATTTATGGTAAATTTTAAGCAAATAATGTAATTTTGGAAACAAATAAGATTCTAACACACTTTTGAAAACGCTTTCTATTAATAATAGAGCGTTCTAAATATTGCATGAATTACACTACATGAGTGTACACTGTGGCTAACTTGGAAAAGTTGAGTCTACTAAATTTATAGCAAAACCGTAGGTAATATAGAGTAGAAATTTCTGAATTCTAGGCTCGTCGGTTAAATTTGTTGGTAAACAATGGTGTAGGGTATTATACAATCGGCCTCGCTCAACTTTAGTCTTTCCTTACTGGTCTTAAATTAAGTTAAAAAAATCGAAAATTCCATTATGTTCTCTTTCAAACAACGTAAACTCTGTAAAATGTGTTCAGCCGTTCAAGAGCAATTAACAATTTCGTACAACCCAAAAATGCATTTCTTCAAGTTTTGATAATTTCAAATCCCCATAAAATTTTGGATTTTTTTTTTGCAAAATATAAATAAAATCGAGAACTTCTTTTACCACATTACGGGATTTTATAAACTTTTTAGGCAAAAAAATGCATAGGTTAATACAAAAACCTTCTTTTTGCAGCAAATGTTATACGCCTATACCCTCCTCAATTAAAGTTATATAGTCTGAAAAAAATATTTATATATATATATATATGTTATTGAAATCTCTGATCTATCTACTTAATGTCCGTTTTACTTTTGTTTTTACCTGAATAGCACTTAAAACTAGCTGCTGTATCATTCATATATAAATTACTATTCCCAGCAATTGTAGTCGGTTTAATTACAGTGTGTCTTTAAAAATAATAATAAAACATTGTTGATTTATGTACTTTGCGGTTTCCTTTTTCATTCATTCATGGCAATTTTACGTCTGTAGCTCACCATTCATCCTGCCACTGAACTCACTTCGTATTCAAATCTAAAAAATAACGTAAAGCCAAGTAACCAATAGCAATAACAACAACCTTCATTCACAGCCGGTCTAGCAAAAAAAAAACTGTCAACCTCAAAACAGAAAATCGTTCATTGGTTCTGTAGATTGTCACGTCATCAACAGTGACGTGACAATTACTTTGCCAAAGGTTTGAAAAGAAATATGTGCTATGTGAGTCCATTTTCTTTATTAATATATTGTTTCCAAGACTGTGCAAAATCGCAATAAATATTTCATATATTTATGAGCAAATAAGATGATGTTTTGTTTTGTCGTGTCGAGGATAAATTCAAAATACATATATCTACGACTAACTGAACAGAGCATGAAAATGTCTGCCATTTAATATTATGTCTGTTTTTTTACTGATGATGAAAGGATATTGTATAAACCCCTCAAATTGATTGATGTATCTCGTTAAAGTTTGTGATTAAATTGTCGACAAAAGTAATACACAATCAGCATTTTCAATATTGTCCTAAAAGTAAAGGGGTTTCCAACAAGAGTTGTTATTTTGAATCACCCGGTATTTCGGTAGCTGTCACTTTTGAAGCTTTTATTCTTTGACATTTGACAAGTAGAAACTACGCCATTACTAAAAATGAAACGATACACGATCATCGAACGATACAAAACGATCAAAAAACGATCGAACAAAAAAACGATACGAGCGATACAAAATGATCTTGAGTGATGAGGCCCATTTCCACCTCGGTGGCTATGTCAACAAGCAAAATTGTCGCATCTGGGGCTCGGAAAACCCAAGAGTTATTGTTGAGAAGCCTCTCCATCCTCAACGTGTGACTGTTTGGTGCGGTTAATGGTCCGGCGGGGTCAATTTTCGAAAATGAGGTTTGATCAACAGTTACGGTGAATGGATTGCACTATCGAGAGATGATTAATGATTTTTATGGTCGGAGTTGGATGGTATTGATCTGGACAACGTTTACTTTCAACAAGACGGCGCTAAGTGCCACTCAAGCAACGAAACCATTGCTCTGTTACGGCTAAAGTTTCCGGACCGTGTTATCTCTCGAAGAGGTGATCACAATTGGCCACCGACATCTTGTGATTTAACACCTCGCGACTTCTTCCTTTGGGGCCACGAGAAAGATGAGGTCTACGCCAACATCCCAGCGTCGATTCAAGACCTCAAAGATAGAATTCGTGAGGCTATCGAGGACATAGGGCAGCCACTTTGTGATTTGGTTATGGAAAATTTCATGAAAAGGATATGGTCGTGTAAGCG
Source organism: Eudasyphora cyanicolor (assembly GCA_963930755.1). Lineage (NCBI taxonomy): Eukaryota > Metazoa > Arthropoda > Insecta > Diptera > Muscidae > Eudasyphora > Eudasyphora cyanicolor. The sequence goes on along the minus strand of OZ005736.1, from coordinate 157,125,795 downwards.
TGGTTGTGATGGCCATTTGGCTGATGTTGTTTTTCATTGTTAACGGCATACCTTCCTCTTTATTATGAAATAAACATCCGATCATTTATCTCAAAAAATGGCATTTTTCTTTGAATACCAAAATAACACCTCTTGTTGGAAAACCCTTTATTATTAACTAAATATTATTAACTAGAAGAGGGTTCGCTTTTAAATTTTTACTTTAGCTAACTACATTTTCTTGTTGCCTTGAAACTTTCTAATCGTGACAAAAATTGAGCAAACAATTTTTAAATAAATTGTATGTATAGGGTTTTCAAATAAGAGCGCTACAAAAGTTTTTTTTTTAATAAAACAAAAACGGTTTTGGATATCAATGAAATTCTTAATTCCTGTGAAAGTACGTTCGATGCCATTATGTATGGAACTCGATTTCTTTTGCATGGCCACCACGGGCACGCTTGCAGAAGTCCAGACGCTGAACCCAATTTTCGACGGTTTTCAAGCATAAAACGGCCGATACTGCTGCAATTTCACGTTCGATATTCGTACGAAGTTCATCAATCGTCGCTGGCTTGTTGGCATAGACCATAGACTTGACGTAGCCCCACAGGAAATAGTCTAACGGCGTCAAATCGCACGACCGAGGCGGCCAATCGACTGGACCATTTCGTGAGATAACACGTTCTCCAATCTTGGTTTCCAATAAATTGATTGTGGCATTCGCTGTGTGGCTTGTGGCGCCGTCCTGTTGGAACCACATGTCCTCCAAGTCCATATCATCCAACTGGGGCCAAAAATATTCGGTTATCATTGAACGGTAGCGATTCCCATTCACAGTAACGTGCCGGTCTTGATCATCACGGAAGAAGTACGGTCCAATGACGCCGCCGGCCCATAAACCGCACCAAACCGTAATTTTTTTTGGGATGCAATGATGACTCATGGAATACGTGTGGATTGCTGTCTGACCAATAACGCATATTTTGTTTATTGACGAAGCCATTCAGCCAGAAATGAGCCTCATCGCTGAAGATGATTTTTCGATGAAAATCCAAATCATTTTCAAGCTGTTGCTCAGCCCGATTCACGAACATTTTAATAATTTCGACTCGTTGTTGGCTCGTATATCTTTCCATCATGAAATGGCAAACCTTACTGAAGAGAAATGTCAAAAGAGCGGCAAAAAATATGGCGTCGTTTGCTGTCCCTGTCGGTCTACTTTTGTAGCGTCCCTGTTGAAAGACCCGTTATAAGATATGTCGGTAAAATTAAAAATTCTCATTAATTTTCTTGTCGTCTATGTAATGATCGACTGAAATGGGAATACAAATTAAATAAGACATTACAACACATGATTTTGGGACTCAATTTTGAGAATTGGACCTGAATGTATCCCCAAATATAAGAACTTCTGCATCATTCGTTTAGTCAAGTTGGCTCAATTAATAATTTAATGGCCATACGTTTTTTTTGCTCAAAGTGGATTTTTTTGCACTTTTCCTACATTTTTTCTCAGTATACCGTACGGAAAATCTCTTTTGTGTCTGAAGCAAAGTTGTAGATATTGAATAGGAGAGAAAATAAAACAACCATGCCGGAAAAAGTACATCCAGTTCATTAAATTTTTCCTGTTGAAAATTCTTTATTTCGCTTAAAATGTGTTTTTATATAGCACTAGCTGGACCCGGTCCACTTCGTTGCCCCATATTTCCGATCCCGTCCATTTTTGGACCACTGACGTAGACTGCCAGCAGATATATATACACAAAATTACAGCACAACAAACGATTTGCCACGCCCACATTTTCCCCGCCAACTATTTGCAAATTTTTTTTTCCCAAAACCATCTCAGACCGAATAGCTTTCAAAGAAAAGAAAAAATTTTAAAATCGGTCCAGTGGTTTTAGCGTCTATAAAACACATACATACATACATACAAACATTTTTCCATTTTTATATATATATATTACTCATACCCACAGGTGTACCATGTAATAATAACAATCATACGCACCCGCTTACGAATGCTTATACAGGTAACGATCGAACTACATACGAGTATTTATGTACTCTTCCACCAGTTCTGTCAGTTCTTAAACAGACAATTGGTTGCGACAAAACCATTGGATTACACTATGCAACATTTTTCTGTGTTCTAAAAACTTTTTTGTTTAGATTGAGCCATACTATACTATTTATGAGTCCTACTAATACTATTATGATATCAAAACAAATTTTTTTTGAAGTTTTTTTTTTCTAGAATTCCAATTTTAGTGGATGGTACCTTTAATACTTGAACCAAATTTTTTGATGTATAAGCTCGATAAAGCTTAGATACCATTTTTATTAATGAAATTAAAGGAAATTATGAGGGCTAAAAAAGTTGAAAACATCACTTTCGTGTAGAAACATTGTTTTTCGCTGGCACGAAAAACCGCAAAAAATAGAAAAAAACCCGCAAAAAAATTGTTGTTGCTTTTTTTTAAAGCTAGCATCATAACGAAGAGAGCAGTGCCTATTTGAAAAAAAATCTGTAGATAAATGTAACGAATAACAAGACAAAAAATTATTTATTTTCAGTGAGAAATATACGAATGAAAAAGATTCCTTATTTCATATGGAACGATACAAAAGAATAGTTGAGATAATAGATATATTCCAAATTCTAAAGGCATTATAATAACACAATTAAAAAATGTTTAAAAAGCGCGGAATGGTCCCGCCAAAAGTCACTTTAGTCATAGGTCACTCCTTCGATGTGTTACACTTTTGACCCGTAGCAATTTATACTCCACTAGAGTGAGAGAATGCGCTGGTTCATAGCGCATAAACACTTACAATGCGTTACAGTACAATAAGTTTTTGAAGCATCTATAGTTCCCCTCACATACCTGGACAGATTCGAACACAAAATTCTCATAACTTCTGCAGTAATGACTACAAAATTTTTTCATATTTTATATTTCAAAGAGTGGTCCAACCATAATGCACGATGTTAATTGTAAGTCACATGTGGCGAGCTGCACTGTGAGATGGCTTCATACATTTTTGTGCAAAAACTATGAGGAGTGGTCCTAGATCATTGAATGTTGGCACTGAGCATTATATTGATTAAATTAAGAAAATAATGGATTTTAATCACAATCAAATAGGTTTTTACACATAAAATAGATTTTACATATATCCAAGCAAAAGTCTTCAAATATGGTACATATACTTTGTAAAACCAACAAAATATGCGTGACAATTTTCATCAAAATCGTCCTCGCACACTTTTGGAAAATATTCAGTGCCTGCACGGTTTTGTGTCTTGGAATCTTTTGTTTGTCACCCGATACGGGAAATATACAAAAAGCTAAATTTAATACATTTTATGTAGTTATGCATATGTCATAGGGAAATAATTTGCACAAGATTTGTTCAGTGATGATGTGCAAGTTATCAGGGTGCTTCACCCGATCATTTTGTTTTATTTTCTATTTTTTATAAGTCTCAAGTCTTTTTTGATAATTCGACTCAGGGTAAAAATTTTTGATAATTCGTAATATTCATCTCACGGACCACGATTTTCCGTCTTCGGAGGGGAATTCGAAGAATTCTTGATTTAATGACCTGCGGCGTTCGAACAGTTCGTTGGCGTCCAGACCGGGGACGGTCTTTGACATCATCTCAAACAGTTTTATGCAGCGGTATATAAATGGTTTTTTCATTCATTAAATAAATGGTTTTTTCATTTCATTAAAAAGCGCTATAACACCGATACGGTTCTCATTACCTGACCAATCCATGGTGAAAACTGAAGCAATTTTGAATTCCCGTTACAAACTAACGCTACAGAGGTTAGGTTTCATAATCCACGTGGTAAGTGTAGGTTATGTTCAATTCCACGATTGTAATGGGTGTGTTAAATTTTCTAACAGTATTTATGTCCCTACTAAGTACCAGTGCATATTTACATTGCTCACACAGTAAGGGTATATATGTATATCTCAGTCGGTTTACCCTACTGAAATTTCGAACTTGTTTTAATATTCAATAATCTCTGTCCTAAAAGTATGCAATAGTTTTTTTGCAAGAAATTTATGACAAATTTTGTTATTTTTTACCAGAAATGTATAATTTTCTTCCTGTTCCGAAAATTTCCGAGAATTATTTTTTCAATCGAATGCTCTGTGGAAAGTGAAGCTACATAGTTTTTTCCATTGAAAACAAAAACAAAATAATTATCTACTTCATATAGTCTTATAGATTTGGACATATCTTCTTAACGGTTTATGATATCCACATAAATTGTATTTTAAATTTATTAAAAATTGCTATATTTTTAAAATATACCAAAGCCAAAGGGTGTTTTTTTTAGGGGTATAGAACTTCGAATTGAAATAAAACACAAGAAAATCGTTTTAAGGTCCATCAATTTGGCTTTATTGGAAGGATAATTTTATGCCATTAATGTTTAAATATGATTTCGGGCATGTGGCCGCCGCGGCTGGCTCGAATAAAGCCAATTCTACAGGTCCAATTTTCAACCACTTTTTCGAGCATATGGGGCCGTATGTCGGCAATAACGCCACGAATGTTGGCTTCCAATTCCCCTAACGTTTCTGGTTTGTTGGCGTAGACGAGCGACTTCACATATCCCCAATGGTGTCAAATCACACGATCTTGGTGGCCAATTGACAGGTCCATTCCGCGAAATTATGCGTTCATCGAATGTTTCCTTCAATAAATCGATTGTGACGTGCGCTGTGTGGCATGTAGCGCCGTCTTGTTGGAACCACAACTCATCCACATTCATGCCACCCAATTCGGGAACAAAATAGTCGGTTATCATGGCTCTATACCGGTCTCCATTAGCTCTCCACAGCTCCAATTGCTGTGCACGGTGGCGAATCGATTCATTCGGGTCCTCTTCAACACTTTGCTCTACAGCGGCAATTGTTTCTTCGGTGCGCACTGTTCGACGTCTCTGCGGATGCGTATTATCACATAGAGTAAACGTAGTGCGAAAACGATCCATGGTTAACCGAATTAATTGCTCTGATGGACGATTATGTCGACCATAAAATGGACGGAGCTTGCGGTAAACTTCGCGAACAGAACCATTATTTTCGAAATAAATTTGCACGATTTGCAAGCGTTGTTCTTTTGTCAACCTGTTCATGATGAAATGGCAAACCAAACTGAACATAAATGACATTAGAGTTGCCAGATTTGACCACAAAATGCCAGTTTTATCTCTATTCGAAAAACAAAGCTGTAAAAAAAACTCCCGGTATTTTCAAGAAAGTATGCATATATGGACCACTAAATTGCATTAAAATATAAGTCATATTTTGCTTAGCCTCCCAGCATGTATTTAATTTAATTTTTTAAAAATGAAATAAAATTTTTCTAAAAAAAAATTACAATAATATTTAGATAATTCTCCACAAAACTGCACCATTAGATTATTGAAATTGAGTGTTTTAAAAATAGTGTTATTGGCACCAAAATCCCACTGTGAGCCGCATTGCGAGAATTTGGCCGATATACACATAATTGTCATAGATCATTTTATCATAATAAAAAGATATTAAGATAATTCTCTGAACAGTTTTTGTTTTATTTACAATTAACATCGTGCGTTCAGTATGGACCGCCCTGTAGAAAACGTTTGCAATGACTATGAACTGAGTAAAATGTTACCTAAGTCGCTTTACTAGACTAAAGAGACTTGGGGAATTAATTACACAGTACAAAATAAAAAAAAATAAAAGGGTTCTGTCAATGGATTATGGCAGAGGAGACCAAAAAAATATATACGTATATCGGCGTTTTGAAAGATCACATCGGAATTTTATTTTAGGGGGGGTTAAAGTTTTTCCCCTTTGCTAGTTCGTGCAGAATATCGGTATATAAAACTATGTGTTCTGGTCATCTGAGGTGTAGGGTATCTTCAGCAACTTTGTAGCAAATGTTAAGCCCTATATTTTGGAATATATTAACCCTCTAGCTTCCCCCATAGCGGTGATTTTTGCCTATATTTTAACAAATCGTAAGAAACTCCCCTAAAAATGGGTGGGGCGGGGTTGAAATGTTCTACAAAAATGATGGCCATAAAATTTTACTATATATGCCCGAACACACCAAAGCCCAAAACTTAACACAAACACCAAAAAGCCGGCCAAATTCAAGATTTCCTGTTAAGGGTTAAGGGATATTATATAGTGTTAGTACCAAAAAGGTCTTTAAAAATTGGATTTTTCGGGGTTGATGTGAGAGATGCAAAAAAATAATGATTTTATTTTACAATTAAATAATATTTATTTTATATTAAATTATATTTCAGGACTATAAACAAAAAATCTATTAATAACACACATACAAGGAGAAATACTTAAATACATAAGTTCATTTATTTTTAATTCACTTTTTTTCACTCTTGGCAATTCGATGCCATTATCAAACAATGTCCAACATAAATCTGTTATAAGTGACAAAATGCTCTTGCCTTTAAGCGTTTTTCAATAGGAAGACATATCTGATGGAACCGTTCGCCATGCTCATCAGTTTCAGTTGAAAACTGAAAATCAAAATATAAATATATATGTATAATCAAATATAAATCAAAACTTGTATTACCTTTAGACCACAGCATCAAACCGATATAGCAATTTCGGCATATATTTTTTTTGGCACCCATGGCTCATCTGGAAAAACTTCCAGTTCAAAATAAACTTAATATATATCCTCCACTTTGCTCGTAAAAAATGAAACCCTATGTTCCATAAGGGTATGCTTGCCACAGACGTAGCAAAACCAGTCAAGTTTTCCCAAACAGTCAGTCATTATTATTCTTACAAATTCCCTTGTAGAATATTGTAAGAAAATAAAAAGATTAACTGGCTGACCCACGATGTCAAACGTTAACGTTCATAAGTAACGTGCCACTCAAAAGTTCCGTTATGGTAATTTTGAGTGACAAAATATAACGACAGAAATAATGAAGAAGAACAAAAGTACTCTTGGTAGTTGTTGAATAACAACCTTCTCTTCAGAGCTGGGAGAACCTACATATGCGAGTAATAACAAATTAACCCTTAACAGGCTATCTTAAATTTGGGCGTTTTTTTGGAGTTTGTGTTAAGTTTTGGGCTTTGGTGTGTTCTGACACTTATAGTAAAATTTTATGTAGACCCCGCTCCACCCATTTTTAGGGGAGTTTTTTACGATTTGTTAAAATATAGGCAAAAATCACCGTTATGGGGGGAAGCTAGAGGGTTAATATATTCCACAAAAATATAGGCCTTAACGTTTGCTACAAAGTTGCTGAAGATACCCTACACCTCAGATGAACAGAACACAAAAATGGGCATCACTTACAGGATATCATTTTTCAAAGCTAATTGCAAAAAATTCCACAATAATATACTGTATTTAAAAAATAATTATGTATAATAATCGCATAAACAAAAAAGTTATAAACCATTTAAAACATATATATCATTCTGCGCCACCCTGTAGAACTTATCGTCATAATCAGTTTGTCCGTTACGAAACGACATTTTTATTTTCCCTATTTTTTCAAACTCGTCCACTGTGCCTTTATCGTCCGTCCGTTTAACACAATCGTCCATATGGATCGTTAATGGATAGAGTAGAACTATTAAAGTACGTATAAGTGTGTTTGTATATAGTCTCTGTCCATTCAACAGAGAGCAGCGATTATTTATGAACGAAGAACGACGACAGCGATGTTTGCATACATATTGTCGTTTCGTTATTATTGTTTATGTTCTTCTTGTTGTTGCTGCTGCTGTATTGTTTAGGTCGGTCGGTAGGTCGGTCCATACATCCATTCATTCATCCATCCAACCCATCGACGCGTCGTACATTGACTGCTGATAAACGGAAGGAAGTGGACTTTTTGTTTTGTTTCTGTTCTTCGTTTTTGCATAAAAATAGAAAGACACATTGAAAAGAATGTTTAGATAAACAACAAAACAATGTCAAAAGAACACAACAGAACACAAAGCATTGAATGAATGACTGAGTGAATGCATAAGTTGAAAGCCTCTTCAGTTTATGTTCTCTTCTGTTCTGTTTACACACATTGTCATTCATGCAAGGCAACACACACACCATCAGCAATAACAATAACATCGACGACGACGACAATAATAACAACTGCTATAAGAGCGACGACAGCAGCAACAAATGGCACATAAAACGACATTAAATACAAGATAAAATAAAATAACAACGACGTACAGCGGACAGTGGGAGGAATTAAAAAAAGGGAAATAATTTCGCAGTTTCAGTTTTGGGGAGAGTATGATATCCGAAATCCCGCTATCTTACCACTTATCGCCTATTTCGTGGTCGACTTTTTGCTCCCAAATTTATTCTGATATCGACTTTTGGCATCGATTAATCGAAACAACATACCTACTTATATAACCTGTAAAATAAAGAACATTTTTGATTTTATTGTAATACAGGGTTTTCCAACAAGAGGTGTTATTTTGAATCACCCGGTATTTCAGTAGCTGTCACTTTTGAAGCTTTTATTCTTTGACATTTGACAAGTAGAAACTACACCATTACTAAAAATGGAACGATACACGATTCAACAACTCATTGAAATTATTAAAATTCGGAAAATCGATAATCATTGAAAAATCATCTTGACTGATGAGGCCCATTTCCACCTCGGTGGCTACGTCAACAAGCAAAATTGTCGCATCTGTGGCTCGGAAAACCCAGGAGTTTTTTTTTGAGAAGCCTGTCCATCCACAACGTGTGACTGTTTGGTGCGGTTTATGGTCCGGCGGGGTCATTGGACCTTACTTTTTCGAAAATCAACAGTTACGGTCAGGGATGGTCCACGACATTATTTTGTAGGTTTACGACTGTCAGAAAGGGTTAAACGTCACATACGTCATAAACCCGTCTGAAATGTATGAAATGTCGTAAACTGTAATATCAATTCTAAGGACGATGCAGACTTCAGCCCTTCACGTAAAAATCTGGTAGACACCATCTAAAAAATAATCGAAATCCGAGATACAACTTCATTTAATTTTTTTTTTGCGAAAATATATGTTTTTGATCGAATACCAATATTTACGCAATGATGTGTACAACCCTTAATTAATAAGTTCAAATCGGAAAATCAACTACTTTCGGCGATAACTCTACTTTTTCAACAATGGCACGCACATCTTTTCAGATCATAAAAATTCACTTTTCTTCACATCAACAATAAATCGTTCAGTTTCAGTTTTTTTTTTCAAATTTTATATAAGTTCTGATTCACACGAGACAATTTTTTCAAAGTTTGTAGTTTGTCTGCCGCTCTCCAACAAACTTTGGCACCCCACCCATTCCTGTGCTTGCTTCAAAAAATAGAAGACCTGACTTATTCTGGAATATGGCAAAAAGTCGACATAACGCATTGGCATCATTTGCTGATGATCCCAGCGTCAACTGCATAATTAGAAGGCATTTTCTCCAATTGGTCTCATGTGCATTCTGATTTTCGAAATCTATTAGAATCGGAACGATCTAAAAAGTTGCTGGAAGTTTACTATTCACTTAAAATACGCGAAAAAAAGACAACTTTGAAGGCATTGAAGAGATTCGAGTGATGAATAAACCTAATTTATAAACAAAAAATAATTCATTTGAACCAATAAATAAACATGAAAGTTCAAAATAAATATTTTTTCTTTTCTATTGATTTGCTAATTATTTACTGTTAGTGACAAAGTCAAGTTTCCGACATTAGGTTTACGACGTTGTATACGTATGTCGAATACGTCTCAAATGTATGTCATATACGTCACAGTTTACGACGGACCATCCCTGGTTACGGTGAATGGATTGCGCTATCGAGAGATGATTAATGATTTTTTATGGTCGGAGTTGGATGGTATTGATCTGGATAACGTTTACTTTCAACAAGACACAAGCAACGAAACCATTGCTCTGTTTCGTGAAAAGTTTCCGGACCGTGTTATCTCTCGAAGAGGCGATCACAATTGGCCACCGAGATCTTGTGATTTAACACCTTGCGACTTCTTCCTTTGGGGCCACGTGAAAGATAAGGTCTACGCCAACAGCCCAGGGCCGATTCAAGACCTCAAAGATATAATTCGTGAGGCTATCAAGGACATAGGGCAGCCACTTTGCGATTTGGTTATCGAAAATTGCATGAAAAGGATATGGTCCTGTAAGCGTGGTCGTGGTGGCCATTTGGCTGATGTTGGTTTTCATTATTAACGGCATGCCTTCCTCTTTATTATGAAATAACATCCGATCATTTATCTCAAAAAATGGAATTATTCTTTGAATACCAAAATAACACCTATTGTTGGAAAGCCCTTTATATTTCAAACGGAATATGTTTGGGACAATATATTACAGAAGCGATTTTTTTCAGCGTGTAAAGGACTCCCTCCTTCAAATCATTCATTCTCATTCTCCTTTGTAATTTTTTTTAAATTAACGCTAATGCTGGCTGCTTTTAATTTGTTTTAAGGATTGGGATGGATATAGAATAGAAAGTCATCCCCGATGCGTTCTTAAAATCATCCCAGAGCATGCTTAAGTCGTCCTTAGAGCGTTTTTTAGTTGTTCCCAGCAGGTGCTTACTCGCCTCAGCACGTGTTTTAGTCGTTCCTAGCACGTGCTTTAAATTATCCCAAGTTGGTGTTGATTTTGCAATGAAGTGTTGTTGATTTCTGGTGCTTAATTCATGCACCGCCGTGCATGGATTCGTCACATACATGGTTGGTTCATTATCATCAACGAATGTGCACTGGTTATGCACGTATGTGATTTGTTTTTAGCTTGGTGCAAAGCAAACAGTAAAACGAAAATTTGATGGGAGACTACATTTGGGGTATTATACCAAAAAAAGTCCGTACAAACATAGAGAAATTACAAAAAAAAAAATTTAACTTGATTTTTTTTATTATTTTATAGTTTTAAATTAATGTATACCATAATTCTTAAAATAAAAAGACGCCGATGCTCAGCAATATTTTTTGTTTGTTTGTAATGCAATTTTGCAGAAACAGTAATTTTTATTTAAATTCGATAGATTGCACTTATTTCCATAAAAACAAACTTTGATAAAAAAATATTTTTCCCTTTATTAGTAACAAAAAAAACAAAAATTTTTGTAGTTGTTTTTTTTAAACACAGCATTATTATGGTCCCAAAATCGACTTGAGTATAAAATCAGCCTCGGAAAGTCGATAGTGAAAGTTGTGTTTTTTGCCTTTGAAAATCGATTTTCGACTAAAATTGAAGTCGAATTGTGCAGCACTAACACGAAGTGGATCATTTTCAACTTTAAAACTCAAGCTTCCCAATCCATCTTCTATGAGCATGCCAAGTTTAATGGGAATCGGATGAACGGTTAGCAAACAAACGGTGACGTTTTATTTTTCTTTAAATTCCCCCAATGTGCCACGCCACAAATATGAGCACAATGACGAATGACGGTGGCAGCAGCGTCTACAACAACTTATGTGCGACGGACGGATACATTGTGTACAGAATGTGTGATTAAATATAAATACGAGTGATACGATAATTACAGATATCAAGTATCTGAACTTGACTTCTTCTCTCCTTTGCAATGGTGGGGCCCTGTGACCCCAATATAGGGGTAAACTCACAAACGTGGAGTGATGAAGGGTGACATATAATTGAAATACTTCATCAATGTTGCTGCCATCGACGTCATCGCCGCCGCCTTACCCACAGTCTCATATGTCAATGGGAATTCAGGGAATTTGCGATAAGCCCATATTTTGTGACTCTTGGCTTACATTTCATGTGAAATATGTCAAGAGTTGCGTTGCGTTGGATTTTTACTCCATCAATTTTGCCACTAGTGTGTACAGTTTAACAATAGTGAATATAATATCATAGTCTCTCATATATGAGTATGTATGTACTCGTACCTTCGTACATACACATATACGGAAAAAAATAACTCTCAACAGGAGAGACATTTTAGAAACATAATCACCCCCATATACACTGAAAAAAGCATACAGAGAATCAATTAAATTATCCTATCTTTAATGATTTTGGCTTTGATTTGGATCCAAAGACAATGATCATTAGAATAAGTTATCTTATACTTCAAATTAATTACATCTTGGACTTCAAATCACTAAACGACTTTAAATCATTTACATCTTGCACTCAAATTAAAGACCTGAAACGTCCTTAAATCAATTTCATGAAGTAATACGTTAAAGAATACCGATCGACACAGAATGAGTAACTTTGATTTAGTTAAATTCGACTAAAAGCGATTTAGATTTACAATCATATAGTCGGCTACGCCCGACATTTAGAAATGACTTTGCGGCGCTACGGTTTATCGAAGACTTATTCCAACAAACTAACAATTTTCATATTTGCTAATTTTTATAAAAATAAATAAAATAAGATTTAAAGTTAGTTGGACGTAAATCGAAAAGTTTGGCCCAACATATTGCTTGCGTTATTTTAGACTACTTTGATTTGCGATTTTTCATCACGTGATTTTCAACCACCTGACCAATTTTATACGACTTTTTTTTATATATATTATAAACTTTCTGTTTTGCATTTTGAACATTTGAGGTGAATCGGAGCAAAACTAATGATGATACAGCAGTCTTAGCAACCGCGCCTCATATGTGACACAGTACTTTAGAAAAACTATAAAGCGTTTTCTCACAAATCATGTTTTCAAAGACGGTGCCCCTCATAACTTTAAAAATACTGAACCGATCCTATTTGAAATTTTTAACACTATTTCTTTACATAATTTTCGAGGTAACACTGTCGAAAAAAGCGTTAGCTGGCTATAACGATTATATAACTAAATAAATATATTTTTTAATATCAGATGGTCCGGTGTCTAGTTATGAGGTACACCGCATAACTAGAGACGAAACGCTTCCGCATAAATGCTGTCGTTGCCATATATTTTAAAATTTTTTTATGAAAATTGTACGCAATAAACTTTGAAAGTTATACTTTAACGTAGCATTGGCTTCAATCAAAAAATGTTTACCAACCTAACCTAACCTAACCTAACCTAACCTAACCTAACCTAATCTAATCTAATCTAATCTAACCTAACCTAACCTAACCTAACCTAACCTAACCTAACCTAACCTAACCTAACCTAACCTAACCTAACCTAACCTAACCTAACCTAACCTAACCTAACCTAACCTAACCTAACCTAACCTAACCTAACCTAACCTAACCTAACCTAACCTAACCTAACCTAACCTAACCTAACCTAACCTAACCTAACCTAACCTAACCTAACCTAACCTAACCTAACCTAACCTAACCTAACCTAACCTAACCTAACCTAACCTAACCTAACCTAACCTAACCTAACCTAACCTAACCTAACCTAACCTAACCTAACCTAACCTAACCTAACCTAACCTAACCTAACCTAACCTAACCTAACCTAACCTAACCTAACCTAACCTAACCTAACCTAACCTAACCTAACCTAACCTAACCTAACCTAACCTAACCTAACCTAACCTAACCTAACCTAACCTAACCTAACCTAACCTAACCTAACCTAACCTAACCTAACCTAACCTAACCTAACCTAACCTAACCTAACCTAACCTAACCTAACCTAACCTAACCTAACCTAACCTAACCTAACCTAACCTAACCTAACCTAACCTAACCTAACCTAACCTAACCTAACCTAACCTAACTAGGGTTTTCTGATTCATTTTGCATGGATTCACTGCTAGAAAAAATACTGCTATATTGGTACACTTTTTGATATAACCGGCATATATAGGGTGACCCATTTCGAGGTTACTTTTTTAAAGAAAAAAAAAACACAGAAAATTCAAATTGAATGGGGAATGTTTATTATCATTTGAAAGAACATTCTTTGGCATTTATTTTTTGAAGATTATGTCTATCAAATTTTGGCCGCGGCTACGTCTTAGATGGTTCATCCGTTGAGTTCATAAATTGAGCGAAGTGCATGAAACACATTCCTCACAGAACGTGAATTTTCGTAATAAAGTTGAACGATTTGTAAACGTTGTTCAGGCGTAAGTCTTTCCATGATGAAATGCCAAACAATACTTAACAAAAACAACATGACACGACTCACACGTGATCTGTCAAAAAAGGCTATTGAAGAAAGTATCTCTACTTGGATCACCCTTATTATATAGCGATTATCTAAGCGTAATGAGGGGCATCTGAGCCAGTGGTATCACAGTGGTCTATGTGAGCTGGCAAAGTTGGCTGCCACCCTAGCCTAATATAGGGTAATTCCAAAGTTCGTATAATGCTGGGTTAGGTTATGTTTAGAGTGACAGTCTGTATAATGGACTCACTTAGGCTATACTGTCCATTGTCTTACCACAGGCACTTCAGGGAAACATCCCTCCCTTTGAACCAATTTTATTGCTTTAAAAAGCAAAAACATTTGGCGGAATCCAGCCAAGTTAGCTAACTCCTAAAGCTTAAGATTCTACTTGGGAAAATACTACAGTGATCAGGCAGACAGAGAAGCTCGAGTTCCTTAGAAAACACAACAAAGTCCACTTGGTTGGTTGTTGATTTTTGAACCGTCTGTATAGAAGTTCACAAATCTCCTATTGGTATATGTCAAACCAGTATTGTACTTTTGAAAATAAATACTCACAAGTTTCGAGGAATAAATATCTCAACAGACTTAAAACAAATTTTGTACGAATTTTAATCATAGAATAATATTTAATATTGTCAAAAACAAATATTTCCCTAAATATGTACAATCCCATTTTTAATACTATTTTCTCTTTTTATTTACAGGTAAACTTTTCGAATATTAAATTGATAAATATTTAACATACTGGTATGTTTTTATAAACACAACCCTCATCCATAATTTATTCTTTTATTTTTTTATATGAATTACAATATAAAGTTAATTTATATTTAGTTTTACGATATAGGGAAAGCCGAGTTAAAAACACCATGAGAAAGATTTTACAGCGACATACCCAACCAACGGTGGGAATCGAACCCACAACCCCCAAACTCATCTAACGTGGCGTTCCCATTCTTATTTATTTTTTGTGGGGGTAAAATTGTTTTACTTTTTTCTTTCAAAGTAACATGATGATTCCATATGGGGGCAATATGAATCAGATTTCTTTCTTTTTATACATAAAATACAAAATACGAAAACCCGTTGTTGTTTCTAGTTTGCTCACAGAGAGCTGCCCCCGCTCCGAGGAACCATATTCATCAATTTTCCAAAATGTGCCCTAAAAGCACGAATTCCGAAAAACAATTTTTTATCTTTAATTTATGTTTTAATACACCGTGCGACAAAATTGAACAAAAATCATTGGTCATGAAAATATCTACATAATTCTGAAAGCTGACGAGAGACAAAACTGTGTACTCAGTTTTTTATTTTCTGACCGAGTTCGCGGTTAAAAGGACATGACATTTTTTAAGCATATCATTATTAATTTTTTTTTGTAATTTTTCTGAAAGTCCTAGTGAACCGATATGGGTTTCAAATGAAAGGGCACATTTTGGGCTATCTAAATACTATTTTTATTTTTCGGAATCCGATTAAAGGTCTATGAACCCAACTAAAGGTCATTTACACCGATTAAATGTTATTGGCCCCAGATTAAAGGTAAATAACTCAGACTAAGGGTCACTGGCCCCGATTAAAGGTCATTGGCCCCGTTAAAGGTCACTGACCCCGGTTTACAGGTCACTGAACTCGGATTAAAGGTCAATGACCCCGGATTAGAGGTCATTGGACCACTTTAAAGGACTAAGGGTCACTGGCCCCGATTAAAGATCATTGGCACCCATTAAAGGTCACTGACCCCGGTTTACAGGTCACTGAACTCGGATTAAAGGTCAATGACCCCGGATTAGAGGTCATTGGCCCACTTTAAAGGTCACTGACGCCGGATTACTGGTCATTGAACGCGTATTAAAGTCATTGACCCCGGATTAAAGATAATTGACTCAGACTAAATGACATTGGCCCCGATTAAAGGCCATTGGCCACAATTACAGGTCATTGAACCCGATTAAAGATTGATCCCGACCAAAGGTCACTGACTCAACTTAAAGGTCAGTGACCCCTGCTTAAAAGTCATTTGCCCCGGATGAAAGGTAAATTACACCGACTAAGGGTCAATGGCCCCGATTAAAGGTCATTGGGTCCCATTAATGGTCAGTGACCCCGGATAAAAGTTCATTGCCCCGAATGAAGGTCACTGAACCCGGTTTACAGGTCACTGGTCGGATTTAGGTCAACGACCCCGAATTAGATGCCATTGGTCCCTTTTAAAGGTCACTGACCCCGGATTACAGGTCAATAAACGCATTAAAGGTCATTGACCCCAGATTAAAGTTAATTTACCACGGATTATAGGTAAATGAACCCGGATTAAGGGTAATTGGCCCCGATTACGGATTATTGACCCCCATTAAAGGTCATTGACCCCGAATAAAGGTCATTGATCCCGAACAAAGGTCACTGACCATGGATTAAAGGAAATTGACCGCTGATTAAAAGCCATTGAGTGCTGATTAAAGGTTAAGACCCCAGATTAAAGGCCAATGAACCAGGATTAAAGGTTATTGGTCCCGGATTAAAGGTAAATGACTCCGACTAATGGTCAATGGCCTCGAATAAAGGTCATTGGTCTCCATTAAAAGTCAATGACCGCGTTTAAAGGCATATGTTCCCCGATTAAAGGTCATTAAGATCGACCGAAGGTCACTGACCCCTGATTAAAGGTCATTGACCATGACTAAAGTCACTGACCCCGTATTACTGGTCACTGAACTCGGATTAAACCAGGATTAAAGGTCATTGACCTCGATGAAAGGTCATTGGCCAGATATAAAAAGTCATTGGCATTGACAACGGATTTAAGGTCATTGACCCCTATAAAATGTAATTGATCCCCATTTAAAGGCTATTGGCCCAGATTAAAGATTATTGACCCCGATTAAAGGCCGTTGATTACTGAAAAAGGTCATTGACTTCAGATTAAAGGTTATTGATCCCGATGATTTAAGGTCAATGACCGCAATTAACGGTAACATGCCACGCAAGCGGCGCATAATTTCAATATAATACTGCTTATTAGCCGCAAGAACTCTTGATGCACTACTCCACGGTAATCGAAGAAAACAGTGAGCAAAACCTTGACATTTGATTGAACTTGGTGTGCCCTTTTATGTCCATGGCCCTCCTTGGCTATTCCATTGGGACAATTGGGCCTTTCTTTCGATGTTATAACCATATACCCATGATTCGTCATCAGTAAAGCAAATATGGATCGTCGCTAACTTCATTTAACATTTTCTGAGCGATTCCCATGCGATGGTTTTTTTTCTTAAAAATTCAGCAATTTTGGAACAACCGATATGCCGACATCATCTGCAACTTCTCTAATAGTTATTCGACGGACGAGCGTCGTCATTCAAATCTTCAAAAATTGTTCTAACTCAGAGTACAATCACCTTATGCCACTCTCAAAATTTCAAGTGCTTTTGAGCACTGAATTCCATTTTTTACACAAAATTTGATGCAAATTCTTTGATTAATTTGGTCGTGGTTGCCACGCCTCTTTTGGTACCTCCCAAACAAAATTGCCAACATAAAAAAATATGAAAAAATATTTTCATATCATATAAAAAATAGGCATTGTTTTCTCCGTTAGGATGATAGCTTTCAAACATTTTTTTCTTTTTTTAGGGATTTTTCGTGCCAGCAAAAAATGATTTTTTTTTGAAAAAAAAAAAGAATACAATTTGTATACCCTCACTTTAGTGTGACGAGGGTATATATCATTTGCTACGGGCCAAAAGTGTAACACATCGAAGGAGTGACCTAAGACGCCAAGTATGTTCGGCGGAAATCCGTTTTGGATCATTTTAAGTGATTTGGGCAATATCCGTCCGTCCGTCCGTCTGTCTGCTGACTGGTGCGCACGATAACTCTCAAAAGGAGTAACCGATTGACTTCAAATTTGGTATGTGGTAATATTTTTTCCTATCTCCGGCTAAGTTCGAAGATGGCCATATTGGTCAACCTCTGCTAGTACCTCCCTCACAGAGGGTTAACATTTAATGAAATATTGATTCTCTAATAAATTATATACTACTTATTCGAATCTTCTAAAATTCCTCACATAGTATTAATTTATTAGTCGCTACCACCACGAGTAAAACGGCCTAATTTACCGCTCCCATTTTGGTACCTCCCACACATATGGACCATTTTGTACGAAAAGTTAACAGATTATAACTTTTATACCAGTGATTGAAAATACTTGCATTTTTGTACAGTGTAATGATTTTATGGTGTCTACAGTCCAGTGATAAATAGGGTTTATTAGCGGGCCCTATTTGGTGCCTCCCACACAAATGGACTATTTTGCACCAAAAGTTAACAGGTTATAACTTGTATACTACTGCATAAAAATGCCTATAATTTTGCACAGTGTACAGTTTTTATACTGCCTACAGTCCAGTGAAATGTGGGGTTTTTTGACACGCCTCTTTTGGTACCTCCCACACAAATGGACTATTCTGCACCAAAAGTTAACAGCTTATAACTTTAACTAATACCAGTACATACAAATACATGAAATTTTGTACATTGTAATGGTTTTATAGTTCCTACAGTTCTTTGAAAAATGTGCGTTATTTCTCTGTCCCTTTTGGTACCTCCCACACAAAGAAACCATTTTGTACGAAAAGTTAACAGATTATAAGTTTTACACTAGTGCATATAAATACTTAAAATTTTGTACAGTGTAATGTCTTTATAGTACCTACAGTCTGTCGAAAAATTGACGTTATTATCACGCACCTTTTGGTACCTCCCACACTAACGTACCATTTTGTACAAAAAGTTTGAAGCTTATATCGTTAATAGCATTGCATATACATAAATACTAAACTCTTTTGGACAGTGTACAGTTTTTAAAATTCCTGCAGTCCTGTTAAAAATGGGAGTTATCACCACTTTAGTACCTCCCATACAAAAAGAGCCATGACATAACAAATTAAATAGCTCATAATTTTAGTACACATTTACATTGCTCACAATGTGAGGGTAGTATACCTTAGTCGGTTTACCCGACTGAAATTTCTTACTTGTTTCTAATTGTTTTAACGACACTTGCTAAACTTCCGTTTCTAGTTGAAACTGATGTTTTCATCATTTCTAGCCCTTATAATTTCCTTTAATTTAAATGATATCCCGGCCTTGTCGAGCTTATACTTAAAATATGGTCCAAATACTAAAGGTAACTTCCATGAAAATTGTAATTTTAGAAAAAAACTTTACCATACAACTTTACCGTAAAATTTTTTTCGCTTCATAAAATAGTATGCCTCAATCTATTAAAATGCAACAAAAAAAGTTTTTTGTTGCCCAGTGTTATCATTATTATTTTTGATTCCGTACAATCCTTATGGTTGTATAGATTTCCATTTAAAATATTAAATTGTCTATTTAAGGCAATAAAAACAAAAAGAACAATTTAATTTGAATTCCATTCATTTGAATATAAAAAACCAAACGTAATAAACTAACTTGAATTGTTTCCAATCAATTCGAAACGCCACTCATTTGTGGGATGTTTTGCAACATACGAATATCGCACAGCTCTATATATACATAGGTACAGTGAGCTTCAAAAGTGTGTCAATGTCTGAAAAACACAAAAATAGCAACAGAGATAAACATTTTGATGAGTTTACAACTATAAAATATTGGGTGGCAGAGTTTAAACGGGTAAACAACGTACATACCTTCTCACCCTCTTACCCCTAAAAATTGCAATTAAATCTTGTCTATGTCAAGCAGATTTCGAATTATTTCCTAATATGTACTAGTTTACAAAATTGTTGTCTAAGATACAGGGTGGCTGATGAATATTGCTACATTATGAAACTCAAATAACTTTTTCAGTGTAAGAATTCAGTTTTCTTTTATTCATGTTAATGCTCATTAAAATTAATTAAATATAGCTTAATTAGTTTTACCAAAAAGTTGTTCATTACTGCTTGGAGAATTGAGACGGGAATAGCCGCAATTGTTTCTCGAATGGATTGCTTTAGTTCATTCAAATTTGTTGGTTTTGCTTTGTAGACTTCCTGTTTGCAATAACCCCACAAGAAAAAGTCAGGTGCAATAAGGTCAGGCGACCTGGGGGGCCAACGGAATGTGGAGTTTCTGGATATCAGCTTATTGGGAATTTTTCGCCGCAATTCTGTCATAACAGGCCGGGCTATGTGAGGAGTTGCACCATCTTGCTGAAACCACACAGAGTTGAAAGAAATTCTCATTCGGCGTAATTCTGTATAGAAAAACTCTCTCAACATGCTCAAGTACCGGCCTCCAGTAACTGTAACGGTGTGACCGTTTTCTTCGAAGAAGTAGGGCCCGACAATGCAGCATGATGAAACTGCACACCACACTGTGACACGAAGTGGATGCAATTCCGTCTCATGGAGTATCTTTGGGTTGGAAGCACTCTATATTCGACAATTTTGTTTGTTTATGTTGCTGTTTAAATCGAAATGGGCCTCGTCAGACATGAAAAGGCAGTTCAACATGTTTCCGTCCTCTTCCACCATTTGAAGCATCTTCTGGCAAAATTCCAAGCGAATCGGGAAGTCTGCTGAGTTCACTTTGTTGGCAATTTGAATTTTATATGGGAATGACTCCAAATCATTGTGCATAATTGACTGCAATGACTGTCTGCTTATACCCATTTGAGCAGATAAGGTTCTTTTCGAAACTCTTGGATTGTTTTGTATGGCATCAGCTACAGCAGCGATTGTTTCCTCCGTCCGAACTGAAGGGTTTCGATGGTAAGGTCTTCTGGTTGACTGTCCCATGCTCGGAAAAATTGTTAACAAGTCTCTTTATGGTCCATCTGCTCGGAGGATTGCCGCCAAACGTGCCCCTATACTCTCTTTGAACCGAAACTACGGACTTCAGTGCGACGAAGATTGCCGCCAAACGTGCCCCTATACTCTCTTTGAACCGAAACTACGGACTTCAGTGCGTAATAGCGGCGGACAATCCAAATTCTTGTTTCAGTGTCCCAGTTATCCATTTTTGTTAAATCTAAAAATCAATCTGCAAAATAAAAAAAAAATTAACCAGTTTCATTAAATAGAAAAAAATTTATAAAATTTTTTTTGGTAACAGCTTTCATCAGCCACCCTGTATAATATGGTGTACTCGAACAAAATATTAACAACAAAATTTATATTTAATTTTCTTTTGGTTAATTTTAAACCAAAATTAAAATAAAGGTAATTAGAAAAACATTTTCATATTTTTTTATTTTGGCCATATTATTTAGGAGGTACCAAAACAAAATTGCAAGTGTATGCATTTTAATTTATCGCATCTTTCAATTAACATTACAGTATTTTTTTGTATAAGTTGGCGTGTAATTTTGCTAAATAATAATGGACAGAACTATTTTAACTAATGCATGGTTGTGTCATCTCGCGATTATTTATTTCTTTGACAAACATTTTATTTTTCTGATTATTATTATTTATTTTTGTCGATAGCGGCAATCTTATTATAATATTTTTATAAGGAAAATATGCTTCAAATATTCGGTTTGAATTTTTTTCTGATTTTAGGCTCTAAAAGACTTGCGAATGTAGTTAGAATTTTAATTATAAATTTATTATTATAATAAAAAACTCAAACATGTGCCAATTTGCTGAGAATCTGAATAATCAGATTATTGTTCTATAATTTATGTGTGGTTTTAATTTAATGAAGTTGTAAATGTTATGTGCGTTTGTGTGCGTGTTTATGTGCTTGCTTGTGTTGTGAGTATACCCTGTAGGAAATGTCAATAGTAAATATTTACTGAATCACTATTGACTTTGTCACCAGTACTACTGACCAATTATAACCCATGTAATGCTATCAGACATTTAACCTGTGCTTGTAAATGAAAATCCACTAGTAACATTAGAACTATCAATTAAGTGGTTCTTATGGAACCACTTCGAGATATTGGAACCACAGATTCAGTAGTACATTTTATTAATTGTAGTCAACACTTTTTACTAGATGTCCACACTAGTTAAAACATATGGATTTATTCTGTTAAATTTAGACGTTTTCTCAAAAATTTCTGTACCCATCATAGACAAAGTAAAAACTGTGAATGTTTCACAAAAAGTCAACCTAAAACAGCCGACAAAAGTGGCGAATAGGAGACACTTGAATCCAAGCTTCCTACAGGGTATATATTTGGGAAATTTCTATACAATTTTCACACAAACCCCTTTAAAACAAACAGAAAATAAACAACTGCCATCGATGCCCATGAATTGCATTACAAATTTCTTTTCGCGCGAAAGGCTTCTGTTAATTAAAAATATTTACTGTTGTAGGTGTTGTTGCTGATGCTGCTGCTTTATGACTTCTGAACGCTGTCAACAAATTGATTTGAAAAGTGTCTATCAGAAAAATTGTATCCCGTTTTTCGAATGTGATGGAAGGATATGGTACGAGTATGTCTGTTGTCGAGTTTTAATGAATTGCAAAAATGTTATATTAAAATCAGTTTATTCGACTTTACCATTGAAATAAAAAGACGCATTGTGTGGCCACAGCGGACGGACAATTACCAACTGAAATTTACTTCATTATAATAGAAATTCCCTATTAAATAAGTTACATTGGTTATATTTTCACTTGTGAGTCTTTTGTGGGTTCTCTTCTCTTCAAAAATAAGCCTCATCACTGAAGACGTTAAAATTCGTGCAAAAAAGACAAAATTTTTCAGATTTTTTTATTGTGATTTAAAATCTTTTGATTAAAACCAATCGTATATTATAGTATAACTTTCGAAGTACTTAATAGTAGGGACATAAATACTGTTACACACATATTATGCTATAACAATAAAATTAATAAATGCTTTTGGAAGAAATTTGTTGTATATATTTATTGATATATATTTTAAACAAAAGGCAAACAATCATTCGAAATGTCCACCTTTGGCCATCACACATGCCTTAATTCGCACTGGCCAATCATCAATAGCCGCACGCAGCTCGTCCATTGGGAAAGTTTCCCACGAATAAAAGTCCATGCCTGGTTTTGGAATAAAGAATGGTTAAGTGGCTTCACAACAGCTGTTTCTTGGTAACCTGTGGCCGATGTTTTGACCCCTTGTTCACAGAAATGCAGTGAGAAAGGCAGTGATCCTTTCGTAAGAGACATCTCCACCAAACCATGACTGATGTTGGATGATGGCCTTTTTCGAACCGTGGAATCAGTACAGATGTTCCTTAGACGACCATGCATACACCCTATCATTTTGTTTGTTAAATATTTCTTGCACGGTAAACATTTGTTCATCAGTGAACAAGATTTTTCTATGCAAGTTATCAGCGTGCTTCACCAAAAGACGTTTACATTTTTCTTTCCTATTTCTTTTAAAGCTGCAGTCAACAGATGTCCCGTTCGGCGTTTGAAAGCCCCAAGTCTTTTTTGATAATTCGACTCGTGGATTTTTGCGTAATATTCATCTCATGGGCCATGATTTCGCAGATTTCTTGACTTGACGGCTTTGATGACGTGCGGCGTTCGAACAGTACGAGGGCGTCCCGACTAGAGTGATCAAAACAGGTTTAAAATAAACCGGCCCACCGGTTTTTTGCTTCCACCGTCCCCGGCTTTTCTCAAAATCATGAATTTCGAACAACCGGTGCAACCGGTTTTTTTCGTTTGTTTCCACCGGTTTTCCGGTTTTTTTATTATCACTAAAATATTAAAAATTATTTACAACTTTATATACAAAATATCACAAATTAAGATAATAATATGAAAGATCTTGATCTATGAAAGATCAAAGTTGCCGCGGCCTAAAAGGACTTGCTAGAATCCGAAGCCATTCACCAATTTCTATACAAATTACAAAAATGTAAAGAAAATAAATGATTCATACGCGCAGAAGTTATGTGAAAAGTAAACGCATTCTCCCACTTCCAAACCGAAACAAAAACAAGTAAGAAAATTTCAATTGGGTAAACCGACTAGTGTATACTCTTATATATTTATATACTCGTATATACCCACCTGCACTAAAGTGTGTATATAAAATATATATGTATGTATAAAGATTTAATACCTCTATTACTCTATTTAATACCCCGAAATATTAATATTTTCTTGACTGAACTACATAAGGGGAATTTCATGTCAAGTGAGTTAATTTTTAAAAGGGATGTCTTCTGTCGGGATTTCTGTCGGGAAATTGCACCAAGTAGCCCTATCAGATAGTAGTTATGAGACACAATTCAAATATTGACATTTTTGTCAAACGGTCGTTTTTCCCATCTGAAATGCTAAAATGTTTGGTTGAACGTTAATTTTTTTTCATTTTGTGACCATTAATAGGTCACAAATTATCTAAGCTTTCTTTTGAGCAAAAAAATCAAAAATTAAAATTTACCAAAATTTCAAAAAAGTTTTATTTTTCAAAAAAGTAATGAAAATATATTTGCTAATTTTTTTAAAAGGTTGAAGAAAAGACTATCGATAATACTTTTGGAAAATCACAATCCAACTCATAACTACTATCCAACAGGACTAAATTTGGTGCAAGATTCCTGATCAGAAGGCATCGCTTTTAAAAATTTAATATTAAAAAATCGCCTTTTTTGTTATTAAAAAAGAAAATGTTTTTCAAACGGCAATTTTCATACTGTTTTGTTATGCAGAAAAAAACCGGTTCTACCGGTTTCCTACGAAGAAAAAAACCGTCCACCGGTTTTTTTATAACTTAAATAAACCATCCACCGGTTTTTTATTTTTTCAAAAAAACCGGTTTTTTGATCACTCTAGTCCCGACCGGTGGCGGTCTTTGACATCTACAGTCTCCTCAAACAGTTTTATGCACCGGTAGACGAACATACTACTAATCCACAGCGGGAGGAGCGTTTTGAAAATGTCGCTTTTTTATTAAAACTTGCTGTGAAAACTGAAGCAATTTTGAATTCCCGTTACAAACTAACGCTCTAGAGGTTATGTTTCATAACGTGATATTAACAGGGTTTGTTCATTTCTACTATTGTTATGGGCGTTTCAATGATGTAACAGTATTTATGGCCCTACTAAGTATATTGTGTAAAAATTTCATGAAGAAATATTAAAATTTGGCAATGGCAGCAATTATTCGAAAGCGTCTCGGAAAAAAGTTGGTTTGCGGTGTCCATCATAACTCGGTGATGGATCACCTGCAGTCAAAAAACCAAAATGTTTTTCTTTAGATAATCGTTTCCCCCGGTGAAAAGTGAAAAACGAGATTTTTGCAAACTCTACAGCGATACCTCGTATATTATGTACAGATATAGTGTTCAAAATTGCAAATCTATTGGTGCAGTAGTTTTGAAGTTACGATGGACGCCGACATTAAAAATGGTTGTAGTGGGAAGAACGCTTTGAAATTTTTCTGATGTACTGGATCACGTATGAGGCGCGGTTGCTTAGACATCTTTATCTTTGTTAGTTGCACACAATATTTTTAAGAGGTTCTCCAAAAATAAAATAACAAAATTTCAATAAAGTTAACCCAACAAGCATTGCAAAAACCTTTCCCAGCAAAATTTCTCATTACCAAATAATCCGACGAGTAAGCAAAGTTCGATAATGGTAATACGGTACGATAACGGTAGCCACTTTTCTCATTATTTTAACATGGGGATGTCATTGGAGGAAAGTACTTCCCAAATGCATACAATAAAGTAGCATAAGAAGTACTTATTTGTAGCATAGGCATACCACATAAATATGTGCTTATATT
Source organism: Eudasyphora cyanicolor (assembly GCA_963930755.1). Classification (NCBI taxonomy): domain Eukaryota; kingdom Metazoa; phylum Arthropoda; class Insecta; order Diptera; family Muscidae; genus Eudasyphora; species Eudasyphora cyanicolor. Next base: position 157,099,921 of record OZ005736.1, on the reverse strand, counting down.
TTCACGATTTTAAGTACTTGAGCATTACCAATAAGTTATAAAATAAGTAGCAGATATGAGGAAATGACCACTTAAAGGTACTTATTGCACATTGTCGCGCATTTTTCTTGAAACAAACAATTTCATCATGCCAGATTCGAATTTCTGAACCCAAACCCCCATGTAAAAAATTCTTCGACGGTCTAACATTATACGATATACGAGTACATAAATATTTATTGTATTTTTATTCAAGTCTGCAACATGCAATCATGTTGAAAAATAAATAAATCTTGTACAATAACCTACATACATATAGCCAAAATTGCATTATATCAAAATTGCCAAAATGATTTTGATAGCAAAAAATCACTTATTTCTGTTGTTATTGGTAAGTCATTATTAATAAGCCGAAAGTAATGCAGCGAATAACGAGATGTCATTATTTGGTAATGCAGGGAATAATGACAGGTACTTACCAAGATTTTGCTGGGTTTCTATCTAAAACGCCTTATGCCCTTTTTTCCTGTGTATAGAAATATATCCTTGGGCATTGCGGATCCCGTTTAACGGGTAATCCCTTTCAAATGTAACTACAAATTTGTTTCATTTGTTTTATTATTTGCCTCCACTTCGGTCGTAACTTGTTAATTGGCCACTTTACTACGGCAAATAAAAACAAACTGAACTCTTAAAAAAGGCGTGAAATTCTTGTAAATGGCAAACAAGTGCAAATTGAACGCAGGCGATGAGTATTCGCAGAAATTTTACTTTAATGTCGTTGCTTGTTTGTTTTAAGTTAATTACCCCCTATCTGCACCCCTTTGTTAATGTTTGTTCATCGTGTGATTTCACAGCGAATAAAAGAAAAAGACGAACTGAAAAAATGTTAATAAAATTACCAGCTTCACGCTGTTGTTCCAACTAAACGATTAATGTCAACGTAAATTGTGCTCTTTTTTGACAAGCGTCGGTCTGTTGTCTTATCCACAAGTGTGCGGAAGCATATCGTTTTACATCAGTATTGTTTCTTTGTATTTGGCTGGAAAATTGCAACCAGCTGTTGTTAACGAGCTACGCCATTTACGTGTGAACAAAATGTTTTTGGATCTATTTTAACAAATCGTAAAAACACCTCTAAAAAGGGGAAATGTTCTACAAAATGTTGGCCATGAAATGTTACTATATGTGTCAAAACACACCAAAGCCCAAAACTTAACACAAACACCAAAAAAGGTCAAATTTCACTCAAAAACCCTCCTTGGACTGTTCGAGCAGCAATGTTAGTCATACGACCTAGTGGTAAAGAGTGTTTTTGACTGGAATTTTACCGTTTTTTTTTTTTGGTTTTTGGATTAAGTTTTGGGTTTTGGTGTGTTCTGACACATAGTAAAATTTTATGGGCAACATTTTTGTAGAACACTTCATCGGCGCCCTCCCCATTTTTAGAGATGTTTTTTAGGATGTGTTAAAATAGGGCCAAAAATTACACTTATGTGCGGGAGCTAGAGGATTAGTATGTTCCACAAAAATATATGCCTTAATATGTTCTATAAAATTGATAAAAATACCCTACACCAAAAAAATATTTTTTATACAAAATAGTGAAATACTAACATTTTTGTGGTACAATGTGGTCGTTTCGAGCTATTTAGGGTTAGTGAAAAATTACATGTCCCTTTACGTTATGCTGAAAAAAGAGAAAAAAATATTTTTTCCTTCACTTGTTCAAAAAAAAGTGCGCGAATTTTTTTTTTCGCATAAAATGTTAGCAAACTTTGTTCAGCATATTCTTAGCTACATTATTGCCAAATATAGTTAAGCGGTATCACCAAGCCTGAATTAGTTGTTGGTCAAAAGCTGATGACAGCTTTTTCGGGGGAGAGCCCACTGATTTTCAGAAACTGTTGAGGCCCATAAAAAACATTGGTCACGAATTTCGCCAAACTGAATATAGGGATACTGTTAAGTCCGTGTATTTTTTAAAAAGTGTTAATTTGTTACACAGTGTAATTACAGGTGGTGACTTTGCATCTTGTGACATAGCCAAGTACGTGTCTAAAAGAATACGTATAGTACCTGACCTTGAAAACAAATAAATGTTTTCCATTTAATGGTTGAACATCGAAAACTGGTCCCATATCATCGTCAACTAAGGAGTAGATAACCCAAGTGGTCGTCAACTATGTAGTAAATAACCCAATTGGTCGTCAACTAAGGAGAAGATAACCCAATTGGTCGTCAACTAAGGAGAAGATAACCCAACTGGTATTCAGCTAAGAAGTAGATAACTTAAATAGGCGTTTACTAATGGTGATTTTGATGTTGTCCCGTCGACCCAAAATTCCGAAAATATTTGTGGTATAAATGTCCAGTTTTCGGGAAAAGGGCAACAAATATGTTGGACTTTTTTGCAGAAAAAAAATCGCCATAAGTAAAGCCAACTGATCATTTACTAAGTAAGTAATCAATAACCCGACTGGTTGTCTACTAAATAGTAGATAACCCAACTTGTTGCCTAATACGGAGTGCTAACCGAACTGCTCATCTGCGAGGTAGCAGATTACCAAACTGGCGGCCTACTAAGGAGTAAATATCCCCACTGTTATTTTTAATCAGAAATAGAAAACCCAACTCGTCGTCAGCTAAGAAGTAAATAATCCATTATATATTTGGTTATTTTCTAAGGAATAGATAATCCAACTGATCGTCTAATAAGGAGTAGATAATCAAACTGGCCGTCTACTAAGGATTATACAATTCAACTGGCCGTCTACTAAGAAGTAAATAACCCATCTGTTTATATGCAAAGGAATAGATAACCCAACTGGTCGTCCATTAAGGAGTAGGTAACATTACTGGCCGTCTATTTTGTAGTAAATAACCCAACTGGTCATCTGCTTAGTATTTGGTAACCCATGTGGTTGTCTAATACATTGTAGATTACCAAACTGGTCGACAACTGATGTCGTTCTACTTAGGATATGACAATGCAACCCAATAAGTAGTAAATAAACGAAGTAGTAATCTGCTAAGAAATAGGCAACCCAACTGGTTGTCAAATACGGTGTAGATAACCCAACAGGTCATTCATGAAGGAACATATAACCAAACTGGTCACTTATTAAGGAGTAAATACTCTCACTGTTTTTTTTAATAAGGAATAGGAATAAATATCAACTGACCGCCTATTAAGAAATAAATAACCAAAATAGTAATCTGCTGAGTAGTTGCTGTTGTCTACTACGGAGTAGATAACCCAAATTAATGTCAACTAGGTAGTAGATAACCCAACTGACCACCAGCTAAGGAGTAGCCAACCCAACTGGCCGCATACTAAGAAGTAAATAACCCAACTGCTTGTTCAACAAGGAATAGAAAACCCAACGGGTTGTTTACTAATGGTTATATAATGCAACTGGCCAGGAGTAAATAACACAACTGATGAAGTATTAAGTAATGGATAACCTAACTTGTCGTCAACTGAGGAGTAAACAACCCAACTGGTCTTCTACTACGGTGTATATAACCCCCACTGTTGATTTTAATACGAGTATAAGTATACCAACTGGTAATTTTTTAAGGAATAGATAATCCAACTGATCTCCTACTAAGCAATAGATAACTCAACTAATCATCAACTGAGAACTAAATAATTCAACTAGTCTTTAACTAAGGAGTAGATAACACAACTGGTATCTTACTAAGGATAAATAACCAACTGGTTATTTAATAATGAGTAAAAAACCCACCAGGTCGTCTACAAAGGATCAGACACTTAAACTGGACGGCTATTTATGAGTAAATAACCCATCAGGTCATACTCGTATACTACGTAATGGATAAACCAATTGGTCGACAACTGAGGAGTAGATAACCCAACTGGTCATCTACGAAGGGGCAGATAACCAAACTGGCCGTGTACTAAAGAGTAAATGCCGCCACTGGTCTTTTTAATCAGACTCGGCGTCTACTAAGAAGCAAATAACTCAGCTAGTAATTTTCTAAAGAATAGATAATGGATTTGATTGTCTGCTAAGGAGTAGATAATCCATATGGTCGTCAACTAAGGAGAAGTTAAACCAACCTTATTAAGATAAACCAATGAACTAAGGAGTATCTAACCATACCACTGGTTTTTTTTAAAAAGGAATAGAAAACCCAACCAAGGATTCATCCTGTTAAGGAGTAAATAATCCACATGGTCATCTACTAAGTAGATGACCATGTGGGTCATCTACTACTCAAACTGGGTGTCCACTAAGGTGTAGATAACTCAATTGGTCGTTTACTAAGGAGTAAATAACCATACCGGTTATTTAATAAGCGGTCGTCTTCTAAGGATTAGACAATGCGACTTTCCGCCTACTGAGTTGCAAATAACCCAACTGGTCTTCTACTAAGTATTAGATAACCAAACTGGTCGTCTACTAATGGTTGTACAATGCAATTGGCCTATTAAGGAGTATATGGTTGGTCCCAAAATTAGCCGACCTGACATTTAGATGATGGTAGTAGTTTGAAAAAAATTACTTTCAAGAAAATTGGCAACCTTCTGAAAGATATGTTTCAATTTTCAAGGCGCCACGTTGTTTAGATTTTTTTTCAGCTGAATTAAAAGTAAACGATCTCAGTAAATTTGTAAAAATGGAAAAGACATATGTCCGTGAAAACCCATTGCTAAGTTTTTTTAATATTACATATTTTTTATTACAGAAAGAACAACTGACAAACTAACACTTGACACAGTGGGACAGGCAAGAAAATATTTGAAAGAAAACGATGACATTTTTATATTAAGTGCAGATAAAGGAGGAAAAACCGTGGCCATGGACAAAGAGAACTATAAACTAAAAATGAGGAACATTATAGGAGACATCTGCACATACAGACGTTTAAAGAAAGACCCTACGTCCAGTCCATCCACAAAGACGGAATGCCACTCAGACCAATATGTTCTTCAATAAACGCTCCAGCATACGAATTATGTAAATACTTACTAGACGTTCTCAAGAATCTGACGAAAAGCTCTAAACACAACATCAGAGACGCGCGAGATTTCAGGACCAGAATAATTGACACAGAGATAAATAATGATGAAATAATGATATCATTTGACATTATCTCCTTATTCCCAAGTATACCTATTAATTTAGCCATAACTACAATAGATAAGAAATGGGACATTATTGCACAATATACAAAAATTCCCCGGGAACTATTCATCGAACTATTGACTTTTTGCATAAAGGAGACGAGGTACTTTAAATATGATATGAACAGAGAAAGGGCATGCCCATGGGGTCACCAGCTTCACCAGTAATCGCTGACATTATTATGGAAGAACTTTTGGACATTACGATAGATAAAATGGAATTTAAACCCAAAATAATGACTAAATATGTAGATGACCTTTTCGCTATAGTGAAGAAAAACGATGTGGATTCAACACTACAGATCCTGATCTCTTTCAACAAACAGATCCAGTTTACCATGGAAAAGGAAATGGATAACAAACTTCCATATTTAGATTCTGTGATAATTAGACAAGGAATTACGCTTAAAATGGACTGGTACCAAAAAGACGACTGGACTGGGCGACTTATTAATTTTAACTCTAAACATCCAAGACAAACAATAATAAATACGGCGAATAATTTTATAAATCGAGTCTTACAAATCAGCGACAAGGTTTATCACAATAGGAATAAATATAAAATTATAAATATTTTACGCATGAATGACTTTCCGGACAAACTGATCAACAATCTTCTGAAAAGAGCAACAAACAAAGAAGGAAGGAAAGAAAATGATAAAGAAGAAAAACCAAAGAAAATGTATGAATCAATGACCTACAACCTGGACTCTCCGAAAGGTTAAAACATTCTGACATTTATGACAAAGAACATTTTGAATTAGCATACAAAGCGCATACTACAGTAAATCAAATGTTCAGCCAAACCAAATCTGAAGTAAAAAAGGAGGAAAAGTCAAATCTTGTCTACAAAATAAAGTGTAATGGTGACAAGTCCGACATATGCCAGAGGGTATATGTCGGTACTACTAAACCAAAACTTAAAACTAGACTATCATCTCACAGATCGGATCAGAAAGCTCTTCACAAACCCATTGAACAAAAAACTGCCCTTGCAGCACATTGTACCACAACCGGACACAAACCTAACTTTGACGACGTTGAGATACTAACGCAAGAGAGACATTACGGAAGGAGATACACGTTAGAGATGCTACATATCATCGATGTTTCACCAGAAAGGAGACTAAATTTTAAGAGAGAAAAACATAAACGGAAAATTAGACAGTAACTAACGAAAGCTCACATAGTAAAGGACTATTTTTTGTTACAACAATATTAAATGTAAATACTTATCGTAAAAATGTTTTTATTGTCATTGTTTTATTGTAATAATTCGTGTTTTTGTGTGATAGATTCCCCTGATGATGACCAACGAAGTTGGCCGAAATATTGGGCTTTATTTGCCCAATATTTCGGCCAAATAAAAAATAAAAGTATTGTCTTTTATTTATCACGGACCTCAAGCCGAACAAACAATCCAATCGAAAGAAAAATATAAATCAGCACGCAGCTTTTTCGCCAGATTTAGCTTCTTCGGATTATTGTTTGCTTCCAAAAATGAAAAAAATGGATCGGCGGAAAAAGTTCTGCCAGCTCTGAAGAGGTTAAGGTTGCGGTAGAGAGCTATTTTCAGGAGCTAGACAATTCTTGCTACACTAGGTTTTAGGTTTAGGTTTAGGTTAGGGTGGCAGCCGTATTTTTTATACTCTCCACTTCTTCCTCATCTCCACAGCTTCTGCAGAAGTCATTAGAGTCAATACCCAATCTTTTGGCGTGTTCGCCGATCAAGCAGTGTCCCGTCAGAACTGATACTAACGTAGACAATCTTTGCCTCTCTAGTGCGAGGAGATATTTTGATCTTCTCAGGTCATACCTTGGCCAGATTTGTCTAGCTACTCTGCAGGTGCCGATTTCTGTCCATCTTTCGTTGGACTGCCTGATTGCCTCTTGCCTAGGCCAAAGCTTGCACGTGGATAGTGGAGCACCAATATATGCAAATTCTTCGAGAATTTGTAATGTCGCCCCTTTCCTAGCAAGTTCATCGGCTTTGCAGTTCCCCGGGATATCCCTATGCCCAGGCACCCATATGAGGTGTATGTTAAACTGCTCAGCCATCTCGTTAAGAGATCTGCGGCAGTCGAGGGCTGTTTGTGAATTTAGGGATGTTGCCTCCAGAGAATTGATCCTGGCTGTCCGAGTAAATGACAACGCCAGTGTTGGTTACTATGTTGCGACTCAGCCACTTGGCTACTTCCCATATTGCCATTATTTCGGCTTGATAGACACTGCAGGTATCTGGTAGTCTGTGAGCTATATCCAATCTAAGCTCTGCACAGTGTACTCCGAAGCCAACCTTTTCATCAAGCTTCGAACCATCCGTGTAAAAGTGGAGATGGTTTCTATTACCTGGATTTCTTCCAACCCATTCATCTCTCGCGGGAATCATAGTGATGTAATTTCTCTCGAAGGTGTACACCGTTGGTATATAGTCCACTCGGTCGGTTACCATAGCACTACACTTCGATATCCTCATGTGACCGTAGTTTTTGTACCTCCACATTGATAGGCAGTTTAATCTTATTGCCGCTTTGGTTGCAACTTCTCTCGCCACAATATTTATCGGCAGTATATGGAGTAGGGCTTGTAGAGACTCGGTCGCTGTAGTCCTTAAGGCTCCGCTTATGCTCAGGCAGGCAGTTATGCTACACTAGGTTTCGAAGCTATTAAATATGTATCTCAGGAAAAAGTGTATCGAGCTAAAAGGGGATTATGTTGAGAAATAAAGAAAAAACTTCCCAAAGTGTTTTCTTTGTTAGGTTGGTTAATTTTGGACCGCCCTACGTAATGCTTATTCCAATTGGGTTGTTGACTAAGAACTAAGGAGTAGATAACTCAACTGATTGTCTACGAAGGAGCAAATAACCAAATAGAAAACCCAACTAGTTGCCTGTTAAGGAAAAAAAGCCCAACTGATCATCTACTAAGTAATAGATGACTCATCTGGTCGTCAACTGGGGAATAAATAACCCAACTGATGAGAAGGGAGTGAAGATAGAGTCTAAAGTTATAGTCTATTTAGCCAAGACAACAACCTGTTATACTTATAGTCTAAAGTTATAGTCCGTTTTCGCAAACTGTTATACACGAACAAAAAATTAAATATTTAGTTTTTTTAACAATTAAATGATATGAAACAATAAAAAATATAATATTGAAAAACCCAAAACTTTTAAAAGTCGATTTAATCAAAAAAATTAAAAATACACATGTTTCAACGTGAGAATTGAGTCTATTGGCTAACACAATAAAATGGCCCATAGCTCGAAAACTAGATTGGGTTAATCCATACTATGACCACTTGATGGATAGGTCTCGATGAGCACAATCCAATGATGTAACATTTGTCAAGGTTTATCGTACAGTTTTTGACCCAGTGGGCCATATATAGAACCCATATAGGGTCTAACACAATAAAGTGGCTCATAGCTCGAAAACTAGATTGGGTTAATCCATACTATGACCACTTGATGGATAGGTCTCGATGAGCACAATCCAATGATGTAACATTTGTCAAGGTTTATAGTACAGTTTTTGACCCAGTGGGCCATATATAGAACCCATATAGGGTCTAACACAATAAAGTGGCTCATAGCTCGAAAACTAGATTGGGTTAATCTGGACTATGAATAATCTTGTATAGGTCTCGATGAGCACAATCCAATGATGTAACATTTGTCAAGGTTTATCGTACAGTTTTTGACCCAGTGGACCATATATAGAACCCATATAGGGTCTAACACAATACAATGGCCCATATCTCGAAAACTAGATTGGGTTAATCCATACTATGACCACTTGATGGATAGGTCTCGATGAGCACAATCCAATGATGTAACATTTGTCAAGGTTTATCGTACAGTTTTTGACCCAGTGGGCCATATATAGAACCCATATAGGGTCTAACACAATAAAGTGGCTCATAGCTCGAAAACTAGATTGGGTTAATCTGGACTATGAATAATCTTGTATAGGTCTCGATGAGCACAATCCAATGATGTAACATTTGTCAAGGTTTATCGTACAGTTTTTGACCCAGTGGGCCATATATAGAACCCATATAGGGTCTAACACAATAAAGTGGCTCATAGCTCGAAAACTAGATTGGGTTAATCCATACTATGACCACTTGATGGATAGGTCTTGGTGAGCACAATCCAATGATGTAACATTTGTCAAGGTTTATCGTACAGTTTTTGACCCAATGGGCCATATATATAACCCATATAGGGTCTAACACAATAAAATGGCCCATAGCTCGAAAACTAGATCGGGTTAATCTGGACTATGAATAATCTTGTATAGGTCTCGATGAGCACAATCCAATGATGTAACATTTGTCAAGGTTTATCGTACAGTTTTTGACCCAGTGGACCATATATAGAACCCATATAGGGTCTAACACAATAAAATGGCCCATAGCTCGAAAACTAGATTGGGTTAATCCATACTATGACCACTTGATGGATAGGTCTTGGTGAGCACAATCCAATGATGTAACATTTGTCAAGGTTTATCGTACAGTTTTTGACCCAATGGGCCATATATATAACCCATATAGGGTCTAACACAATAAAATGGCCCATAGCTCGAAAACTAGATCGGGTTAATCTGGACTATGAATAATCTTGTATAGGTCTCGATGAGCACAATCCAATGATGTAACATTTGTCAAGGTTTATCGTACAGTTTTTGACCCAGTGGACCATATATAGAACCCATATAGGGTCTAACACAATAAAATGGCCCATAGCTCGAAAACTAGATTGGGTTAATCCATACTATGACCACTTGATGGATAGGTCTTGGTGAGCACAATCCAATGATGTAACATTTGTCAAGGTTTATCGTACAGTTTTTGACCCAGTGGGCCATATATATAACCCATATAGGGTCTAACACAATAAAATGGCCCATAGCTCGAAAACTAGATCGGGTTAATCTGGACTATGAATAGTGTTGTATAGGTCTCGATGAGCACAATCCAATGATGTAACATTTGTCAAGGTTTATCGTACAGTTTTTGACCCAGTGGGCCATATATAGAACCCATATAGGGTCTAACACAATAAAGTGGCTCATAGCTCGAAAACTAGATTGGGTTAATCCATACTATGACCACTTGATGGATAGGTCTCGATGAGCACAATCCAATGATGTAACATTTGTCAAGGTTTATCGTACAGTTTTTGACCCAGTGGGCCATATATAGAACCCATATAGGGTCTAACACAATAAAGTGGCTCATAGCTCGAAAACTAGATTGGGTTAATCCATACTATGACCACTTGATGGATAGGTCTTGGTGAGCACAATCCAATGATGTAACATTTGTCAAGGTTTATCGTACAGTTTTTGACCCAGTGGACCATATATAGAACCCATATAGGGTCTAACACAATAAAATGGCTCATAGCTCGAAAACTAGATTGGGTTAATCCATACTATGACCACTTGATGGATAGGTCTTGGTGAGCACAATCCAATGATGTAACATTTGTCAAGGTTTATCGTACAGTTTTTGACCCAATGGGCCATATATATAACCCATATAGGGTCTAACACAATAAAATGGCCCATAGCTCGAAAACTAGATCGGGTTAATCTGGACTATGAATAATCTTGTATAGGTCTCGATGAGCACAATCCAATGATGTAACATTTGTCAAGGTTTATCGTACAGTTTTTGACCCAGTGGACCATATATAGAACCCATATAGGGTCTAACACAATAAAATGGCTCATAGCTCGAAAACTAAATTGGGTTAATCCATACTATGACCACTTGATGGATAGGTCTTGGTGAGCACAATCCAATGATGTAACATTTGTCAAGGTTTATCGTACAGTTTTTGACCCAGTGGGCCATATATATAACCCATATAGGGTCTAACACAATAAAATGGCCCATAGCTCGAAAACTAGATCGGGTTAATCTGGACTATGAATAATCTTGTATAGGTCTCGATGAGCACAATCCAATGATGTAACATTTGTCAAGGTTTATCGTACAGTTTTTGACCCAGTGGGCCATATATAGAACCCATATAGGGTCTAATACAATAAAATGGCCCATAGCTCGAAAACTAGATCGGGTTAATCTGGACTATGAATAATCCCATAGCTCGAAAACTAGATTGGGTTAATCCATACTATGACCACTTGATGGATAGGTCTCGATGAGCACAATCCAATGATGTAACATTTGTCAAGGTTTATCGTGCAGTTTTTGACCCAGTGGGCCATATATAGAACCCATATAGGGTCTAACACAATAAAATGGCCCATAGCTCGAAAACTGGATTATTGTGTTAGACCCTATATGGGTTCTATATATGGCCCACTGGGTCAAAAACTGTACGATAAACCTTGACAAATGTTACATCATTGGATTGTGCTCATCGAGACCTATCCATCAAGTGGTCATAGTATGGATTAACCCAATCTAGTTTTCGAGCTATGGGCCATTGTATTGTGTTAGACCCTATATGGGTTCTATATATGGTCCACTGGGTCAAAAACTGTACGATAAACCTTGACAAATGTTACATCATTGGATTGTGCTCATCGAGACCTATACAAGATTATTCATAGTCCAGATTAACCCGATCTAGTTTTCGAGCTATGGGCCATTTTATTGTGTTAGACCCTATATGGGTTATATATATGGCCCACTGGGTCAAAAACTGTACGATAAACCTTGACAAATGTTACATCATTGGATTGTGCTCACCAAGACCTATCCATCAAGTGGTCATAGTATGGATTAACCCAATCTAGTTTTCGAGCTATGGGCCATTTTATTGTGTTAGACCCTATATGGGTTCTATATATGGTCCACTGGGTCAAAAACTGTACGATAAACCTTGACAAATGTTACATCATTGGATTGTGCTCATCGAGACCTATACAAGATTATTCATAGTCCAGATTAACCCGATCTAGTTTTCGAGCTATGGGCCATTTTATTGTGTTAGACCCTATATGGGTTATATATATGGCCCACTGGGTCAAAAACTGTACGATAAACCTTGACAAATGTTACATCATTGGATTGTGCTCACCAAGACCTATCCATCAAGTGGTCATAGTATGGATTAACCCAATCTAGTTTTCGAGCTATGGGCCATTTTATTGTGTTAGACCCTATATGGGTTCTAAGATTATTCATAGTCCAGATTAACCCGATCTAGTTTTCGAGCTATGGGCCATTTTATTGTGTTAGACCCTATATGGGTTATATATATGGCCCACTGGGTCAAAAACTGTACGATAAACCTTGACAAATGTTACATCATTGGATTGTGCTCACCAAGACCTATCCATCAAGTGGTCATAGTATGGATTAACCCAATCTAGTTTTCGAGCTATGGGCCATTTTATTGTGTTAGACCCTATATGGGTTCTAAGATTATTCATAGTCCAGATTAACCCGATCTAGTTTTCGAGCTATGGGCCATTTTATTGTGTTAGACCCTATATGGGTTCTATATATGGTCCACTGGGTCAAAAACTGTACGATAAACTTTGACAAATGTTACATCATTGGATTGTGCTCATCGAGACCTATACAAGATTATTCATAGTCCAGATTAACCCAATCTAGTTTTCGAGCTATGAGCCACTTTATTGTGTTAGACCCTATATGGGTTCTATATATGGCCCACTGGGTCAAAAACTGTACGATAAACCTTGACAAATGTTACATCATTGGATTGTGCTCATCGAGACCTATACAAGATTATTCATAGTCCAGATTAACCCGATCTAGTTTTCGAGCTATGGGCCATTTTATTGTGTTAGACCCTATATGGGTTATATATATGGCCCACTGGGTCAAAAACTGTACGATAAACCTTGACAAATGTTACATCATTGGATTGTGCTCATCGAGACCTATACAAGATTATTCATAGTCCAGATTAACCCAATCTAGTTTTCGAGCTATGAGCCACTTTATTGTGTTAGACCCTATATGGGTTCTATATATGGCCCACTGGGTCAAAAACTGTACTATAAACCTTGACAAATGTTACATCATTGGATTGTGCTCATCGAGACCTATCCATCAAGTGGTCATAGTATGGATTAACCCAATCTAGTTTTCGAGCTATGGGCCATTTTATTGTGTTAGACCCTATATGGGTTCTATATATGGTCCACTGGGTCAAAAACTGTACGATAAACCTTGACAAATGTTACATCATTGGATTGTGCTCATCGAGACCTATACAAGATTATTCATAGTCCAGATTAACCCGATCTAGTTTTCGAGCTATGGGCCATTTTATTGTGTTAGACCCTATATGGGTTATATATATGGCCCATTGGGTCAAAAACTGTACGATAAACCTTGACAAATGTTACATCATTGGATTGTGCTCACCAAGACCTATCCATCAAGTGGTCATAGTATGGATTAACCCAATCTAGTTTTCGAGCTATGAGCCACTTTATTGTGTTAGACCCTATATGGGTTCTATATATGGCCAACTGGGTCAAAAACTGTACGATAAACCTTGACAAATGTTACATCATTGGATTGTGCTCATCGAGACCTATACAAGATTATTCATAGTCCAGATTAACCCGATCTAGTTTTCGAGCTATGGGCCATTTTATTGTGTTAGACCCTATATGGGTTATATATATGGCCCACTGGGTCAAAAACTGTACGATAAACCTTTACAAATGTTACATCATTGGATTGTGCTCACCAAGACCTATCCATCAAGTGGTCATAGTATGGATTAACCCAATCTAGTTTTCGAGCTATGAGCCACTTTATTGTGTTAGACCCTATATGGGTTCTATATATGGCCCACTGGGTCAAAAACTGTACGATAAACCTTGACAAATGTTACATCATTGGATTGTGCTCATCGAGACCTATCCATCAAGTGGTCATAGTATGGATTAACCCAATCTAGTTTTCGAGCTATGGGCATTTTATTGTGTTAGACCCTATATGGGTTCTATAAATGGCCCACTGGGTCAAAAACTGTACGATAAACCTTGACAAATTTTACATCATTGGATTGTGCTCATCGAGACCTATACAAGATTATTCATAGTCCAGATTAACCCAATCTAGTTTTCGAGCTATGGGCATTTTATTGTGTTAGACCCTATATGGGTTCTATAAATGGCCCACTGGGTCAAAAACTGTACGATAAACCTTTACAAATGTTACATCATTGGATTGTGCTCATCGAGACCTATCCATCAAGTGGTCATAGTATGGATTAACCCAATCTAGTTTTCGAGCTATGGGCATTTTATTGTGTTAGACCCTATATGGGTTCTATAAATGGCCCACTGGGTCAAAATCTGTACGATAAACCTTGACAAATTTTACATCATTGGATTGTGCTCATCGAGACCTATACAAGATTATTCATAGTCCAGATTAACCCGATCTAGTTTTCGAGCTATGGGCTATTTTATTGTGTTAGACCCTATATGGGTTCTATATATGGCCCACTGGGTCAAAAACTGTACGATAAACCTTGACAAATGTTACATCATTGGATTGTGCTCATCGAGACCTATCCATCAAGTGGTCATAGTATGGATTAACCCAATCTAGTTTTCGAGCTATGGGCATTTTATTGTGTTAGACCCTATATGGGTTCTATAAATGGCCCACTGGGTCAAAAACTGTACGATAAACCTTGCCAAATTTTACATCATTGGATTGTGCTCATCGAGACCTATACAAGATTATTCATAGTCCAGATTAACCCGATCTAGTTTTCGAGCTATGGGCTATTTTATTGTGTTAGACCCTATATGGGTTCTATATATGGCCCACTGGGTCAAAAACTGTACGATAAACCTTGACAAATGTTACATCATTGGATTGTGCTCATCGAGACCTATCCATCAAGTGGTCATAGTATGGATTAACCCAATCTAGTTTTCGAGCTATGGGCATTTTATTGTGTTAGACCCTATATGGGTTCTATAAATGGCCCACTGGGTCAAAAACTGTACGATAAACCTTGACAAATTTTACATCATTGGATTGTGCTCATCGAGACCTATACAAGATTATTCATAGTCCAGATTAACCCAATCTAGTTTTCGAGCTATGGGCATTTTATTGTGTTAGACCCTATATGGGTTCTATAAATGGCCCACTGGGTCAAAAACTGTACGATAAACCTTTACAAATGTTACATCATTGGATTGTGCTCATCGAGACCTATCCATCAAGTGGTCATAGTATGGATTAACCCAATCTAGTTTTCGAGCTATGGGCATTTTATTGTGTTAGACCCTATATGGGTTCTATAAATGGCCCACTGGGTCAAAATCTGTACGATAAACCTTGACAAATTTTACATCATTGGATTGTGCTCATCGAGACCTATACAAGATTATTCATAGTCCAGATTAACCCGATCTAGTTTTCGAGCTATGGGCTATTTTATTGTGTTAGACCCTATATGGGTTCTATATATGGCCCACTGGGTCAAAAACTGTACGATAAACCTTGACAAATGTTACATCATTGGATTGTGCTCATCGAGACCTATCCATCAAGTGGTCATAGTATGGATTAACCCAATCTAGTTTTCGAGCTATGGGCATTTTATTGTGTTAGACCCTATATGGGTTCTATAAATGGCCCACTGGGTCAAAAACTGTACGATAAACCTTGCCAAATTTTACATCATTGGATTGTGCTCATCGAGACCTATCCATCAAGTGGTCATAGTATGGATTAACCCAATCTAGTTTTCGAGCTATGGGCATTTTATTGTGTTAGACCCTATATGGGTTCTATAAATGGCCCACTGGGTCAAAATCTGTACGATAAACCTTGACAAATTTTACATCATTGGATTGTGCTCATCGAGACCTATACAAGATTATTCATAGTCCAGATTAACCCGATCTAGTTTTCGAGCTATGGGCTATTTTATTGTGTTAGACCCTATATGGGTTCTATAAATGGCCCACTGGGTCAAAAACTGTACGATAAACCTTGACAAATGTTACATCATTGGATTGTGCTCATCGAGACCTATCCATCAAGTGGTCATAGTATGGATTAACCCAATCTAGTTTTCGAGCTATGGGCATTTTATTGTGTTAGACCCTATATGGGTTCTATAAATGGCCCACTGGGTCAAAAACTGTACGATAAACCTTTACAAATGTTACATCATCAGATTAACCCGATCTAGTTTTCGAGCTATGGGCTATTTTATTGTGTTAGACCCTATATGGGTTCTATATATGGCCCACTGGGTCAAAAACTGTACGATAAACCTTGACAAATGTTACATCATTGGATTGTGCTCATCGAGACCTATCCATCAAGTGGTCATAGTATGGATTAACCCAATCTAGTTTTCGAGCTATGGGCATTTTATTGTGTTAGACCCTATATGGGTTCTATAAATGGCCCACTGGGTCAAAAACTGTACGATAAACCTTGCCAAATTTTACATCATTGGATTGTGCTCATCGAGACCTATCCATCAAGTGGTCATAGTATGGATTAACCCAATCTAGTTTTCGAGCTATGGGCATTTTATTGTGTTAGACCCTATATGGGTTCTATAAATGGCCCACTGGGTCAAAATCTGTACGATAAACCTTGACAAATTTTACATCATTGGATTGTGCTCATCGAGACCTATACAAGATTATTCATAGTCCAGATTAACCCGATCTAGTTTTCGAGCTATGGGCTATTTTATTGTGTTAGACCCTATATGGGTTCTATAAATGGCCCACTGGGTCAAAAACTGTACGATAAACCTTGACAAATGTTACATCATTGGATTGTGCTCATCGAGACCTATCCATCAAGTGGTCATAGTATGGATTAACCCAATCTAGTTTTCGAGCTATGGGCATTTTATTGTGTTAGACCCTATATGGGTTCTATAAATGGCCCACTGGGTCAAAAACTGTACGATAAACCTTTACAAATGTTACATCATTGGATTGTGCTCATCGAGACCTATACAAGATTATTCATAGTCCAGATTAACCCGATCTAGTTTTCGAGCTATGGGCCATTTTATTGTGTTAGACCCTATATGGGTTATATATATGGCCCACTGGGTCAAAAACTGTACGATAAACCTTTACAAATGTTACATCATTGGATTGTGCTCACCAAGACCTATCCATCAAGTGGTCATAGTATGGATTAACCCAATCTAGTTTTCGAGCTATGAGCCACTTTATTGTGTTAGACCCTATATGGTTTCTATATATGGCCCACTGGGTCAAAAACTGTACGATAAACCTTTACAAATGTTACATCATTGGATTGTGCTCATCGAGACCTATCCATCAAGTGGTCATAGTATGGATTAACCCAATCTAGTTTTCGAGCTATGGGCATTTTATTGTGTTAGACCCTATATGGGTTCTATAAATGGCCCACTGGGTCAAAAACTGTACGATAAACCTTTACAAATGTTACATCATTGGATTGTGCTCATCGAGACCTATACAAGATTATTCATAGTCCAGATTAACCCGATCTAGTTTTCGAGCTATGGGCCATTTTATTGTGTTAGACCCTATATGGGTTATATATATGGCCCACTGGGTCAAAAACTGTACGATAAACCTTTACAAATGTTACATCATTGGATTGTGCTCACCAAGACCTATCCATCAAGTGGTCATAGTATGGATTAACCCAATCTAGTTTTCGAGCTATGAGCCACTTTATTGTGTTAGACCCTATATGGGTTCTATATATGGCCCACTGGGTCAAAAACTGTACGATAAACCTTGACAAATGTTACATCATTGGATTGTGCTCATCGAGACCTATACATCAAGTGGTCATAGTATGGATTAACCCAATCTAGTTTTCGAGATATGGGCCATTGTATTGTGTTAGACCCTATATGGGTTCTAAGATTATTCATAGTCCAGATTAACCCGATCTAGTTTTCGAGCTATGGGCCATTTTATTGTGTTAGACCCTATATGGGTTATATATATGGCCCACTGGGTCAAAAACTGTACGATAAACCTTGACAAATGTTACATCATTGGATTGTGCTCACCAAGACCTATCCATCAAGTGGTCATAGTATGGATTAACCCAATCTAGTTTTCGAGCTATGGGCCATTTTATTGTGTTAGACCCTATATGGGTTCTAAGATTATTCATAGTCCAGATTAACCCGATCTAGTTTTCGAGCTATGGGCCATTTTATTGTGTTAGACCCTATATGGGTTATATATATGGCCCACTGGGTCAAAAACTGTACGATAAACCTTGACAAATGTTACATCATTGGATTGTGCTCACCAAGACCTATCCATCAAGTGGTCATAGTATGGATTAACCCAATCTAGTTTTCGAGCTATGAGCCACTTTATTGTGTTAGACCCTATATGGGTCCTATATATGGCCCACTGGGTCAAAAACTGTACTATAAACCTTGACAAATGTTACATCATTGGATTGTGCTCATCGAGACCTATACAAGATTATTCATAGTCCAGATTAACCCGATCTAGTTTTCGAGCTATGGGCCATTTTATTGTGTTAGACCCTATATGGGTTATATATATGGCCCACTGGGTCAAAAACTGTACGATAAACCTTGACAAATGTTACATCATTGGATTGTGCTCACCAAGACCTATCCATCAAGTGGTCATAGTATGGATTAACCCAATCTAGTTTTCGAGCTATGAGCCACTTTATTGTGTTAGACCCTATATGGGTTCTATATATGGCCCACTGGGTCAAAAACTGTACGATAAACCTTGACAAATGTTACATCATTGGATTGTGCTCATCGAGACCTATACATCAAGTGGTCATAGTATGGATTAACCCAATCTAGTTTTCGAGATATGGGCCATTGTATTGTGTTAGACCCTATATGGGTTCTATATATGGTCCACTGGGTCAAAAACTGTACGATAAACCTTGACAAATGTTACATCATTGGATTGTGCTCATCGAGACCTATACAAGATTATTCATAGTCCAGATTAACCCGATCTAGTTTTCGAGCTATGGGCCATTTTATTGTGTTAGACCCTATATGGGTTATATATATGGCCCATTGGGTCAAAAACTGTACGATAAACCTTGACAAATGTTACATCATTGGATTGTGCTCACCAAGACCTATCCATCAAGTGGTCATAGTATGGATTAACCCAATCTAGTTTTCGAGCTATGAGCCACTTTATTGTGTTAGACCCTATATGGGTTCTATATATGGCCCACTGGGTCAAAAACTGTACGATAAACCTTGACAAATGTTACATCATTGGATTGTGCTCATCGAGACCTATACAAGATTATTCATAGTCCAGATTAACCCGATCTAGTTTTCGAGCTATGGGCCATTTTATTGTGTTAGACCCTATATGGGTTATATATATGGCCCACTGGGTCAAAAACTGTACGATAAACCTTGACAAATGTTACATCATTGGATTGTGCTCATCGAGACCTATACAAGATTATTCATAGTCCAGATTAACCCAATCTAGTTTTCGAGCTATGAGCCACTTTATTGTGTTAGACCCTATATGGGTTCTATATATGGCCCACTGGGTCAAAAACTGTACTATAAACCTTGACAAATGTTACATCATTGGATTGTGCTCATCGAGACCTATCCATCAAGTGGTCATAGTATGGATTAACCCAATCTAGTTTTCGAGCTATGGGCCATTTTATTGTGTTAGACCCTATATGGGTTCTATATATGGTCCACTGGGTCAAAAACTGTACGATAAACCTTGACAAATGTTACATCATTGGATTGTGCTCATCGAGACCTATACAAGATTATTCATAGTCCAGATTAACCCGATCTAGTTTTCGAGCTATGGGCCATTTTATTGTGTTAGACCCTATATGGGTTATATATATGGCCCATTGGGTCAAAAACTGTACGATAAACCTTGACAAATGTTACATCATTGGATTGTGCTCACCAAGACCTATCCATCAAGTGGTCATAGTATGGATTAACCCAATCTAGTTTTCGAGCTATGAGCCACTTTATTGTGTTAGACCCTATATGGGTTCTATATATGGCCAACTGGGTCAAAAACTGTACGATAAACCTTGACAAATGTTACATCATTGGATTGTGCTCATCGAGACCTATACAAGATTATTCATAGTCCAGATTAACCCGATCTAGTTTTCGAGCTATGGGCCATTTTATTGTGTTAGACCCTATATGGGTTATATATATGGCCCACTGGGTCAAAAACTGTACGATAAACCTTTACAAATGTTACATCATTGGATTGTGCTCACCAAGACCTATCCATCAAGTGGTCATAGTATGGATTAACCCAATCTAGTTTTCGAGCTATGAGCCACTTTATTGTGTTAGACCCTATATGGGTTCTATATATGGCCCACTGGGTCAAAAACTGTACGATAAACCTTGACAAATGTTACATCATTGGATTGTGCTCATCGAGACCTATACATCAAGTGGTCATAGTATGGATTAACCCAATCTAGTTTTCGAGATATGGGCCATTGTATTGTGTTAGACCCTATATGGGTTCTATATATGGTCCACTGGGTCAAAAACTGTACGATAAACTTTGACAAATGTTACATCATTGGATTGTGCTCATCGAGACCTATACAAGATTATTCATAGTCCAGATTAACCCAATCTAGTTTTCGAGCTATGAGCCACTTTATTGTGTTAGACCCTATATGGGTTCTATATATGGCCCACTGGGTCAAAAACTGTACGATAAACCTTGACAAATGTTACATCATTGGATTGTGCTCATCGAGACCTATCCATCAAGTGGTCATAGTATGGATTAACCCAATCTAGTTTTCGAGCTATGGGCCATTTTATTGTGTTAGCCAATAGACTCAATTCTCACGTTGAAACATGTGTATTTTTAATTTTTTTGATTAAATCGACTTTTAAAAGTTTTGGGTTTTTCAATATTATATTTTTTATTGTTTCATATCATTTAATTGTTAAAAAAAACTAAATATTTAATTTTTTGTTCGTGTATAACAGTTTGCGAAAACGGACTATAACTTTAGACTATAAGTATAACAGGTTGTTGTCTTGGCTAAATAGACTATAGCTTTAGACTCTATCTTCACTCCCTTACTGATGAGTAGATAACCCAGCTGACCTCCTACTTAAGAGCAAATAATTCAACTAGTTATTTAATAACGTAGTTCAACACATGATTTTGGGATTCAATTCTGAGAATTGTACGTGAAAGCAGTGTTCAGAAAAAAAAAACAGTACGTTATAGTTCCTTCAGAGAACACTAACGTTATTTATTTTTTTAGTGTTACTGTTCGCGAACGCTACCACTACGATAACGTAGGGTTCCTAGAACACGACGAACGGTACCACTACGATAACGTACGGTTCATAGAAAAGTATCACTACGTCGTAGTGATACTGTTCTTTTGAACAGAACACTAACAGTATCAATACGTTTAGCGTTCTGTTCTTTTTTATATTCGACACCACAGGTCGGAAATATGAAGCAATCTTGTTGAAAATTGGTACAGAGGCACAGAGTACAGAGAACAGAACTCTTGTAAGGGTTGCGTTACTGTTCTGTTCGCGACGAAAGAACGGTACAGAACGCTAAGGAATCGTTCGCAGCAAAACGCCGGGGCACATAAAACTTTCTCTTGACCGATATAACTTTTCTTGGTAGTCAAAACCCCCGCCGATTTTGGCTGTCGTACAGTGTAATTAATTTATACAAATCAATTAATTATACAAATGTATACGACATTTGACCAGAGATAGGTTTAAACATTACTAGGACCAGTAGACTCAGGAAAATTGTCACTTCATTTCCATAAAGTGAGGGTATACTTTAATAGATTTAAAAAACAAACTGTAGTCATCACTTGATACGGAAATTCGCATTTACTCACTTATTCCTTTGGAAATGAAATAGTTGCTTCTTCTCCCGAAGAAAAAGAAAACACTTCCATTACGAACCTAACAAATAAAATCCAATGTATACAGGGTGGCTGATATGTAATGCAACAAAGTAAAGCGCTATATTTTTTTAATTTTTTTTAAATGTTATTGTTCAAAAGCAAAAATGTCGGAAATAACATAAAATTTTAGAAACAGTTTAGATTTGTCCGAATTGGCCACCTTTGGCACGAATTATGGCCTTCAAACGGCCGACAAAGCCATCACACGCTGCACGAAAGTGGCTCTGCGGTATTTTGGCCCATTCCCGGCGAAGCGCCGTCTTGAGATGATCGATACTTTGGTATTTTTTAGTGCGAACCTTACTCTCTAAAATGCCCCAGGCGCAAAAGTCCAACGGATTGAGATCCGGAGATCTTGGTGGCCATTGTGCGGTAGAAATGAAGCGAGGAACCTCCTTTTTATGCCATTCTTGGTTGACGCGTGCTGAGTGCGATGGTGCTGAGTCCTGTTGGAATGTCCATGGTCTGCGGCCGAAATGTTTGTCTGCCCAGGGCTTCAATACTGTCTTTAGGACATTTTCCCGATAATATTCGGCATTTATTTTGACCCCATGGTCTATGAATACGAGCGGGGAGCGACCATCGGCGGCGCTTGAGTTCTGGTGGCCAATCGATGGTGTAAATTTGCAGCTGACCTCTTTGGCGAGTAAACCCGATCATTTTGTTTGTTCACAAACTGCTCAATTTGGAATGGCTTCTCATCGGAGAAAACCAAATTCGGTAACTGGCCACTTTCGTGCAAGCGAAGAAGCTCCTTGGCTCTTTCCAGTCTAACTTTTTTTGTGCATCGGTGAGCTCTTGCACTGTTTGGAACTTCAATGACTTTATATGTCATTTTTTAATATGTGTTGTATCCATTCTCGCGATATGTTCAGCTCACGAGCAATTTTTCTACCACTGCGGCGTGGATTTCGATCAAATCTGGCCTTCACTTTTCGGATCATTTCTGGTGTTGTTACCGTTTTTTTTCGTCCACTTTTTGGACGCGATGCAACACTGCCAGTATCACGGCAACGAGCAATGGTACGAGAAACAAATGATTTATTCACATTTAAATGCTATAGGGCTCTAACGATAGCCACTTGTGTTTTTCCACCCAAATATAAAGCAATCACACTATCACGCTTGAATTCCATCACGAATAACTTTTTTCTGAATCTGAAGATCAAAATGCTTTTGTAAGCTTGTAAACAATAAAATGAAGTATCACTGAAATAAATCTGCCAGCTATCAGACTAGCGGTTTAGAAATGATATCAACCTGAAGTTGGTTGCAATACATATCAGCCACCCTGTATATTACTAGCCTTTGTCACCTTTGATTTGCAATTCAAATGCAACAATTTCACAAAAATCATTCCATCTTGAAAAGACTGCACAAAATAAACATCTTCCTTTGAGCTTTCCTATTTCTCTTATCTAAATTGTTTTGTGGTTAAATATAACTCTTCAAATGCAAAAACTTGAGATAATCTGAGAATAATAATCGGAATCAATTAACACATCCCTTCAACTACTCACCCAAGAGATAGGTAAATCAAAATTGCATGGCTAGCCTTTACTGAATAATCTTTTCGAGGAAATCTTGAAAACTTCTTTCATTGTTTTTACACTCGATTTGTTGGCGTAAATCCATAGATGCGAAAGAAGTTTGCCCTCTACTCTACTCTTTGTTCTTTTCAATTTCACAGACGAACAATTAGGTAGAAATCTCTGGGGTAAAAAACAATTACAATTATCCGATGTCCGCACTTACAGTAGCTGTTTTATATCTTTACAATTGGTTGGTGACAGCATCCCTGTGTGAAAGAGAAGAAGGAAAGAAAACGGAGAAACTTTCACAAAAAAATTGTAAAATGTGAAACTTTCAACTTGATTTGTTCATTTATTCGGTTGTCTATAACAGAAGAAGTGGCTTGTCTAAAGAGTAATTTGAGTGCGGTTGGAAGGATCTGAATTTGTAGATGTAAACAAGTTTATAGATATTTTAGTCGAGTAACCCGACACAGATATAACCTCACTTTGTGAATAATCTAATATGGAATATTGCATTTTGTGCGGGAGCCAGAAAATTGGAAACATTTTACTCAGTCTACAGTCATTGCAAAAATTGTTTAAAATACCTAAAAACTTCTATTTATTTATTTGTATGAAATAAAATACAAAGTAAAATTATATTTTAATTTTACGGTCCAGGAAAGCCGGCTTACAAAGACCATGTGGCTAGATTTTGCAGCGACAGACTAGAGCCCCTGGTGGGAATCGAAGCCACGACCCCTAAACTCATAGGCGAGCAGGCTACACACTCACCTACTGGGCCGCTCTAAAAACTTGCTTTTTTGTGTAGATTGGGGGAAAATATAAAGTTTTTTATTTCCAATTTTCACGGAATATACATTTAGTATTTGTGTCATATGTGAAGTATAATCCCGATAGGGTCGTTATACCATGTAAGAAAGAAATTCTTGCGTGTGAAGATAAATTCGAATTTAAATAGCAAAGACACAAACCGTTTTTCGTTAACAAAACTCTGTTATTGAGTTAACAGAGATCTGTTAATGGAACACAAACGATGAAATTTATTTAAACGCATGAATCTCTCGAATAGAAATAGGTGGGTCCATAAATTATAAACTTATGAATAGGTGTTGCAACGGCCTTTCCAGCTATATTTACCATATATTCCGGAACGTGTTCAGATTCTGAATATTTGCGATTTTCTTTATGAATATATTTTAAAAGAAGAGCCCACTATGCAGAAACCTCTAGGAGTGGGTTTATCTAAAGGGTTTTCCAACAAGAGGTGTTATTTTGGTATTCAAAGAAAAATACCATTTTTTGAGATAAATGATCGGATGTTGATTTCATAATAAAGAGGAAGGTATGCCGTTAATAATGAAAAACAACATCAGCCAAATGGCCACCACGACCACGCTTACAGGACCATATCCTTTACATGAAATTTTCCAAAACCAAATCGCAAAGTGGCTGCCCTATGCCCTCGATAGCCTCACGAATTCTATCTTTGAGGTCTTGAATCGACGCTGGACTGTTGGCGTAAACCTTATCTTTTACGTGGCCCCAGTGGCCAATTGTGATCACCTCTTCAAGAGATAACACGGTCCGGAAGCTTTTCCCGTAACAGAGCAATGGTTTCGTTGCTTGTGTGGCACGTAGCGCCGATTTGTTGAAAGTAAACGTTGTCCACATCAATACCACCCAACTCCGACCATAAAAAATCATTAATCATCTCTCGATAGCGCAATCCATTCACCGTAACTGTTGATCCAACCACACCAAACAGTCACACGTTGAGTATGGAGAGGCTTCTCAACAATAACTCTTGGGTTTTCCGAGCCCCATATGCGACAATTGTGCTTGTGTACATACGGATCTAAACTCAACAACCTAGTAGGCTTTGGTGTTTTCTCTGACAAATTTGAGTTATCCATTGTAAAATGATTCCTGAACACTGTTGTGTCTGGGCAGGCAGAAATCTTAGCGAGTAGAGAGGTAGCGGAATGACAGAAAATGAGTGTTCTGACCAAAGTCGATATCAATATTGCAGAAAACTGTATTCCTGAATTCAAAAATTGCCGTCGGCTATAGAAGATTTCTTAAAAGAGATCGCTGAAAAGTTGAATATTCACCTGATTTGGGAGCCATGTCATAGAGACATCCCACGGAACTGCGAAGCAGACGAACCTACAGGACTATGAACTACTTTACAAGCTACATTTTAACTGTAATATAGGGGCATGACTCTAGCTACCTACAAGCTCTTCTTGAGAGATACTGCTCTTGTCGTACCAAATGGTAGGTGGTTACTAGTTAGTAACTGCATACATTAAAGCCTGATGTGGCCCTGCCTAGATTCCAAACGCACCAATGCCCTGCTGCTGTTATCGAGACCGAACGTCTCTCTTATCGTGTTTGTCATGATGGGTCACTGTCTAATTGGACGGCACGCAGAGCGATTGAAGGTTTTGCGAAATTACTTTTGCAGAAGCTGTGAAGACGATAATAAGGAGGAAACAATATACATATCACCACCTGTATCTATGCTTCATCCTCTCTAGAAGCGGCAAGCTTGGCTCTCGTTTCTTTGGGGAGTTAGCAAAAGTTGGCTTATGTTCAAATCTGCCAACTTATGAGCTTTCTAAGGCAGTCAAATTGGATCAACTAGAGGGATTGGGGTAAACGTATGTTTTCCCCTTACGTCCCTGTGGTAGCATAATGTCTATATATTCTAAGTGATCCTGGTATGCAGGCTCTCACTTTTAACCTGAAGCTACGATAGAAGAAAAATATTGAATAATACGTGTAATACGTAGTAGGTATACGTTCAGGTTTAGGTTAGGGTGGCAGCCGTTTTTTTCCTTCCGCTCGCATAGATCAGTTTAGGTCCCTAGTGGTACCACGGGCTAAAATGTCCCTCATCGAAACCAACCTGTTTCATATACTAATTTATCGATAGTGCGAATAGTGGTACCGGAAAGATCTGTAGCCTAGAAAGGCAGACCACAGCATGTCCAGTCGTCGTTTACTCAAAGCGGGGCAGTCGCATAGCAAGTGCTCAATGCTCTCCACTTCTTCCACATCTCCACAGATTTTGCAGAAGTCATTAGAGTCAATACCCAATCTTTTGGCGTGTTCGCCGATCAAGCCGTGTCCCGTCAGAACTGATACTAACGTAGACAATCTTTGCCTCTCAAATTCTTCGAGAATTTGTAATGTCGTCCCTTTCCTAGCAGGTTCATCGGCTTTGCAGTTCCCTGGGATATCCCTATGCCCAGGCACCCATATGAGGTGTGTATTAAACTGCTGAGCCATCTCGTTTAGAGATCTGCGGCAGTCGATGGCTGTTTATGAATTTAGGAATGTTGCCTCCAGAGAATTGATGGCAGCCTGGCTACCCGAGTAAATGACAACGCCAGTGTTGGTTAGGTTTAGGTTTAGGTTAGGGTGGCAGCCGTATTTTTTTACAAGCTCACATAGACCAGTTTAGGTCCCTAGTGTTACCACGGGCTGAAATGCCCCTCATCGAAACCAACCTGTTTGATATATAAATTTATCGATAGTACGAATATCAGTACTGGAAAGATCTGTTAGGCTGCCTAAAAAGGCCGACCCCAGTATATCCAGTCGTCGTTTACTCAAAGCGGGACAGTCGCAAAGCAAGTGCTCAATGCTCTCCACTTCTTCCTCATCTCCACAGCTTCGGCAGAAGTCATTGGACTCAATACCCAATCTTTTGGCGTGTTCGCCGATCAAGCAGTGTCCCGTCAGAACCTGTACTAACGTAGACAATCGTTTCCTCTCTAGTGCGAGGAGATATTTTGACCTTCTCAGGTCATACCTTGGCCAGATTTTTCTAGCTACCCTGCAGGTGCCGATTTCTGTCCATCTATCGTTGGACTGCCTGATTGCCTCTTGCCTAAGCCAAAGCTTGCACGTGGATAGTGGCGCACCAATATTTGCAAATTCTTCGAGAATTTGTAATGTCGTCCCTTTCCTAGCAAGTTCATCGGCTTTGCAGTTCCCCGGGATATCCCTATGCCCAGGCACCCATATGAGGTGTATATTAAACTGCTCAGCCATCTCGTTAAGAGATCTGCGGCAGTCGAGGGCTGTTTGTGAATTTAGGGATGTTGCCTCCAGAGAATTGATGGCAGCCTGGCTGTCCGAGTAAATGACAACGCCATTGTTGGTTACTATGTTGCGACTCAGCCACTTGGCTACTTCCCATATTGCCATTATTTCGGCTTGATAGACTCTGCAGGTATTTGAGCTATATCCAATCTAAGCTCTGCACAGTGTACTGCGAAGCCAACCTTTTCATCAAGCTTCGAACCATCCGTGTAAAAGTGGAGATGGTTTCTATTACCTGGTTTTCTTCCAACCCATTCATCACTCGGTCGGTTACCATAGCACTACACTTCGATATCCTCATGTGACCGTAGTTTTTGTACCTCCCCATTGATAGGCAGTTTAATCTTATTGTCGCTTTGGTTGCAACTTCTCTCGCCACAATATTAATCGGCAGTATATGGAGTAGGGCTTGTAGAGACTCAGTCGCTGTAGTCCTTAGGCTCCGCTTATGCTCAGGCAGGCTGTTCTCTGAACCTTTGTTAGTAGGTTGGTGATGGTTAGTTTGCCAGTTGCCGTCCACCACAGTACAATGCCGTATAGCAGTATAGGACGAACTACAGCTATATATATCCAGTGGACGATTTTAGGAGAGAGGCCCCACCGCGACCCTACAGCCTTTTTGTAGGAATATAAGGCGACGTTGGTCTTCCTTACACGTTCCAATACGTTAAGTCTAAATAACAGTTTTCTATCTAGAATTATTCCTAAAAATTTTGCATTTTCAGAAAAGACTAGATCTGTTCCATTTATCCGAGGTGGAGGGTCCACATGTGGGACTTTGTTCATCCTAGTAAAGAGAACAACTTCTGTCTTGTTTGGGTTTACGCCCAAACCGCAGCTTCTGGCGCATCTAGCCAATTTGTTCAGAGCCACCTGTAGAATGTCTCGGAGGACGTTTTCAAATTTGCCACTCACTGCGATTGCAACGTCATCCGCATATGCCACGACCTTGCAGCCACAACGTTCTAGATCTAGCAGGATTTCATTCACCGCTAGGTTCCAAATTAGTGGAGACAGTACTCCTCCTTGTGGGGTCCGTCTGTTTACAAACCTTGTTAGAGTTGTGGACCCAAGACATGCTGTTATGCGTCTTCTGTTGAGCAGACTTTGAATTAGTCTAATCAAACTAGAGTTAACTTTTAGATGTGACAGTGCCGCAATTACTGCATCTGAGTGAATGTTGTTAAAAACCCCTTCTATGTCAAGAAATGCCACCATGGTGAATTCCTTGAAATGCAGGGACGATTCGATAGTGCTCACAAGTTCGTGCGGGGCTGATTCTGTAGACTTTCCCTTATTTTAAGCATGTTGGTTTCCCGACAGGAATTTTGTATCCAGGTTTTCCATAGTGAAATAATCTAAAAGTCTTTCCAGACCTTTCAATAGGAAGGAGGATAGGCTAATTGGTCTGAAGTCTTTTGGCCTAGTGTGTGATATCTTCCCCGCTTTAGGTATGAATACCACTTTGGTATCCCTCCATCGATTCGGGATGTATGAAAGCCTGATACAGCCTACATAAATTTTTTAAAGTTCTGCATTTCTGCTGGGGTGATACCGTCTGGTCCAGGTGACTTGAAGGGCTCAAAGCTGTTTATAGCCCAGCTTATTCTGGATCTCTCAGTCAACAAGCTAGCGACGCTCGCAGTCCAGATTTGTTTCGCATTTTTTCTCCTATTCAATATCTACAACTTTGCTTCAGACACAAAAGAGATATTCCGTACGGTATACCGAGAAAAAAATATAGAAAAAGTGCTAAAAATCCACCTTGAGCAAAGAATTCGAATGACCATTTAATTATTAATTGAGCCAACTTGACTAAACTAATGATGCAGAAATTCTTATTTTTGGGGCTACTTTCACGTCTAATTCTCAGAATTGTGTTCCAAATCAATGAGCTGAACAATGCTGTACTGCGTATGTCAAATCGGAAGTACATATTTAAATTTAATTTAAATCTGAACCTATGTCTACCAAATTCAATAGAGATCGTCCTTGGGCTAAAAGAAAGTTATGTGCAAAGTTTAATTGAGAATGGACAATAATTGCGACCTGTACTTTGATTGGGTGTTACAAACAAATGCACAAAGTTGTAATACCCTGTACCACAGTGTGGTCTAGGGTTTAAATACTACAAGGACATTGGGCATTGCTTTAAAACTTGAAACCGACAAATTAGACAGAAATTTAACACAGCTGTCATAAACATATCCTTTGAACCAGTGAGTGCGGTTGCCAAAAAAAACAATAATCTTGTTTTCGTTCCTATCTTTTCCAAGAAAACTGAAAACTCTCTTCGTACTGACAAGACAACATCACGAAAACTCTGAAAGTGCAAAGGAAAGTTTCCTAACTGTGCCAAATGAACAAGTTTTATCAGTCGCCGCTCATACCATCTCCTCGGCCATAACCTACATCAGATGGCGTGGAACGGTTGAATTAGGCCACCGCCAATCAACGAAGGCTAACAAACATTCGGTTGTGTTTGTTTTTTTTGCCGAAACAATAAGGGAAGGATGGGGGAATGTGTGACTTGAAAAACGAACGAGACCAGTCAGAAGCCAATGTTGTACATTGTACAATGAACGAACAAACGAACGAACAGTTGACACCAGATGGGCGTCAAATGTTTGAATGAAGTCACACTCGAACATCACCACAAATTGCAGTTGTTATCTTCGTCCTTGTTGGACGGAAAAGATTTATAACAAAGTCAGGGTTTTTTCCACTACATTGTGCGGAAAAAGTCATGGTCACGAACGTGGTTGTTGGATATAACGCAATCATAAACTTATTGCTCCAAGTAAAGCGTACACTGTGGGACAGAAGAAAGTTTTGATTTTGTATAGGATTTTTTTGACATAGCTGACCTATGCTTGAGCTCTTTAAATTATATTCACTGCTAGGTATCGATACTAGTTATCTATTATTAATCTGTTTCAATCTCTCCGTTTAAGACGAACTTTGGGAACTATTTCTGCAACGCGTACCCATTTGGATTTGGCTTTGGTGCCATATATATTAATGTGTGCCTTGTTGTGTAATATTTAACTCCCAAATATGACTATATCCTAAGGCTACTCTCAAACCAAATTTCACTATTCTACCTGTAGCTATTTGGATTTGGCGGTGGTACCATATGTATACCATTTTGTCCCAGTGTGCCATATTTAAGCCCATTGTGCCGTACACCTATGACATCAAATTCAATTCTAGTTCTATTCATTTTGGATTGTCAGTGGTACCAAGGTTACCCTCGCTGTATATTCCAGATTCTCGATCTTCTTTTTCTCTAGATTATGCGCCAAGAGCTGCCCTGGAGCATGTTTAACTCCTTTGGATACATTGTAGCTCATTAAACTCTTATGTCCCATTGTACCATATTTAACTTGTTTGTCCCACTTTTTTTCTCCCAAATCTGATGGATGCTACATGATTATACGCCTCGATGTCTGCAATCTGGTGTGCCATCGCACAGTGGTCCCGTTTCGTTGCGCCTTCTTGGAATTACCAAGAAAGTGGTAGCTTACCACAGGGAATCCGAAATCGTTTCCCCAGGTGCTTATACGAAGCTTAGCTGTATGGACGTACACTTCACCTCATGGTAAGGGGTCGCCGGCTATGTAAAACGGACTATGTAAACCCTTAGAATAGCAGGGTTGTTAGGCAACTCCATGTGGATCAAACGCTCTGCCCGCCAAGCCACCACGAAACTCCCCAAATGACCTACCCCATCGAACGGGGTCATAACCGAAGTTTCAACCGGGATTTTAGGGACTTCCAATTACCCGTGGTACCAGATCAAGTCTCTGTTCGGAGTTCGTTCGATAAAACTACATCCAGTTTCTGTTCCATACATCACTGTACTGGGTTGATAGCAGTAAACGTAGATTCATTCATAGCCTTCTAATAAGGAGACGCATTTCAGAAAGCTTAGGGTCAACTGACCTCCATAGATTTGTCAGCAGGGGAACGCCCCAGGGTGGTGTTCTCTCTCCTCTGCTATGGAATCTCTCTGTGAACAATATTCTGCTTACTCTGCAGGTGTTGAGTGTTAAGGCTACTGGCTATGCAGATGACGTGCAATATTTGTCAGAGGGAAGTTTCCGAGTGCTCATAGATACATCCTAGTTATTTTCATTTATACTTTTCACTATTTCTTACATGTCTCCTTGGGGGTATTGAAATTATCTTTTGATAGCGATGAAGCTCACTTTTGGATGAATTTGTACGTTAATAAACAAAATTGTCGCATTTGGAGTAATGATAATCCACAAGCCATTGTTCAGACGCCGTTACATCCACAAAAGTCACTGTTTGGTGTGATCTATGGGCAGAGGAAATAATTGGTCCATATTTCTTCAAAAATGAAGCCGGCTATAATGTTACAATCAATGGGAAACGCTACAGAGCCATGATTATTGGCTTTTTCGTGCCTGAATTGGAGGATGTTGATGTGGACGACCTTTGGTTCCAACAATACTGCGCTACATGCCATACAGCCAACGAAACAATCAACTTATTGAAGGAAACTTTTGGTGAGCGCATTATCTCGCATCGTGGGCATGTGGCGTGGCCTCCAAGATCGTGAGAT
Organism: Eudasyphora cyanicolor; assembly: GCA_963930755.1. NCBI lineage: Eukaryota > Metazoa > Arthropoda > Insecta > Diptera > Muscidae > Eudasyphora > Eudasyphora cyanicolor. The sequence goes on along the minus strand of OZ005736.1, from coordinate 157,067,564 downwards.
TTAACACCGCTGGACAATTTTTTGTGGGATTATGTGAAGTCGCTTGTCTACGCAGATAAGCCCGACACGATTGACGCCTTGGAAGAGAATATTCGGCGCGTTATTGCTGACATACAGACCCAAATGCTGCAAAAAGTGGGCCTCTCGCCTGGAATTTGTTCGAGCCAGCCGCGACGGCCACTTGCCATCAAAACATAATGGAAAACCCTTATCTTTATAATAAAGTTAAATTGTTGGCAATAACATTTAATTACACTATGCAACAAAAATTTTGTCCAAGGGATGTGGATAACAGTTACTGGTGTATTTTGGTGTCACAAACACAAAAAAAAATATTAAAAAAAATTTTATGGTAAATTTTTTTTTTAATTTTTTTTTTAATTTCTTCTTTCATGGAAAGTACATAGAACCATAATTCATCAAGTATAAGTCTGATTGAGCCTTGTTATGCGTTAAATTAAAGGGAATTATGAGGGTTACATATGCTGCAAATATCACTTTCACATAGAATCTTTGGTTTAGTAACAGTCGTTAAAAATATGAGAATAAATGTTGTTTTTTTTTAAAAGAACACTTTAAAACACACAATAGAAAAAAAGGTCGAAAAAATTATTGGATCACATTTTTAAAAAAAGCCATTTAACGAAGCAAACACTGTCTATTTGAAAAAAATCTATGGATAGATGTAAAAGTTATGAGCTATTTTGTAAATGTTAGGAAAATTAAAAAAATCTTGTTCCATATTTTTCCGTTTTTATACCCTACACCACACTGTGGTACAGGGTATTATAAGTTTGTTTCACGGCAGATGTTTGTAACACCTGAAAATAACACAGCTAGACCCACCTTAAAGTATACCGATCGACTCAGAATCACTAGCTGAGTCGATTTAACGATGTCTGTCCGTCCGTCCGTCCGTCTGTCCATGTAAAGTTGTTCGTCGACTACAGGTCGCAATTTCACTCCGATCGTTCTAAAATTTTGCAGTTTAGAGTATTTCGCGGCTGTTAAGATCGCTATTGAATTTGGTTGAAATCGGTTCAGATTTAGATATAGCTCCCATATATATCTTTCGTTCGATTTGGCCCTTTAGTCCTATAGAAGCTGTATTTTACATCCGATCGTTTTGAAATTTAGAATGGTAGAGTTTCTTGATCCATGAACCAACATTGCCGAATTTGAAGAAAATCGGTTAAGATTTAGCTATAGCTCCCATATATATGTTTCGTCCGATTTTGCTCTTTAGTCCTGTAAAAGCTGTATTTTACATCCAATCATTTTTAAATTTAGAATGGTAGAGTTTCTTGATCCATGAACCAACACTACCGAATTTGAAGAAAATCGGTTAAGATTTAGCTATAGCTCCCATATATATGTCTCGTCCGATTTGGCCCTTTAGTCCTATAGAAGCTGTATTTTACATCCGATCGTTTTGAAATTTAGAATGGTAGAGTTTCTTGATCCATGAACCAACATTGCCGAATTTGAAGAAAATCGGTTAAGATTTAGCTATAGCTCCCATATATATGTTTCGTCCAATTTTGCTCTTTAGTCCTGAAGAAGCTGTATTTTACATCCAATTATTTTGAAATTTAGAATGGTAGATTTTCTTTATCCATGAACCAACACTACCGAATTTGAAGGAAATCGGTTAAGATTTAGCTATAGCTCCCATATATAGGTTTCGTTCGATTTGGCCCTTTAGTTCTATAGAAGCTGTATTTTACATCCAATGGTTTTGATATTTAGAATGGTAGAGTTTCTTGATCCATGAACCAACACTGCCGAATTTGAAGAAAATCGGTTAAGATTTAGCTATAGCTCCCATATATATGTTTCGTCCGATTGGGCCATTTAGTCCTATAAAAGCTGTATTTTACATACAATCGTTTTGAAATTTAGAATGGTAGAGTTTCTTGATCCATGAACCAACACTACCGCATTTGAAGAAAATCTTTTAAAATTTAGCTATAGCTCCCATATATATGTTTCGTCCGATTTGGCCCTTTAGTTCTATAGAAGCTATATTTTACATCCAATCGTTTTGAAATTTAGAATGGTAGAGTTTCTTGATTCATGAACCAACATTGCCGAATTTGAAGAAAATCGGTAAAGATTAAGCTATAGCTCCCATATATATGTTTCATCCGATTTGGCTCTTTAGATCCAATCGTTTTTATACCCTACACCACACTGTGGTACAGTTTATTATTTAATTATAAAATGTCCCAAAAGTAAATTTATGTAAACAATTTATATATGAATTACAAAATTTATACATCAGAGTTATTCAATATTACGAAAGTGGTGTAGGGTATTATATAGTCGGCACCGCCCGACTTTAGCCTTTCCTTAATGGTTAATTGATGTTTTTGCTTATATTGAATTCTCCATATGTGAGAGAGTCATATAAGAGACATTGCACTTGCATTTTATTTTATGAGGATTGATGTCAGACATTATAAAATTATAGAGAGGACGAGGTTTTATGGCCGTTCATATTTCTCCATACAACATTATATGCATTGTGACAGCTATATTAGATGAGATCCGCTCAGGTAGAGGGTCATTCAACAATATTTGTGGTTTTTTATTTATGAGGTTTCCATTCAGTTACGCCTTTTAGGGGCATGAACATCCCAGTCGTATATACAGTAGTAAAATTATACGTACGCAATACAAAGTAGAGTTGGGCACTATAGTTCTTTTAAGTGATCGCTCTTTTTAGTTCAGTTCAATTGAGTGAACTAGTTCGTTCATTTAGTTCAACAGCTCACTTTAGCACACCAGCTCTTTAGCTCACCAGCTGACTTTACTTAAACAGTTCATTTCGTTCAGTAGATCACCAGTTCAAATAAGCCGCAATTAAAGGAATCTGATTGGAATATGAATGGAAGAGTTGGAAAGACTAATACAAAGGCGATGGTATAGGTACAATCATACATTGATGATGACATACAAATTGAAGCAACACATAACAGAAGAGATGAGAGAACGAAATGATATAGTTGAAGAAAAAAAAACATAGTAAACGTGTTGTGTGAACTAGTTCGTTCAGTTCAGTACAGTGACCCGTTCAATTGAACTAGTTCGTTCACGAACTACACAACTCTAATACAAAGTAGTACGCGACAGTCTTGAAAATATTGGGTTTCTACGTTCCAAGCAAACTATATGTCAGCTACAGGTACTGCAACTTATGTACCTTAAACCCGGAATTTATGAATGACATTTCTTATTAATAAATTAGTGTAATTCGGCGCCTTAAAGATTTAAGTCGATTTTCTGAAAAATATTCTAAAGTTATAATTCGAAGTATGAGTAAAAGGCAAAGAACTTTTCAATGTGTACTCGTATTTGATCCCGAAAATTTCTGCTACATCTGCGGAAAATACGTAATTAAAAAAATCGACGTGCGTAAAATAATAGAAGAAATATATGTGCAATATTTTGGTATACGAGTTAAAAATATGAACGAACCGTGGACACCTAGTATTTTGTGTAATTCGTGCCATGTAAATCTTACTCGATGGACTAGTGGAAGCTTGTGGTAAATACTTTACAATTAATGTATTACAATGTTTTGTGGAATAAAACGTTTCAATTTTTGACATCACGTGCATTTGGAACGCCAATGATTTGGAGACAACCATTCATTCACGATACGAACTGCTATTTGTGTCTAAGTAAACAGATTGCAGTAGGAAGGATCATTAAATTTTGAATCATTTTTGACGTCGGATGAAATTGCAGCATGGAGATCGGAGACCGACCCCCACTAAGTGAAGTGCTCAGTGAAAATCGTATTCTAGGGATCAAAATAAGAAACTTTGCTGAAGGAACCATACCTCTAAAACGAATTCTGATGTCTGAAGGGCCATAATTTCTACATTTATAGATTTTTTTCAAATCGGCATTTTTTTCTTCGCTAGGATGCAAACTATTAAAAAATAAAATAAAATATTTTTTTTCGACTTTTTTTCTATATTTTATGTTTTTTTTTTCGTCCCAGGAATTTTTTTTTTCTGAAAAAAAAAAAATCTACTTTTTCCAATTTGTTTAATGACTGTTACTAAACCAGTGTTTCAAAGTGAAAGAGGTATTTCTAACATTGGTAACCCACATTAATAGATTCAATTTAACGTATAAGTTGATCTGATCAGGCATATACTCCAAAAATTAAAGTGCAAATACTAAGGGTACCTTCGACGATAATAGCATTTTTAATAAAAAAATTTGTAAAAAAAAAATGTATCCATAAAAAAATTTTGGTTTTGATATTTTATAACAGTATGCCACAATCTATACAAAAAAATAATTTTTAGGTCTAGGAAACAAAAAAAAAAATTTTTGTTGCATAGTGTTATAGGCGTTTTATTTCTTCTTGAAAACCACACGTCTAAAAAACACCCTTAACATTTAATGTCGCTAGACATTATAGATGTACTATACGGATAAATATTTGCTGCTATTAAAGAAATGCAGAAAATGTTTAAGTACATTATCACATTATACCACCAAAGCAGGAAGGATATCGCACACTAGGCCAAAAGACTTCTGACAAATTAGCCTCTGGAAAATCTATTAGATTATTTTATTAGAGAAAACCTGAATGCAAATCTCCTGTCAGGGAACCAACATGCTTACAATAAGAAAAAGTCTACAGAATCTGATTTGTACGAACTTGTTGGCACTATCGAATCATCCCTACATTTCAAGGAATTCACAAAGTGGCCTTTCTTGACATAGAAGGGGCTAGTAACAACATTAACTCAGATGCGGTAATTGCGGCGCTTTCACATCTAAAGGGGAACTTTAGCTTGATTAGTCCAATCCAAAGCCTGCTCAATAGAAGACGCATAGGAAGTCTTGGATCCACAACTCTAATAAGGTTTGAGAACAGATGGACCCCTAAAATGAGGAGTACTGTCTCCCCCATTTTGGAACCTATCAGTAAATAAATGTTAGATCTAGAATGTTGTGGCTGTAAAGTCGTGGCATACGCGGCGTGGCAATAACAGTAACTGGCAAATTCCCCAGCCTTCTCAGAGACATCTTGCATCCGAAAAATTGACTGGATGGACAAGAACCAGCGGTTTAGGCGTTAACCCAAAAATTCAGAAGGGGTTTTCTTTACTAGAAAGAATAAGGTCCCACATGTAGATCCTCCTCGGATAAAGGAGGAGCAGAGTTAGTCTTTTCTGAAAGTGCAAGATTTCTAGCAATAATTCCAGATAGGAAATTGTCATGCAGACTTAATGTACCGTATAAGGAAGGTCAATGTCGCCTTATATTCCTGCAGGAAAGCGTAGGGGCATATCTCCTAAAATCGTCCATTGGATATATACATACATATATCAGTAATTCGCCCAATACTGCTGTATGTATGGATCTGTGATGTGGGGGCGGCAACTGATAAACGATCCATTAAAGTCAAAGGTTCTGAGAACTGCCTGCATATGCATAATCGATGCGTTTTGAGTACTACAGCGACTGAGTCTCACCAAGTCATACACCAGCTACTGCCATTTGATATTGTGACGAGAAAAGTTGCAACCAGAGCGACATTAAGGTTAAACTCTCTGTCAATGTGGAGTGACAAGCACTACTGCCACATGATAATATAAGAGTGTAGTGCTGTGATAAACGACCGAGCGGACTAGGAATGGGTTGGCAGAATACCAGGTAATTGAAACCATCTGTACTTCTATACGGTTTCTTCAAAACTTGCTGATAAGGTTGGCTTCGTAGTTAAATAACTTTAAAGAACTTAGTTTTTATATAGCTCACAGAATACCAAATATTTGCAGTGTTTATCAAGCCGAACTAATGGCAATATGGGAAGTCGCCAAGTGACGTTGTCATTTACTCGGACAGCCAGGATGCCATCAATTCTCTGGAGGCCACATCCCTAAATTCACAAAGCAGCCCTCGACAGCAGCCGATCTCTTTACGAGATGGCTGAGTAGTTTAATATACACCTCATATGGGTGCCTGGACATAGGAATATCTCGAGGAACTACAAAGCCGATGAACTTGTTAGGAAAGGGACGACATTAAAAATTCTCGAATAATTTGAATATATTGATCCACATGCAAGCTTTGGTTTAGGCAAGAGGTAATCAGGCAGTCCAACGAAAGATGGACAGAAATCGGCATCTGTAGGGTAGGTAGACAAATCTGGCTGTTGGGTATTGACTCCAATGGCTTCTGCATTAGATGTGGAGATGAGGAAGAAGTGGGTGGCATTTAGCACTTTCTATGCTACTGTCCCACTTTGAGTAAACGTCGTCTGGACATACTTGAGTCGGCCTTAGTAGGTAGTTTAACAGATCATTCCGGTTTAGTTTAACAGATACGCAGAAATACGTACTATCGATAACTTTGTTGTTTTCGATGAGGAGGTAACACTAGGGCCTTAACTTGGTATGTGTGAGCTGGTAAAAACGGCTGTCACCCTAACCTAAATCTACATTTATTGGCGCGCCACAGTCCACATAAAAGCATCTGCTTGAGCAAGAGGCAGTCAGGCAGTCCAACGAAAGACGGACAGAAATTGACACCTCTAGACAAATCGGTCCGCGATACGACCTAAGAAGGTCAAAATATCTACTATTTAGGACTTGTGAGGAAAGTTAATTCTGAAGCTTTGGATATGATGAAGAAGTGTGGAGCACCTATTTTGCTACTGTTCCGCAATGAGTAAATGATGTCTGGATATACTGGGGTCGGTCATTCTAGAAAGTTAACAGGTCTGGTCGGTACAGATACTCGTATTGTTAATATCCATACCTACATTCTAAAACATGCTAAGTCGACTTAGTATTTTTTTAAAGAGGTTTCATTTTTTAATTTCTGAATATTCCAAATTATATTCACTCTAAATTTGGTATTTATCCGTTGGCCAAATCAAAAGTTATTCAAAAATCAGTACAGGTCATTCGATTTGAAATATAAAGGAATTCCACACAAATTAAAACAAAAAATTATCAAACTTTGATCGCCTCTCCTGAAAACTACAGTTTTGCACTTAGCATTGTTTAGAATGGAAGTATCCATATGACAAGTTGGTTCCGATGAGCGGTAACTGCGCCCATGGAAGCACTAGGGGCCTTAATTGGAGTATGGGAGCTGGTAATTCTAACCCAAACTTAACCTACCCCATTTTGAAAGTCAACGGTGCGTTTTCTTGTTCAAAATAATGGTAACACGGTTTATAAAAATTATTTTCAGGAAAGTTGTTCTTGACCCACCGTACTCCACCTCGCTCTCTCTCTTTGCCTGCGCTCAGAATTTGGCTCTGTGCCAATACTTATGACCTTCAGTGTACAGCTGTGGGTGGTTTTGTTCAGTAGATTTATATCTACACATATTATAGGAATTAAACTCCATTGTATGTATTTAACTGCTCTGCACGATGTCCTTCAGAAGCACAACAAGGATTAGATTTTTTCAAAACTTTATGTTGACTCATAAACATTTTTCTTTTCTTTTCTCAAAGCGAACAAGCAAAAATGTTGACTCCCACACAAACAGTAATTTAAAAATGAAATTGGTAGTGAAAGAAATAAAAGAGAAATTTAAAGGATATGCATATTTGTTGGACATTATTGTTTTTAAATCTCTCTTTTATTTCTGTAGTAGAATTTTTTTCAAATTATTTTTATTATATCTTTAAGAATAAGATAAACACAAAGATAATTACGTTTTGCATAATAAAATACGGCTATCGAAGAATGAAGGGAAGGACGGAAGGATCTTCTTAAATTTTGTATTATGTACTCGAATCTATGCCTCTCAACGGTTATTTGTTGGCTGTTATCTTCTTAATTACATTCAAACAAACTCATTAATTTCCTCGGAAGCCAATAACAATACTGTTGCGCAATTTTCTTTGCCTTGGTGTGAGTGTGTTATCCGTTATCCTGTCATATATGCAATACCAACAGCAGAGGTAAATAAATTCTTCAAGTTAGTTATTATAAATTCTTTGGAATACCAAATAGCAACATAATTAAACAATTTCCTCTTAAAGGCTCTTCAAGGAAATGAAGCAAAGATGTAGCGAACGAACAGGAATAATGAACATTTCATCAATTACAGTGAGTAATTAAAATCCTGTGTTCATTCAATGTTATTACACTAAACAAAAAAAATGCAGTTGTAAAGCTCTTTCAAGCGAACAGACGCTTCTGAGAAATGTAATCCGCTTTGCACGCGGCTTTTGAGCCTTTTCAGCCAAAGGAACACTAAAAACTCGTTGATGTGGAGCCAAAGACAATAAAGTACTTAAATTTAAGATACGTTTAGGTTTAGGTAAGCGTAGCTGCCGATTTTACCAGCTCACATACACCAATTTAAAATCCTAGAGATACCACCGGCTCATATGCCCATCATCGAAACCAACCTGTTTGATATAGAAAATTATCAATAGTACGATAATTGGTACCGGAAGGATCTGTTAAACCTCCTAGAAAGGCCGACCCCAGTATATCCAGACGTCGTTTACTCAACGCATGTTCGCCGATCAGGCAGTGTCCCGTCCGAACTGACACTAACGTAGACAGTCTTTTCCTCTCTAGTTCGAGGAGATATTTTGACCTTCTCAGGTCATATGGTGCCGATTTCTGTTCATCTTTCGTTGGAAAGCCTGATTGCCTCGTATCTTTGCCAAAGCCAATGTAACCAAATTCTTCGAGAATTTGTAATGTCGTCCCTATCCTAGCGAATTCATCGGCTCTGCAGTTCCCCGGGATGTTCAGGCAGCCATATGAAGTATATGTTCAACTGCTCAGTGATCTCGTTAAGAGATCTGCGGCAGTTAAGGGTTGTTTGTAAATTTTGGGTTATGGGCTCCAGAAAAGTGATGGCAAGTTGGATACCCGAGTAATTGACAACGCCGGTATTTGTAACTATATTGCATTGCAACCAGCCGCCAACATTCCTTATTATCATTCTTTCGGCTTGACAGTAGTCTGTCTGGGTCGTCTGTGCGCTATATCCAGACCAAGTTATTTACAGTGTACTCCGAAGCTAACCTTTTCATCAAGCTTCGAATCGGTGGAGATGGTTGGTATGACCAGGTATCTTCGTGGTAACTTTCTTCTCTGGAAGGTGTACACCGTTGCTATATAGTACACTCGGTCGGTTACCATAACATTACACTTTGATATCCTCATGTGACCGTAGTTCTTGTACCTCCTCTCTCCTAAAATCGTCCACTGGATATATATAGCAGTAGTTCGTCCTATACTGCTATACGGCATTATGGTATGGTGGACGGCAACTGACAAACTAACCATCACCAACCTACTAACAAAAGTTCAGAGAACAGCCTGCCTGAGCATAAGCGTAGCCTTAAGGACTACAACGACCGAGTCTCTACAATAGTGGCAATAAGATTAAACTGTTATTGCCACTATTGTAGAGACATGTTTCTAGCCCATTTAGCCAATTTGTTCAGAGCCACCTGTAGAATGTCTCGGAGGACGTTTTCGAATTTGCCACTCACTGCGATTGCCACGTCGTCCGCATATGCCACGACCTTGCAGCCACAACGTTCTACATCTAGCAGGATTTCATTCACCGCTAGGTTCCAAATTAGTGGAGACAGTACTCCTCCTTGTGGGGTCCCTCTGTTCACAAACCTTGTTAGAGTTGTGGACCTAAGACTTGCCGTTATGCGTCATCAGTTTTGGAATTAGTATAGCCAAGCTAGAGTTCACCTTTAGATGTGACAGCGCCGTAATTACCGCATATGAGTGAATGTTATTAAAAGCACCTTCTATGTCACGAAATGCCACCATAGTGAATTCCTTGAAATGTATATGTAGGGACGATTCAATAGTGTCTACAAGTTCGTGCAGGGCTGATTCTGTGGACTTTCCCTTGTTGTAAGCATGTTGATTTCCCCACAGGAGTTTTCTATCCCGGTTTTCCCTAACGCAGTATAACACATGATTTTGGTACTCAATTCTGAGAATTGGACCTGAAAATAGCCCCAAAAATAAGAACTTCTGCATCATTCGTTTAGTCAAGTTGGCTCAATTAATAATTTAATACGATTTTTTTTCTCGGTTACCGTACTGAATATCTCTTTTGTGTCTGAAGCAAAGTTGTGGATATTGAATGGGATACAAACAAGTAAGAAAGTTCAGTCGGGTAAACCGACTTATGAATCCCCTCACCTTGAGACCCAAAAATGTTCATAAAATTATTTTTTTTTGGTTTTAGGTTAGGTTAGGTTGAAGAGAGGAGACGTTTAAACGTCTCATGTCCATGGACATACACTTAAGCCAGTGGTTTGGCCTGTTGTGCGCTCCTTATTTATGATCTTTTTATACCTCACGAGTTACAGAAAATCGGTACTAGACCAGACAATGAAGCCGACCAAAATTATCGGCGGCGGCGGCGCATTGAAAAATACCGATCGGCGGCGGCGGCTGATCAGCTTAGCCAATCAAATTTCAACAATCGGCTGAGCCGATAAAGTTCCAACAAACGATGGCGCACGAATGTCAATCGCAGGCAAAAATGGCGCTTTAAGATATTTACAAATAGATGACAAAACCTAAAATTAACACAAAAATTTACGAAAAGTTAAGGAAGTTTGGATTTAATGTCGAAAATAAGTTCAATAAATGTCTACTTATTAGTCTTTGTTGTGAAAGAGAATTTATTGTGAATGACATACCGCCTGTTGTTTTCTCCCTGGAACGACGTAGACTTTGTAAAAATTGGTTCGGCCGCTCAAGAGCTATTGTATTTTCCGTAAAAACCAAAACACGCATTTCTTTAAATAAATGATAGCGAGATTAATTTAGAAACTTTTTATAAATTTTTATGCAAAAATGAACTTTATTAAAATTTCTGATCCTATTGTATTACTTTGTAGTCACTTTCTTAATTTTCATGGTTGCATAAAATAAATCGTTTTAACTCACTAAATAATGTTCGGCGGCTGAGTTTCAGCCGATGTGAGCCGCTGAAAACAGCGGCGGCGCCGGCTGGAAATAAATGGCCGGCTGTGGCGCGCCGCCGATTTGCGCCGCGTCGGCTTCATACCCTGTACTAGACACGAATTTTCTCAGTAATATGTCGGACCCGAAATGTTGGGATCTTGCATGTGTGAAAGCCGGGCAGTGACACAGAAAATGTTCTATCGTTTCGATGTTTTCCCTGCATGCCCTGCACTCGTCGTTTTCTGCTAGTCCTATGCAATGAAGATGTGCCTGTAAGCTTGAGTGTCCCGTTAGAACACTTATCATCTTACTAATCTCGATCTTGTTTAGTTTCAGAAAACTACTGGTTTTCTTCTCATTTGGGTCACCCCACGGTATCTTTGCAGTTGCTCCTACTGTTGCGCTATTCCACACAGTTTTATGAGCCATCACTGCCCAGTGCTTCAACTCATTTTTCGTGGCTTCGAAAGGTTTCCAATTTTTCAAGTTTATTACTCGAAGTTCTCTGCCCTTTGAAGCCAAGCCAAGTTGTTTGCCCGTTCATTTCCAATCACTCCGTTGTGTCCTGGGCTGAGTAATCATTTATCGTTCTTTTACAGTCCAACACAGTTCTGGATTTGACCCTTTCCGATGTTATTGCTTTAATCGCCATTTGGCTATCTGTGAAGATGTTGGCATATTTAGGCTTTGTCGTGTTACTGAGCCAGTTCACACACTCCGTGATTGCTCGAACTTCTGCTTGAAATACCGTGTTATGGTCAGGGAGGCGGAAGTGAAGTTCGACTTCTGGTTCATCAATATAAAGTCCCAGACCCGTCCTTCCTCCTCGCTTGGACCCATCCGTGTAGCAGCTGGTTCCCACTGGCACATGGGCCAAAGTTCCATTTTCCCAGGAGCGTCCGTCTGGCACAAACGTATCACAGTTAGCTGTAAGCCGCACTTCAGGAATGCGGTCCGAGATTTCTGGCGTTTGAATGTGACCAACTAGATATTCTAAAATCTTCTGATGGTACGACTTGTGGTCTCGATTTATCCATTCACCCATCACTTGTAGACGTCTTGCTGTGAGGGCTGCCTCATACTTTATACGGATGTATAAAGGTTTTAATTAAATTATTATCAATTTAAATTGCATTTAATAACTTCAAAGTATGCACTGGTATTAAAGTTAAATCTGTTAACTTTTGGTATAAAATGTTCCATTTGTGTGGGAGGTACCAATAACCAATAACGGCCACTTTTCTCTAGACTCTAGGTACTATAAAAGAATTACACTGTTCGAAATCTCAAGTATTTGTATGCACTGTTGTTAAAGTTATAAGCTGGTAACTTTTGGTACAATATGGTCCATTTGTGTGGGAGGGGCCAAAAGTCAATCGGTTACTGCTTTCGATTACTGCTTTCGTGCGCACCAGCCAGCAGACATACGGACGGACGGACATTGCTCAAATGATTTAAAATGACCCAAAACGGATTTCCACCGAACATACTTAGGGTCTTAGGTCACTTCTTCGATGTGTTACACTTTTGGCTAGTAGCAAATGATATATACCCTCCTCTGTACGGTGAGGGGATACAAATATATTAACACCTTAATTTTTAAGACAAGTTTTATGTTTTTCAGTAAATTAGAAATGCAATTCGAAAAATCTGCAACGTTTTGAAATCTTTTTTTTAAAGAAAATGTATTTGGTGAAATTCCTAAACAATAATTTTTTTTGTATACAAACGCATATTTTATTTGAGAAAATTAATTTGCAAATATACTTTATTGTAATATATTAATATATGTGTTCCAAATAAGTTTTATTGATTTTCAATTGAAATTTATTTGCTCCGTAAAATATATAATATTTAAATATTTGTGTTTCGAATATATATTTTTTTTCGATTCAAAAAAAGTCGATTGCCCCGTGACTGGCTCGGCAGTACCTCATTACATTTTATTGTTTCATTTTCTATTGTTTCGGGTCGAATCTCTTCAAATTCGATTTCATGTTCCAACGCTTCAATTGTCTCTGGATGCTTTGCTTAACATTTATCCGTAATGGCTCCCCACAGAAAATAATCCAAAGGGCTGAAATCACAAGTCAAAGTAATCGGTAGTTCAAATTTTAAAATTTCAATGGCTCACCCTTTACCTTATTTATTTAAAATGATATAAGAAGCATTTGTCTTAAAGCACGAATTTTTAATTGCTATTTATTTCAAGTTATCATTTGGTGTCAACCCATCTTGCATAATGTATCATTATGGATGTTAGTACGATTTCAATTATAAAAAAATTTTACGAACTTTTAAAATTTACGTTGAATTATTTAAAAAATAAAACTTGTCTCTAAATTAAGGTATTGATAAACTCGTATTGCCTGAATACTTAAATGCTAATATTGTTTGTTTTGTAATAATTGTCCCAAATAAAAAATATTAGGATGGAAACAAAGATTTGTTTAGAACAACATCTACCCAAATATATAATTTTTGTGTGTACCAAATATAAAATACATATTTAAAGTGTACCCTAAATTTTGTTTATATTTCAAGCAGGATATAGAGTTTACACGCTGTAATCGCATCTGTAGTACATTGTCTCAGACATAATCCGCTTGAAACATACATGTGTTTAGGGCACACTCCAAATATATAATATTTGAGAGCCACATGTTATTCTAAACAAAAATATGTTTTCATCCAATTTAATTTCCCCAAAACTAATAAGTTTTCGGCAAATTCTGCTTTTTTCATAGGTCATGCTCTATGTTTCATTTCCTAATTTTTAAAATAATTTTAATAAAATTTTGTTTTTTTTTTATTTTCAGGTGAGTGTTTGAAAATCTATATTATCATCTGCAATTTTGTATACACGATATTCAAGGTAAGGTATAGAATTGCACAGTGCGACTTCATGTTTGACTTTAGGACGCCAAAAGTAAGAAAGTAATTTTTAGGTTCCATTGGGTGGCCCATCTAGCGGTTGCTTTTTGAACTACGGCCGCCTCACAGCTGCGATTTGATTCCGATGGACTATTTTTTGTGGGGAGCCGTTAATAATGAGTGCTACGCTAACCATCAAGAGACGATTCATGACTTGAAACATGAAATTGCAATCATAGAGAGCCACACAATCGAAAATGTGTTGAAAAATTGGGTCGACACAGAATGGGTTTCTGCAAGGCCAGCCACGGCAGCCAGCCATATGAATGAAGTGGTGTTCATTCAATAAAGCCAAAATCATTGAAAAATAATGAAGTGGTGTTCATTCAATAAAGCCAAAATCATTGAAAAATATCATTGAAATTGCAGCCATATGAATGAAGTGGTGTTCATTCAATAAAGCCAAAATCATTGGAAAATATTAATTCATATTGTTTTATAACAATTTTAGAACGAAACTTTGTCGTGACACCTCCTTTACAGAGAGGAAAATGTATTCGACAAAAATGTTTGTACTGCAGATCTACGCTTAAGCATTTTATTAAAATCGAGAGAAGTAATGCTATTACTTATACAATTTGCATTTAATCCTTCAGAATATCGTTACAATTTGTTTGGTACATTTTGTTTTGAATCGTTGAGTTCAATAAATTTTTGGAAATTTTCTCTAATTCAACTGCACTTATTACACTGTCGTGTATTACATTGAATTATTCATACTCTTCGAGTTGCTCATTAAGCTCAAATGCGATGTTGGTTCGCACAAGATTCTCGAAAATATTTCCCAGTGGACCCCGAATTTCGTAAGACAGCTGATTGAATCTTCTGATACTTTTGTCTCTTCAATACACACAATTGTATTTATAATTTCTGTTACTCGTAAACATCTTTCATAGATTTTGCTTTATGTTTAGATTTTCATTAAAACTAATGCCGAAAACGATAAAAATCTACGAAACTTATACTTGAATACAAGAATCATGTATTTGAATTAAAAAACTACTGGCAATGAACGAATTTATGTTTATTTCAACGAACAAAATTTCTTCAGTGTATATAACTGTGCGGTACAAATGAATAGATACAAATATTTGCCCAAAACTTTCTCCGTATCAGGCACAAAAGACGAGAAGAACATTATTGTGATAAATTAAACGAAAAAGTTTTCGTTGTTTATATTTCACATTACAGTTTATACCCGTATATCTTTTCTCATCATTCGTATATTTGTGAGACTTGAAAAATGTCTATGGAATATACATATTTCCGAGAAAACGCTCGGGTTCGTTTTACGACAAATATTAGCTAAGAAAATAATTCCACTCATTAACGACAAGGACAGACAGACAGACAGGCGGATGGACAAATGTCATTAAATGTAAAGGATTATTTTTCGCAGATATATGTTTTGCTTTTTGTTCACTGAAATGAAACTACGACAGTCTAATTATTAATAATTGGGTTAGTGAAGCGTACACAAGTCATAGAAAGCGTACACCAGTCATAGAAGACAATCAACGGAAAGGATAGAGCTCATGGAGGTGCACAGTGGGGGAAATTAAAACAGAAGTGGAAATAGAGCGGTTGTTTTTGAAATAAAAGTTTGTGTGCGTTTTTTGCACAAATTGACATCAATGTCGTCAATTTTGCGACGTAGTTGCTGCACACAATATTTTTTTTTAGGTTTTCATTTTTTTACCAAAAGCATAACACATCGATCCATTTTAGGGCATTTGGAATAAGTTCAGCAATATTCGACCATCTGTCTGCATTTTCCTTACCGTGGGAAAGCAAACTGGCCAATCTTCAGAAGATTCTGGAACTGGTTTAGATAAATTGTGGGTAATGGTTAAGTCTATCAGACTTCGCACTCGTGCTAGGAATCTTACGTGCATCCAATGCTACGCGGCCACAGATGCAGCCGATCGCGGCACGAAAGATGAATTTTACAAAATCCTAGACAAAGCAATAACAACAACTAATCGAGGCGACATTTTAGTGGTCATGGGAGATTTCAATACTCAAATTGGTCCAGATAACACATGCACTGGGAAAAACCGAAAACGGGTAAATCCTCACAAACAAATCCATAAAGTAACTTGGGAATACCCAGATCTCGTTACTGAAAATGAGATATACCACATTACGATTTCGAAAAATGGCGTGGCTCTTTGTTGAATGTTCGTAACCGTAGGGGAGCGGATCGAGCAAGGGATCACCATCTTTTCATGGCAACTATGCGTATTAAACTCGCTGAAATCAAGGAAAACAAACCCCAAACTGAACGACGGATGCAGGATGAGGAATATTGCGGTGAGTACGCGTTACACTGAAGCAGAAAAATCTTCATTAGCCACCTTAGATGAAGCTCAACGCGACCAATGGAGCACGATCAAAAAAATCCTCTTAGAATCCGCAGTTATATATACTGTGCGCACCCGCAAAGAGTGGATATCAGACGAAACGTAGAGCCTAATCGAATCACGAAAGACTGTGAAATATGCTATAAACATGGACACAACGCGTGCAGCTAAAAATGAACTCATGCAACAGCACAATGCCTTAGATCGATTGCTGAAGAAAGGTACAAAGCAAGACAAGCGCAATTGGACTAATGAAATTGCAGTAGAAGCCCAAACTGCAGCTGATACCCACAGGACGAGCCACCTCTATAAATCTGTTCAAAAAATGTCTCATAATTACACTGGTTCCCTGAAACCACTATGAAATGATTATGGTGACCTTATTACCTCGGTGAACGACCAAGTGGTCCTCTGTGAAGAGTTCTACACTAAAATGCTTCCAACAAGAGCTGTCAGCGCCCAATTAACGTTCAATTGCATAACGCACAATGTAAATACCAACATTGCAACTTCTTGTCCTGCTGTGTCTGAGGTTGTTACTGCCATAGGAGCACTCAAGATCAACAAAGCTCCAGGCTTGCCACCTGAACTGCTAAAGGCCGATTCAAATATCAGTGCAGAGATCATCTTACCGCTTATAAGACATTTTTGGGCCACTTAGTCACTACCCGAAGAGCTTAAAGAAGGTGTGATTTTTCAAATACCCAAAAATCTGACCTCAAGGATCGAAACATCGAACGAGGAATAATACTCCTTAGCATGGTTAATAAAATAATTGCTCTCATCATAGAAAATCGTATTTCGGAATCAGTTACACCAACACTGAGAAACGAGCAGGCAGGCTTTAGACCTGATAAGTCCTGTGTTGATCATGTCAACAGCCTACAGGTCATAACAGAGCAGTCAGTCGAATGGCGATCGCCACTATATCTCTGATTTGTTGACTTTGAAAAAGCATTCGACACACTGGATCACAATGTCATATGGAGTGCTTTTATAAGCAAAGGTGTCCCATCTGAACTTATCTCCCTGATTCAAAGTTTATATCATTAGGCAACCTGTCGGATCTTGCTTGAAATAAAACTAAGCAAACAGATTTTTTAGTTGAAGTTGGAGTGCGACAAGGTTGTGTTTTATCGCCACTTCTGTTTAACATTGTCCTCGATACCATCATGGCTAATGTAATGGCGAATGGCGAATGGCACAGGTATAAGGTGGGGTCTGAGTGGTAACCTAAGCGACCTTGACTGCGCAGACGACATCTGCATAATGTCACATAACTTTGATGATATGGCTGCCAAACTGAAGTATTTAGCAGAGATCACGAATGAAGCTGGGATGAAAATAAATATTAGCAAAACAAAAACCCTGCGCATTAATGAAGCAAGAGAAGAAAATTTAAAATCAACAACAACGAGCTAGAAGACGTGCATTCCTTCTGCTACTTAGGTAGCATCATAACATAGACTGGTGGTTCTGATGAAAGCCGTATTTTATAGGCAAGACAAATCTTCGGCCGACTGAAATCCGTTTGGAGCTCCCCAGCCCTATCCCGCCGAGAAAAACTAAATCAGTCCTATTATATGGCTGCGAAACTTGGAACGCTGCACCACGATCTATCCACAAATTGCAGGTGTTTGCTAATCATTGCCTCCGAAGAATAATGCGTATCTTCTGGCCAAGTATAACCACAAACAACAGGTTATGGGCCGAAAAAAAGCCAACATCCGATTGTCAAAGAAATAAAGAAACGCAAGTGGAACTGGATCGGACACATTCTACGAAGGCCAGTAAACGGATCATATATACATATATATATATAATGGTTAAGTCGCTCTTGGACTTTTGTAAAATGATGCTCGGACTTCTATCGCCTTCATCGACGTAACGGTGACAAATCCGTAGAAGTGCGTGGGTTTTTTTAACCGGCAGTTTGTGGAGAACACCGAGAGTGACAGGACAAAGATGAGAGTATTACTGGGTGATGTTGCAGATGTCATCCCAAGAGCGAAATCATCCAAGACACTGAACCCCGATGAAATCTCTAAGGTGATATTAAAACAGCTCGATGGATACGGAGTTGAGTACCCTACCAAAGTCCGCAACTTGTCGTTGGCCGTACACTTGGTTTCCGAAAGCCTGGGAAATGGTTCCCCTACTAAAGCCTGACAAGGACGTGACCAAAAGAGATTCGTAAAGACTATTGAGGCATTACTCCTCCCCAGCATAAGGGGAATGTTATCCAGTTGCCGACCACCAACACGGATTCCGGAATCAACACAGTACAACAACGGCTTTACATGCAATTTTCGAATATATTAGCCGATGACATAACCAGAACAGGCCGTGCAACAAGACAGTGTTTGTGGCAATTGATCTATCAAAGGCAGTTGATAGGGTTAACCATGCCACGCTGTTCGAGCAAACTTCTCTTCTAGACTGGACGTCAAAGTCCTAACCTCGTAGAGTGAAACAGGGATTTTCCCAAGGAGGAGTTCTATCTCCGCAACTGTTTAACCAGGCTGAGCAGTTCAATGTACAGCTCATGTTCACAAACCTTGTTAGAGTTGTGGGCACAAGACTTGCTGCTATGCGTCTTCTGTTAAGTAGGCTTTGAATTAGTCTGATCAAGCTAGCATTCACATTTAGATGTGACAGCAATTACCGCATCTGAGTGAATGCTGTTAAAAGCCTCTTCTATGTCATGAAATTTGTGTGCCTGAGCGTAGGGATATCCTCGGGAACTGCAAAGCTCGATGAACAAATTCTCGAAGAATTTGCATATATGTTTGCGCTACTATCCACGTACAAGCTTCGGCTTAGGCAAGAGACAATCAGGCAGTCCGATGAAAGATGGACAGAGCTCGGCACATGTATATCTTACCTGAGAAGGTCAAAATATCCCCTCGCACTAGAGTGGAAAATACTGTCTACGTTAGTGTCAGCTCTGACGGGACACCGTCTGATCGGCGAACACGCCAGTAAGTTGGATATTGACTCCAATGACTTCTGCAGAAGCTGGGAAGAGCATTGAACACTTGCTATGCTACTGTCTCGCTTATGTTTTTTGTTATTCCGTAAGTCCCTGTGAACTTACCTAATGGACTGACTTAAAATTTGTTAAATGTTTCCACCGTTCTGACTCCCACACGAAGTACCATGTTCCAATATTATATTACTCAAAAAGTGAGTCTGTTTACTCGACTGATATTTTCTTGCCTGTACTTCTACTGAAACATAACAAATTTTGTTTTTTTTTGTGTATTTTAGGAAATTCCGTCCACTGTGCAACCTTCCAAATAATTATTAAATGAATTAGTAGTAACCACCCGAAGCGCCCTAACATTGAGTGGCAGAGGTGGTGTCTTTGTCTGGCATTGGAAGATTATATAATAACTCGTTTATCTCTCCTCCCACTCGACCCTCGACTTGTTGACAGGTCCTCCTTCCACCTCAGCTTTGTTAACTTTTACTGATTACATATGCGTACACGAGTTCCCCGGGAGGAAGAAAATGAGTACAAGGAGACGATGGATTGGTCGTGCTATGGCTTAACCACCCCCTATGGTGAATGCAATATAAAATTAAGCTAATTACACACATCAACTGACAATTTCCGTGTTATTCTATGTATATCCAGAAGTCAAGTCAAGCGGATGTGAAACGGACGGGTAAGGCTCATACACATTAGCCAGGTTATTAACGGAATGGAACCTGTTGATTAATGGCATTCTACTTAGTTCGGTTCACTGGTTGCTAATGTCGACAACAAGAAATCAAGGGGGTTACCATGAGACACCTACGAATGTGTTTAGGTGAACGCATAGAAAAAAAACGTTTGGAGGTCGTTTATCGCAAACATAGATCGTTTGTCTCAAACGATCTACCTTTTCCCATAATGGTTGAAATATTTCTAGTGAATGAAAACGTTTATCGTGAACGTAGTTCCTCTTGCTGTACACGAACATTCTTTCATTCCAAAATGTTCAAAATTTGCGTTTATGGTAAACGAAAAACGTTTACGAAAACATATTTTATTTAAACATGATCGAATATTTTCAAGAGAGTTGAGAGGACAAAGAGCGTAACTTGTTCTCATTTTGTGAGAGTGCGGTTTTATAAATTTTTTATATGTTGGAATAATATGTGTGGAACATGTGTGTGTGTACACAACATAAAAAGAAACGTTGTTTGTCCGCATTGTTTTATTAACAGTTCTGCAGACGGTGGTGGAAATTTTTCTCTGCATTTCTACTTTCGTACTGGCGTTTGTGGGGTTCGGTATTTGTCCGCGTGTATGGCAAAATTAAAAACTTTTTTATCAGTGAACTCAAAATTATTTCATTCAAAGAATTAATTAAATCAAGGAATCTAAATTGTCGGAGGTGCGATATTTCGCAAGTATGTTTAATGTTATAGGTAAATGGAAAAAGAAGTGAGGACATGTGGGAAAATAACCAGATAATCGATAACAGAAACAATAGATGGTTCGTCAGTCACAGTTTGTGCTAAAATCCATTGTTTTTGGAATCCCGGCTTTCCGCAATACTCGTATGTTCAGTATTTTCATATTTTCGATGTTTTCAATTTATTTCATTTGGTGTTTCACTGATCAAAAACACGACACACAGTAGCACTGTTGTAGTGGATGTTGTTGATGGTGGTTTTAGGTATAGTCTGAAGGTATGTTTTGGTTCTTCACATGCTTATGATATATGGTAAGATAAAATCTCGCGTTGATCCATACAATGGCCTCCTAAATTTTTAATATGTTCTAATATACATGCTTTATTATTTACAGTTAGTCTACAAATCAATTAAACTAAATTGGCCAATTAATAGCAGATGAGTTTGCCGGGAGCTCCCGGTTACATTTTACTAAAAATTGTGATTATCATAATTTTGATTATTAAATTATTTAATATCATAATTCAAACAATTTATTCTTTTGCAACAAACGTTTTCTCATTTATTAATAAACTGGCATAGCTTGTGACAAACGCAATAACCGTTAGCAGCAAACGTTTCACAGGGTTTGGGATAAACAGGCATTTCTTATGACAAATACAATAACCGTTTGCAGCAAACGTTCTACAGGGTTTGTAATAAATATAAATAAATCATTTACGATAATTACACTAACCGTTTGCTATAAACGTTTCTTTGGGGTTTGCGATTAACATAATTCGTTTGCGACAAACATAGACCACAAACGAAATTCGTTTGTCTAATTTTTCGTTTGGCAGTAACGAATTTTTTCTTCGCGTGTGGCAGTTTCTTGCTTGTCCTGGGGAGAACCCCCCTATAAGGCGAGCGGAGAATGTGTATATATGCCGGCTAAGATCAAGCAAAACATTTCTATACAGTGAAAAATATTGGCGCCAAAGACAATAAACCGGAAAATAAGCCAACTTAAGATAATATAATTGGTAGGGGAATATACCCACATGCATGGAAACACGCCATTCTTTCTCCAGTTCCTAAAGCAAGCAAAAACCCAACAGTATTGATGGATACAGACCAATCTCACTTTTACCAGTCATATCAAAAGACTATGGCAAAATTACAAAGGAAAAATAGAAAAAGAACAACATGCTTATCTACCTAACAGAGGTGTTTTCACGTTATGTCATCAAGTGGAGTCGATTCTGAAGAAGAATATAAGAGAGAGAAAACACACTATTGTTCTATCGGAAGACTTAGAAAAAGCCTTCGACAGAGTTATATCCTTCACTATTATCGAAGAACTTTATAAATGGGGTGTGCCTAAAAATATTTTAAAACTAATATTGTCATTTCTTTCTAATAGAAAAGTAATTGTTAGAGTAGATGGTTTTCATTCGGATACATATAATCTAGAAAATGGAGTACCCCAAGGGTAACCTTTGTCAGTTTTTTTATACACAGCGTACGTTACTTCCCTCCTCTCAAAACTCAAAAGCGTTCATGGAATAGATCACATATCTTTATATGCCGACATATCTTTATATCCCAACAAGAAATCGAAAATGCTTTAAATCATGTTGATTTAGTTATAAATAAATGGACAACTGACGTAGGAGCAAGGGTTCCTATTACTAAATGTGAAGCCATTCACATCTGCAATAAACGCAAATGATCAAAATAAGGGGTACTCACATTCCAGTTAAAAAGAAAATGAGGATTCTTGGATTGCATTTTACAAAAAATCTTCTGTGGAATGATCATGTAAAAAACATTATTAACAAATTGAAAACTACAAATAATTTATTAAAAATCATTTGTACACGCCGTAAAGGACCCCATATAGACACTGCAATTGTTATTTGCCGTGCCCTCACATAAGGAATTGTACAACATTGTTTAACAATTTATGGATGGACTACAAAATCAAATATCAAAAGGATAAACGCTTGTATTAATAGATGTTATCTCACAGCTTCCGGGATCCTACAAGCAACACCCATTGATGCCCTTAGAATTGAAGCCAAAATAAATGATTTTGAAATGTTATTGAAAAAATCTCTGGGAGCTAATGGAAAGCTCAGACTATCAGAAACCCTGTGGATTACACAGGCTTGTAAAATATGCCAAACAGATGGAGATTCCAATACCAGAGAAAACAAATTCAATAATATACGATATATCCAAAAATAACCTCATTACAAATACATCCTTAAACATCGCTAGAAAGGAAGGGATAAATCCATTAGTATTCAAACAACTCTATCGGTTCAAGAAAGACAAATATAATGCCGATTTAACCATATTCACAGACGGATCATTCATCATGGGAAGTTCAACATATGCCGTAGTAGAGGAAGAAAACATGAAATACAAAATTCTAAAACAATCAATATTACCCTTTGATGCTGGAATATTTTCAGCGGAATTAGCCGCCATTAGATTTGCCGTTTGCTACGCAGCTGAGAAAAACGAAAAACGCTTATATGTACAGACAGTCTTAGTGCTGTAAAATCCTTAAAAGTGACACGGAAACTTGGAGGTTCATTCTCAGTAATATAGAAATATCTAAAGAAATCATAATCCTTTGGATACCTGGGCATCTAGGTATTCCCGGAAATGAACACGCGGATAAAGCAGCAAAAGATGCAATAATGCATCCTCTGATTACAGAAGTACCAACACTAATACCAATGATTATGAGCTGCCACAAAAGTTATCAACAATCTCGACTACAGTGTGAATGGAACATGTCAGACAGCTTCCTAAAAAGCCATAACACTACCACAAAGAGGTCACCATATCATAAGGAATTTAGCCGAGAAGAATGTATTTTGATGGCTAGAACCAGACTTGGAGTCACGCGTTTTAGTACACAACATCTTTATGAGAAAACAACTCCCAGGATATGTAACCACTGCGCTGAAAAGCTAACAATACATCACATATTCAAGGAATGTCAAAGGACAATCATACCAGAACCTCTTGAAGTCATACTCAATTGTAGTGATAATAATTCAATTAAAAAAATTAAACTAGCTTTAAATGTCGCTAATGTTCTAAAAGAAATGTAAACCATGCATGGTGCAATGGCCCTGTAGCCCGCACTTAAACTCAATGTATTTTAGAAATTTACTTTTGTAAAATACTTCCAATAAATAAATAAATAAATAATTGGTAGGTGCTAAATTTTGCTCACCTCATGTATGAAATGTTCTTATAATAATGTTTTATTGTCAAAAGAGCTCAATCTAAGACATTTTCTTTAATATTAGAACACTTTTTTAGCGTACTCCTTTACATATTAGATTTCTCATTATAAATTATTCCAATGAAATACCTGTATCCTAAAACAATACACATATTGGCTATAAATAACAGTTATTGGAATATCTCGAGAAATAGAATGCATATATGCTACATTTTTAACGACACGAACATAGTTCGTAGTGCACAACAGCAGATGTACAACACAATTGAGCTTGTCTATCTACGACATCGCAAATCATCTCTAGAATTATCCAAATGATTGATTTGGGTTTCATACTGGCTCAATCTATTTCCGTCTCCGAAATTTGTCGTTTTTATTTTCTGTGATGTTCCTATTGAACCTACCTAGTTCTGACCAGAGTGGGCCTAAGCCTGTGGAGGAGCCTCGCCTAATCATTATTCTTAGATAGTTATACAATTAAGATATTTCCCTTTAAGTAATGTCATAATATATTTCATACCAAATTATCGTTTTGTACAATCAATACTTTACGAGATAGTCTTTCTTGAAATATTACTTATTCAATAACGCCCGCTTTTGACAAACTTACTAATACGATGGTTGCTAATTATATTTCGGGCCCAGCAAGAAAAAACAATCATTTATCATTGGACATGGTTTTATTGTTGTTCAAAATATTCTCCGCGAAGATCAAAACACTCTTCCATGCGCTCAAACCAACATTCGAAGCACTGTTTCCTCTCCGATTGAGACACCTCCAACACATGGTATTTGAATGCTTCAACAGCTGCTTGGGGCGTCGAAAAACGTTGCCAAATCAGGGCACCCAATTTAACATCTTGATTGCTCAAATAGCCGATTGTTTCAGCTGATGTGTGAGAGCTCGCATTGCCAGGATGCAAAATTATCCGTCTTCTCTTATTATTTTTCCTTATTTCTTCTTTTTTTGAGCAGTCGTCAAATTATGTGGGACCAACGAGAATAAATCTTTTTCACGACCAAAGAAAATGCAATATCTTACTGATGCTTGTCATATTAATGCCCAATGATGACTTAATCTCACGGTTTACGGTTTGTCACATGACGGTATTGCTTCATGACCGAAGTTGGACCACCTTCACGAAATTCATCATGGAGCGAACTGAACTCTTGGTAGCAGCGATTTACAGTGGTTCTTGATTGATATTCAAGTTTTAGATAAAGCCACGCCCACTTTTTTAAGTGGTAATTAAAAACTTTGAAATCGTAATTAAAAACTTTCAAATCGTTGACCCCGATAAAAGTCATTGACCTCCGATTAAAAGTAATTTACCCTGGATTAAAGGTCAATGACCCCGTTAAAGGTCATTGACCCCTGAGTAAAGGTCATTAACCCCTGATTAAAGGTTAATAAACCTGATTAAATGTTATTGACTTCCGATTTAAGGACATTGAGCACGATTAAAGGTCATTGACCCCAGATCGAGTACCTCCCCCACGAAGGGTGACAATTTTTTGAAATATTAATTATGTCATAACTTTTATACCACTCATTGGTATATATACCACTCATGATTCTAGTCCATACAAATACTTGACATTTTGTGAAGTGTAATGCTTTTAGAGTACCTACACTTCTGTAAAAAAATGGGCGTTATTGCCACGCCCTTTTTTGGTACCTCCCATACAAATGGATCATTTTGCACAAAAAGTTAACGGGTTATAATTTCGATTCCTGCACATACATACTCTTGAAATTTTGTACTTTGTAATGTTTTTAGATATTAAAAAATTGGCGTTATTGCCACACCTCTTTTGGCATCCCCCAAACAAAATTGCCAAAATAAAAAATATAAAAATTAATTTCTTTAATTTCCTCATTTTTATAATACGAGTCATAATTAGACAGCGGAATGGGGATAGTTCTTTCTCAAATGTCACAGGTCAAAAATTAGATCTTTCACAAATTCTCAGAAAATGTTCCCTAGTATGTGGCAGTAATGACCCACAATGTCAATATTAATGACCCACAATAGTATTTTTTTTTCATCGATATTTTAATGCTACAAACCATTAGACATTGAAAATCAAAAATATTGTTTCTTAAAGAATTTTTCGTGCCCTTTTCATAAAAAATGTTAATTTTATCTTAAGCAATTTATTTCGTTCACTTATTGCGACAATAAAAATTTAAATTCCGATATCTCAGAATCGATCTATTTTTTTTCCTTAAATTATGTATAAACCAGTAAGGTAAGGCTAAAGTCGGGCGGGGCCGACTATATAATACCCTACACCACTCTCGTAATATTGAATATCTCTGAAATATACATTTTTTAATTCATGTATAAATTGTTTATTCTAAATTTCAAAATGATTGGATGTAAAATACAGCTTCTTTAGAACTAAATTGCCAAATCGGACGAAACATATATATGGGAGCTATAGCTAAATCTTAACCGATTTTCTTCAAATTCAGTAGTGTTGGTTCATGGATCAAGAAACTCTACCATTCTAAATTTCAAAATGATTGGATGTAAAATACAGCTTCTACAGGACTAAAGACCAAAATCGGACGAAACATATATATGGGAGCTATAGCTAAATCTTAACCGATTTTCTTCAAATTCGGCAATGTTGGTTCATGGATCAAGAAACTCTACCATTCTAAATTTCAAAACGATTGGATGTAAAATACAGCTTCTATAGGACTAAAGGGCCAAATCGGACGAAAGATATATATGTGAGCTATATCTAAATCTGAACCGATTTCAACCAAATTCAATAGGGATCTTTACAGCTGCGAAATACTCTAAACTGCAAAATTTCAGAACGATCGGAGTGAAATTGCGACCTGTAGTCGACGAAGAACTTTACATGGACAGACGGACGGACGGACAGACAGACAGACAGACATAAATCGACTCAGCTAGTGATTCTGAGTCGATCGGTATACTTTAAGGTCTAGCTGTGTTATTTTCAGATGTTACAAACATCTGCCGTGAAACAAACTTATAATACCCTGTACCACAGTGTGGTGTAGGGTATAAAAATGGTCCACATGTACTCTATCGATGGTATACATTTTGGAGTGGAAGTTACATTATATTTGGTTCAGAAGTTACATTATAATAACTGAAAATCTTCACCAAATTATAAAAAAAAAATATTTGAAAAAAATCAAAAAACAAAATATAGTGAAAACACATACAAATATTTTTTCTTTGTAATTTGGTGTAACAGGCAAACGGCTGAAGCTTTAATCTTGAAATTTGAGAGGGTAGTTCTTGTCGTTGTATAAAATTATGTATCAAAAATTAGTTAATTTTCTCCAACCTATCAATGCATATTTTTTCATATGCAATTTTTTGTTGCATTTGCAATTTTTATGTGCATATGCATTTTTTATTTCAACTTATGCATATTATATTTTGCATATATGGTGCATATTCCCTTGCATATTTTCCATATATGCATATAAAATGCATATATGGAATATGCATATTGCATCGAATTTAGAATTCGATTTTTGTTGCTATTTTTTCTTCTATTTTTTATGATTTTTTTTCAAGCAATCAAAAAAGATTTTGTTTGAAAAAAAAATATCTATTTTTTTTCTAATTGCTGTAAAGGCAATTACTAAACTTCTGTTTCCACGTGAATGTGCCATTACTAAAATTTGTAGGCATTATAATTCTTAATTTTTCTAAATTTGTTGCTGCAAAATCGGACTAGTTGTTCTCGAGTTATGTCAAACATAAGACTCCCCAAACGTGACAAATTCCCCTATACTCGTATGATACTTACTAACTTCAAATCGATATATCTCGATTCCTAGACGGGACTCAGCGAAATGCCGGGGCACGTATAACTTTTTTCGACCGATATAACTTTTTCCGGTAGTCAGATCCCCCGCTGATCACTGACTCCTACCATTTGTCACACAGTGTTATTGCTACCTCCAACTCGGACAGTCCTTAACCTGCCTCGTTGAAATGTTGTGTCATAACTACTATTCAATAGGACCAAACTGGATGTCAATTTCACTCCGATCAGAAGACATTGCTTTAAAAATTTACTCATTTGACATGAAATCCCCCATATATGGGTGGTTTAGACCTTACGGGCTAATTAAGGAATAATTTTTTGCATTGTAGTTTTTTTTAGAATTAAATATTTCAGATATATGTAATCCATTTAAGAATTGACACATAATTTTTGTTAATTTTTAACCGAATTATACGATTTTTTGAAATTATAGCCCCCAGGGTAATTACGGGAGAGTATAATGTCCGAGTCCCCTTGATCTGATGACATATTTGGATAGAGCACCTCGATAAAATGCCCCTTAATTATACCCTACACCACACTGTGGTACAGGGTATTATAAGTTTGTTTCACGGCAGATGTTTGTAACACCTGAAAATAACACAGCTAGACCCACCTTAAAGTATACCGATCGACTCAGAATCACTAGCTGAGTCGATTTAACCATGTCTGTCCGTCCGTCTGTCCATGTAAAGTTGTTCGTCGACTACAGGTCGCAATTTCACTCCGATCGTTCTGAAATTTTGCATTTGGTTGAAATCGGTTCAGATTTAGATATAGCTCCCATATATATCTTTCGTCCGATTTGGCCCTTTAGTCCTATAGAAGCTGTATTTTACATCCAATCGTTTTGAAATTTAGAATGGTAGAGTTTCTTGATCCATGAACCAACACTACCGAACTTGAAGAAAATCGGTTAAGATTTAGCTATAGCTCCCATATATATGTTTCGTCCGATTTTGCTCTTTAGTCCTGTAGAAGCTGTATTTTACATCCAATCATTTTGAAATTTAGAATGGTAGAGTTTCTTGATCCATGAACCAACACTACCGAATTTGAAGAAAATCTGTTAAGATTTAGCTATAGCTCCCATATATATGTTTCGTCCGATTTGGCCTTTTAGTTCTATAGAAGCTATATATTTTTCATCCAATCGTTTTGAAATTTAGAATGGTAGAGTTTCTTGATCCATGAACCAACATTGCCGAATTTGAAGAAAATCGGTTAAGATTTAGCTATAGCTCCCATATATATGTTTCATCCGATTTGGCTCTTTAGATCAAATCGTTTTTATACCCTACACCACACTGTGGTACAGGGTATTATTTAAGTATAAAATGTCCTAAAAGTAAATTTATTTAAACAATTTATACATGAATTACAAAATTTATATATCAGAGTTATTCAATATTACAAGTGTGGTGTAGGGTATTATATAGTCGGCCCCGCCCGACTTTAGCCTTTCCTTACTGGTTTTTCTTCTTATTTTATTCTATCCAAATATGTCATCAGATCGGGGATCTTGTTGGTCGCCCATTATAGTACCATTGTTAATCGTCATTCCCCTGTTATTTTTTTTTGACAGGGGAATGACGATTGGCTACTAAAGTCTCTATAATTTCGTATTAAAATCGTGCATTCCAAAAATTTGCATGGAGCGGAACTTGGTTTTCACAATGAAGTTAAAAAGCACAAAAAAGTTATAAAAAGTATTGAACTTTAAAAATGAAAGCAGCACAGGGGAATGACGCTCATTTCGAAATACAAAGCTCGATTGACGTCATTTTATTGATATGCATTGTTGCCGTAAAACCAACCACAAGTGTATGTAGTAGTTTTAATACTCTTTATAATTTTAATTATTGGAAATCCAGATTAGGTTGTACATTTAAATTTTACGGAATATAAGATTTGACAGACTAAAGTCTTCAGGGACAACAAATATGTAATCATCCATAAAAATAGTAATTGATAGAAAATTATAAACATTAATAGATAACATAAATCATTAAATAGTATATTTTACATTAAAACAATTTTATTAAATAAATGTTTACTGTTTTTGTCAAAAAATTTAGTGAACGAAGAGTTAGGACAGCCAGGAGAATGACATTTGAGAACTTTGATAGACAATTAGTTCATAAAAATTAAATTTTTCAAAAAAATATTTTAGTGTCCGCAAAGGACCTATAAAGCTTTGTAATAAAGTAAATACCAAAGTGGAATATATGTAATTCCTGTAATCCGGTAATGTCGAATACGACTAGCAAAATGTAAAAACTTTCTTATACGACCCACTGTAAACCTATAATGACGACTAATGAGCATTTGTCTGAGAGTCTATTAGAATTAATTAAAATAGATAGGAAACACAAAGCTTTTAGCTGTACACACAACTTTTAGACTGAATGCATGAATACAAAGAGAGAAAAGTTAGATAATTAGTTGGGTAATTATTTTCTAAATGCATACGTGCATAAATACATACATACATATGTACTTATATATACATTGCCTCGAAGAGAATATGATGCTAGATATTAAATTATAATGTCATTTATTTGATTTAATGCTCCAGTTAGTTGGTGTCGGCAAATTTGTATAAGGATTACCTAAAATCCCAACGTAACATCATCACCCTAATAATTACGAGCATAAATGCATACGTACAACACATATGTATATAACTCACTTCTAGGGAAGAAAATACAATTAGTATAGTAACCTTGACTTACGGATAATCGGATATGTGCCACAATTAACCTTCATGTTCACACACGTGGACACCTTAGATGCCGAGCAGGTGGCCTAGCCACTAATATTCACAACAAGCTTTGGGAGATGCTTATCGTTTCTGAATACCAACAATACCTCCAGGTGATTTCGGGATAAACGATATGTTCTTACAAGGTTTTTGTGGTATTTTCGGAACAATAATTATGTTCGTCTATTTAAACATTAAAAAGCAATACGTTGATTGTCCTCAAGGGATACTAAAGAATATTTCTGAGGAAAATTGCGAAGTTTTGCAATGCCTTGAGATTACAACGACAATGATGTTGACACTTTCACAGGATTTGGTTCGAGTAATATCCAGACTGACGTAAATTTCAGTCGAATAAACCGACTAAGTTATACCCTACGTTTGTGAGTAATCTAATATAGACAAATAAGTTGGATAAACTGACTAAGGTATACCCTAATAAAATTACGATCTCAAATCAGTTCTATCAGAGCGAGAATCACAATATTGGTACTGTTTTAAGCAGAACAGAGAGTTATAGCTGTACAGATGAAACGGTGCGCGTAACAACATTGATTTGATGTAGCACTTTTCTTTAAGTGTATTATCATAAAATATTTTAAACCCGATTTGTATGAATATATACAGGGTGGCTGATATGTATTGCAACCAACTTCAGGTTTCTGTCATTTCTAAACCGCTAGTCTGATAGCTGACAGATTTATTTCAGTGACAGTTCATTTTATTGTTTACAAGCTTACAAAAGCATTTTGATCTATTGCATTCAGAAAAAAAGTTATTCGTGATGGAATTCAAGCGTGATAGTGTGATTGCTTTATATCGTTAGAGCCCTGCAGTGAATATGAATAAATCTTTTGTTTCTCGTACCATTGCTCGTTACCGTGATACTGGCAGTGTTGCATCGCGTCCAAAAAGTGGACGAAAAAAAACGGTAACAACACCAGAAATGATCCGAAAAGTGAAGGCCAGATTTGATCGAAATCCACGCCGCAGTGGTAGAAAATTTGCTCGTGAGCTGAACATATCGCGAGAACGGATACAACACATATTAAAAAATGAGCTTGGACTAAAGCCATTGAAGTTCCAAAAAGCGCAAGAGCTCACCGATGCACAAAAAAAAGTTAGACTGGAAAGAGCCAAGGAGTTGCTTCGCTTGCACGAAAGTGGCCAGTTACCGAATTTGGTTTTCTCCGATGAGAAGCCATTCCAAATTGAGCAGTTTGTGAACAAACAAAATGATCGGGTTTACTTGCCAAAGAGGTCAGCTGAAAATGTACACCTTCGATTGGCCACCAGAACTCAAGCGCCGCCGATGGTAATGGTGTCGGCCGCTGTACCGGCCCACAGTGGAAAATTTTCGTCATTTTCTGATCGAAAATCAATAACTTTCAATAACAACACCGCGTCTTCATCAAGATCTCTACAGGCTTTGCGTGTTTCTTTTCTGATGCTAGATATATAAGGATCTGAAGTACATAAAAGTCTCTTAAATACATCCTCATTTGTCGCTATCCTTGATTTTTTTCTGGAATGATTCAATCGGTAGTTTTTATAATCTTTGTTACGCGATTCTTGGGCATCTTCTGACAAATGACCCATTGGCAACATAGAGAAATGATTTAGAATGCTTTTATGGACAGAAGATGGCATATAATACCACTTATATTTTTCCACATATAGATTTGCTATTTGGAGAGCATACTTGTTATAATTTTCGCCATCTACCATGACACCGCATGATAAAGCTTGTAGAATATTGTACAACATTCGTATTAGCTGTACATCTATGCCTGTTATTTCAGCACTGACTTCTGCATTGGAAAAAAATCTTCGTGCAGTATTCCCGTCGTTGCTGTTTCCACTTCCCTGTCTAGGTTTGTCAATTATTAATCCTAATTCTTCACGGAAACGCTTTTGCACCAATTTTTTCTTGCATTTTTTTAATACCTGGTGTTCTTTAGAAATTGCTGACCACTTTTGGAAGTCCAGGTTATAAGAAAGATGTAAAATCATTTCCATACACCGAATCCATGCATGTAAGGTTGACATTCCATATTGCAAGGCGTTTTCATTTTCAGTTCTTTTTATGGTACTTGGTATATCATTCATTTGCTTTGGACTCGCATTGTAAATAGTACATACTGCACAAGACGTCGTGTTTGTTAGTGTCTTAACAACTTTACCATCAACCATTGTTAGTAAGAGTTCGTGACTTATTTCGAGTTCATGCGTTCCGCAGTTAATAAATGTTGGCAACAACGACTTTATTTGGCTCTCGATATTTTGAACCACTTCTTTGGTTTTTTCAGGAGTCTCTTTACACATTTCAATCGAAATGGGTCTGCAATAACGCACTGAAGAATGAACAGGATTTTGCCAAACTAATGAGCCACCTTCTCTATCAATAATTTTTTTTAGGAACCAATGAAGTAATAAACAAATTGCCATCAGATATATTCTCAGACTCCTCAGGAAGAAATTGCTTATACTCACTTTGACCCGAGGAGCCATCACATCCCCATTTGCAAAATAGAGTGAGCTTACGCATATTTTTGTTCTCAACATTGTCAATCATTAAAATTCGTTTGGCAGTATGATCAAGTAGTTCTTGCAAAGATTTAACTTTTGCTACCGTATTCCCAATTTCAAGAGAATTTGGATAACAATTAAGTTTTTCTCTTTGAATTTTATAGTATGGTGGCATAAGTGGGCAATTATTATTGAGCATGATAATTCTTAAATGGGTATATTGACTTTTAGTTAAGTCGAGATCGAGAAATACAATCAATGCTTCTGTGCTATCCAGAGGTTTAACTTCATCATGCTTCTCTAGGGTTTTCAGTAGTTCCTGCTTCTTCGACTTCTCCATGTACCTTATTAATTCTACAAGTTTTGCTTCTTCTATTTCTCCAATTGCACGAAGTTTCTGACTGTATGCACTCTCAATATGTTGTAGGCCATTGTCTTCCAAAAGTAAAACATTTTTCCGTCTTTTCGTTGAATCAGCCGATTTTTCGTATGGCAGTAAAGGTCTTCCCCTTTTCCTTAAGAGATTAATGGATTTCATAGCGATGGGCACATTTACACAATATTCTTTATTTAACCAATTTGCGTTATTTTTAAAAAAATTCTCTTTTTGCCTTCCTGATTTTAGCCATCGGTCATTTATATGCGGTATTAAACCCTTCTGAATATGATTAATTATATATGATACATTTTCATCGTTCAAATTTCCATTCTCGCGCACAAACCGTTCAATAGATTGCACATTTCTATCACTGTTTATATAGACAAGAACCAGATCGTGTAGAGAACACTTAAAGTGCAACATTTTCAAAATTGAAGTAATAGCTCAATGAATGACATATATTATGAATGAATATTTGACAACAATTGCGTCGGCTACTATTAGGAATAATATATTGTAAAAAAAATATTTCGGAAAATACTATGTTAAACCAATTTTTTGCACACCGTTTGAAAAGGAGCAAAAAGGAGCAGCCAATTTTTTGCCACAACTTAGGTTAGGAACGTAGCTTTGAAATTATGCAAAAGTTTGAACCTAGGCAAACGGAGCTAACAACTAAAACCTTAGCTGAAGTTGTTGAATTCAAGAAACATTTACATAAATAGTATATTGCATACAGCGAATATTCGCTCTTAATTTTTTAAACAATTTGCTACTGAATCCGATTCGTTAGAATATTTCCTACACATAAATCCGCAATTTATGCTCTAAAGTATGTTACACGCCGGGTACATGTATTTTTATATGAGTGTTCAGAATTTTTATATTTTTTTAACAATCAAAAGATCTGTAAATAGGAATATTTTGGATTTTTTAATCAAATCCTCTTAGAAATCCTGTTAAGAAAAAAGTTTTAACAGATTGTTTTTCATTCCTTTTTATTATTCTTTGGCCTAAAACTGCTCATTCATTAAATGTTCCCACTAAAAACATTTCACAAGAAAAATTATTCCACTAAAGTGAAAAACATTGTTACTTGGTTGTAAAATTAAATTAATCCTTAGCAAGAATTCTTCCCGAACTGCTATAGCACAGAGAACTTTACTTTCGCCCTTGGCCCAAAACAATTTTATCGTTATTATTGTTGGAAGATAGATTACTAACCGCCTCCCCGAGCACCTTGGGCGACTTGTGAAGTTACGACGTAGCCTTTTGAAATGCATACCACTGTAGTATATACATATGTATGTACACTGAAAAAAATAGAGAAATAAAATTAAGAACGACGCATTCTTAAATTAAGTACCTCGTAATGAAAATGTACATGTTTTTTACGAAATTGTCCTTAATGTAAAGTTTTTTAAATTTGAATTAATGACTATCTAATCAAACTATGCAACGAAATTTTTGTCGCAGGGCTGTTCATAACATTTTCAGGTGTAATATGAAGTCCAAAACACGAAAAAATATATAAAAAAATTTGTAAGGAAATTTTTTTTTTTTAATTTTTTTTTTTAATTTTTCTCTAAAATTCCAATTTGCTTGGAAGGAGCCTTTAATACTAGGACCCTTTTTTTCAGTATATGCTCGATAATGATGGGATACACGTTAAATTAAAGGAAATTATGAGGACTACAAATCTTAGTAATGACAATAATTAGTAACTGTCGTTAAAACAATTAGAAAAAAATTATTATTTAAAAAAAAAAAAATTGTTTTTGCTGGTACGAAAAAGCCTCTTTTGATACCTCCCATACAAATGGACTATTTTGCACAAAAAATATTTTTATAGTACCCGTAGTACAGGGTAGCGCAGAATGAGCTATATGGTTTAAATGGTTTATAACTTTTTTATTTATGCGATTATTATAATTTTTTTTTAAATACAGTATATTATTGGGGAAATTTTTGCAATTAGCTTTGAAAAATTATATCCTGTAAGTGATGTCCATTTTCTGCTTCGCACATACGTACTCTTTTTAGCTTATTTTTCATAACTTTTCGCAAAATTTCGGAAAAATTCAATTATTTTTGTACGTTGTTCGATTCATGATTAATTCCCCAAGTCTCCTTCACAAAATGCTGAAAAAATACAAAGAAAGAAAAATAACTAAAAAAGTTATAAAGAATTCAAACCATATAGCTCATTCTGCACCACCCTGTATATTAAAAAGTGGGCGTTATTGCCACACCGCTTTTGGTACCTCCCAAGCAAAATTGCCAAAATAAAAAATATGAATAATATTTTTTTTTAATTTACCTATTTTTACAATATGGGTCATAATGTACACATTTATCCATAGTTTTTTTTTCAAAAAGACAAACAAATTTTTTCTATATTTTATGGTTTTTTTCGTGCCAGCAAAAACTATGTTTTTTCTAATTGTTTTAACGACAGTTACTAAAATTACTAAGTGAGTTTCTACGTGAAAGTGATGTTTGCAGCATTTTTAGCCCTCTAATGGTATTAAAGGTACATTCAATGAAAATTGGAATTCTAGAAAAAAAATTTCGTTTCATAAAATAATATGCGGACACAAAAAAATATTTTTTTTTTGCATAGAGTCATTAGTTTTGTGTACGCACTTCTTTAAATATACGCCTTTAAATTAAAGAAACAAAATATTATTTTTGTGACAATCTGCATTATTTTAAGGGTAACGTTTATAAACTTTTTTTGCATTTTTTTAAATTTTTTTCTAAATAGAGAACCTTTCAAGAACCGTTTTTCCCACAACCTATGTTTTCAAAGACGGTGCCTCTCATAAACTACTGAACTGATCCTTTTGAAAATTTTAACACCATTTCTTTGCATAATTTACAAGGAAATTCTGTCGAGTTTTTTAAATTTGTTAATTTTTTTTATTTAAAAATAACCAATTAATTGATTTTTTCTTACTAAATTCGCATTTTTCACTTCAAAGTGTTCCCAAAAATGTAAAAATTTTAATTTCGAAAAAAAAAAACTCGACAGCGTTACCTGGCTATAACGATTATCTAACTAAATAAATTAATTTTTTTAATTTCTGATGATTCGGTATAGAGTTATGAGGGGCATTGCAATTCAACTTTTTTTCGAGACGCTTCCCCATAATGCTGTCGTTGCAAAATTTTTTTATATTTTTTATGAAAATTTTACACAATAAACTTTGAAAGTTATACTTTAATGTACCATTGGTTTCAATGAAAAAATTTTAACCGTTTCATCAAAAAAATCATAGAAATATACCTTTTATGAAAATTTTACACAATAAACTTTGAAAGTTATACTTTATGTATATACCATTGTTTTCAATGAAAACATTTAAACCGTTTCATCAAAAAACAAAACATAAAAATATTTTTTTCACAAAATAACGTTACCGCCCCCTTAAATTAAGACATTTTAAATCTTAATTTGGTAATGTTTTAAATTTTATAATATTTTACTTGAAATAAGCACCCGTAACTTACTTCAAGTTACTCCAAAAACGTGCTTATTTTAAGAGCAAACATAATTAATTTTATTACGCAAAGTACTTGATTCTTTGAAATGCATCCTCAATTCATTCTTATTTTTATAGTAATTGTCTTTGGCTCGAAATCTTAAACTTTACGACAAATTCTTTGTTTTTTTTTGTGTATGTAATTTGATAAACAAACTTGTTTGGAATATGAATTCTTTTGAATTCTCTTGCGCCACTTGTTGGGTTTTCTTGCTGGTGTGCAAGAGCGAGCGGGAGTGTGCATGTGCGTGCGACTGCGAGTACTCGTAGTAATACAGACGAAGTAAGTAAATCTTTGCAAAGAAAAATTCCTAATTCGTTGGGGGAGTGGAAGCTTGTAATAGTAGCCTGCCGCTACAACCTAACTCTTATTGTCTGAATTGACACTCCTTCGCAGGCACAAAACACTTCCAACGTCATCTCAATAGTGCCTTTGTGCATATTAAATAGCAGGGAAATGAATTCTGCGAGCAGAGTGTGGGAGACAGCGTGTGAGCGACAGAGTGGTTGTGACTGTGAGAGAGGGCAAAAGAAGGAAAATCCAATTTAGTCAAAAGAAAAACAAAAGTGTTTTGTTTTTTCTGTTTTTTTTTGTTCTTTGCTAACTGAAACTGTTCAAATTCAAAAGTGCTCACTTTACACGTCATATTTCAAAGAGCCCTTATATGCAAACAATATGAAGCTGGCCTTATGTAGTGGTTTTACTACTATGTACTACAGTACCATTGCTTCAAATTATTCTACTAAATATTAAAAGTGACAGCAATACTACACAGGAAAAAAATTACTAACTTTTAGGACAGTAGCAATGATTTCAAGCCAATGACAAATAATCTTTAAAGTAAGAACATTCCATACTTAATATTAAGACACTTTAATAAATATTAAACCGAGTTTCCTTATATTAAGTAAACTGTTTTTAATTTAAGTAGGAAATTTACTAAATTTAAAGCCAACTTATCATTGGTTCAAAAATCACTGCCGCCGTCTTTAACATTTTGTTCAGTGTATGTAACAGCCAATGCTTAAACCGCAGCCGGTTGCGCAGAAGGATATTTCCAATAGGGAATTCTGGAAAATAACCAAGACCGACGATAAGAAATATGTCCTAACGCTTTCTCGGACTTAACCTCCACACAAAATACAAAATTCCATTTTATATATCTCTGAAATTGTTCACTTACTTTTTGAATTCCATATAAAAGTGAAGTGTAATCGTTTCTTATAACTGCCATGAGTACTGTATGAAAACACCAACACTCTTTGTAACATTGTGGCAGGCCCAGTACAAGGTTATGGTTCCCTGCCATAAATATGTTTCCTAACTGTCATATGTTGCCTGTGATGACGCTGCCGATGACTTGGCGGGGGCCTACATTACTTGCAATATGAGGTGTGTTGCTGTGTGTGGTTTTGAGGCCCTCAAAATATTTCCATGCATCAGTAATGGGTGGTTTTTGGCTTTGTGACTTTTGGTGGCTGGCCGCCCGTTTGTCTTTTGACTCATCGATGGGAGGCGAGGTTGGATTGTTCACTTCGCTTTACTTCTGTGGGATTTAGTTAGATTTTAGCAACAAAACAGAAAACCAAAAAAAAAAAAAACACTGCCTCTTCATATAAGGAAAACCGACCGACCGCCTGTCGTAACGGTAGTCTTGAGTGTGCGTGTGTGCGGCTTGACTTCTTATATAATTTGATAGCCTCTTTGGGTATTAGATATGTACTTCCAAATGGCAAATTTGCCCAAATTGGTAACGGAAACGAGCTCCTATGAACGCTTAAAGAACATTTTGTCACCGGTGTGTGAATTTGTGTTATTTTTTCCATATAACATCGATGATACAACGCTTCGCTTCGTTCTATCGCATTCGTAATGAGAACTTAAGTGTTTTCGATACTCACAAAAAGCCGCAACAGCGGCAGAGTTTATTTTATTACATATTTTGCTTTAGGAGGAGAAATTCAAATAATTTGATGGTTCGTTGTGTTAAATTTATTGCCAATTTTTATGAGGCAATCAATCCATCAGATTGCCTCCTACTCAAAGACATCATTTTTTCTTGAGTAAACCTTTTCAAATTTTCTTTTGTGTTCGGTTGATTTGGCACAATGAATCATTCAATTTGATTTTTTTTTATGTGAAACGAATTGCCAATAACAAACCAGTAAGGAAAGGCTAAAGTCGGGCGGTGTCGACTATATGATACCCTACATCACTCTAGTAAGATTTAATAATAATGAAATATCCAATGTAACTAAAAATTGTTTACACAATTTACGTTTTGTAGGACTCTGCCTCTGTAGCCAAATCGGACGAAACAATATATGGGAGCTACAACGAAATCTGATCAGATTGTTTTCAAATTCTGCAATGTTGGTCCTTGTAAAAAGAAACTCTACCATGCTAAATTTCAGAACGATTGGATGTAAACTACAGCTGCTATAGGGCTAAAGGGCAAAATCGGACGAAACATATATGTATGTATATGGGAGCTATTACTAAATCTGATTTGGAGCTAGAACTAAATTTACAACAGAAGTTATCAGCAAATTAATAGCAGAGGAGTCGGACAGCTCCTGGGTATATTTTACTAAAAATTGTGACATTTTTGATTATAAACATAATTATTTAGAACATATTAAATATCATGAGACAAACAAATTATTCTTTTGCAACAAACGTTTTCACATTTATTGATAAACTGACATTGTTTGTGACAAACGCAATAACAGTTTGCAACAAACGTTTCACATGGTTTGGTCTAAACAAGCATTGCTTGTGACAAACACAATAACCGTTTGTACTAAACGTTTCACAGGGTTTGTAATAAGTAAAGGGTCCGCCAAATAACTTTTGTCTTTTGAAAACATCGCGCAAAACATCGAGTGTAGCTTCGGCTGTGTGGCACATAGCGTCGTCCTGTTGAAACCAAATGTTGCCAATATCCTCCTCTTCAATTTTTGTGAAGAAAAATTCGTCAACATGGCCCGATAACGATCGTCATTGACTGTAACGGCCACTCCTTGCTCATTTTCGAAGGAAAAATGGCCCAATTATGCCTCTGGACCAAAATCCGCACCAAACAGTGACTCGTTTTGGGAGTATCGGCTTTTCAATGTATGCGTGCGGGTTTTCTGTGCCCAAATGCGACAATTTTGCTTGTTTACATACCCGCCAAGATCGAAATGAGCTTCATCTGAAAAGATGGCAAAATCGGCATCTTCTGTAAGTCGATCGCAGGCCCACTTCCCATCGTTGTTCAAGCGTATACACAACCATATTCGTTCAGCGGAAGGATAAAACTAATTATCTGTCAAATCAGACATGAGCTAAGTGTTACCATTCACGAAATAAGCACTAGTTGAAAAAACAAACGTTAGACACTAACCGTTTGCTGTAAACGTTTCTTTGGGTTTTGAGATAAACATAAATCGTTTGCGACAAACATAGACCACAAACGAAATTCGTTTGTCTAATTTTTCGTTTGGGAGTAAAGAATTTTTTCTTTGCATATACTTACACCCAGGAAAATAATTGGTTGGAATTCGATTGTAACAATAAAAAAATAGTACCAGCAACAAAAAGTATATTGCCTACACCGTCTGTCGGTTGTATTTATAAATAATTAGTTCAACAACAATAATAACATGGATACGATCAAATGAAAATGCTTGCAACTAAATCGATGGTTGTATCAATCGAATTAAGATTGTTTTTTTATTGACACTCGGTTCGTTGTGGTAACCGATTTTAAATTTTCATTATAGTACCATATGATCGATTTTTGGTTGTGACAACCAATGTTTTATTCTTGACAACAGAAATTTTATCAATAGACCAAAGATTATTATTGCAATGAATAATTGGTTACTACAACAGAAAAATATTAATAAATAATCGTTTATTGGTTATCCCAATCATTTCCCAAATGTATTTTGGGAAATACAACCGAAAGATTGGTTGCTGTTCTTTTGCTGATACATGACAAACAAAAAATAAAATTACTCGACATAAAAAATCTTCAACATTTTGTTCAAGAACGGTATAGGTAATCAAAAATAATCTCGTGTAGAATATGTGGTGCAAAATGTTTAACATAAATAAAACTAAAAGGAACAATCATGCAAGCACAGGGTTAAGCGATATTTGCATAAAAGTTTTGTGTTTTTTTCGTG
Source organism: Eudasyphora cyanicolor (assembly GCA_963930755.1). Lineage (NCBI taxonomy): Eukaryota > Metazoa > Arthropoda > Insecta > Diptera > Muscidae > Eudasyphora > Eudasyphora cyanicolor. The sequence goes on along the minus strand of OZ005736.1, from coordinate 157,026,431 downwards.
TACTAAAATGTGTGTCAAATATTTCCACATCTCATAATTGTGATGAATTTCTAGTATGGGATTTTTAATTTGGTTATGAATTGTTTTGTTTTTTGTTCAATAAATAAAATAAAAATTAATGAAAACTGTTTTTAATTAATTGTCGTTAGTAATGACTGAAAAATTGTCAGAACAACCAATTTTTTAAAACAGTTGGTTGTGGCAACTACAACAGATAATTTAAGCCACCATTTTCGTAGTTGGCCCAACCAAATATGATGGTTGTCAACATGGAAGCAGAAGTATACCACAACCAAAATATTGGTTGTCCTGATGGAATCGCATGATAGTAGACAGAACTACCAAAATTCGGTTGGCCAATAATTCGGTTGAGGCAACCAAACTGTATTCTGTGTGTATTTGTAGTAATATTTCTTAAATATATTTGCGAACTGACACACCAACAAAGTCTTTGTTTAAGAAGTTTTCCAAATATATTTCATTTAAATAGTTTTTTAAAACATTGCTGACTTTTACGAAGTTTTATCAGTTTAGGAAATTCTATTCCCGAATAAAAAATATAAGGACGGGAACATAGTTTTTCTTAGATCAATATCCTCCCAAACATATCATATTTGTGTGTGTCAAATATAGCGTGATCCATTTCGAGGTTCCCTACTTTTTAAAGAAAAAAAAAACACAGAAAATTCAAATTGAATGGGGAATGTTTCTTATCATTTGAAAGAACATTCTTTGGCATTTATTTTTTGAAGATTATGTCTATCAATTGTTGGCCGCGGCTACGTCTCAGATGGTCAATCCGTTGATTCCAATTTTTGGGACGATCCCTATTAAATTTGGAAGAAATCGGTTCAGATTTAGATATAGCCCCATATATATGTTACCCCCGATTTGACCTGTAAGCGCTGTAAAAACTGTATTTTATATCCGATCAGTGTGAAATTCGGCAGAAAGAGGTTTCTTATTACATGAAGGAATACTGCCAAATTTGGAGGAAATCGGTTCAGATTTAGATATAGCTCCCATATATATGTTACCCCCGATTTGACATGTAAGCGCTGTAGAGACTGTATTTTATATCCGATCAGTACGAAATTCGACAGAAGGAGGTCTTTTTACATGAATAAGTATATATGTTCCTCCTGATTTGGTATCAAACCGCTATAGAAGTTGTATTTTAATTCCGATCATTAAAATTTTCCAGAAAGATGTTTCTAACTTTAGGAACGAATATTGCTTAATTTAGCGATTATCGTTTCAGAATTAGATAATACGTTTCTACCCATTTACCAATTATTCCAAATTATTATGGCAATGACCCTTATCGCATTGTTAGGGAGGTGTAGGGTATTATATATTCGGCCCCGCCCGACTTTCTGCTTTTCCTTACTGGTTTAATATGTGTTGTATCCGTTCTCGCGATATGTTCAGCTCACGAGCAATTTTTCTACCACTTCTGCGTGGATTTCGATCAAATCTGGCATTCACTTTTCGGATAATTTCTGGTGTTGTTACCGTTTTTTTCGTCCACTTTTTGGACGCGATGCAACACTGCCAGTATCACGGTAACGCGCAATGGTACGAGAAACAAAAGATTTATTCACGTTTAAATGCTGGAGGGCTCTAACGATAGCCACTTGTGTTTTTCCACCCAAATATAAAGCAATCACACTATCACGCTTGAATTCCATCACGAATAACTTTCTTTCTGAATGCAATAGATTAAAATGCTTTTGTAAGCTTGTAAACAATAAAATGAACTGTCACTGAAATAAATCTGTCAGAGTAGCGGTTTAGAAATGATAGCAACATGAAGTTGGTTACGTTAAATTGAAGCTATTAATTTGGGCTTCCAATGTTGGAAATATCTCTTTCACTTAAAAACAGTGGTTTAGTAACAGTCATTAAACAAATTGGAAAAAGTCGATTTTTTAAAAAAAAAATAAAAATTTCCTGGGACGAGGTAAGAGAATTTCAAAAAATCTTTTTTTTTTAATTTATGTTTAAATAACGATTTTATTTGTTACTTTTATTTATATTATGTGCATTTGAATTTATTTACATGTACAAGTTTCATTAGAAGTAATTGTGAGTTCTTTGTTGACGTTTGTAGATTTCGGAATCGGTTTCTCTATTGAGGAACCAAATATAATCTCCCATCATTATTTCATCCCAGTGCCCTTGGTAACGCCGCTCGATGGACTTAATTTCTTGGTGAAACCTTTCCCCATGTTTGTCGCTTACGTCGCCAAGATTCTCAGAGAAAATGTTTAAATGAGAATGCAAGAAATGAATTTTGAGGGACATATTTACACCTGTTGGAATACATAAAGCGAAAAATAAGTAGGAAGAATACAGACATATGTGTTATATACATAGATATAAAAAATATATATCTAACCAATTTTTTCATAATTTTTTAACAAATCATTAATGATTGTTTCATGTTGCGGGCTTTTATTGGATCCAAGGAAATTTGAAACTACAAGCTTAAACGACCTCCATGCTGCAATTTCATCCGACGTCAAATAGGATTCGAAATTTACATCTTTCATCAGTTTCCTTATTTTAGGTCCATCAAAAACGCCTTCTTCGATTTTTTGAAAAGAAAGACTTTTAAATAAACTTTTTAAATATGAGAGTGAATTGCCATCTTTCCTTAAGGCTTTTACAAAATTTTTAAAGAGCCCCAGCTTAATATGCAGTGGTGGCAAAATAATGTTTTCTTTTTGGACGAGAGGTGTGTATTTTATGTTGTTTTCGCTCAATGCAATGTCTTTTTCAACCTTTTTTTAATAACAAAGATAAACAATTAAAAAGTCGCGTTTATTGTGTAGGTAAGGGAAGTTAAGTTCCTTAGTTTTTTATTCGAATTTTATTCCTAAATATAAATATGTACTTAAGTACGAGATCATTAAAACTTTTTATAATAAAATACGTAAGAGTTAAAAATTTAATCTTCGATTTTTTCAAAGAAATATATCAATTATTTCACTCTCAGCAGAAATGTGTGGCTGTTTGGTCAGTCCAGTGAATCATCAAAACAGTGACGACAGGAGAGAGCCAGAGTAAAATAGATTTTACTGAGCAACAGAGCGTAGGCCAGTGCTACCACGTAAGTGCTCTTGGCGTTAACTTTGCTGTTTTTCAGACTCCTAAAATGCCAAATTGTCTGTTATTACTTTTACTGTTACCATTTTTTACGCTTTTATATCGTTTTTTTTTGAACTGCCTTTCAAATATTTTTCGAGTTTTATTTTTTTTTTTGTGAAATTGTATAACATTTTGGGGGGACCGGGCCCTTCCTCCTGGATACGTCCCTGATCTACAGTTGTATAAAATTGTTTGTAAGGTATATCACGGACTCTATAATGTGATATGTTAACATCTGGGGCCAAAAATATTGTACTGTTTCATCCGAGATGCAAGTAGTTCTGCCTTATCTTTGGTCAGTTCCAAATCTTGCACATATATTTCTTCTATTATTCTACTAAACTCACGTCGATTTTTTTTAATTACATATTTTCCGCAGATGTAGCAGAAATTGTGGGGATCATTTACACATTGAAAAGTTCTTTGCCTTTTACTCATACTTCGAAATATAATATTTTTCAGAAAATTGACTTATCTCTTTAAGGCGCTGAGTTACACTAATTTATTAATAAGTAATTTCATTCATAAATTCCGGATTTAAGGTACATAAGTTGCAGTACCTGTAGCTGACATATAGTTAGCTTCGAACGTAGAAACCCAATCCATATAATTTTACTACCTGTATATACTACTTGGATGTCCATGCCCCTAAAAGGCGCAATGAATGGAAGCCTCATAAATAAACCAGTAAGGAAAAACAGAAAGTCGGGCGGGGCCGACTATATAATACCCTACACCTACCTACCAATGCGAAAATGGGCATTGCGACAAGAATTTGGCAGTGTTCATACATGTAATAAGCAAACTCTCTCTGCCGATTTTCGTACTGATCGGATATAAACACGGTTTCTACAGCGCTTACATGTCAAATCGGGTGTAACATATATATTGGGACTATGTTAAAATCTGAACCGATTTTTCCCGAATTTGGCAGTGTTCATACATGTAATAAGAAAACTCTCTCTGTTAACTTTCGTACTGATCGGATATAAAACATGATTTCTACAGCGCTTAAATGTTAAATCGGGTGAAACATATATATGGGGGCTATATCTAAATCTGAACCGATTTTCGCCGAATTTGGCAGTGTTTATTCATGTAATAAGAGAACTCTCTCTGTTAAATTTCGTACTGATCGGATATAAAACACGATTTCTACAGCGCTTAAACGTTAAATCGGGTGAAACATATATATGGTGGCTATATCTAAATCTGAACTGATTTTCCCCGAATTTGGCAGTGTTTATTCATGTAATAAGAGAACTCTCTCTGGCAAATTTCGTACTGATCTGATTTAAAATACAGTTCCTACAGCGCTTACATACCAAATCGGGTGAAACATATATATGGGGGCTATATCTAAATCTGATCGGATTTTCTCCGAATTTGGTAGTGTTCATTCACGTAATAATAAAACTCTCTCTGCCGAATTTCATAAAGATCGGATGTAAAATGTGGTTTCTACGGCGCTTGCATGTCAAATCGGGTGAAACATATATATGGGGACTATATCCAAATCTGAACCGATTTTAACCAGTTTCAATAGGGATCGTCCTTGGGCCAAAAAAGAGCACTATGGTAAATTTCATCACAATCGGACCATAAATACGACCTGCACTTTGATTACAAGAATACATGGACAGACGGACAGACAGACAGACGGACATGGCTAAATCGACTCATAAAGTGATTCTGAGTCGATTGGTATAATAAACAATGGGCCTATCTCTTCTCCTTTTAGGTGTTACAAACAAATGCACAAAGTCATAATACCCTGTACCATAGTGTGGTGTAGGGTATAAAAACCACAAATATTGTTGAATGACCCTCTACCTGAGCGGATCTCATACAATATTGCATATCATGTTTTATGAAGGGTTACGCACGGCCATAAAACCTCGTCCTCTCTATAATTTGATAATGTCTGACATTAATCCTCATAAAATAAAATTCAAGTGCAATGTCTCTTATATGGCGAATTCAATATAAGCAGAAACAGCATTTAAAAACGAAAAAATATGAAAGAAGATTTTTTGAATTTCCCTAACATTTACAAAATGGCTCATAACTTTTACTTCTATCCATAGATTTTCAAATAGACAGTATTTTCTTCGTTAGCATGCTTGGTTTTTTAAAATGGCCTTTTAAAAATAATTTTTTCGATTTTTTATGTTTTTTTTTGTACCAGGAAAAAGTGTTTTTTTTTAAAAAAAAATAATTTTTTTCTCATATTTTTGACGACTGTTACTAAACCAAAGATTCTACGTGAAAGAAATATTTGCAGCATATGTAGCCCTCATAATTCCCTTTAATTTGAGGCATAACACGGCTCAATCAGGCTTATACTTATTATGGTCCAAATACTGAATGTAATTTCCATGAAAGCTGGAATTTAAAAAAAAAACTTTAAAAAATAAAATTTTATCATAAAATTTTTTTTCGTGTTTGTGACACCTAATTGCACCAGAAACTGTTATCCACATCCCTTGGACAAAAATTTTGTTGCATAGTGTTATTTTAACGACTGTTACTAAACATCTGTTTCCAAGTGAAAGTGTCATTACTAACATTTATAGTCCTCATAATTCCCTTTAATTCAAAGTATAACCGTGCTCTATCGAGCACATACTTAAAATATTTTCTAAATACTAAACACCTTCCAAGAAAATAAGAATTTTAAAGAAAAATTGTTTAAAACAATACCATAAAATGTTTTTAAATATTTTTTCGTGTTTAGGACACCATATTACACCAGAAAATGTTATGCACTGCCCTTCGACAAAAACTTTGTTGCATAGTGCAACGATACATCGACGGCGACGACGATTACGACAAATACACGATTATCTAATCATTGGCTTGGAAACAAGCCAAGTGATCCATGTACCTCTTCTAAGGCGACAGCATTACCTGGCAATTCGGTTTCCTATGGCAAGCATCCGTCCTTCAAAGAGCAAGTTTTATGATCGGCGCATGGCTCGAACACAATTTCTCCATAACATTCACGTATTAAGCGAAAATAAATAAACCATTTACCTTTTAGTTTGTTACATTTTCTTAAAATATTTAAACTAATTTTCATATTCAAATGAATATTAATTCTGTTTTTTTTGTTTCTTGCATTCTTCTGTAAATGTGAATAATAATTTTTTTTATTGGAAATAAATGTTGTTTCAACGTTCTTTTTACGAAGAAAAAGTTAAACTTGATAAAGTAGGAAGTGTGCAAAAAATCCCGAAGTCCCGATTTATACCGAAAAATCCCGGAATTCTGAAATATCCCAGGGTTCCGGGATCATACTTTTCTCAATCCCGATCGACATCCCTAGTACGTGCAGAATTAAATTAGCTTTCCTTTAAATATTTATTTCATTTCACATTTCGTTTAATACAAAAACAAGACACGTGTCCTTAAATGAGTTATTGAATGTCGGCAATATACTCATTCCACACATCCATCAACATCATTAAATTTAAATATCCTTATCACTGTCACATTAGAGCATGATAATATGAATTTTCATTGGATTTTTCGGTTTCGATGGTAACAGTAAAAAAAATCAACTTTTTGCGACTTACACTATTTTTTCCCAGACATATCAACTGTCAAGATAACATTTCATGCCACAAATGACTTTAAAGGTTAGCAGACAATAAACCAAATTGAGATATTCATCTGTGATAAATGGCAATTTATTTGCTCAGCGGGATTTGTGAACAATTTAAATATCAGAAGGGAAATATTCTATGGGGAAGGAGGTTGGAGATTTTATTAATCGAGGTTGTTGGTGTGGAAAGTTTTAAATGTGCATATGTTTGCCATTATGTACATACAATATGGAATATGTTTACATAATGGCATATGTTTGCCATTATGTACATACATACATATGTTAATTACATAGTCTGTTTGAAACCTATTTATGTTTAGGGTATGCTGCAAAATTTATTATATTTCACACACACTAATATTATATTTATTTATATGAAAAACAAAGTATATTTATATTATATTATATTTACGGTCCAGAGAAACGCCGGGTTACAAAGACCATGTGACCAGATGTTTGCAGCGACAGACCAGAACCTCTGTTGGGAATCGGACCGACGCACTGTGGTTCAGAATTTAATTTTTCTGGCTAAAAACCAAATTTTTTGTCATCGGCGATTTCTAAAATTTTAATGCCATTCAATAGACTAGGGTAGCCAAAAAATTAGATATAAATAAAGGATCCGCCAAATAACTTTTTTTTTTTAAATCATCGCGCAAAACATCGAGTGTAGCTTCGACTGTGTTGCACGTAGCGCCGTCCTGTTGAAACCAAATGTTGTCAATATCCTCCTCTTCAATTTTTGTGAACAAAAATTCGTTCAACATGGCCCGATAACGATCGCCATTGACTGTAACGGCCACTCCTTGCTCATGGCCCAATTATGCCTCTGAACCAAAATCCGCACCAAACAGTGACTCGTTTTGGGTGTATGGGCTTTTTAATGTATGCGTGCGGTTTTTCTGTGCCCCAAATGCGACAATTTTGCTTGTTTACATACCCGCCAAGATCAAAATGAGCTTCATCTGAAACGATGATTTTTTTTTGGCAAAATCGGCATTTTCTGTAAGTCGATCGCAGCGCAGATTCCCAGCGTTGTTCAAGCGTATACACAACCATATTCGTTCAGCGGAAGGATAAAACTAAAAATTGTCATTTCTCGCAAACTATTATCGATAGAGGGTTAATTTTTTTGTTACGTAGGTAGGATAGTACTCTTTGAGAAATTGCCAAAAGTATTACTGTACTGCTTACACATGGTTTGTTATAACATATTTCCAAAGGTACTATATTTTTGTCAAATTGGAATTTTAGTGGAATGAAACTTTTTAGCATCAAGAGACTTCAAGAAGATTTTGGTCCAGGAAGAAAGCTGAAAGTGTCCTCTTTAAGCCTATATACGAGGGTTGCTATATATATTTCTGGCCTAGGCAACACCAAGTGTTGCCTGGCGTCATCTGACATTTCCATTGGAAAGTTTGAAATTTTTTAACTTAAACGTACTCAGAACGTTTTGACGTACGACCATAATTTGTGTTGTTTACAGTGACTTGAAAACATCAATTTGGCAAAAAATTGAATTAACTAGTGATCTTCGTGCGATCATTTTTCACAACTTTCGACGTGGATTATCACGACAAGAGTGCATCGATGAACTTAAATCTTTGTATGGCGATGAAGCACCATCCTATAGCACTGTGAAAAACTGGTTTAATGAATTCAATCGTGGCCGACGCTCGCTCAACGACGAAGGTCGTGAAGGTCTTCCAAAAACGGCCGTGGTGCCAGAGAACATTGATGCCGTGCCTGAACTGATAATGCAAGAACGTCATGTGACATACCGTGAGATAGAGGCATCCTTGGTCATTTTTTCCACCAGCATACATTCAATATTGCATGAACACCTGGCCATAAAAAAGGTTTGTACTCGTTGGATCACGCACAATTTGACAATCGCTCAAAAAAGGCTCGTGTCGATTGGTGCAAAGAAGTTTTGAAAAAATACGATCGCGGTGCTTCAAAAGATGTTTATAAGATCGTCACAGGTGACGAATCTTGAAACTAAACAGCAATCGACCGTGTGGGTCTTCGAAGACGAGCCAAATCCAACGAAAGTTGTTCGTGAAAGAAGCACTTCGAAGCAAATGGTCGCCTGTTTCTTCCGCAAAACTGGTCATGTGGCGACTGCTCCGTTTGAGCAACGTAGGACGGCCAATTCTGAGTGGTACACCACAATTTGTTTGCCTGAAGTCTTCGGAGGAATTCGAAAAACGAACAAGAGAAGACGAATCATTGGGCACCATGACAATGCGAGCTCTCACACATCGGCTCAAACCAGCGCCTTTTTGACCGGCCAAAACGTCGAATTGATGGGTCATCCGCGTACACTCACATCAAGAAGAAACTGCTTGGTCAACGTTTTTCGACGCCTGAATCAGCTGTCGAAGCGTTCAAAACCCATGTTTTGGAGGTGAAATTTCAGCACACTGTAACCAAAACAATTCGCGCTCAAATGACAAAGCGGTCTGAGTGAAGTTATGCTAAAAAATGTTAAACTTTCCAATGGAAATGTCAGATGGCGCCAGGCAACACTTAGTGCATTTGTACCTGCCCCGACCAGCCTGTAGAACACTTGTTTAATTTTAATGAAATTATTCGGGAAAAAATTGATTGTTCTTTTTATTTTACCTGTTCATATGACTATGTTGTAGGCAGGGCTGTGGAGTCGGAGTCTGGGAAATTTGCCCGGAGTCGAAAAATTATGGTCGACTCCGAGATGGATTGTGCAAAATGTACCATTTATGTGATAGAACTTTTGCACTCAAAAATGTTTGGGAAAACAATTTTGATACAAACGTAGGAAAAAATATTCGAAGCTTTTTAACCTTTTTTGTATGTTACTAATATCTACAAAGTTTACCAAACTATCGAGTTTTTTTATGTAAAACAGTTTTAGGAAAGCTCTGATTATATTTAGCTAACAAAATAATTATTTTTGCAAGACTATTCGATATTATTAAGCGAGTACAAAACAATTAAGGAAATGTCGGTCGAAACCAACTACTGTGCAACACTTTGATAGAGCAGAATAAGCTTAGATATTGTAAATACAAATGTGAGATAATTAGCTTATAAATCTGAATCTAAACAGAATTTTCGATAGAAACATTTATACATGGGGACAATTTTGATCAAAACCGATCTTGACCAATTCCAATAGGTTTAATCCCTGGTGTGATAAAGTCCTTATTGCCAAATTTTAGCAGGATCGTAGTGAAATTTCGACCTGTACTTAACGAACAACTTAAGATGGACAGACGGACAGCTAGTGATTCTGAGTAGAACGGTATATGTTAAGGTGGGTCTAGCTGCAGTATTTATTACAAATCTGCGAAAAAAAACTAATTTATAACCTCCTGTAACATAGTGTGGTGTAGGGTATAATAACTAACGAATGAACAGGTTGCTTGAAGCGAAAATAATTTAAAACAAGTAAGAAAGTTTCAGTCGGGTAAACCGACTAAGGTATACCCTCACTTTGTGAGTAATGTAATATTGAATATTACTCGAATTATTCTGTCAATTTGTGTGGGAGTTACCAGAAGGGGTTTATATAATACACCTTTTTTTCGCTGAACATTAGATACTTTAAATTCATTGCACTGTGCCGACTTATAAGCATTTATGTGCACTGGTATAAACGTTATGAGACATTAAATTGTGGTATGATTTGGGAATTTTGTGTGGGAGGTACAAAAAGGGGCGTGGCAATAACGCCCATTTTTCACAGGGCTATAGGCACTATAAAAACATTACACTGTAAAAAATTTCAAGTATTTTTATACACTGGTTTTAATGTTATAAGCTGTTAACTTTTGGTGCAAAAAGGTACCTTTGTGTGGGAGGTACCAAAAGGGGCGTGGCAACAACACCCATTTTTTCCCTGGACTGTAGGCAATATAAAAGCATAATACTGTACAAAATTTCAAGTATTTTTATACACTGTTATTAATGTTATAAGCTGTTAACTTTTGGTGCAAAATGGTGCATTTGTGTGGGAGGTACCAAAAGGGACGTGGCGACTTCGCCCATTTTTCTCGAGTTGATAACGACTAATAATCTAATACTTTGTGTGGAATTTCAAAAGATTCGAATAAGTAGTATAGCAGTTATTAAAGAATCAATATTTCACAACATTTTAACCCTTTGTGGGGGAGGTACTAGAAGGAGTGAACCCATATGGCCCATCTTCGAACTTAGCCGGAGATAGAAAAAAATATTACCACATACCAAATTTGAGGTCAATCGGTTACTCCTTTCGAGAGTTATCGTGCGCACCAGCCAGCAGACAGACAGACAGACAGACAGACAGACAGACGGACGGACATTGCTCATTCGACTTAAAATGACCCAAAACGGATTTCCTCCGAACATACTTGGGGTCTTAGGTCACTCCTTCGACGTGTTACACTTTTTTCCGTAGCAAATGATATATACCCTCGTCACACTAAAGTGAGGGTATAAAAAATGGACTTAGCGCACGAAAAGTTGCAATTGGAGAACGATTATTTTCATAATAAAACTGAATAATTTGTAAACGTTTTTCTTGCGTATATCTCTCCATGATGAAATTGTAAACACTACTGAATACAATGAAAAACAAATGACAGATCATGACATTTTGCAAATGGCCGAAACATCACTTCAAAATCATATTATCCCTATTGCAAAACGCATTACTTCTTGACGCTCTAGAGAACGAATTTTTAACAGCTTATGATGAAATTTAGGCATATATAGTTCATATTACATAAAACCGTCCGTAGTAAATATGATTCATATCGGTCCATGTTTTAATATATAATTAATTGACTCTACAGTTTATTTTGTCCAGTATCGTTCCTTTTGATTTGTTAAAATAGGACCAAAAATTACAGTTATGTGGGGGAGCAGAGGGTTAATATGTTCCCCAAAAATATAGGCCTTAATATTCTCCATAAAATTGCTGATGATAGCATACACCGAAAAATATTTTTGTTACAAAATAGTGAAATACTAAAATTTTTAACGTACAATGTTGTCTTTTTGAGCTATTTAGGGTGCCTAGACATGATAAGATTGTATCGATATGTTCACAAAATTTGTTCAGATTTACCGTGGCTACCTACAATTTTGATAAATATTGTTAGTGGAAAATTACGATTCACTATAAGCTATGCTGAAAAAAAATATTTTTTTCCTTCATTTTTTTTTTTTTAAATTCGGAAAAACTTTATTTTCGCATAAAAAGTTAACAAACTTTATTCAGCATATTCTTAGCTACATTATTGCCAAATATAGTTAAGCGGTATCACCAAGTTTGAATTAGTTGTTGGACAAAAGCTGATGACATCTTTTTCGAGCGGCCCACTGATTTTTAGAAACTTTTGAGGTCCATAAAAAAACTGGTCACCAATTTCGCCAAACTGAGTACAGGAGAATACTACCCTTTGGTAATAGAATCGAACCTATACTGTCAAGTCCGTGTATTTTTCAAAAAGTGTCCATTTGTTGCATAGAGTAGTAGACCAAATTAATGTTATCCTTCGCTCTATTCGCCAGAACAATTTATGTGGAGCGTTATCTCTTGACGTGACATTGTAGGAGCTAATTCAGTTTTCCACCACTGCCATTTCCACTCTCTCCCTGGACGTGCGTTCATACGATTGTTTTCCATGAAATTGTGTGTGTTTTTTGTCTTCGTCCTCGAAAATTGAGTCAACCAAATGTAATTCACCAAAGCTAAAAAAAAAGATTTTCTTATACATTGCCAGTGCAGAAGGATTCAACCCTGAAATTGCATTGTTATGTAGGACGAATGAATGTGACCTTTTCCGGCGCAAAGTGCATCTATGCGCAGCAATGGTACAATTGTAAGTGGGTGTTGTGCGAACGCATCTGTTCGAAGAAAAAAGAATAAGTATTACTTGAGGTCTTAACTTCTCCTCCCCTCCCCAGCAACCCTTTTGAATTTCATGTTCCTTTTAAAACTTAGCTTGAAAAATGTCTTGAAGGATAATGCTTTGCAGCAATTTCTCATCCAAGCTTTTTTAAACGGAGCACAGTGGACGGGAATTTCGGTGAAAATAAATCAGTAAAGGGTCAGAATTTTAATATGAACCTAGGAATTTTATTTTTGACTAAACTAAAATATATTTTGAAAGAAAAAACTCCAAAATTTTATGGGGATTTGAAATTTTCAAAATAGAAAAAAAGGATTTTTGGGTTTTACGAATGTTTTAATTGCTCTTAAATGGCTGAAGCGATTTTTACAAAGTTTACGTTGTATAGAAGTGAACATAAAGGGCCATTTTTTGTTTTTATATTCTTTTAAAAATGTATAACTTATATGTTTTTAAATTCTTTTAAATTTTCTCCTTTAATTTTTCAATATTTGCAAAAGTTATGGACGAACTACAAAGGTAGGTTTGGCAATTTTGGAAATTTTCTTCGGTTTCTTCACATACAAGTTTGAACATCCTTTGTATGAAATTTTACACGCAGTGTTTTGCAGAAACAGAAGAAAAACGTCAAAAATTCCCAGACCTGTTTAGTTGTTCGTTCGCCCATAACTTTTTTATACCCTACACCACACTGTGGTACAGGGTATTATAAGTTTGTTTCACGGCAGATGTTTGTAACACCTGAAAATAACACAGCTAGACCCACCTTAAAGTATACCGATCGACTTAGAATCACTAGCTGAGTCGATTTAACGATGTCTGTCCGTCCGTCCGTCCGTCCGTCTGTCCATGTAAAGTTGAGCTACATCACTAAACACAATTGTTTGATTTGACTTCGGGAACAGATTTATTTTTTTCGATTATTCTTTTTCCACAATTTGGAATCGTTGTTCCTGTGTTAAACGATTCATGATAGCTTGCCAAACCTTAGCGAACAGAAATTTCAACACAGTTTGACATAATCAGCTGTCAAACCATAGTTACCGATATCGAAAGTTCTCATGCAGCTAAAAAAACACTCAAAACAGTGCAAAATATGCAAAATTTGTCGAGCCACTTCTAGTACCATGCACACAAATTGACAGATTCATTCGAACAAAACAATCCCATAACTTGTGCAGCAACTGTTTTCATATTTTTATTTTAGAGAAAGTAAATATGAACATTTTTTTCAACGTTCTGGCATCTCCCACCCGAGCTTACATTACTCACAAGTGTTTACTCGACCGAAGCTTTCCTATTTTGTTTTTATAACCTCTGATAGCACTGTGCAATACTGAAAAAAATACACGGACTTGATAATATAGGTTCGATTCTAGTATCTACTATCTTCTAAAGGGTAGTATAACCCTATACTCAGTTTAATGAAATCGTTTTTTTATGGGCCTCAAAAGTTTCTGAAAATCAGTGGGACCCTCGAAAAAAGTGCTTTTGCCCAACAACAAATTCAGACTTGGTTTTTTATAATTTGTAAAAATAGGGCCAAAAATTACTGCTATGTGGAGAAGCTAGAGGGTTAAAATGTTCCCCAAAAATATTGGCCTTAATATTCTCTATAAGTAAAAAATTGCTGAACATACCCTACACCAAAAAATAATGTAGTTACAAAATAGCGAAATACTAAAATTTTGTATGTACAATGTGGCCTTTTTGAGCTATTTATGTTGCCTAGACACGTTCAGATTGTATTGATATGTTCACAAAAATTTTTCAGATTTACCATGGCTACATTTTTGCCAAATATTGTTAGTTTACGAGTTCTTGTAAGTGCTGAAAAAAGTAAAAAAAATTTTTCTTCACTTTTTCAAAAATAAACTGCGGGAAAAAAGTTAACAAACTTTATTCAGCATATTCTTAGCTACATTTTGGACAAAAGCTGATGACATCTTTTTCGAGCGGCCCACTGATTTTCAGAAACTTTTGAGGTCCATAAAAATCTGGTCAACAATTTCGCCAAACTGAGTACAGGTGTATACTACCCTTTGGTAATAGAATCGAACCTATACTGTCAAGTCCGTGTATTTTTCAAAAAGTGTCCATTTGTTGCATAGTGAAGTAGACCAAATTAATGTTATCCTTCGCTCTATTCCCCAGAACAATTTATGTGGAGCGTTATCTCTTGACGTGACATTGTAGGAGCTAATTCAGTTTTCCACCACTGCCATTTCCACTCTCTCTCTGGACGTGCGTTCATACGATTGTTTTCCATGAAATTGTGTGTGTTTTTTGTCTTCGTCCTCGAAAATTGAGTCAACCAAATGTAATTCACCAAAGCTAAAAAAAAGATTTTCTTATACATTGCCAGTGCAGAAGGATTCAACCCTGAAATTGCATTGTTATGTAGGACGAATGAATGTGACCTTTTCCGGCGCAAAGTGCATCTATGCGCAGCAATGGTACAATTGTAAGTGGGTGTTGTGCGAACGCATCTGTTCGAAGAAAAAAGAATAAGTATTACTTGAGGTCTTAACTTCTCCTCCCCTCCCCAGCAACCCTTTTGAATTTCATGTTCCTTTTAAAACTTAGCTTGAAAAATGACTTGAAGGATAATGCTTTGCAGCAATTTCTCATCCAAGCTTTTTTAAACGGAGCACAGTGGACGGGAATTTCGGCGAAAATAAATCTGTAAAAGGTCAGATTTTTTAATATTAACCAAGGAATTTTATTATACCCTCACTTTAGTGTGACGAGGGTATATATCATTTGCTACGAAAAAAAAGTGTAACACATCGAAGGAGTGATCTAAGACCCTAAGTATGTTCGGCGGATATTCGTTTTGGGTCATTTTAAGTCGAATGAGCAATGTCCGTCCGTCTGTCTGTCTGTCTGTCTGCCTGTGTGTCTGTCTGTCTGCTGGCTGGTGCGCACGATAACTCTCGAAAAGAGTAACCGATTGACTTCAAATTTGGTACGTGGTAATATTTTTTTCTATCTCCGGCTAAGTTCGAAGATGGGCCATATTGGTCCACTCCTTCTAGTACCTCCCCAACAAAGTGTTAAAATGTTGTGAAATATTGAATCTTTAATAACTGCTATACTACTTATTCGAATCTTCTGAAATTCCACACATAGCATTAGTTTATTAGTCGCTATCAACTCGAGAAAAATGGGCCATTTTGCTACGCCCATTTTGGTACCTCCCACACAAATGCACCATTTTGCACCAAAAGTTAACAGCTTATAACATTAATACCAGTGCATAAAAATACTTGAAATTTTGTACAGTGTAATGCTTTTATAGTGTCTTTTGCACTGTGAAAAATGGGTGCTATTGCCACGCCCCTTTTTGTACCTCCCATACAAAGGTACCATTTTGCACAAAAAGTTAAGAGCTCACAGCATGAGTACCAATGCACGAAAATGCAACAACATGTTGCACAGTGTAACGCTTTCGAAGTTCCTATAGCCCTGTAAAAAATTGGTGATAAACCAAGTCCCTTTTTGTACCTCCCACACAAAATGGCCAAATCATACCAAATTTAATATCTCATAACGTTAATATACCACTGCAAAAAATGCTTATAATTCGGCGCAGTGCAATGTATTTAAAGAATCTACTATTCAGAGAAAAATAGGTGTATTTGTTAAAAACATTCTGGTACCTCCCATACAAATTGACAGAATAATTCGTTTAATATTCCATATTACATTACTCACAAAGTGAGGGTATACCTTAGTCGGTTTACCCGACTGAAACTTTCTTACTTGTTTTTGACTAAACTAAACTAAAATATATTTTGAAAGAAAAAACTCCAAAATTTTATGGGGATTTGAAATTTTAAAAATAGAAAAAAAGGATTTTTGGGTTTTACGAAAGTTTTAATTGCTCTTAAATGGCTGAACCGATTTTTACAAAGTTTACGTTGTATAAAAGTGAACATTTTTTGTTTTTATATTCTTTTAAAAATGTATAACTTATTTGTTTTGAAATTCTTTTAAATGTTCTCTTTAATTTTTCAATATTTGCAAAAGTTATGGACGAACTACAAAGGTAGGTTTGGCAATTTTGGAAATTTTCTTCGGTTTCTTCACATATAAGTTTGAACATCCTTTGTATGAAATTTTACACGCAGTGTTTTACAGAAACAGAAGAAAAACGTCAAAAATTCCCAGACCTGTTTAGTTGTTCGTTCGCCCATAACTTTTTTTTTAAATTAAATTTGAGTCGGAATTTTTAATATTAACCTATGAAATTTATTTGTTACTAAAAACCTTATAAAAAGTTGCAAAACGGAAAACATCTTATCTTTCCATTTTGCAACTTTTTACCGCTATAATTTATTTTTTGAAAAATATTTTTCTAAATTTTTTGAGGATTTGAAATTTTAAAAAAATTGAAAAATGTTCATTTTTGGATTTTACGAAAATTGTAATTGCTCTTGCGGCTGAGACAATTTTTACAATGTTGACGTCGTTTGAAAGAGAACATAACGGGAAATTTTTTTTTGAAAATATTTAAATTTTTTCTTTAAAACTAGAACGCCTTCGATATTTTCCAAATTTACACAGGAAGTGCACCAGACTCTCACAAATCCAAGACAGTAAGTGCAATTTTGGGGACCCAGTATTTGTAAAAGTTGACACCCGAGCAATATTTCAGCTCTCGTTAAGAGCTATCTTTTTGCCATTGACCGATTGTGGCTACGTGCCACACAGCAAATGAAACAATTGAATTGTTGCGAGAAAAGTTTAGTGATTCAAAAGTATTTCAAGAAATTGTGTTATTGAATGGCCTCCAAGAAGCTGTGATTTAACACCATTAGACAATTTATTGTGGGGTTATTTGAGATCATTGGTCTTTCGACATAAACCAGACTCTCTTCAAGCTTTACAAGTCAATATTGAACGTGCCATTCATGACATACGACTTGATTTAGTGGAAAAAGTGCTCGAAAATTGGGTTCATCGAATTCGTTCCTGCAGCATAAGTCGTCGAGGTCATTTGAATGATGTTTTATTTAGAACTTAATTGCATCGATAGTTCTTCACATTAAATAAAAAACTTTTGAATTTCCTTAACAATAAGTATGTTTTTTTTTTCAAAGAAATCATATCACTCTTATTGGAAAACCCTGCATATTGTCCCAAACATATTCGGCTTGACATTTTCATATACATGTTTAGGGTATACTCTAAACATAAAATATTTGGTGAACACAAACATTATGTATTTCGGAAGATGTTGTTCTACACAAATCTTTGCTTACATCCCAATATGTTTTTATGTGGGACTATTATTTCCGAAACAAATATTTATTTGCATTAACGTATTCAGAAAATACCTAAATTGTATTACATTTTTCAATAAGCCAAAGTTAAATTTTTAGACATTTTGAATGTTCATAACATGGTGCCCTAAACACAAAAAACATGTTTATGGTAAATTTCTTTTTTTTAACAAATTTTTCTTTATAATTCCAATTTTCTTGGAAGTTGTCTTTAATATGTGGAACATATTTTTTGAAATATGTACACGCTGAAAAAAAAAACGCTTCTGTAGTATATTGTCCCAAACATATTCGTCTTGAAACATATATATGTTTGGGGTAGACTCTAAGCATGTAATATTTGGTACACACAAAAATTGTGTATTTGGGAAGATGTTGTTCTAAACAAATATTTGTTTACATTCCAATATGTTTTTATTTGGGACTATTATTTCCGAAACAAATATTTATTTGCATTTAAGTATTCATAAAATACATAAATTGTGTCAAAGTTGTCAGTAATTCAAAGTTAAATTTTTAGAATCTTTTAATGTTCGTAAAAAATAAAAATTGAAATCATATAATCTTGGATCAATATAAAGTACTTAGAGGATTGACAACTAATGATGGCTTGGAATACTCAGAAATTTGAAATGATTGATTTAAAACAGAAGGTAATGCTGCATATGGTATCATAACTGGGAGGTACAATTCGAAACCCAAGAAAAATTGAAACTGAAATATGAAAAACTCAGCAAAAGTTTTGGAAATATTTTTTAAATAAAATATATTTGGAAAAATTCCTAAATAATAATTTTATTTGTATTTAAACACATATTTTATTTGAGAAACTTAGTTTGCAAATATAATTTGTTGTAATATATTAATATATGCGTTCCAAATACATTTTATTGATTTTCAAATAAAATTTATTTGCTAAGAAATATATAATATTTAAAAATTTGTGTTCCAAATATATTTTCTTTCGATTCAAACATTGCCCCGCGATTTCGCCCCGTGTATATGCTGGATAACGCCGGGACTTCAAATTAATGAATACTATGAGGACTACAAATGTTAGAAATGACACTTTCATGTGGAAACAGAATTTTAGTAAACGTTGTCAAAACAATTAGAAAAAAATTGATATTTTTTCCAAAAAATTACAACCATTACAAATGGAAAAAAGTCGCCAAAATTCGTTTGCTTCATATTTATACCCTACATCACACTGTGGTACAGGGTATTATGACTTTGTGCATTTGTTTGTAACGCCCAAAAAGAGAAGAAATAGAACCATAGTTTATTATACCGATCGTCATGGAATCAATTTTTGAGTCGATGTAGCCATGTCTGTCTGTCTGTCTGTCCATGTATTCTTGTAATCAAAGTGCAGGTCGTATTTATAGTCCGATTGTGATGAAATATGTTACCCATATACATATATGTTACCCACGATTTGACATGTAGAAACTGTATTTTATATCAGATCAGTACGAAATTTGGCAGAGAGAGTTCCCTTATTACATGAATGAACACTGCTAATTTCGGCGAAAATCGGTTCAGATTTAGATATAGTCCCCATATATAAGTTTCACCCGATTTGACATGTTAGCGCTATAGAAACCGTATTTCATATCAGATCAGTACGAAATTTGGCAGAGAGAGTTCCCTTATTACATGAATGAACACTGCTAATTTCGGCGAAAATCGGTTCAGATTTAGATATAGTCCCCATATATATGTTTCACCCGATTTGACATGTTAGCGCTATAGAAACCGTATTTTATATCCGATCTGTATGAAATTGGGCAGAGAGAGTTTTCTTGTTACGTGAATGAACACTACCAAATTCGGAGAAAATCCGTTCAGATTTAGATATAGCCCTCATCTATACGTTACCCCCGATTTGACATGTAAGCTCTGTAAAATCTGTATTTTATATCCGATCAGTACGAAAATCGGCAGAAAGAGGTTTCCTATTATATGAATGAACAATTTTAAATTTGGATGAAATCGGTTCAGATTTAGATATAGCCCCCATATATACTTAACCCCCGATTTGACATGTATGCGCTGTAGAGACTGTATTTTATATCCGATCAGTACGAAATTCGACAGAAAGAGGTCTTTTTACATGAATGAGTATTCAGGGAAAATCGGTTCAGATTTATATATAACCTCCATATATATGTTCCTCCTGATTTGGTATCAAATCGCTATAGAAGTTGTACTTTACTTCTGATAATTAAAAATTTCCAGAAAGATGTTTCCCAATTTAGGAACGAATATTGCTTAATTTTGCGATTATCGTTTCAGAATTAGATAATATGTTCCTACCCATTTACCAATTATTCCAAATTCTTATCGCAGTGACCTTTATCGCATTGTTAGGGAGGTGTAGGGTATTATATAGTCAGCACCGCCCGACTTTCTGCCATTCCTTACTGGTTTAAAAGCTAGCATCCTAACCAAGAAAACAATGTCTATTTGAAAAAAATCTATGCATAAATGCAGAAATTATAGCACTTTTGGTAGAAATAAGAGAATTTCAACAAAATTCTGTTCTTATTGTGAACAAGGGTATATATCAGATGTTGTCATACCTTTAGGGCCTGTTTCTGTAACTTTTTTTCGTTCGTCTACTGCGAACGATCAAAAATCACTCAGTTATTCCGAGAAATCTATAAATCACGAATAATAAACGAAGTTTAAGATGCCCACTGTGTAGAGTGGACTCCACTTCATAAAGTGTATTGCAAAATAGTTGAAAGCAATGACGTCTTCATAACAAAATTTTGATGCTTTTGACGGCAGAATCCTAAAATATCTAATATGTATAGCCCTATCAATAGCCATTTGTTTACTATTTGACAATAGATAGTTTGGCGTTTAGTTGCAATATACATTTTTAATTTGAATTGCGTTCAACATTTTTTATTTTCAATATAAATTTAAATTCGAACAAAAGCAGCTATAATTACAAATTTCACTAAACATAGACAATTTACGAAGAAAAAAGGCAATATTTCAGAACTTTGCGTATAATGGATTATGTATATTGAAATTTTTTTTGTTTGTAGAACATATTAGCAATATGAAGAACATATCGTAAAACAAAAATTTGCTGAAGCTCAAATAATGTGACAATAAAACAGTTTTTTTTGCTCTCCTGAAAAATTGTTTTTTTTTATTTAGTCACAAATGGATATAAGCCATCGATATGTATTACAGCAAGTAAGAAATTTCAGTCGGGTAAACCAACTAAGATATACCCTGACGTTGTGAGCAATGTAAATTTGCCCGGTATATTCACTAATATTACACAGTACAGCACATGATTTCGGGACTCAATTCTGAGAAGTGGACGTGAAAGTAGCCCCACGAATAAGAACTTCTGCACCATTCGTTTAGTCAAGGTGGCTCAATCAATAATTTGTTGTTGTTGTTGTAGCAGTATATGTGTTTGTTATCCATTAGTTGTTTTCATTCGCCTTGTATACTGGGTTCTGCTGTATATGTTTCCAGGCCGAGGAAGATGGCTGCTTCCACTGGTTGGGTCCAACGAGACCTGGGAACAAGTTGAGTAGGTTTGGCAGGGCAGTTAAAGAGGTGTCGTGTGGTCCCTGGTTACAGGCGGGACATATCGAGCCCTAACCGCCAAAAAGACGTAAGCGCCACCATGATTTACTTTTAATTTTTTGAGGGAAATCGTTTACTTATGGCAAATGGCATCACTTGTCCAAAATTTATAGCTGTAAAATGTACCGTTATATTAAATTTCACAGTTATATAAACAGATGTATGCATTACATATGCATTTTAACCAAAAATAATCGCAAAAGAAACCTTCTCTAAATTTTTGTGAGTGGCGCTTACGTCTTTTTGGCCGTTATGGCTCGATATGTTCGACGTGGTGCCATCAATCCTTGCCCAGTAAGAATTGAGGCTGCTACACCAGCCAGATCTTAATTGGGCCAAAAGTACTCTTGTATGTAGTGGTAATTCCTCTTCCTCTGAGGCCACTGATGGAGGGTGGTCTCCTAGTACGACATTGACTCTTTACTTATTCACGGCTTCAGCGACTGCGTCAGAGTGTATGTCAGCCAGACCTGCCTTGTAAGCGCTTTGATCTAGAGGTTCTCTCTTCTAGCGTTGGACCTCGCGCTCTAGATCATGAAGGTCTTTCCTGATCTGCCTGGGAGGTGGGCGGCTATCCACTAGATGGTGATTGGGATGGCTGGGAGGGTAGCAACCAAGCAGATACTGCTTCGACAGCAAAAAATTGTGTCGTCGCACGGTTATGATCTTCGTCTCCTCATGTAAGTGGTCCACAGAAGACTTGAGGAGGCACCCTGTCGCAGTTCTCAGGGCGGCATTTTGGCAGGTCTGTATATTCTTCCACTGCGTCTCGCTCACATTCGGTGACTACACTGGTGCTGCATAGTTTACCATTACTCAGTACTACGTGTTTTATTAATAATTTGTACCATTTGTTTTATTAATAATTTATACAGTAGGGTATAATAAAGCTGGATCAATTTCAAAAAATGTTGGTTGGTGGACTATTTCTGGGACTTTTCCATATAACAAAAAAATCGAAAATCAAATTTACGTAGCTAGCGAAAATTTAAAAAAAAACCCTTTTTTTCAACAAACCCCGTTGTGTTGAGAAATACAAAAGGTACATACATACCTGATTTTAAAATATCTATATTCCCGCGGTAACCCACCCCGTAGGTATGCCCTTATATGGAATAGAAGGCCAAACTTAAGCTCGGCAATACCCCTTCCAAAAGTGTGCGAAATTTCACTGCAATAAACACAGATTTATTTCAAAATGTCCCCCACAGTGAGAATTCTGGTGCTGCTCTGCTCCTCTTGGTGATGTTTTATGTTTGTATGAGCATGTTTACATTTTCATATTTCGTTTCGTTCTTTACCTCTTTCCCAGTTCTGTGTTGTTAGCTTTACTTTACTTCCGGACTTTTAGAGCATTCCTCGTTTGGTGTGGAGATTGTGGTTTCCTTTTATTCTTTCGCCTCTCATGTTTGCCCTCATGATGCTAAAATGCATTTCATGCTCTCTGCGGTGTACCTCCAACTTTTACAACTTTGCCATTATGTCGGGCGAATATTTCCATAATAAATGGTCTTTAATGGCGCAAATGAAAATGTTTACTATCCATTATATGGGACAACCCGCGTCCGCTATATATTTCCCAGCTCCAACACCGGCAGATTGCTATCACGAACCGCCATTTTAAAAGTTGAAGGTTAAATGGTGATAGATGACATATAATTTATTACCACTCCCAACATGTTTATCATATACATGTTCGCCATTCTGATCAGAATAATGTGAAACAAGAAAATTGGAAAATTCATATTTTAATATGAATTTTCTTTTCTTGTCGTTTTTATACCCTCACTTTAGTGTGACGAGGGTATATATCATTTGCTACGAAAAAAAGTGTAACACATCGAAGGAGTGATCTAAGTCCCTAAGTATGTTCGGCGGATATTCGTTTTGGGTCATTTTAAGACGAATGAGCAATGTCCGTCCGTCTGTCTGCTGGCTGGTGCGTGCGCACGATAACTCTCGAAAGGAGTAACCGATTGACTTCAAATTTCGTATGTGGTAATATTTTTTTTTCTATCTCCGGCTTAGTTTGAAGATGGGCCATATTGGTCCACTCCTTCTGGTACCTCCCCCACAAAGGGTTAAAATGTTGTGAAATATTGATTCTTTAATATCTGCTATTATACGTATTCGAATCTTCTTAAATTCGACACATAGTATTAGTTTGTTAGTCGCTATCGACTCGAGGAAAATGGGCGAAATTGCCACGCCCCTTTTGGTACCTCCCACACAAATGCACCATTTTGCACTAAAAGTTAAAAGCTTATAACATTAATACCAGTGTTTAGAAATACTTGAAATTTTGTAAAGTGTAATGCTTTTATAGTGCCTACAGTCCAGTGAAAAATGGGCGTTATTGCCGAGCCCCTTTTAGTACCTCCCACACAAATGCACCATTTTGCACCAAAAGTTAACAGCTTATAACATTAATACCAGTGTATAAAAATACTTGAAATTTTGTACAGAGTAATGTTTTTATAGTGCCTACAGTCCATTGTAAAATGGGCGTTATTGTCACGCCCCTTTTGGTACCACTCCCACAAAGGTACCATTTTGCACCAAAAGTTAACAGTTTATAACATTAATATCAGTGTATACAATTACTTGAAATTTTGTACAGTGTAATGCTTTTATAATGCGTATAGTCCAGTGAAAAATGAGCGTTATCACCACGCCTCTTTTTGTACCTCCCACACAAAATGGCCAAATTATACCACAATTTAATATCTCAACGACAATATACCAGTCCATATAAACGGTTACAATTCGGCACAGTGCAATGTATTTAAAGTATCTACTGTTCAGCGAAATATAGGTGTATTTCTTAAACCCCTTCTGGTACCTCCAACAAAAATTTACAGAATAATTTGTGTAATATTCAATATTACATTACTCACAAAGTGAGGGCATACCTTAGTCGGTTTACCCGACTGAAACTATCTTACTTGTTTTGTCTTCTTTTTGTTGTAAACTTATTTCTGCTGAAATTGTTTATTAGATGCTTTCTCATTTTCTTTGCATATTTTTGCCGGAAAAACATTTTTCACTTTGGGATTAGGGAGGAATATCAGTCATCCGTGGAAATATTGCGGTTTTTAACAAGAGTCGAGATGTAAAGTCAATTTAAATAAATAATAATTGCCGCCTGTTGGTTTTACATCAGCACCAAAATTTCTCAAAGGCATAATTGTACACATACAACCCCAGATCAAAGACAAATAGAATATAAGAAGACATTCCTTCAGGCCGAAACGTCAAAATCTATCAGTTACGAACGAATAGGAATGAATTGTAACACGCAAAAAAACAGTATTGAACTTTGTTGAACTTTTTTTGCACTTATCGATTAATTTTTTAATTGTGACAATTACAGAAAATTCGGGAAAACGGTCTGAAAATCCGCGAAAAACCTCACTCGTTGGAATCAAATTCCTATTCGTTCGTAACGGACAATTACTCGCTACAGGAAGGAATGTCTTCTTAAATTATATTGTATTATATTATATTAGTTATGCCCTTTTGGTATTAGTTATTTAAAAATGAAAAAAAAAAAAAAAAATTCAGCGTATGAATATTGAAATCCAATTTGTAGAAAAAATCATAATTCTTAATTACTTAATGCCTTATTTTTTAGTTGCTAAGGTTTCGCCTTTTCAGTAGGGCGGGGAAAATGTCTTCAAATACTTCGATCGAATAGAATACAACCATTTTATCATTCCGTACAGCGTTTTCTTGAATTTGTAGACCAAGATAAAATGCAGAAACTTAAAATTCTTCAATTTAAATAAAATGTGCAATAAAACAAGTAAGAAAGTTTCAGTCGGGTAAACCGACTTAGGTATACCCTCACTTTGTGAGTAATGTAATATATAACATTACACCAATAAATCTGTCAATTTGTGTGGGAGGTACCAGAAGGGGTTTTCCAAAAACACGTATTTTTCGGTAAATACATTGCATTGTGCTGAACTATAAGCGTTTATATATATATTAAAATTTCAAGTATTTGTATGCACTGGTATTAAAGTTACAAGCCGTTTACTTTTGGTACGAAATGGTCCATTTGTGTGGGAGGTACCAAAAGGGGCTGTACAATAATGCCCATTTTTTACCGGACTATAGGCGCTACAAAAACATTATACTGTAGGAAATTTCAAGCATTTTTATGCACTTGTGTTAAAGTTATCAGCAGTTAAATTTTGATGCAAAATGGTCCATTTGTGTGGGAGGTACCAAAAGGGGCATGCCAACTTCACCAATTTTTCTCGAGTTAATAGCGACTAATATACTAATATTATGTGCAGAATTTCAAAAGATTCGAGTAAGTAGTATAGAAGTTATTAAAGAATCAATATTTCACTAAATTTTAACCCTTTGTGTGGGAGGTACCAGAAGGAGTAGACCAATATGGCCCATCTTCGAACTCATCCGGAGATAGGTCAAAATATTACCACATACCAAATTTGAAGTCAATCGGTTACTCCTTTCGAGAGTTATCGTGCGCACCAGCCAGCAGACACACAGACAGACAGACGGACGGACATTGCTCATTCGACTTAAAATGACCCAAAACGGATTTCCTCCGAAAATACTTAGGGTCTTAGATCACTCCTTCGATGTGTTACACTTTTTTCCGTAGCAAATGATATATACCCTCGTCACACTAAAGTGAGGGTATAACAAGTGTGTCAAATGTTTTTGGAAGATCAAGATTTTTTGAAATTTGTAATAATCTGGTTGAGAATTTGGAAAAAATAAAACAATTTGAACCGTTTAACAAAATTTTGATATTTTCGCGAGATATGACCTATTCAATTTTTCCGAATGTGTTTAGAAAACTGAAATTTTCTCTGGAAATATTGAACGGATTTGACTGAAATTGACTGA
This sequence comes from Eudasyphora cyanicolor, assembly GCA_963930755.1. Classification (NCBI taxonomy): domain Eukaryota; kingdom Metazoa; phylum Arthropoda; class Insecta; order Diptera; family Muscidae; genus Eudasyphora; species Eudasyphora cyanicolor. The sequence goes on along the minus strand of OZ005736.1, from coordinate 156,999,990 downwards.
TTTTTTCGGGAGATATGACATATTAAATTTTTCCGAGTGTGTTTAGAAAACTGCATTTTTCTCTGGAAATATTGAACGGATTCGACTGAAATTTTTGCAGTCTCTTACTTTTACAAAAAGTGCTATATTTTTTTCATTTATCCATCGATTTTATTCAAATAAGCTTTACTTTTTTCCGTTAGATTTCTAGCTTTCAGACACAAGATTAACTTTTTTTTTGCATTTTTATCCCCTCACCTTAGAGAGGAGAGTATACTCGTATATCATTTGCTACGAGCCAAAAGTGTAACACATCGAAGGAGTGACCTAAGAGCCCAATTACGTTTGGCGGATATTTTGGGTCATTTAGACAATGTCCGACCGTATCCATCGATTTTCTTCAAATAAGCTTTACTTTAACTTTCGAAAGGAGTAACCGATCGACTTGTCTCTATCTCCGCCTCTCTTCCCCACAAAGGGTTAACATTTTGTGAAATATTGATTATTTAATAACTTCTATACTACTTACTCGAATCTTCTGAAATTCCACGCATAGTATTAGTTTATTAGTCGCTATCACCTCGAGAAAAATGCTTGTATAGGACCTACAATCCTGTGAAAAATGTGCGTCATTGACACGCCTCTTTTGGTATCTCCCGCATAAATGGACTATTTTGCACCAAAAGTTAACAGCTTAAAACTCTAATACCTGTGCATTCGAATATTTTTTGGGACTGACGGTGAGGAGATTCGTAAGTCAGTTTACTCGACTGAACTTTCTTACTTGTTTTTATAAATTTGTTGCAGAAAAATCGGACGCAAAACGTGACAAATTTCCCTATACTCGTATGATACTTACTAACTTCAAATCAATATATATCGATTGATAGACCTGACTCAGCGAAACGTCGGGACGCGTATAACTTTTTTTTACCGATATAACTGTTCCTGGTAGTCAGAAACCCCGCCGATTTTGGCTGTCGCCGAGTGTTATTATTGAAAAATCTATGCCCTCATATAAAGCATTTGACATTAGAGATTTATGTATGCCCATATACGAGTATGTCGTCATCTGAAATCCAAAATGACGTAACATCAAAAAAATCTAAATTAATTTTATGACTGATTACAGTCTATTATACTAAACTACACATCCCTGCAAAATTTTACAGTTCAATATCTAAAATTGAAAATTTTATGAGATAAAATAAAAATGACGTAACAGCATACAAGGTCATTAAAAAGACGAAAGATAAAAAAAAAATATTTATACCCTACACCACACTGTGGTACAGGGTATTATAAGTTTGTTTCATGGCAGATGTTTGTAACACCTGAAAATACTATAGCTAGACCCACCTTAAAGTATACCGATCGACTCAGAATCACTAGCTGAGTCGATTTAACAATGTCTGTCATGTAAAGTTGTTCGTCGACTACAGGTCGCAATTTCACTCCGATCGTTCTGAAATTTTGCAGTTTAGAGTATTTCGCGGCTGTTAAGATCGCTATTGAATTTGGTTGAAATCGGTTCAGATTTAGATATAGCTCCCATATATATCTTTCGTCCGATTTGGTCCTTTAGTCCTATAGAAGCTGTATTTTACATCCGATCGGTTTGAAATTTAGAATGGTAGAGTTTCTTGATCCATGAACCAACATTGCCGAATTTAAAAAATTCGGTTAAGATTTAGCTCTAGCTCCCATATATATGTTTCGTCCGATTTTGCTCTTTAGTCCTGTAGAAGCTGTATTTTACATCCAATCATTTTGAAATTTAGAATGGTAGAGTTTCTTGATCCATGAACCAACACTACCGAATTTGAAGAAAATCGGTTAAGATTTAGCTATAGCTCCCATATATATGTTTCGTCCGATTTGGCCCTTTAGTCATATAGAAGCTGTATTTTACATCCGATCGTTTTTAAATTTAGAATGGTAGAGTTTTTTGATCCATGAACCAACACTGCCGAATTTGAAGAAAATCGGTTAAGATTTAGCTATAGCTCTCATATATATGTTTCGTCCGATTTTGTTCTTTAGTCCTGTAGAAGCTGTATTTTACATCCAATCATTTTGAAATTTAGAATGGTAGAGTTTCTTGATCCATGAACCAACACTACCGAATTTGAAGAAAATCGGTTAAGATTTAGCTATAGCTCCCATATATATGTTTCGTCAGATTTGGCCATTTAGTCCTATAAAAGCTGTATTTTACATCCAATCGTTTTGAAATTTAGAATGGTAGAGTTTCTTGATCCATGAACCAACATTGCCGAATTTGAAGAAAATCGGTTAAGATTTAGCTATAGCTCCCATATATATGTTTCGTCCGATTTTGCTCTTTAGTCCTGAAGAAGCTGTATTTTACATCCAATCATTTTGAAATTTAGAATGGTAGAGTTTCTTGATCCATGAACCAACACTACCGAATTTATAGAAAATCGGTTAAGAGTTAGCTATAGCTCCCATATATATGTTTCGTCCGATTTGGCCCTTTAGTTCTATAGAAACGGTATTTTACATCCAATCGTTTTGAAATTTAGAATGGTAGAGTTTCTTGATCCATGAACCAACACTGCCGAATTTGAAGAAAATCGGTTAAGATTTAGCTATAGCTTCCATATATATGTTTCGTCCGATTTGGCCCTTTAGTCCTATAAAAGCTGTATTTTACATCCAATCGTTTTGAAATTTAGAATGGTAGAGTTTCTTGATCCATGAACCAACACTACCGAATTTGAAGAAAATCGGTTAAGATTTAGCTATAGCTCCCATATATATGTTTCGTCCGATTTGGCCCATTAGTTCTATAGAAGCTATATTTTACATCCAATCGTTTTGAAATTTAGAATGGTAGAGTTTCTTGATTCATGAACCAACATTGCCGAATTTGAAGAAAATTTAGCTATAGCTCCCATATATATGTTTCATCCGATTTGGCTCTTTAGATCCAATCGTTTTTTATACCCTACACCACACTGTGGTACAGTGTATTATTTAAGTATAAAATGTCCCAAAAGTAAATTTATGTAAACAATTTATACATGAATTACAAAATTTATATATCAGAGTTATTCAATATTACGAGAGTGGTGTAGGGTATTATATAGTCGGCACCGCCCGACTTTAGCCTTTCCTTACTGGTTTTTTATTCAGAATGTACGCCACAATTCGTTGCATTACATTGGTTATTTGATTTCGCCTTAATAGTCTGAAAATCCATTAATCTGGTCAAAAGCTTAAAATGACTTTACTTTGTTTTTTGCTTCTCCTGAAAAATAATGAAAAAAAAATAATGGGTTACATCATATTGGATTTCAGGTTACGATGTGTATATTCTCTTTTTTCCCAATAAACATGAAATATTGTTTTATTTACTTACCCTCACCCAACAATAGGGAATTGGATTTGGACAAAAAAAATGGAAGAGAAAATAAAACTTTGATCCCTCATTTTGTGAAACTTTCAATGAAGTTCCTTTCGCCTTCACCCGAGACAAGGATTTACACCTTTCCTTTTATCCTTTGAAAGAAATTTACACTTTTCCTTTTTTCCTTGAAAGAAATCTGCAAAAGTTTCGCGTTGGTTTCAGTTTCACTTTTACTTTCGCTCTGTCTTTTTTCTTTTGCTGATAAATGCCAACATCAGCCATAATTTATGTTCTGTGAATAACTGAAGGTCGGATTTCCTCTAGCATGAGCCACCAAAGCCAAACCGTTAGCCTTCAAAACAACGCCCATCGACCGGCTAAAACTTCAATAAAGGAATTTCGTTGAAATTAAGAAGAATTTTGCCATCACAAAAGTTCGTTCTCATTTGTGTTGTGCTCAACTGTTTGTTTTTCTTTAGCACTGAAGAATATGCTATAACTTTTGGCAGCCAAAAAATATACTGTGAAAAGTGTAAATCGGTTCCACGCAACATTTCTAAAGTAATAATGGATTTCTTAGTATCCCACAAAGCACAATAACGTTGTTTCTAGGAATTACTTAGAATAATCATGGAAAAACGTTGAACTATGAACTTTGGAATGAGTACTCATTGTTTATTTTGCCGGCTGCCTGAAAGTATGCTTGTTTAATTGTTGATATACATAAATACATATTTACTTTTAAATGGAATTACGTACACTGTAATTGTTCACAGCGGATATTTGCACACAATTACAAGTGTTGAACAGCAGTGGCTTTGCAAATCTGTTTTTCCAGAAACACCTGTTAGTATGCAAAGTTTTTTTGTTGTAATCCTTTTAATTTATTACAGCAATATAATTAATTCTTGGCATTTTTCTATTATTATTTTTTCAAAGATAATTTGACATAAAAGGGATTAATTAAATCTGCACGATTTATTTGTTCACTCCCACACGTTTTTTTTTTACCGAGAGACTACTTTAATTATATTAACTTTAACTACACCATGCAACAACATTTGTCGTCGAAGAGCGGCGCATAACATTTTCTGGTGTAATAAGGAATATAACAAATTGGAATAAGGAATATAACGAAAAAAATATAACAAATTGTTTATGGCAATTTTTTTTAAAAAAATTTTTCTTTTGAATTTCATTTTTCTTGGAAGGTGCCTTTTATATTTGGACCATATTTTTTAAGTATATGCTCCATAATGCCGGGATACACGTTGAATTAAAGGAAATTATGAGGACAATTATGAGTACAAAGGGTTGTAATGACACTTTCATGTGGAAGCAGAAGTCGTTAAAACAATTGAAAAAATTTGATTTAAAAACAAAAAATAGTTCTCTGCTGGCACAATAACAACCACAAAAAATTCGCCAAAATTCGTTTGTTCCATAGCATTCTAACGAAGAAAACAATGCTTAGTTGAAGAAAATCTATTTATAAATGTAGAAATTATAGCACTTTTGTTAGAACATAATTCGGTTTTTATACCCCCACTATTGTGAACAAGGGTATATATCAGCTGCCGCGGCCCAAAAGTGTAACACATAGATGAAGGGACCTAAGACCCCAAGAATATTTGGCGAAAATCCGTTTCGGGTCATTTTAGCAATGTCCGTCAGGCTGTCCGTCTATCTGTCACGATTACTTTCGATAGGATTAACCGATTGACTTTAAATTTGAGGTCAAAGATGGACTATGTTGGTCCACTTCTTCGAGTACCTCCCCCACGAATGGTCAAAATTTAGTGAAATATTGATTATCCCACACATAGTATCAGTTTATTAATCCCTATCATCTTTAGATGGACGAAGTTGCCGCGCCCCTTTTGGTACCTTCCATGAAAATGGATCATGTTGCAAAAAAATGTAACGGCTTATAACTTTGATTCCAGTCCATAGAAATACTTGCAATTATGTGAAGTGTAATGCTTTTATAGTACCTACAGTCCCGTGGAGAATATGGCCGTTATTGCAACGCACCTTTTGGTACCTCCCAAAACAAATGTACCATTTGGCTCAAAAAGTTAACGGCTTATAACATGGATTGCTGTACATACAAACACTTGAAATTTTGTGCTTTTTCAGTACCAACAGTCCCGTAAAAATGGGCGAAGTTACCTCGCTCCTTTTGGTACCTCCTATACCATTTTGCACAAAAAGTTAACGGCTTATAACTTGGTACAGTGTAATGTTTTTATGATACCCATAGTATATTAAAAAATGTGCGTTATTTCCACACCCCTTTTGGTACCTCCCAAACAAAATTGCCAAAATAAAAAATATGAAACTTTTTTGTTTCACTTTCCCTATTTTTTATTATTAAAGTGATGTTTTCAGCATTTTTAGCCCTCATAATTTCCTTTAATGGTATGGTATCTCTGCGCTTGTTTTTGAGCTTTCACTTCAGGAAAATTCGAAAATTGGAATCCTCGAAAAAAAAAATTTAAAAAAAAAATACCATAAAAAAATTTTGTTTCGGTTTCATAAAATAGTACGTCCCAATCTATACAAAAAAAGTTTTTAGGTCCCGGACACAAAAAAAATGTTAGGTCCCGGAAACAAAAAAAAAATTGTTGCATAGTGTTATATATCGGGCGGGGTTTTTGTTTGATGGTCTTAACGTCTTTAATGTGACACATTATGGCTAAAGTGAAAGGAGATTTGATATTTATTAAAAATGACACGAATTTTGTAGTATTTAAAAATATTTTTCCAAAGAGTGGGGAAATTAAACAAAGTGTAAATGTGTTTTTGGAATTTCAGAAAATTCAAATTGAATGGGGAATGGATATTATCATTTGGAAGAACATTCTTTGGAATTTATTTTTTTAAGATGATGTCTATCAAATGTTGGCCGCGGCTACGTCTCTGGTGGTCCATCCGTTGAGTCCAACTTTCGATGACTCGTTCGAGCATTTCGACTGGTAACTGGCGAATGACACGCGTGATGTTTTGCTCCAAGGCCTGTATCGAAGCGGGTTTATCCGCATAAACTTTAGACTTTACATATCCCCACAGGAAAAAGTCTAACGGTGTGATATCACACGATCTTGATGGCCAGTCGACAGGCCCAAAACGTGAAATTATCTGCTCACCGAAGTGTTCTCTCAATAAATCCATTGATTGATGCGATGTGTGGGAAGTGACGCCGTCTTGTTGAAACGAAATGTCGCCGAGATCACGAGCTTCAATTTCAGGCATCAAATAGTCAGTTATCATGGCACGATAACGGTCGCCATTGACGCTTTTGAGGCTTAAAAGTAATCCGGCTTAAAAGTAATCCTGCTTTTAAGCCTCAAAAGCAAACCTGCTTCGAAAGCTGTAAAACAAGAAGCATAACGAATTTGGACTAAATATAGACATCATACAAATTGTACACACTAGGAGATAGTGTGTACCAAATTTAATCGAAATCGGAGGGAGTCATGTTAAAAAGTGGGTCGACTGCCGTTGGAATTACCCTATAGTAGCATATAAATAAACAAAAAAATTTGTTTATTTAAACAAATAATTTATATTAGCTTTTTAATAACATTTATTAATAAACATGTTATGTTTATAAATGAATTTATGAATATATGTTTATTAATGTATTAGTCATCTATGTTAACTCTAAATTAATGATATAAACACCTACAAAATTTAATTTTTGTATAACAAGACATCTGTAGGATTTAGTAATATTTTTTGTATTACAGAAATTCTTCTCTTATGGAAGATCACCGTCTTTATGAAAGTCTTCTATTTGGAAAGATCACCAACATTCAAAAATGGTTTACAGGGAATAACCAATATACGAAAAGTCTTCTGTAGTAGACATCACCAATTTTCAAACAATAATCGTTTACTAAAAATCACAAACATTCAGAAAGGGTAGGGCAGGTTAGAGTCCCGTCTTATATATCAGCCACGGATAGAATATGCCGTGTTACCTTAGGGACGGTATGAAGAAGTTGCAGAATGATAACATCACACAAGTTCGTGAGTCTCGAGAAGCCTACCGCCTTCTAGAGAGAGCTGGGCATTGAAACAGAAGGGGTTCTACATTTTTCTTCCCCTCTTCGTCATCATAGCTTCTGCAAAAGTAATTTCTCAATAAGTCTGTGACCCATCACGAGAGACTCAACAAGTGATACGTCCGGCCTCGGTAGGAACAACAGAGCGTTGTAGCACATTATTAGATTGGAATATATACAGTTTCTGACTGGTGACCACCTACCGTTTTCCCCCAAAACCAAGTAGAGATACTTTTTTCAATAGCCTTTTTTTGACAGATCGCGTGTGAGTCGTGTCATGTTATTTTTGTTAAGTATTGTTTGGCATTTCATCATGGAAAGACTTACGCCTGAACAACGTTTACAAATCGTTCAACTTTATTACGAAAATGCACGTTCTGTGAGGAATGGTGAACATAATCGAGTCATCGAAAATTGGACTCAACGGATGGACCATCTGAGACGTTGTTCAGGCGTAAGTCTTTCCAAAAAAGGCTATTGAAAAAAGTATCTCTACTTGGATCACCCTATAGTTCCCCTGAAGCATGTAAGGTAATTCCTAGTCTGGCAAGTTTATCTGCCATTAGTTCCCTGATGAATATTTATCTGTTCATACATCTCGTTAAGAAATCGGTGACAGTCGAGGACGTTTCTTGAATTAAGGAAAACTGGTTCCAGTGACTCTATACTCGTATCATCCCGGCTATTAAAGACATTGTTTATATCGGTTTTAGACAGAACATCAATTCTCAGTCATTCTGTACCTCCCAATAGCTACGATTTCTGCTTTGTCAACACTAATGAGATCAGGCAGCATTACTGCCAAGTTTAGCCGTAGTTCCTTAGATTAATTAGGGTTAAATGCATCAGTGAAACCTACACCTTAGTAGACGACCAGTTTGGCTATCTACTTCGGTTATATAGAGCGAGGTTAGTTACACACTTCTTAGTAGAATACCAAATGCTTTATCTACACCTTAGTAGGCGGTCTGATGGGTTGTTTTCGCCATAGTCGACGACAAGTTGGGTTATCTACTATTTAGTCAACGACGAGTTGGGTTATCTATTTCTTAGTAAAATCTCAAATGTTTTATCTGCTGCTTTGTAGACGTCCACTTGAGTTATCTACGCTTGGTATGTGACCAGTTGGGTTATCTACTCCTTAGTAGAGGGATAATTGGGTTATATATTCCTTAGTAGATGACCAGTTGGGTTATCTACACTTTAGTGATACCTTGGGTCATCCACTCCTTATAAGAGATACAGTTGGGTTATCTACTCCTTAGTAGAACACAAGTTGGATTAACTACTCTGCTCCTATGTGGAATATTATTTTGGTTATCTACTCCTTACTAGAGGATATGTTGGGACCAATTTTCAAAGTTTATCTATTGAATAGTAAACATTTAAACGGTTTAAAACGTATCTTATGTTTTTTGATATTGAAAAACAGAATTTTGAAAAAGTTGCACAAAAAGTCGTTTTTTAAAAATAAAGTCGCAAAAGAAAGTAGTAATTGAATAAAAAAAGGGTGACACTTTATTAACATTTTTTCCATAAAACCACATAAGAAAATAATGCAATTATTTGTAGGTAAAAAGAAATTATAAATTTTTAATTGCATGAGGGTCAGAAGTTTTAATATTAACCTATGAATATTATTTTTGCCTAGAAAGTTGATAAAAAGTTGCTAAATGTTAAAATAGATCACGCTATAATAAATTTAAAAAAAAAATACAAAATTTAAGGCGGTTTGAAATTTTTAAAATATGAGAAAATGCATTTTAGTGTTTTACGAAATTTTTAACATCACATCGTTTGAAAGAGAACATAACAGGCGATTGTTTTGAGGATTTTATTTTGTAACATTTATACAATTACAATTTAGAAACTTCTTATAAACCTTTTAGAAAAAAATAAAATTCTTAAGTTAGTATTAAAAATTTAAAGAATTATTTTTGACAGAAAATTATTTGTACTATATATAACTGAACCGATCACATTGCTTTTAAAATTTCTATTATATTTTCCAAATACTTGCATCGAAAAAGGTAATCGAAATGTAGGAAGTAAAGTGATTCTTTTGAAATAGCAGAATGTTAAATTAAACATTAGATTTTTTGAAACAGTGTTCCCAGTTTCCGTTTTTAGCAGAAGCTTATTATATATATCATTTGTTTATTTATTATTTTTCTTGCTTTTAAAAATTGTTTTGGGGATTTTGTCTTTTCTCTTTGATAAGCTATTTTCGAACTCTTGCTCATGGTAACAATTAAAAATTTTTTTCATAAATCGATGAAGGTCAAATGTGCAGAAAATATGACGCCAGAATAGGTATTAATGTTTGGAATTATTACTGTCTAATTCAAAGGCTAAATTTGAGGCAGTTTAATAAATTTTGGGAAATTAAATTTCCGACTTTAACTTTAACACAGTTTAACAAATTTTTCGCTATAACAAAATCTTGTGCTTAATGAATTGGCATCGTAATGCAGAGTTTTCCCGGTACATCATTTATTTTAATCGTGAACTAATAGTACCTCAATTAACTATAATATACACAAAAATGTTTTTTGTGTCTACGATTTCACAACAAAATTGTATTGACAAAAAGTCGCAAAAAAGTGTCAAAATGATAAAGTCGCACACGAAGTCTCAAGCCGTCATAAAAGTTGCAAATTGCAACTTTAGTCGCACAACGGTAACACTGGGTATTCCTTTAGACCGGTACTTGGATATGTCATAATAGTGGAAATTCACCACAACCTGTTTTCATATAAAATTGCGTTTGGTATTCTACCGATCCAATTTCCCTTATGAGGCATAATTTTCTTTCATAAATAAAATAAAATAATTTATTATAAATGTATAATAAAATAACTAACACCTTTAAATATTTGTTACTTCCATTTCAGTTTCTCTGCTGTAAAAATATAAAACTCTTCCTCGATGTCTGCCGAACACACTTTAAGTTACGCGAAGCGGATCTCTTCGAGCCGAATATGTTATATGATTTGACACATTTCCATCGAGTTCTGATAACACTGTCCAAGCTGTCACAATGTGCAAAAGTACAAAAATTACATCCAAATATTGAGTGAGTATTGAAAGTGAATATGTATTTTTTTATTCTTCCGCCCAGGATAGGGTTTAGCGTGAGCACAACACCTTGAAGTAATGATCTGCGACTCTACAAAAAATATATGCCATATTTTTGAAGATTTAAAATACTAAGATTATTTAGTCACGTCAAATTTGGCAAAAAAAACATACAGATGTGAGTTGTTGTTGTTGAAAATGGATCATATCGGTCTATGTTTCGATCTCTACCAAATTATGTTATTTCTTTACGAGATAAGAGCCACAAACTAGTGACTGGTGTGGCAATATGAATTAAATTTTACCCAGAACCTTTCTCAACAAGGGTCATCGAAGGTTCATGACTTGATATAGTCCTCTTACAAAAATCCCACACAATTTCACTTCGTGAATCCCTTTAACCACAAATGCCAACCTAAGGGGATGGAACTTTATAAATTTAATTTTGCCCTGAAGAATTCATGCAAGTAATAGGGCCACTCACAAGAGTTCCATCAGTATTTTTCGGTCGTATCCTCTGAGATGAGTCAGATCTGTTAATGTGTCGGACACGAAGTACTGGCATCCGGCATGTGCGAAGACTGGGCATTGACATAGAAATTGTTGCATCGTTTCGATGTCTTCTGTGCATGCCCTGCATTCGTCGTTTAATGTTTACCCCATAGGGTGCAGATGTGCTTGTATGCTGGAGTGTCCAGTTGAAACATTTATCATACTTCTAGTCTCGGTCTTGCTTAGATTCAGGAAAATACTAATATGAGGTGACCTCATTTAGGTCACCTCATATTAGTATTTTCAACTGGAGTGTCCAGTTGAAACATTTATCATACTTCTAGTCTCGGTCTTGATTAGATTCAGGAAAATACTAATATGAGGTGACCTCATTTAGGTCACCACACTATCTTTGTAGTTTCATCCAGTGTTTCGTCGTCTCTCTCGTCTTGAGTCATCACTGTCAAGTGCTTTACCTCATCCTTCGTGACATCGAAATGTTTTACATTTTCCAAGTTTACTGCTTTGAATTCTTTGGAACCCAAAAGTAACTGAGTCCACCACAGTTCGGGATTTGATCGTTTCGGATATTATTGCTTTGATCGCTATTTGCCTATCTTTAGCCTTTGTGGTCTTACTGAGCCAGTACACGACTACTCGAATTTCCGCATGAAAGACCATCTTATGGTCTGGGAGGCGGAAGTAAAGATCGGCTCCTGGTTCCTCAATGAAATGCTCAGTCCACACGGGCACATGATATAGTGTTCCGTTTAAACAGGAGTGTCTGTCTGTACAAATGATTCACAGTTAGATGCATGTCGTACTTCAGGAATACGGTCCGAGATTTCCGTTGTTTGAAAATGGCCGACAAGTGATTCAAATATCTTCGGATGGTACCACTTGTGGCATATACACATATGGTGTTCTATTGATTCTTTCTCCTCTTTGGCGTCGTTGTGCTACAGTTTCTGTAAGGATCATTTTGCAAAACCTTCAATCTCTCTGCGTGCCGTCCAATAAGGCAGTGACCCGCCACGACAGACGCGATGAGTGAGATGTTCGGTCTCGCAAACGACATCATGGTGCGTTTAGAGTTTAAGCAGGGCCACATCGATGTGAAATGTATGCACTTATTCCTGACTAGTGACCGCTTTCCATTTGTTGTCGTAAGGGCACTATTTCTCGGGAAGAGCTATAGGCATGTTCATATATTTCAGTTCCCCTGGAGCGTGTAAGGTAATTCCTAGTCTTGCATGTTAATCTGCTTTGCAGTTCCCTGTTATATTCCAGTAGCCCGGCACCCACATAAGGCTATATTTACGAGATAAGAGCCACAAACTAGTGACTGGTGTGGCAATATGAATTAAATTTTACCCAGAACCTTTCTCAACAAGGGTCATCGAAGGTTCATGACTTGATATAGTCCTCTTACAAAAATCCCACACAATTTCACTTCGTGAATCCCTTTAACCACAAATGCCAACCTAAGGGGATGGAACTTTATAAATTTAATTTTGCCCTGAAGAATTCATGCAAGTAATAGGGCCACTCACAAGAGTTCCATCAGTATTTTTCGGTCGTATCCTCTGAGATGAGTCAGATCTGTTAATGTGTCGGACACGAAGTACTGGCATCCGGCATGTGCGAAGACTGGGCATTGACATAGAAATTGTTGCATCGTTTCGATGTCTTCTGTGCATGCCCTGCATTCGTCGTTTAATGTTTACCCCATAGGGTGCAGATGTGCTTGTATGCTGGAGTGTCCAGTTGAAACATTTATCATACTTCTAGTCTCGGTCTTGCTTAGATTCAGGAAAATACTAATATGAGGTGACCTCATTTAGGTCACCTCATATTAGTATTTTCAACTGGAGTGTCCAGTTGAAACATCATACTTCTAGTCTCGGTCTTGATTAGATTCAGGAAAATACTAATATGAGGTGACCTCATTTAGGTCACCACACTATCTTTGTAGTTTCATCCAGTGTTTCGTCGTCTCTCTCGTCTTGAGTCATCACTGTCAAGTGCTTTACCTCATCCTTCGTGACATCGAAATGTTTTACATTTTCCAAGTTTACTGCTTTGAATTCTTTGGAACCCAAAAGTAACTGAGTCCACCACAGTTCGGGATTTGATCGTTTCGGATATTATTGCTTTGATCGCTATTTGCCTATCTTTAGCCTTTGTGGTCTTACTGAGCCAGTACACGACTACTCGAATTTCCGCATGAAAGACCATCTTATGGTCTGGGAGGCGGAAGTAAAGATCGGCTCCTGGTTCCTCAATGAAATGCTCAGTCCACACGGGCACATGATATAGTGTTCCGTTTAAACAGGAGTGTCTGTCTGTACAAATGATTCACAGTTAGATGCATGTCGTACTTCAGGAATACGGTCCGAGATTTCCGTTGTTTGAAAATGGCCGACAAGTGATTCAAATATCTTCGGATGGTACCACTTGTGGCATATACACATATGGTGTTCTATTGATTCTTTCTCCTCTTTGGCGTCGTTGTGCTACAGTTTCTGTAAGGATCATTTTGCAAAACCTTCAATCTCTCTGCGTGCCGTCCAATAAGGCAGTGACCCGCCACGACAGACGCGATGAGTGAGATGTTCGGTCTCGCAAACGACATCATGGTGCGTTTAGAGTTTAAGCAGGGCCACATCGATGTGAAATGTATGCACTTATTCCTGACTAGTGACCGCTTTCCATTTGTTGTCGTAAGGGCACTATTTCTCGGGAAGAGCTATAGGCATGTTCATATATTTCAGTTCCCCTGGAGCGTGTAAGGTAATTCCTAGTCTTGCATGTTAATCTGCTTTGCAGTTCCCTGTTATATTCCAGTAGCCCGGCACCCACATAAGGCTATATTCAGATGTTCAGCCACCTCGTTAAGAGATCTGCGACAGTCGAGGGCAGTTTTTGCATTCAGAAATACAATTTCAAGCGACTATATTGCATTTCTGACTATCAGAGAAAATAATTATGCCGTCTTTAGTCAGAACATAAATTTTCAGCCATTCGGCTATCACTCTGGTAGATAAGAATTCTGCCTGGTAAACACTACAGTGATCAGGCAATCTTTTCGTAATGGATAGTTCAAGTTCCTCAGAAAAGACATCGAAGCCTATTTGGTTGAGATTTTAACCGTCTGTACAGAAGTTCACGAATCTCCTATGTCTTGCGATATGACCATTTCATTCCAATCTAACCGGTGTAAGAGTGAGATAATTCTTGTCAAAAGTGGTTCAGACTGAATGCTTGAATGGTCAGGTATTGTGTAGCCATTTCCTGACCAGAGTAACAAGTCTAATAGCAGAAGATGCGGCAAATTGTCTAGCGGCATTAAATGTAGTATAAAAGTTAATGCCTTAATTGGAGTCATTCTCAACGTGCCAGTGATACATATAGCAGCCATTCACTGAACCTTGTTTAGTATCCCGCAGAAGGTGTATTTCTGCAGAGCTGTCCACCAGACGACAATGCCGTACAGACTTATCGGTCTTACTACTGCCGTATAAACTATACGCAGGTTCAGGCCCCAGCGTTTTCCTATTGCCCTTTTACAGGTATATAGTGCTACCACAGCTTTATTTGCTCCTTCCAAAATGTTGGGTTTGAAGTGCAACGTCCTGCCCAGTAAAATACCTAAGTATTTTTCGCTTTCAGAAAAGGGAATGAGTTTTAACCCTTTGTACCTTATTTGGTGAATGAACTAGTTCCATCTTGGTCGGGTTAACACCAAGACCATTATCGGAAGCCTTTCTTGCGGTTCTGTAGATACAACCTACAGCAGGCTCTGCTGTAGGTTGTATCTAAGAGTACTCTCAGATTTCCCTCTTACAGCTATTGCCACGTTATCTTTATAGGCAACAACTCTGACACCCATCATCTTCAGAGAAAGCAAAATATTGTTCACTGAGAGATTCAATAGCAGAGGAGACAGAACACCCTTTAGGGGCGTTCCCCTGCAGACAAATTTATGGAGTTCCGTTAAACCTAAACTAGCTCAAATCCGTCTCTTAATTAAAATGGTTATGAACTGGTAACAACCCCCGGGGTTTGTTAGAGCCGTAATTACACTGATAGAAAAAGTTTCGTCATTCGTCAAAAGTCAGCTAACGTACGGATAATCCTCTTGATGAATTTGTTCGTCGCCCTGACGAATCTCTGTTTAATTTCTGGAAACTATAGTTTCGAGGGTTATCGTTCGCGCCAGTCAGTTTTACGGATGGACGGACTTAAGTAAAATGACTTAATGTGTTCTAAAACGGATTTCCTCCGCATAAACTTAGGGTCTTAGGCCACTTCTTTGATGCGTTACCCTTTTGCTATATGTTATGTATACACTTATTGATATTTGTATTATAAATCAAATAAATCCCCATATTTATCCCTTCATAGATAGGATTATCCGTACGTTAGCTGACTTTTGACGAATCTTTTTCTATCAGTGTAAAGCGGCTGGATTTATGTTATTATTTAAGAAAGCTACAGTAGCCCCCAGCGACAAGTGTTAACATACTCCAATCATGCTCAAACGTTGGCTATCGTAAAATCAGCAAGGACTTATCATTTTGTGGGGTTCTCGTTGACAAACATACAACATCGGCTTGTTTACGGTCACCCTACTGGCGACCTCTGATTGCTGCACTTCAAGGAAATCCCCAATTGAATTATTCAAGACCTCTACAGAATTGCCTTGGAAATGTGTATCCTGCAGCACTCCCAGCGATTCCTCGCTGGATTTAGTCCAAGAACTATCATCAATCTTGATGTACGTGAAATTAAATAAGAATATAATTAGCAAAGACGCAAACCATGAGGCACGAGTTTGGCGCCACCTACATGTGAGCTAATGAGATAACCTCTTTATTTATGGCAATGTTGAGTCAAATATTGAAAATTTTAACATAAATAAGATTCTAAAATACTTTAAAAACATTTTACAATACGAGGGTTGCTATTTATATTTCGGTCCTGGCAATGCTGGTGTTGCCAGATGAAAACTGGAACTTCCATTGGAAAGTATGACATTTGTTAGCATAACTTCACTCAGACCGTTTTGTCATTTGAGCGCGAATTGTTTTAGTTACAGTGTGTTGAAAATTCACCTTCAGCTTCGAAAGCTGCGTTGACCAATCAGTTTTTCTTGATGTGAGTGAATAAGAAGAAGTCATTGGGTGTCAAATCAGAACTGTACGGCGGATGACCCATCAATTCGACGTTTCGGCCGGTCAAAAAGGCGCTGGTTTGAGCCGATGTGTGAGAGCTCGCATTGTCACGGTACCAGACAATGAAGCCGACCAAAATTATCGGCGGCGGCGGCTGATCAGCTTAGCCAATCAAATTTCAACAATCGGCTGAGCCGATAAAGTTCCAACAAACGATGGCGCACGAATGTCAATCTCAGGCAAAAATGGCGCTTTAAGATATTTACAATTAGATGACAAAACATTAACACAAAAATTTACGAAAAGTTAAGGAAGTTTTGATTTAATGTCGAAAATAAGTTCAATAAATGTCTACTTATTAGTCTTTGTTGTGAAAGAGAATTTATTGTGAATGACATATCGCCTGTTGTTTTCTCCCTGGAACGACGTAGACTTTGTAAAAATTGGTTCTGCCGCTCAAGAGCTATTGTATTTTCCGTAAAAACCAAAACACGCATTTATTTAAATAAATGATAGCGAGATTAATTTAGAAACTTTTTATAAATTTTTATGCAAAAATGAACTTTATTAAAATTTCTGACCCTATTGTATTACTTAGTAGTCACTTTATTAATTTTCATGGTTGCATAAAATAAATCGATTTAACTCACTAAATAATGTTCGTCGGCTGAGTTTCAGCCGATGTGAGCCGCTGAAAACGGCGGCGGCGCCGGCTGGAAATAAATGGCCGGCCGATTTGCGCCGCGTCGGCTTCATACCCTGCACGGTACACATTGATTCGTCTTCTCTTGTTCGTTTTTCGAATTTCTCCGAAAACTTGAGGTAAACAAATTGTGGTACCACTCAGAATTGACCGCCGTACGTTGCTCAAGCGGAGCAGTCACCACATGACCAGTTTTACCGAAGAAACAGGCGACCATTTGCTTTGAAGTGCTTCTTCCACGAACAACTTTCGTTGGATTTGGCTCGTCTTCGGAGACCCACACGGT
Organism: Eudasyphora cyanicolor; assembly: GCA_963930755.1. Classification (NCBI taxonomy): domain Eukaryota; kingdom Metazoa; phylum Arthropoda; class Insecta; order Diptera; family Muscidae; genus Eudasyphora; species Eudasyphora cyanicolor. The sequence goes on along the minus strand of OZ005736.1, from coordinate 156,982,832 downwards.
CGATTGCTGTTTTGTTTCGGGCTCATACGCATAGATCCAAGATTCGTCACCTGTGACGATCTTATAAACCTCTTTTGAAGCACCGCGATCGTATTTTTTCAAAATTTCTTTGCACCAATCGACACGAGCCTTTTTTTGAGCGATTGTCGCATTGTGCGGGATCCAACGAGAACAGACCTTTTTTACGGCCACGTGTTCATGCAATATCGAATGTATGCTGGTGGCAGAAATGCCCAAGGATGCCTCTATCTCACGGTATGTCACATGACGATCTTCCATTATCAGTTCACGCAAGGCATCTATGTTCTCTGGCACAACGGCCTTTTTTAACGACCTCCGTCTCTGAGCGAGCGTCGGCCACGATTGAATTCATTAAACCAGTTTTTCCACAGTGCTATAGGATGGCGCCATACAAAGATTTAAGTTCATCGATGCACTCTTGTCGTGATAATCCACGTCGAAAGTTGGAGAAAAATTATCGCACGAAAGTGTTCACGAGTTAATTCCATTTTTTTGCCAAATTAATTTTTCAAGTCACTGTAAACAACAGTGACTCGTACGTCAAAACGTTCTGAGTACGTTTATGCTAAACAATGTCAAACTTTCCAATCGAAATGTTAGATGGCGCCAGGCAACACTTACACGGGCCAAATCGCTTTTTTGATATGTTTGAATCGAAAGAAAATATATTTGGAACACAAATTGTTAAATATTATATATTTCTGAGCAACTAAATTATATTTGAAAATCATTAACATTTATTTGGAACGCATATATTAATAAATTACAACAAAATATATTTGCAAACTAATTTTCTCAAATAAAATATGTTTTTGTACAGAAGTCAGATTATTGATTAGGATTTTCTCCATATATTGTATTTAAAACAAGTAAAAGCTTTAAGTTCGGCCATGCCGAATCTTATATACCCTCCACCATGGATAGCATGTGACCTCACAAAATAACTCAAACCTAAAGAAAATGACACCGAAAACTCCAAAAATATAGTAGATGAGAATAGTAGGAATCACAACAAGTTAGAAGCTATATATGGGAGCTATATCTAAACATGGACCGATATGGCCCATTTGCAATCCCAAACAACCTGCAACTATAAGAAGTATTTGTACCAAATTTGATCAACCTAGCTCTATTATTGCGGACTGTAGCGTGATTACCACAAACGGACGGACGGAGGGACGGACATGGCTAAATCGTCTTACAATTTTACGACGATTAAGAATATATATACTTTATGGGGTCTCAGATCAATATTTAGAGGTGTTACAAACGGAGTGACAAAATTAATATACCCCCCATCCTATGGTGGAGGGTATAAAAATGTTTAAGACTTTTCTGACTTTGTCGAATTTTAGTTCTATTTTTTTTCCTAGATTTTGAGCACTAATTTTTAATGTATAAATATCCAAATATATATCTTTTTGTCAATTCGTCAAAGCAATTTATGGTTACGAAAGATTATACGATAAAATTTTAATCAAATTTTACAAACATATAAAATTCTTAAAAAAATTGCACTGAAAAACAGAAAACTTGCCTTTAAATTAAGGCATTGGTATATTGCCAAAATATTTAAATACAAATTAATCTTTGCTTCGGTTACATTAGATCCAAATAAAAAAATATTTGGATGAAAACCTACTTTTGTTTTTAACAACATCCTAGCAAACATATCATATTTGTGTGTGTCAAATATTATATATTTGGAGTGTACTCTGAACATGTAAACATGTTTCAAGCAGAATATGTTAGGGACAATATACTACAGAATCGATTTTTTTCAGCGTGTAACTAATATCCAACAGAACTAAACATGGCGCATGATTCATCGGGATTATAAAATATAGGTTTTAAAAATTGACTCACTTGGCATGAAATCCCTCATACAGGGTGGCTGATATGTAATGCAACAAAGTAAAGCGCTATATTTTTTTAATTTTTTTTTTAAATTTTATTGTTCAAAAGCAAAAAATGTCGGAAATAACATAAAATTTTAGAAACAGTTTAGATTTGTTCGAATTGGCCACCTTTGGCACGAATTATTGCCTTCAAACGGCCGACAAAGCCATCACACGCTGCACGAAAGTGGCTCTGCGGTATTTTGGTCCATTCCCGGCTAAGCGCCGTCTTGAGATGATCGATACTTTGGTATTTTTTAGTGCGAACCTTACTCTCTAAAATGCCCCAGGCGCAAAAGTCCAACGGATTGAGATCCGGAGATCTTGGTGGCCATTGTGCGGTAGAAATGAAGCGAGGAACCTCCTTTTTAAGCCATTCTTGGTTGACGCGTGCTGAGTGCGATGGTGCTGAGTCCTGTTGGAATGTCCATGGTCTGCGGCCAAAATGTTTTTCTGCCCAGGGCTTCAATACTGTCTTTAGGACATTTTCCCGATAATATTCGGCATTTATTTTGACCCCATGGTCGATGAATACGAGCGGGGAGCGACCATCGGCCGTTACGACGGCCCACACCATTACCATCGGCGGCGCTTGAGTTCTGGTGGCCAATCGAAGGTGTAAATTTTCAGCTGACCTCTTTGGCAAGTAAACCCGATCATTTTGTTTGTTCACAAACTGCTCAATTTGGAATGGCTTCTCATCGGAGAAAACCAAATTCGGTAACTGGCCACTTTCGTGCAAGAGACTCCTTGGCTCTTTCCAGTCTAACTTTTTTTGTGCATCGGTGAGCTCTTGCACTTTTTGGAACTTCAATGGCTTTAGTCCAAGCTCATTTTTTAATATGTTTTGCATCCGTTCTCGCGATATGTTCAGCTCACGAGCAATTTTTCTACCACTGCGGCGTGGATTTCGATCAAATCTGGCCTTCACTTTTGGGATCATTTCTGGTGTTGTTACCGTTTTTTTCGTCCACTTTTTGGACGCGATGCAACACTGCCAGTATCACGGTAACGAGCAAAGGTACGAGAAACAAAAGATTTATTCACATTTTAATGCTGGAGGGCTCTAACGATAGCCACTTGTGTTTTTCCACCCAAATATAAAGCAACCTAATCACTATCACGCTTGAATTCCATCACGAATAACTTTTTTTCTGAATGCAATAGATCAACATGATTTTGTAAGCTTGTAAACAATAAAATGAACTGTCACTGAAATAAATCTGTCAGCTATCAGACTAGCGGTTTAGAAATGATAGCAACCTGAAGTTGGTTGCAATACATATCAGCCACCCTGTATATCGCTTTCCTCTGTCCTTAGATTCGAGGATGAGCTTCAATCCAAATATTCAAAAATACTGTTTTGGTCTTCGGGTATTCTAACGGACGAGCTACTCTTATCAATTATGGCATAGCATTGATTCCCTCGGTAATGTTTTGTTTTGCTATTTTAGGATAATTGTCTAGTACCAATTTTCTGTAACTCGTGAGGCATAAAAAAAATCATAACTAATGAACGCACAACAAGCCGAACCAATGGCTTAAGTGAATGTCCATGGACATGAGACGTTTAAAAGTCTCCTTTCTTCAACCTTACCTAACCTAACCTAAGTGTAGTTGTGGTGAGTCAGAAAACTCACCATGTTTTGCCGAGCCATGTATAAAATACTTGTTTCTATATTATTATAGAAACAAGTATTTTATACATTTATAAATGATCTTGAAGCAGGGAGAGTATCCTAGCTGGAATCAAAAATTAGTATTTTTTAACAAAAGTTAATTTATGCTTTAGCTGTTTTTATCCTTATTCAAATTAAATTAAAACTGATGTAAAATGTTTGTATTTCATTTCCAAATATCACATTATTCAGAATGAAAAAATCCCGAAAATCCCAGGATATCGACGAATTTCGGGATTTCGAAAAAAATCCCGGGATTTGTAATTTAAAAATGCCGAATCCCGGGATTTGTGAAAACCTATCCCGTTTAAAATATCTAACCGTAACCTTGAGACTTCGGCTGAGCTTTCTATGTCATTACAGAAATCCACTTGTTTTTTGTATTTTTTTATATTTTCTTTATGAGTTTTATGGTCTAGTAGTGGGATGGGACTTGTATATCTATCAAAATAAAGATAAACATTTAAACAAAGAGATTTTATCATAACTCTAGGATCATTCATTTATCTTAATTGATTCAGGAAAGCTTTAAAGAATCATAAATTAAGTAGCCTTTATCTTAACCTCCCATCAGCGTTTTCAAAGATATTGCGAAAAAAATAAAAAATAAAAAAAATATTTAATAATTTCTTAATTAAAACCTCTTAAAAACTTCGAAAAAATCAATATTGTTATATTATTATTATTATACTATCGTAAAGTCTGATCGTCATGAATAAAATGAGACCATTCCGAAGATGGCCATTGATGATTTAAAAAGTTGTAGCAAAAAAATTCAGAAACAATATTTTTGTGAATTTTTTTAATCTATTATTAATTTTCCTTTGTTTTTTCTCCAATTCTTTGCAGAGGCTTTAATTTACAATTATCACCCAGTGAAAGATCTCATTCCGATGAAGCCATCTACAAAGATCTACATTCAACGTAAGTATAAAAGACGACATTACATACATACATACATATACATTTTAAACTTTTCAATTTAATTTGAATAAGAATTTGGTACATTTTTTGCGAAATGAAAATTGTTTGACATTTAAGTTGAGTTTAACAGTTGAAAGTTGTTAAAATTGTACTTTTACTATTACTTACTTTCTCTTTCTTCCTCTCCTTCTCTATGCTTTTCTATATATTTCCTTCTATCAAATTTTTGAAAAAAAAATCTTTAAATTCTTAAAATTCAAATTTGTCAAAAAACAAAAAAAAAACAATTGCCTCATTTTGTATAAACCCCAAAAAGTGGTGAAGTTCACAAGAACGGCAGTCTTGATAATCCTATGGAATTTTATGATCGCACCTCTCAAAGTGGTTCCCTTTCGGTGGAGGATGAAAACAGTGATATAACAATCGAAAATGAAATGGGCACCGAAAATACCGAAGACTATGAGGATGACAACTTCTCTGCTTTAAGTGAAACTATCGAAACCGATGAAACTCAATCCGTCCAAAGTGGTTGCAGTGGTGGCGGGGGAGTTGGAGGTGTTGTTGCTGGTGTGCTTGGCGGGAGTATCACTGAGAATGGTGGTGCGGTTGATAGCCGTACGGATTTCTCAACATCTCATACGACGACGCACTCTGCGACCACTCCACCCGCCATGATGCAACGTTCGAGTAGCACCACCTCTGCACCGCCCCTAGCCATACGCTCATCTTCAGCCTCGGCTGTGCGCTCAACAAGTATGGCCTACAATTTAAATCAACAACAGCGTCAGAAATTGATGTCTGCCTCGTCGTCCACATCTTCGGGTGTGGATCGTAATCAAAATCTGCAGAATGCAGCGGCGGCTGTCTATAACTATCATGTGACCTCTACGGAAATCGGTCACGAGTATTTGAATGACATCTACACTGAGGAGGATGAAAAAGTCTACGAGGATTTGTGTTATGTCACATTCTCATCCAAAGTTTCGGAGGTGTGCAGGCTATGCGTTTTTTATTAATTTGTGTTAGACACCTTTGCATCCGGAAAGGTCTGAACTACAAGCATAGAAGGACTATTGTCACCGCAATCGTTATCGCAGAGAATAATGTACACAGAGAGAAAGATTTGGTTGGTAACTACCGACATTTTAGCCAACCGTTATTTGTACCTATAGCTCTGAACATCAATTGATTCATACAACTGTAAAATGGTTGGAGAAGTTATTGTACATGGCTACACGCTGAAAAAAAAATCGCTTCTGTAGTATATTGTCCCAAACATATTCGGCTTGAAACATATATATGTTTAGGGTAGACTCTAAGCATGTAATATTTGGTACATACAAAAATTGTGTATTTGGGAAGATGTTGTTCTAAACAAATATTTGTTTACATTCCAATGTGACTGCTATTTGTGAAACAAATATTTATTTGCATTTAAATATTCATAAAATACATAAATTGTGTCGAATTTTTCAATAATTCAAAGTTAAATTTGTAATGTTCGTAAAAAAAATAATAATTGAAATCATATAATCTTGGGTCAATATAAAGTACTTAGAGAATTGACAACTAATGATGGCTTGGAATACTCAGAAATTTTAAATGATTAATTTAAAACAGAAGGTAATGCTGCATATGGTATCATAACTGGGAGGTACAATTCGAAATAAAGGAAAAATTGAAACTGAAATTTGAAAAACTCAGCAAAAGTTTTGAAAATCTTTTTTAAATAAAATATATTTGGAAAAATTCCTAAATAATAATTTTATTTGTATTTAAACACATATTTTATTTGAGAAATTTAGTTTGCAAATATAATTTGTTGTAATATATTAATATATGCGTTCCAAATATATTTTATTGATTTTCAAATAAAATTTATTTGCTAAGAAATATAAAATATTTAAAAATTTGTGTTCCAAATATATTTTCTTTCGATTCAAACATATCAAAAAATGCGATTTTGCCCCGTGTATACATTAATTACTCTACACGGGGCAAAATCGCCGTTTTTGATATGTTTGAATAGAAAGAAAATATATTTGGAACAGAGATTTTTAAATATTATAAATTTTCTGAATAAATAAAATTTTATTTGTAAATCATTTAAATTTATTGGAGCGCATATGTTAATATATTACAACATAATATATTTTCGAACTTAGTTCCTCAAATAAAACATGTGTTTACAAACGAAAACAATTATTGTTTAGATATTTCTCCAAATATATTTTATTTAAAATAATTTAAAACTTTGCTGAATTTTGCGAATTTCAGCAATTCGAGCAATGTTTTACAGTTAATACTTGCATTAAGTTTAACTTATATATTTAAATTCCGAATGCTTAAATGCAAATAATTCTTTTTTTGTGAAATAATAGTCCCAAATGAAAAATATTGGGATGGAAACAATGATTTGTTTAAAATAACATCTTCCATAAAATATATAATATTTGTATCTTCCAAAAATTATATATTTGCTGTGTACCCTAAACATATATATGTTTCAAGCAGAATGTGTTTGGGACAATATACTACAGAAGCGATTTTTTTCCAGCGTGCAAAAGTGCATTGCAAAAGTTCCGTTAGCATTTTTTTCCAACTTAAGTTTGTAGTTGTCACTACTAATATTTTTGCAATTGTGATCATAAATTGATTTGTGAAACAGTAAAATGATTTCTACAACCATTTAACTATTCTAACGATCAATTGATAGCCACAACCAAATCGTTTTCTCTTTTGTCTGGATGCAATAACCAACCACTTTATTATGGCAAACATAAGCATGGTTGCGTGAACATGCTGTGATCGCAACGAACATGTAATTATTTTTTAATAACCATTATGCTCTGTGAAAGTGATTGAGGTGATCATAGTTCTTCTCAGTATGTTCATAAAGCCAAAAAAATATACATACATACGAGTACATGCATATAAATGTGTTTTATATATAATCCTATAAATATGCTATCTATAGATTGTCGTTGCATTTATACATGTACATCCGTCTACACTTATACAAACTTAGTAGAGAAGCTACTTTAGAGACTTTATATTATTTTTGAGTTTTCTTAAGATTTATTTATTATTTACATGCAAGTAGTTTCAATTCGATGGCTGTCAATACTTCTTTGCTTGTGTTTTACTTTAATTTCTTAATTTTTCTATAGCATCGAGAGTACTATTCATACTATGCAACAAAAGGCGATTAGAAATGTGAAAATAAAGATCATACGTTCTAAAGAAATTCTATACAAATAAAAAATACTATCTGTTTCGACTTATGGATACAGATACAATGGAATGGAGGTATCGATATACACAAACTAAATTAAATTAAATTAATTAAATGTACCTTATCTGCGCCTTGTTGTATCTTTTTATTCCAAAAACAAGTAAAGACAGATTAAGTTCGACCATGCCGAATCTTATATACGGACGGACATGGTTTAGGTTAGGGTGGCAGCCGTATATTTATTTACAAGCTCACATAGACCAGTTTAGGTCCCTAGTGTTACCACGGGCTGAAATGTCCCTCATCGAAACCAACCTGTTTCATATACAAATTTGTTGATAGTACGAATATCGGTTGTGGAAAGATCTGTTAGGCTGCCTAGAAAGGCCGACCCCAGTATGTCCAGTCGTCGTTTACTCCGAGCGGGGCAGTCGCAAGTGCTCAATGCTCTCCACTTCTTCCTCATCTTCACAGCAATACCCAATCTTTTGGCGTGTTCGCCGAACAAGCAGTGTCCCGTCAGAACTGATACTAACGTAGACAATCTTTGCCTCTCTAGTGCGAGGAGATATTTTGATCTTCTCAGGCCATACCTTGGCTACCCTGCAGGTGCCGATTTCTGTCCATCATTCGTTGGACTGCCTGATTGCCTCTTGGCCAAGCTAAAGCTTGCACGTGGATAGTGGTGCACCAATATATGCAAATTCTTCGAGAATTTGTAATGTCGTCCCTTTCCTAGCAAGTTTATCGCCTTTGCTGTTCCCCGGGATATTCCTATGCCCAGGCACCCATATGAGGTGTATATTAACCTGCTCAGCCATCTCGTTAAGAGATCTGCGGCAGTCGGGGGCTGTTTGTGAATTTAGGGATGTTGCCTCCAGAGAATTAATGGCAGCCTGGCTGTCCGATTAAATGACAAAGCCAGTGTTGGTTACTATGTTGCGACTCAGCCACTTGGCGACTTCCCATATTGCCATTATTTCGGCTTGATAGACACTGCAGGTATCTGGTAGTCTGTGAGCTATATCCAGACTGAGTTCTTCACAGTGTACTCCGAAGCCAACCTTTTCATCAAGCTTCGAACCATCCGTGTAAAAGTGGAGATGGTTTCTATTACCTGGTATTCTGCCGACCCATTCATCTCTGGCGGGAATCATAGTGATGTAATTTCTCTCGAAGGTGTACACAGTTGGTATATAGTCCACTCGGTCGGTTACCATAGCACTACACTTTGATATCCTCATGTGGCCGTAGTTATTGTACCTCCATATTAATAGGCTGTTTAGTCTTATTGCCGCTTCGGTTGCAACTTCTCTCGCCACAATATTAATCGGCATTATATGGAGTAGGGCTTGTAGAGACCAGGTCGCTGTATGCTCAGGCAGGCTGTTCTCTGAACCCTTGTTAGTAGGTTGGTGATGGTTAGATTGTCAGTTGCCGTCCACCATACAAAAAAAAAAAATATTTACTATGGACGATTTTAGGAGAGAGGCCCCACAGCCTTTTTGCAGGAATATAAGGCGGAGTTGGCCTTCCTTACACGTTCCAATACGTTAAGTCTAAATAAAAGTTTTCTATCTAGAATTATTCCTAAAAATTTTGCACTTTCAGAAAAGACTAGATCCTGTTCCATTTATCTGACTTTATTCATCATAGTAAAGAAAAGCAATTCTGTTTTGTTTGGGTTTACGCCCAAACCGCTGCTTCTGGCCCATCTAGCCAATTTGTTCAGAGCCACCTGTAGGATGTCTCTGAGGACGTTTACGAATTTGCCACTCACTGCTATTGCCACGTCGTCCGCATATGCCACGACCTTGCAGCCACAACGTTCTAGATTTAGCATGATGTCATTCACCGCTAGGTTCCAAATTAGTGAAGACAGTACTCCTCCTTGTGGGGTCCCTCTATTTGCAAACCTTGTTAGAGTTGTGGACCCAAGACATGCTGTTATGCATCTTCTGTTGAGCAGACTTTGAATAAGTCTAATCAAACTAGAGTTAACTTTTAAATGTGACAGTGCCGCAATTACTGCATCTGAGTGAATGTTGTTAAAAGCCCCTTCTACAAGTATGTCAAGAAATGCCAACATGGTGAATTCCTTGAAACAATTTTTGAAAAAAACATTATTAATGCACATTGTATATAGGAAGAGGAGAGCATTGTGAATGTCTTTTTGTCCCCCTTTCATTTAAAATGTAACAATTCCGAAGGAGAGTACAATTTTTGGTTCTCTTTTTAATAAATAAAAGTACTAATTTCGAAAAGTATTTACCATTACCTGCCCTTTTGGACCCATTGTTGTCTCCATAGGGAACGGATTTTGACAAGGGTTTCGTTTTCTTTTATAAAAAATGTCGCACTTGCACGGTGCAAAAATGCAACATTTCCGCCCTGTATTTAATCAAACGGGTGGATGCTGCCCTACAAAGTATATGTTTTTTCAGTGTCGAGCGAAAAGCCGAAATACCCGCGTGTGTACGTACATGTTTTTTGAACATACATATGCTTTATTTAGGTGGCGCCGCGGATTATTTTTTGTTTTTAGTCTTTTTGTGAGTTACAAGGATAGCTTTTTGAATTTTTTTTCGATTCTGACCATAAAAAATGCTGCAGTACAAGAGGGTGTAGGCGATATTATTAAAATGCTGCTCTCTGACAATGCAACATCTTTCTTTAGAAAAGAAAATGCCATAAAAAAACTATAATACGAATTTTCGCATCAAACATTTTTAAGAAACATTTTTTAACATGTTTATAAGCAGTTACAAATAGGTAAAATAAGATCTCGCTATAAACTTTTCTAAAAAAAAATTTTTGGAAAAAATGTTATGGGCATTTTAATATTTGAAAAAATTAAAAGAATGAGTTTTTATGTTTTACGAAATTTGTAATTGCTCCCGAATGGCTGAACCGATTTTTGCAAAGTTTACTTTGTTTTATAGAGGAAACATTTTTTGAAAATTTTTTTGTGGAAATTTAAAAAAATTTTTTTTGAAAAAGCCTTTGTAGAAAAAATTGCTCCCCCTCGAATTTCACAGAATATTCGTCGCACTCTCACAAATCTAGAACAGTAAAAAAATATTTCTGAGACTCAATATTTGTAAAAGTTATGGACGAAATACCAAGACTAGTCTGACAATTTTCGTCTGTTTTTGCAAAACACTGCACAGTGGTACGGGAGAAATAATTCGACCGTTTCTTAACCAAACAACCGATTGCGACCAAACTTGGCATGGTAGATGAAGAGGTGTTAGAGAAGTTAGGTTTTATATTTGGACTCCTATGTGAGACAGGGCGGAGCTAGAGGGCCTCAAAGTTCGCCACATCGGCTGAAGATAATGTTCAAGCGCGTGTAACTCGTGTATCTCTTCCGATTTATGAAATTTCTTTTTGTGTGTGTTCTACTAACTGACGGTCTACAAAAAAACTTTTTACACCTAAGAATTATCTCGTATAGTTACCGAGATATCTGCAATTGAAAATTGAATTTTTCATTTTTTCCCTTATTACCGTGTGCTAGTATTTTGTAAATATCGGAGCACAATATGCACCAATTTCATCCGTATCCAAAATTTTTAGGAATAATTCTAGATAGAAACTGTTATTTAGGCTTAAAGTATTGGAACGTGTAAGGAAGGCCAACGTCGCCTTATATTACTGCAAAAAGGCTGTAGGGTCGCGGTGGGGGCTCTCTCCTAAAATCGTCCACTGGATATATATAGCAGTAGTTCGTCCTATACTGCTATACGGTATTGTGGTATGGTGGACGGCAACTGACAAACTAACCATCACCAACCTACTAATAAAGGTTCAGAGAACAGCCTGCCTGAGCATAAGCGGAGCCTTAAGAACTACAGCGACCGAGTCTCTACAAGCCCTACTCCATATACTGCCGATTAATATTGTGGCGAGAGAAGTTGCAACCAAAGCGGCAATAAGATTAAACTGCCTGTGGAGGTACAAAAACTACGGTCACATGAGGATATCATAGTGTAGTGCTATGGTAACCGACCGAGTGGACTATATACCAACGGTGTACACCTTCGAGAGAAATTACATCACTATGATTCCCGCCAGAGAATACCAGGTAATAGAAACCATCTACACTTTTACACGGATGGTTCGAAGCTTGATGAAAAGGTTGGCTTCGGAGTACACTGTGCAGAGCATAGATTGAATATAGCTCACAGACTACCAGATACCTGCAGTGTCTATCAAGCCGAAATAATGGCAATATGGGAAGTAGCCATGTGGCTGAGTCGCAACATAGTAGCCAACACTGGCGTTGTAATTTACTCGGACAGCCAGGCTGCCATCAATTCTCTGGAGGCAACATCCCTAAATTCACAAACAGCCCTCGACTGCCGCAGATCTCTTAACGAGATGGCTGAGCAGTTTAATATACACCTCATATGGGTGCCTGGGCATATGGATATCCCGGGGAACGGCAAAGCCGATGATCTTGCTAGGAAAGGGACAACATTAAAAATTCTCGAAGAATTTGCATATATTGGTGTGCCACTATCCACGTGCAAGCTTTGGCTTAGGCAAGAGGCAATCGAAAGATGGACAGAAATCGGTAGCTACACGCAAAGAAAAAATTCGTTTCTGCGAAACAAAATATTAGACAACTACAATTCTCGCTTACGACGACTGAAATTTCTTTTGGTCAGAATTTATTTCAGTCACAACAAACGAAATTTCAGTTATGGCAAACGAGAATTGTAGTTGTCTAATATTTCGTTTCACAGAAACGAATTTTTTCTTTGCGTGTAGACAAATCAGGCAGATCAAAAAATATCCTCGCACTAGAGAGGCAAAGATTGTCTACGTTAGTATCAGTTCTGACGGGACACTGCTTGATCGGCGAACACGCCAAAAGATTGGGTATTGACTCTAATGACTTCCGCTGTGGAGATGAAGAAGAAGTGGAGAGCATTGAGCACTTGCCATGCGACTGCCCCGCTCTGAGTAAACGACGACTGGACATACTGGGGTCGGCTTTTCTAGGCAGCCCAACAGATCTTTCCAGTACCGATATTCGTACTATCGACAAATTTGTATATCAAACAGGTTGGTTTCGATGAGAGGCATTTCAGCCCGTGGTAACACTAGGGACCTAAACTGGTCTACGTGAGCTTGTATAAAAAAATACGGCTGCCACCCTAACCTAAACTACATAGGTCGATATTAAATATTCTGATCCTTTGGAGTTTTGCAAAACGGGAAATCGTTTAGCACAGTGCAATCAATCACACCCCATCAGTTAAAATCAGTAAATTTAATTAATAAATACAAGCAATTGCAATTGCTTTATTATCCATCACCGCAAAACTGTATCTATGTATTTATGCTCTTCCTGTAGTTATTTATTCTTTTGTTAGCAAACAAAACTTGATTTCCTTCCATCTGACTTCCTCTAAATACTTTCTTTCCTGTTGTTCGTAGTTTGCTTTATATCCGTTCTAACAATGCTATACAAAACAATGCGATAGAGAGAGACAAACAATATTGTTTCACTCATTTCCTGCCGTTTGTTTTGTTTTTCTTCACTCGCCGCCGCTCTCGCTACTACTCTCTGCCATTCTTATGGCATTTGATGCTAATCAAGGAAATGCATTCAGCAAAAAAAACACTGACAGAGAAAATACCACAGACCCTCAATTCACAGACTCTCTATTACACAGATGTTCCGTCGTGAGTTTGTTTACATTTGCGTGATTTACGAACGAATAGAGATGATTTTCAATCGCGAAAAATATAGTTTTCTGGAGTATTTTTTCGAACTTTTTTGGTACATAACGAGCGATATTAATTTTCTAAATGTGATAATAACAAAAAAATTTCGGAAATCGGTCTTGAAATACGCAAAAAAATCACTCGCTGAAATCAAATTTCTATTCGTTCGTCACTGATAGACTAATCGCTACTTGACGGGACTTCTTTATCAAAGAAAATAAAGTTATAAATAAAATAGAGAGTCTGTGTTCTTTATAACTTTATTTTTTTTTTATTTGCCTCAATTATACAGATGTTTCGTCGCAACTTTGTTTACATTTCGTGAGGTACGAACGAATAGAAAACAATTTTCAAACGCGAAAAAATTGTTTTCCGGATTATCATTTTGACCTTTTTTGCACTTGGCGATCCAAATTAATTATCTAAATGTGATAATTACAAAATACACAAAATAGGTCTTCAAATACGCAAACAAATCACTCGCTGAAGTCACATTTCTATTCGTTCATCAGTGATAGACTACTCGTTACTGGACCTAACTTCTTTATAATTTTTTTTCTTTTAAAAATACTACAAAATTATATTTCACTTCTATTGTCTCTTTTTGATTTCTTTGTTTGTTGGTTCACTTCAAGGTATATTGAACAAGGTAGAGTACAGCGAACAGCTGATTTTCTCGTCATTTTTTAGAGCTCAATGAACTGTCAAACTCATTGATGACGTTTGATTGTTTGTTTACATTTTACTGTTGTGTACAATCAAACAAAATTCACGCAAATTAAAAATAATGTAAATTTTATTTACGAACCACATGTTAGTCTCCATATCATCCAATTCAGCACAAAAGAAGTTAGTAAGTCTCAAATCCACATCCAACAGCAACTTTTTCGGTATGAATTGGACGTTCTTGAAACTCATATGGATTATAATCCTCTCAAAGTTGACATTTGTTCAATTTTATTCATCAAAAATGGTAACAACCTCTCCTTAGAGAGGAGGGTATATATCATTTGCTACGAGCCAAAAGTGTAACACATCGAAGAAGTGACCTAAGACCCTAAGTATGTTCGGCGGAAATCCGTTTTGGGTCATTTTAAGTCATTTGAGCAATTTCTGTCCGTCTGTCTGCTGGCTGGTGCGCACGATAACTCTCGAAAGGAGTAACCGATTGACTTCAAATTTGGTATGCGGTATTATTTTTTCTATCTCCGGCTAAGTTCGAAGATGGGCCATATTGGTCCACTCCTTCAAGTACCTCCCCTACAAAGGGTTAACTTTTAGTGAAATATTGATTCTTCAATACCTTCTGTACTACTTACTTGAATCTTCTGAAATTTCCCACACAGCATTAGTTTGTTAGTCGTTAACATGTCAAGAAAAATTGGCGGAGTGGCCACTCCCTTTTTGGTACCTCCAACACAAATGGACCATTTTGCGCCAAAAGTTAACAGCTTATAACTTTAATACCAGTTCATACAAATACTTCAATAATACAAATACTTTGTACAGTGTAATCCTTTTATAGTACCTAAAGTTCAGCGAAAAGTGGGCTTTATTGACACGCCCCGTTTGGTACCTCCCACACAAATGGACCTTTTTGTACCAAAAGTTAACAGATTTTATCTTTAATACCAGTGCATACAAATACGTGAAATTTCGTACAGTGTAATGCTTTTATAGTACCTAGAGTCTAGAGAAAAGTTGCCGTTATTGGCATGCCCCTTTTGGTACCTCCCACACAAATGGGCCATTTTACAACATAAGTTAACAGCTTATAACTTTAATTCCTGTGCATACAAATACTTGCAATTTTGTACAGTGTAGTGCATTTATAGTATCTAGAGTCCGCAGAATGGACCACACAGTGCATACTTTGAAGTTATTAAATGCAATTTAAATTGATAATAATTTAATTAAAACAAAAATAATAATTTTTTTTTGGGACTCAAGGTGAGGGTATACATAAGCAGGTTTACCCGACTCAGCTTTCTTACTTGTTACATTATTCGTTCATATTTTTTAATAAATGGTCCATATACATATGTATAGCGTGATCCATTTCGAGGTTCCCTACTTTTTTAAAGAAAAAACACAGAGAATTGAATGGGGAATGTTTTATTTTATTTATTATGTCTATCAAATGTTGTCCGCGGCCAATGATGGTCCATTGGTTGAGTCCAACTTTCGATGACTCGTTCGAGCATTTCGACTGGTAACTGGCGAATGACACGTGTGATGTTTTGCTCCAAGGCCTGAATCGAAGCGGGTTTGTCCGCATAAACTTTAGACTTTACATATCCCCAGAGGAAAAAGTCTAACAATGGCCAATCGACCGGCTTAAAACTTGAAATTATCTGCTCACTGAAGTGTTCTCTCAATAAATCCATTGATTGATGCGATGTGTGGGAAGTGAAACCAAACCAAAGTTAAAACCAAATGTCGCCGAGATCACGAGCTTCAATTTCAGGCATCAAATAGTCGGTTATCATGGCACAATAACGGTCGCCATTGACGGTTACGTCCTCACCGGCATCATTTTTGAAGAAATATGGACTGATGATTCCGGTACGTCGGATCGGGAATCGGTCAGTGGCAAAAAATAGCTCTTAACGAGAGCTAACATAATGCTCATGGGTGTCAAGGACGACACGATAACTCTCGAAATTAGAAAAGGATTGACTTAAAATTTGGTATGTGATAATATTTTTTCCGTCTCAGGCTATTTTTGAAGATGGGTCTGGATTAGTTGTTGGACAAAAGCTGATGACACCTCATTCGTGGGGCCCACTGATTTTCAGAAACTTTGGAGGCTCATAAAAAAAATTGGTCACCAATTTCGCCAAATCGAGTATAGGGTTATACTGCCCTTTGATAGCAGAATCGAACCTTTACTGTAAAGTCCGTGTATTTTTCAAAAAGGGTTCATTTGTTGCATAGTGTAATCAGCGTCTTCAAGCAGCTACAACAATTTATAATATTAAATTTTCCCTGCAACATGCCAGCTTGATCATTCTTTAGATGTTGTAAAGGTAGCACTTTTTCGCATGTCAGAGATGCTGTGTAAAAGCTTATCCTGCAGTATTTAAAAAAAGACAATTCCCACTTTAACAAAAAGAATAGTTCCTCATAGGAACTTCTAAATTTTGATAACAAAGACGTAATTTTTGACGAGATCCATATCGATGGCTTATATCCATTTGTGGCTATATTAAAAAACCCCATTTTTCAGGAGAGCAAAACAACTGTTTTATTGTCACATTATTTGACCTTCAGCGAACTTTTGTTCTACGATATGTTCTACATATTGCTACTATGTGCTACAAACAAACAAATTTGAATATAATCAGTTGTACGCGAAGGTCTGAAATATAGCCCTTATTTTTCTTCGGAAATTGTCTATGTTTTGTGGAATTTGTAGGTATAGCAGCTTTTGTTGAAAATAAAAAATTTTGAACACAATTCAAATTAAAATATATTTTGAAACTAAACTCCAAACTGTCTATGGATAAATAAATGGCTATTGGTAGGGCTATTTTCGCAGAAATTTTTCAATACGAAGTGTGGGTAGCCAAATGAAATACGATTTTGTCGCGATTCTGTATAAAAACCTTACATACGTTGAAAAGAACGCGAGTGTTCCCACATACAATGTGAAGACAACAACTTTTTACGACGGTATCAACGATTTTTGTATATTTACAAATAGTACACGTAATGCTATATAGTTATGTCTTTATAGTTTATGTTATGATAAACGTTATGATAATCGGATGGAATCAATGACTTCAATTCTTGCAAATGCTTCCATTTACTCATAGAAATCGGAAGATGACCGTGGTGTAGAGGTTGTTGTTCGAAAAAAATGAATTTCGCGATTTTTTGCAATATTTTAAAGTTATTTAGACATATAGTTTTCTACCTTTTCTGCGTTGTCCACATCACGTGCTTTTAAAAAAAGCATTTCGCGATTTTTGCAATGTTTTTGCAAATATTTTGAAGTTATTTAAACATATTGATTTCTGCGTTACTCACATCTTTTTCTTAAAAAAAAATTAATTTCGCGGTATTTTGCAATATTTTGCAATTTTTTTTAATGTAGTTTGGACATAGTGTTTTCTAACTTTTCTGCGATACCCATATCAATGTAAATAGTTTAGACGTTTTGTAGATATCACACATAACTAGTTTTTCTCATATGTGCATTGAAAATGCATTCAATGTTATAACGTTTTGAATACAACCCGCAATTCATAATAAAAATATTACTCTACGTATTTTTCGATTTAAATATTATAAAAATCAATTCATTTTCTCGTTTTATAGCGCATTTCAGGTAATATTATATATTTTAGGATTCTGCAGTCAAAAGCATCAAATTTTCGCTATAAAGACGTCATTACTTTCAACTATTTTGCAATATACTTTATAAAGTAAAATTCACTCTTCACAGTAGGCATCTTAAACTTCGCTTAAGAAGGCTTATGAGTGTTACACGGGCTTGCAAAGTACATAAAATTTTAAATTTTCTTCCGCGGTTTTCTCTAAATGTATGTATTTTGCAAAAATTTGCAATACAGAATTGTAATCAGCGTGTCAACATCTACAGGAAAAGTTCATACCACATCGAAAAATTATTGAACTTGGCGGTTTTTAAATTGTAAGCAATTTGGAAAGCAAATAAAAAATGATAGTATAGCCTGATTTTTCGTCGTAAAAATACATAAAACAACATAGCAAAAAAAGAAAAATCTTAAAAAGGCGTGTTAGGATATTTTTTCAATCTAAAATTTACACCGTAGGTCAATCATGTGAAGCAGAAGCGTTTGCCATCAAAATCTCATTTTCGAAAATCTAAATATAGCACCTTTTGGATATAAGCCATCGATATGTGTTTTCGTTTATTCGCAATTAAGCCTAACTTTTTGCAGGAAAATATGTTCCATATAATTTTATAGAAAACCGTTTAATTTATTAGACATAAATAATTGGAAAGCCACACAATTAATATGTTTCACTGTATGCTGCTGACGTACTTTAAAATTGTTATTAACCTTCGGTTTTTGTAAAACGTCTTCGTTCGTTCTGGGGGTAAGTGTAATTTTTATACACAGTATATTAAAAACCCAGCTGTTTTGGAATGGAGGTATCGATTTAATGACTAACTTATATACCACTTTCCAAAAAGGATTCTTTTTCTCAAAGCATTGTAAATGAAACAGAGTTTTAAAGGCATTTTCACTAATTTTGGCTTCGTCCTGCCCTTCTATCTCTAGACGATGCGAACCACCGGCTTGTTTTTGTTAAAATCGACGGCTCCGATTTATTTTCAAATCGATTTAGCAAATAATCTTTGGGAAGAATAACGACGTGAATAATCTGACCACCTGAAAACGGAAGCAAAGTGTATTCTTACCACGCTTGGCAATAAAACTATAGCAATAAGCCTTTTACATTAATAAAGTAATTAAAAAAAATAAAAATAGTTTTTTTTTCTAAATAATGATTACTTTTAAAGAAATAAGGAACTAAATTGAAAAAGGCATTGTTGTGGAAGAACTCCATTTATTCGTAAGGAACAATACCACTTTTTAATGACAAACTTGGATACTAATCTCCAAAACGGAATAATTTTTTTCTCAAATAATCTGTCCTGAAAGTGTTGAAAATCCATCATGAAACAGCGTTGTAAAAGCATTTTAATCAAGCGTTCCGAAACAAAGCTTTAACAACGCTTTTTTCGTGGTACTGTCATGAATTTCTGGCCGGACAGGTAACTTTTTGTGCAAAATGGTCGCCTTTCCTCAAGATGAAAGCAACAGATAAACTATTACTATGTGTGGAACTATAGAGAATTCATATAATATAAGTATTGCAGAAGTTACACTATACAACAAAAGTTTTTTCTAAAACCAAAAGATAACATTTTTTATTGTAAAGTTTTTTTTATTTCTTTTAAATTCCAATTTTCATGGATGGTATCTTTAGTATTTGGACCATATCTATTGAAGTATAAGACTGAAAGAACCGTGATACCTTTTAAATTAAAGAAAAATAATTAATTTGGGTAACAAATGTTGGGAATTTCACTTTTACATAATGACAGTGGTTTAGTAACTGTCGTTAAAACAATTAGTAAAAATTTTCTTTTTTCAAAAAGCACGAAAAAAAATAAAAAATTGCAAAAAATTTGCTTGTTCCGTTTTTTTAAAGCTAGCATCCTAACGAAGAAAACAATGCCTATTTAAAAAAAATCTATGGAAAAATTTATTAATTATGACCCATATTGTAAAAGTAGGGGAAATTCAATATATAATTTATCATATTTTTTATTTTGCCCATTTTGTTTGGGAGGTACCAATAGAGGAGTGGCAATAACGCCCAATTTGTAATAGACTTATGGGTACTATAAAAACCATTACACTGTACAAAATTTCAAGTGTATGTGTAGTAATCGAAGTTATAAGCCGTTAACTTTTTGCGCAAAATAGTCCATTTGTATGGGAGGTACCAAATAATAACGCCAATTTTTCACGGTACTATAGGTACTGTAAAATCATTACATCCAATAAAATCATTAACAATACAACCGTTCTGACACCTTCTGTGTATAAAAACTAATGCCATAAAAGCTTACTCACAAAGTCAGGGTATACTTTTGACTTGATATACTTATATGTAAAGCTATTAAAAAACAACCATTCCTATGTTACATATTAGGGTTCTGCAAACCACATAACACAACGAGTCCAAAAAAGTTTTCATTTATGAAAGTATCTTTCTTAGCAACAGATGACATCGTGATAGTAGTGTAGGAAATCATATAGTTGCCCCCTACAGACTTTCAACATTCTGTGTATGTTTTTATTGGCACTTATTTAAAGTGAACTATGAATATTCGAATATCCCATGTCCTTATTATTTTCATGCTGTTTTTTATTATTCCCGAGACTCTCCTTTTATACTTACCCATACTTATTGTCTAGGTGAGTTAATACATCCCCCCCCCCCCAACGAAAAGTTAAATATCATTCCCTTTGGAGAGTGTAATAAAATCTAAAAACATTTCGTTTCATTCACAGATAAAATTCTACAACTTACCGCCATAAGTATACCTCATTTTTTGATGTCTCTTTTTTTAAACGGCCCATTAAAAGTTCTCCTCCCCTTTCCAACACACAACAGCAATCCCTGGACGAATAGTAATTGTATTGAGTTCACTTTATTCGCTGTATAACATTTAAAGTGAATTTTGCGCAAAGGAATTTCTTTTCTAAAATCCTTTTATGTTTTGTTGGTTTGTATTTAATTCGCTTATATTATTTCAGCCGCACTCAACGGCCTATGGACCCCCTTTGAGACAAACGAACAGCCATGTTGTTAACGTTTGTTTCACTGGTTCGTGAACATCCTCGTGGTGGTGGTGGGAGGTAATGATGGTTGGCATGAATGCCACCGCCGTGTTTGTTGTTTTAAACTTGGGTTAATCAAATAAATGGAGAAAAACACAGTGTTTTTGTAGTTTGCCTTTCTCTCGGGCATTTCCATTTTTGCCAAGAATGGGAGAAAGATTTTCGCTGGCATAGTCTGAGAAGCTATTTAATGATATACGAGTATGTTTGTTTTTTTCCTATGAAACCGTCTGCGTTAAGTGTGGAAAACGGTTTGATGTAGGCGCCTTTGAATATTCTATAAATTATTTAACATGAAATTGAATGCTACAAGTGTAAGAGAACGGGAAGAAAGCCAGCAAAGCAGGATTATCTAGAAATATTAAAGTAAAGCGATTTATACAGCGTTTATTCTCTCTAAAAATAAATTAATATTGCCAATGCCACAAAGGCAATAAAACCAGAGCTTTGTTTATCATTAACAATTTAAAAGTTTATTTATTTTTTATTTAATAATTTTAGTTTTTGCCTGCAAAGGATTTCTAACATATTCTGTTTTTGTAATAATTTGTTTGTTTTGTAAAAATAAAGCCTTTTTGGATCTCCTGTTTTCATTGTTATATAAAGTGAAGATATAGATAAATAATATAGATTTTTTTGGTGTTGATTTTCAAAAGATACATTTTATTATTTTGGACGAAGTTCAGTCGCATCATCGGTATCATCATCTCCTTCCGATTCACTGCTCAGCATTTGACCCAAGCCAGAGGTCATTGCTGTCACGGTCTCCAGGAGGGGTTGAACATCCACGCGGGGATATTCGGCTTTAACCACTTGACCCACAACGTTCAGTAAGGCATCGAATCGTTTCTCCAGACGACGATTGAAACGCCTCTTATGACGATAGTATCGATCACGTTCGCTCATTCTATTGCTGGCCGCCACAGCGGAAGGCAGTGCAGCTGAAGTAGATGTAGGATTTTGTGTTTGTGTTGTTGTTGATGTTGTTATTGTAGATGTATTTCTTCCCTCAGTACTTGTGGAGGGCATTTCAGTCATGGAAAAGTTTTCCTGTTTTATAATGGTGGAGGTAATGGTGGCGGCGACGGCAGAGTCATTATGATATTGCGTAATATTCTCCGCTTTAATTTCAAATGTCCGAGCGTTTTCGGTATGCAATTCAATGTTTTCCATTACCGAGGGCAATGAACTACTCTCCATAGATGAGGTGTGTTGCACATATTCTGTGCCCATCGACTCTTCGCTGGTATCGAGAAAATAGTGCAATTGACGCTCTTCAATGGGAAATTTGCGAATAACCACAGTACTGCCAACTGCGCCAGCACCAGCTGACCTTTTGGAGTAGAAATCGTGATCCGTATTTCTGGCACAACTCTTTATGATATCCTTGATTTCCCTATTATCGGCCTCGCCAGCACCCGCAGCGCCAATCACTTCGAATTCTTCATTGGTATCACTGCTAAACAATTGCATTCCTTCAGCGATTCTTGGAACTGATGAGCCAGCCACTTGTAGTAGGATTGTGGCATTATTTGGTATATTTTCTTTAGCACAGTCATGTTGTAATTTCATCAGAGACGGGGAGATGGAGCTTTTCATGTTGTCCCTTTGCTCGTGTGACCTTGCTTGTACCGCAGTTACATCGTTAACCCCGCCGCTGTCGCCTACTTGCTGCTCCACGTGACCCACGACGACAGCGTTTGTGATAGCAATAGCTTCATTGCCGCCTCCTCCACCACCAGCAGCAGCGCCATCGCTGCTAATGCTTGTATTTGCGAATTTCTGTGTCACTGCGTACGAATGTAGATTTGTTGTTTTGCGTGTCATAAACGCATGTATTGCTTCAAAGAATTCCCATTCCTGATTAATGCGTTCAATCATTTCCGAATGAATGGCTTTATTGGTAGCAATACCATCCAGACGTGTTTGCTAATGAAAGAAATGAAAAAAAAAACAAAAATCAAAGAAATTAGCAAAAAAAAAACTTGATTATTGCTAACAAAAGGTTTATTAAACAAACACTTTGGCACATCAATTTATTGTTAATATACATATCTTCCATCAAGTCAAGAAAATTTCAATCCGAATTCAGAAACCACAATTTAATTACCTAATTTCATATAATAAGAACACTTGTATTTGTAAGGAGGAGATTATATATCATTTTCTACGGGCCAAAAGTGTAACTTATCGAAGGAGTGACCTAAAACCCTAAGTATGTTCGACAGATTTCCGTTTCTCATTTGAGAATATTATGTCCGTCTGTCTGCTGCGCACTATACCTCTCGACAGGAGTGCCGGATTGACTTCAAATTTGGTATGTGCTATTATTTTTTTTTCTATCTCAGGCTAAGTTCGAATATGGGCTATATTGGTCCACCGCTTTAGTACCTCCTTCACATATGTCCTGAAATTCTGCACAACGAAAATTGTTCATAACTGCACATGTTTTGATATGGCCATGATGGTCCCTTTCAAATTTGCTTCTTTATGTCATAAAGACGACATTTTCCAGTCGAATTGCTTCAATTTATATTTATACTAAAATTCTGCACAACGGAAATTTACCACACCTAGAAGCTATATTTTCTATACAATTTAGCCGAATCATTGCAGCTTTCACTTTATTTTTAAAATGATTTGCTTCTTTTCCACTTCAAAGGATTTTCCGGTTATAAAGGGTGGTTAAATTGCAAGGGCCGATGTTGAATGTGAACCACACCTAAACGTCAAGTTTTTTTCAGCATTTCATTTAATATTTCTCAATTTCAGACTAACTCAATTTGAATCATGGAAAGATACACAGACTTAAAGTTATTCAGGCTTATTAATTATTATTATTCAAATCAAAATGCATATTTTGCAATTTTCAATATGTTTTTTTTCATGTTCATAAATTATAGCAAAATCATAATAAAATTATGAGCGGAATTTCGGACAGCTTAATTTTTTTATAATAATTATTATACAATTGCCCTTTTTTCGTAAATCACACAGATATCTGACTTCAATTTCTTTCGTAATAATACCAGCTAATACGACTAACAATGTTTGGAAATCAAGGACAGCTGATCGCGTAATTATTCCTTCTTTGTTCCGTCTTTCAGGCAATAGTGCAGAAGGAGCAAAATGACCGTAATCAAAAATGCACTGTTATAGTTACATTAATTAGTATATAAATTAAAAACTACTTTTTTCCTACCATCTCCACTTTTACACGGATAGTTCGAAGCTTGATGAACTGTGCAGAGCTTAGATTGGATATAGCTCACAGACTACCAAATACCTGCAGTGTCTATCAAGCCGAAATAATGGCAATATGGGAAGGCTGAGTTGCAATATAGTAACCAACACTGGCGTTGTAATTTACTCGGGCAGCCAGGCTGCCATCAATTCTCTGGAGGCAACATCCCTAAATTCACAAACAGCCCTCGACTGCCGCAGATCTCTTAACGAGATGGCTGAGCAGTTTAATATACACCTCATATGGGTGCCTGGGCATAGGGATATCCCGGGGAACTGCAAAGCCAATGAACTTGCTAGGAAAGGGACGACATTACTAATTGTCGATGAATTTGCATATATTGGTGCGCCACTATCCACATGCAAGCGTTGGCTTATGTAAGATGCAATCAGGCAGTCCAACGAAAGATGGACAGAAATCGGCACCTGCAGAGTAGCTAGACAAATCTGGCCAAGGTATGACCTGAGAAGATCAAAATATCTCCTCGCACTAGAGAGGTAAAGATTATCTACGTTAGCATCAGTTCTGACGGAACACTGCTTGATCGGCGAACACGCCAAATAAGTGGGTATTGACTCTAATGACTTCTGCAGAAGCTGTGGAGATGAGGAAGAAGTGGAGAGCATTGAGCACTTGCTATGCGACTGCCCCGCTCTGAATAAACGACGACTGGACATACTGTGGACGGCTTTTCTAACAGATCTTTCCAGTACCGATATTCGTACTATCGACAAATTTGTATATCAAACAGGTTGGTTTCGATGAGGGGCATTTCAGCCCGTGGTAACACTAGGGACCTAAACTGGTCTATGTGAGCTTGTATAAAAATACGGTTGCCACCCTAACCTAACCCATTATGTTCGTTACTAGAAACTCTTCAAATTTTTTATGTGATAATGTTCTTTTTCAAACATAGTTTAAGTTCGAATAGTACGTCGAAATCGACTTTAGTCGTTGTTTGATTTTGAAGTTAAAACATACTGAGTTTCAGGAAAAAATCTCACTAAATATTGATATTGGACAATAGCCCACTACAGCCTCCTACAGAGTAGAATAACCATACAAACTATTTCCAAGACAAGCCACAAATACTCAAATTTTTCAATCAAATCAAATCTGTGCCGAAATATCTATTTTAATTAGAGTTGAGCTCTATAATTGGTCTGCTATTGAGTCTCCCTAAATTAAAAAGTCCTCTTTACAGGTTGTTTTTCTCTGTCACCGGATTCCATTCCCGTTGAGAATCTTTTTAATGATGTATACAAACATAAACCAAGAGTTTCCCAAATTTGTTGAAAAAGATTAAAAAAATCTTGGTACCCAACCCCTAGCAAGCCTTGCATGTATCAGCTTCGAGGATAGGTCCAAAAAATGTGCAACAGTTGTCAAAAATAGTAGATACAAGCGAATATTATGTTTTAAGAGAGATGTATTACTCAATTTGGTTTTGTTTGTGTGTGAACACTCACTTTTTTAATTTGTGCTAAATTATTGTCCAAGCTTTTTCCGCAGTAGTTGCACTTAATAAGGAATAAAACCGAAGTGCAAGAATATTAAATTATTTCAGTGGTATTTCACCATATTTTATTTCTGTTACATTGCTATAGGATCTTATAATCCTTTGTTTCTTCGATATTCATATGGCTGGGGGGCCATTTCATTTAATTTAATTTGTTCTTATGAAGTATTTTGTATTTAAGATTTGAAAAAATATAATGTTAATATGTAGCTACACATAACACATAGATATTAAACCTACAATACATGTATAATTGGCCTTTATAGGCTTCCTTTGTATTGATATTTGAAATAAATAAATAACCAAATAAAACCAATACTAAATAATCATTAGCATCGCATGAAATATCTCAATAGAAACAGTGGATTAAATAAGTAAACAAAAAAAATTATGAGCTTTAAGAAGTTGCATGCACTACGTGTGCTAAATTCGTGGCCACCACTGTATATTAGACAAACATGATTTATAACTTGGTTTTGCAAATTTTATGAAATAGACATATTAAACTACTAGCTGACTCCAGTAGACGTTGTCCTGCCCGTTATGTTTGGAATTTATTGGATTGTTATTCATTGATATTTCATTAACATAAATCCCGAGTTTTAGGAAAATATCATCAACAAAATCTTGATTGACCATAAGTCAATTTCAGCGCCTTCTACCGGTTAGAATCATACGTACAAACTATTATCAAGGCAAACCACACATACATTTTAAATTTCACTCAAATCACTCTGGTAATGCGAATTTGGCAAATATCTTGACCACTCCGCCATTTATCACGGCGAAAATAATTCGTCCAATTTTTAGCCCATTCGCTCGCATGGTTTCGGAGATCATGCGTTACTAACAAACGTACAAAGAATTTTATATTAAATATAAAAAATATTTTTGTTGTTGTAAGGCCCTTTTGAATTTCATTAATAAATTCGCCAAATTTGCTATAAGACGCTAAAAATTTGTCAGGATTTCCTCGCCCCATTGCAGCTTAATTTCAAAATGCTGTTGCAAAGAATTATTTTTTATTTTAAATGTTAATGGCAACTAAGCTGTATTTAAAAATAATAATAAAAGTTATTTACTTGCCCCTTAAACTCACAAATTGAATTTGTTTAATTATTTTTTCCAAAAAAGTGCATATTTAGTTGACAGAGAAGAAAATTTAAGCTGCCGTAAAATGAGCCATTAAATATCATCCATTTATAGACAGCTTCCTAAAATTAACAGGTTTCGTTTTAGAAAAAATCTATTTTTCTATTATTTTTCAACCACTGTATGTATGTAAGTTGTAGTATAAAAGTCATAATAGATTCAGTATTGAACCTATATGTCCAATCTTCGAACTTAACCCAGGAAGAGTGAACCAATATGGTCAATCTTCAAACTTAATCCGTGATAGCAAAAAATATAACCACATATAAAATTTGTAGTGATTCGAATACTCCAATCAAGAATTATTAGTCGGTTGGTTAACTCGTCTGTGACTTTCTTTCTTGTCTCATTTTTCCATTCACAATGTGTGTCCTTCTCTGAAAAGCTCTACAAAGAAAAATTAGCAGCACAACGGAGTATAAATTTGACTCCGCAGAATATTAATAAAATTATATGGAATAATTCAGCACATGCTGACCTGACCTTTCCTCTATTCACCCAGATTCTTTTGGGAAGGTTTTGGTCAAACTTAGGCCAATACCAAAGGTTACCAGAGGAGACCATTTGCAATTGCTTTATCTAAGATCCCCAAAAAAAGAAATGTCACCAACAAATTAAGCCATTTTGCTTGCCTTAGAAAGGGCTTGTGAGTTTGGTATCAGATAACCCCCCTTCTGCTGCTCTGATTCGGTGTTTTGTCCGATTGTTTTTGCGTTATCAACAGTTGTCTATTTCAATACAGAGTGGTGGGTCTTTCTTTACCTTGTACTGTTTGTATCGGGTTAGCATGTTGGACCATTGCTTTCGCACAAAAAACACATTGAAATCATCCAGTTTAGCAACACTTAAGACTTTCCTGAAAACATTGGAATAAATATTACCAATTTTCTTCGTACATATTCCAATTCTAACATTGTTTAATTGTTAAACTTACTTCCAAGGCACGACACTATTGCTGGGTTTGCTGTTGAACCACGAATCATAATTGATACGGGCTTCCACTAATTTTCGTTTTTGTTCGACGGTCCCTGCAAAAGGAAGAAATGGTGTAATTGTAAACATGACACTTTCGAGTTGAGCTATGTGGCTGCAGCCGGCATTATAGAATCACATCCATCACGATGACCACTCACATTTCTTGGAGGCTCTACGTTTGGCATACGAATGCAATTCCATGTCTTTCTCTCTGTGCCCCCACAAAATGCGGCTGTTGCTTTGTTATGCGCTGCCGTGTTGTGGGGTGTCTTTAATCTTGTTGGAATCGTTTATACTTTAGCTGAGCAAACATTATTATCACATCACTATTTTGTTTTTGTTTTGCAATATATAATTTTTCGTTTTTTTTTCTTTGTACTTTTTTATTAATTGGAAAACACCGATTTTAATCCGTCGTCACGTCATTGCTCTCGCCGTCGTCGAATCTCATGTTTATCACATTTTTCATTTTGAGGTTATTTTTATTTTTCCTCTGAATTTTGAAGAAAAAACATGGTTGTTCTCTCTTAACACATTTTCTCTCATTTCTGAGAAATTTTATGATTTGTTTACACTTTATTGTTTTTGTAATGCATTTGAAAATGGTTGAATTGTTCTCTCAACGTCATTGGAAACAGCTGTTACTGTTTGCTCTCCGATTTTTTTCTGTTTCACCCTTAGAGATGTTACTATACCGTGGCGATGTTTGTTTGTTATCGATAACATTAACTTTGACTGTTATCAGTTTGTGGTGTTTAGAGAAGCATTTAGAACGTTAATATTTAAATTAGTAATTATATTTATCTTTGTAGATGCATTTTTTGTTTCATTTTATATATTTTGTATTGAAAAAATAGCAAAGCTTTCATAAAATACACTATGCAACAACAAAATAAAATTTCAGATATTGCTAGATATTTTTAATGTATTACAGGTTCGGATTACAAAGGGTAATTTCGATTCGAAAAAAAATGTTGCCCTGTCGTCTCAAAGTTCTGAAAAATATTTTCCCTTTTTAGGTGAAACTGATGTAATCCCTCGAATTAAAATTAGCTCCTATTTCAAAATTCCGAAATGTGGTAAAGAGGTTTAGTTTTTGGCAACGAAAATGTTGTACTTTTTTGCAGAAACGAAATTAACATAAGATAGTTGGAGTGAAAAAATTTGAGTGACAAAAAAGGCATAGTTGTGTTATTTTTACCTATTTTAAAATATAATTAAAAATGTCAATGAGACAGATTGACTTCCAATTGTGTTTGTAGTAATATTTATACCCTACACCACACTGTGGTACAGGGTATTATAACTTTGTGCATTTGTTTGTAACACCCAAAAGGAGAAGAAATAGACCCATCGTTTATTATACCGATCGACTTAGAATTACTTTCTGGGTTGATTTAGCTATGTCCGTCTGTCTGTCCGTCTGTCTGTCTGTGCATGTATTCTTGTAATCAAAGTACAGGTCGCAATTATGGTCCGATCTCGACGAAACTTTACACATATGTTTTATTTGGCCCAAGGACGATCCCTATTGAATTTGGTTAAAATCGGTTCAGATTTAGATATAGCCCCCATATATGTTACCCCAGATTTGACATGTAAGCGCTTTAAAAACTTTATTTTATATCCGATCAGTCTGAAATTCGGCAGAAAGAGGATTCTTATCATATGAATGAACACTGTTAAATTTGGAATAACTCGGTTCAGATTTAGATATAGCCCCCATATATACGTTACCCCCGATTTGAAGTGTAAGCGCTGTAAAAATGTTATTTTATATCCGATCAGTATGAAATTCGGCAGAAAGAGGTTTCTTATTATATGAATGAACACTGTTAAATTTGGAAGAAATCGGTTCAGATTTGGATATAGCCCCCATATATACGTTACCCCCGATTTGAAGTGTAAGCGCTGTAAAAATGTTATTTTATAACCGATCAGTATGAAATTCGGCAGAAAGAGGTTTCCTATTATTTGAATGAACACTGTTAAATTTGGAAGAAATCGGTTCAGATTTAGATATAGCCCCCATATAAACGTTACCCCCGATTTCACATGTAAGCGCTGTAAAAATGTTATTTTATATCCGATCAGTGCGAATTTCGGCAAAAAGAGGTTTCCTTCTACATGAAGAAATACTGCCAAATTCGGAGAAAATCGCTTCAGATTTAGATATAGCCCCATATATATGTTACCCCCGATTCGACATGTAAGCGCTGTAGAGATTGTATTTTATATCCGATCAGTACGAAATTCGACAGAAAGATGTCTTTTTACATGAATGAGTATTCAGGGAAAATCGGTTCAGATTTATATATAACATCCGTACATATGTTCCTCCTGATTTGGTATCAAAGCGCTATAGAAGTTGTACTTTACTTCCGATCATTAAAATTTTTCAGAAATATGTTTCTCAATTTAGGAACGAATATTACTTAATTTAGCGATTATCGGTTCAGAATTAGATAATATGTTCCTACCCATTTACCAATTATTCCAAATTATTATCGCAATGACCCTTATCGCATTATTAGGGAGGTGTAGGGTATTATATAGTCGGCCCCGCCCGACTTTCTGCCTTTCCTTACTGGTTTTATTATGCGATTTTAATTATTATAAAGAAAAAATAATTTGCATAAAAATATAACAAAAATTTAATTCATTTATATCAGTTATTAATGTCCCCTCAACGCATGCTGAAGATTAATGGATAATAAACTTTAATTATCAAGCTCCTCTTCGTGATTAGCCTTTCTAGTTAAATAAGCCAAGATGTTGACGAAAAGTACTCCGTGGGTAATACGGAACGTTATAGGTTAATAAAACAACGAGTGTTTTTTAGGAGCTTTCGGATTTGATTTAAAAAAACACAAAGTTTAGAGAAATGTATGAAATTGAGTCGATAGAACGGTCTATATAATTTAATTTTTAAAATGCAATAAAAATAAATAAAATTCAACAATCGCAAGCGTTGTTCGTTTGTAAGTCGATTTATTGTTAAATTAAAGGCCAAACTGAACATGTTTGAAAGTAACATGTTACACGAAAACAGCTGAGATGGCAAAAAGAAAGTTGCCAAAAAGCGACGCAAATCGAAACGACGCAAATAGGATCGACGCAAAACGGGGCTCTATTGTAGCCCCCATATATATGTTACCCCCGATTTGACATGTAAGCGCAGTAGAAACTGTATTTTATATCCGATCAGTGCGAAATTCGACAGAAAGAGGTTTCTTATTACTCAAATAAATACTGCCAATAATTGGTTTTTTATCGCAATAACCCTTATCGCATTGTTAGGGAGGTGTAGGGTATTATATAGTCGGCCCCGTCCGACTTTCTGCCTTTCCTTACTGGTTTCTCTTATGTATAGTTCGAAGATGGTCCGTACTGGCGCACTCCTTCTGATATTTGCCCTCAAGAAGGATTAACATTTAGTGAAGATTAAATCGTTTAGCCCAAATGACATTTTAAGTCATTTGAGCTATATCCGTCCGCGTGTCTGTCTGGCTAGCGTAAAATTACACATTATTTGTTCTTGTATCATATAGTCGGCTCAGCCCGACTTTTGTCCGTTTGTTTTTTGCTTTTTTACTTCCTAAAGTCAAAAAAGTTCAGTTCCTATTTTCCACAAACGCTTTGATTAGTAGAATGATGTGTTTGGTCATTGCCAAATCTGTACCGATCGATGGAAATAAAAACTATGGTGTACAGTATAAATTTGATCACAGCTTTATGACAAAATTGTTGTTGCATAGTGTTATTTTCATTTGCATAGAGATATTGTTATGAGTAAAGCCACATAGTTTTGCAGCTTTTATAACGAATTGTATTATTATCGAAAATGTCTAAATTATATTTAATTTTATGTTTTTATTCATACATTTATTTAAAACGATAAAAAATAATTTATTTTCTTTTGTTTTTTATTCTTTTCTTTTTATATAAATTTAAATTAAAAAACAACCAAAATCAACGGCGAATGTGATGTGTCTGTTTTTAAATTGTTATAATTTCGTCATCCAATTTATGTTTTGTAATACCACAACAAAAATAAAGTACCACCGATAATGTTGCATGTAATGGTCATGTTGATGAACACATTAATACAAAAGAAGAAGAAGTCTACCAAGATTTGTGTGCTTTACAAAGATCGAGTAGAAGTCAGGTATTATTATTATTATTTGAATATTTAATTTCAATTTTTTTATTTTATTAATGCCATAGTAATGTTATTATTTAGCTGTACATTTAGTAAGCGTAGCATGTTTACGTTTATTTTTGTTTATCTATTCCTGTCTGTAATACTAATGTAATTTCTATTTCAAATTCTTTCAACCCACCCCACCTCACACAACACCTTTAGATAACATCCGCCACAAGTTTCGAACAACGTGATTATGTTATACGTGAACTAATCGATACCGAATCAAATTATTTGGATGTTTTAAATGCGCTGAAACTGAAATTTATGTCCCCATTGGAGAGGTATTTGACACCGGAAGATATAAAGCAAATCTTTCCGCGCATAAAGGTAAGTCCATAATGATATTTTTTGTAGAGAGATAGACCAACTGGAAACGGAAACTATTGAACACAGCGAATCCCAAGAGATCGAGTGCTGGCTACTCCAAAAAAGGCGAATTTAGAAAACACATTATTCGTTCATATCAGAGAGTAGGTAAAATATTTGGGCACCTTCCTTTCCAAAAACATGGAAATTCATTATAAATTCATCCCTCTGTCCTTTTTACCCTATGGATTTCGCAAAATTTGTGTTCCATTTTAAGCATACGGATATCGCAAATTCTTGTTTCTGGTAGACTAATATATGTTGCATATTTTTACCCGTACTTTACAGTGATGAGGGTACATATCGCCCACTTACTTACAAAAGACCGTCCTAACTCAAAATTGAACATTTTTGTGGTTGTCTTACAAAAATCCGAATTTTGTAAATATGAGTATTATTTATTTAATTATCCTAAATACTTATCCGCATACCCAATCTGTACTCATATTATTTATTCCTTATTATTTTACTTAGGTTTAAACAAATCATTATATACCACTGAGTAGTTATTACCCTTGGTTAAAACGCTTAGTTATATGCATATTGTAATTAATGTTTAATTGGCCAGACAGCTTTGAATTACAAGTTTGTACGAAAACAAGTAAGAAAGTTTCAGTCGGGTAAACCGCCTAAGTTATACCCTCACTTTGTGAGTAATGTAATATTGAATATTACACAAATTATTCTGTCAATTTTTGTGGGAGGTACCAGAAGGGGTTTAAGAAATACACCTATATTTCGCTGAACAGTAGATACTTTAAATACATTGCACTGTGCCGAATTGTAACCGTTTATATGGACTGGTATATTAACGTTGAGATATTAAATTGTGGTATAATTTGGCAATTTTGTTTGGGAGGTACAAAAAGGGGCGTGGTTATATCGCTCATTTTTCACTGGACTATAGGCATTATAAAAGCATTACACTGTACAAAATTTCAAGTAATTGTATACACTGATATTAATGTTATAAACTGTTAACATTTGGTGCAAAATGGTGCATTTGTGTGGGAGGTACCAAAAGGGGCGCGGCAATAACGCCCATTTTTCACTGGACTGTAGGCACTATAAAAGCATTACACTGTACAAAAGTTCAAGTATTTCTAAACACTGGTATTAATGTTATAATGTATATAATGTATATATAAGGTTACTTTTAGTGCAAAATGGTGCATTTGTGTGGGAGGTACCAAAAGGGGCGTGGCAATTTAGCCCATTTTCCTCGAGTTGATAGCGACTAACAAACTAATACTATGTGTGTAATTTCAGAAGATTAGAATACGTATAATATCAGTTATTAAAGAATCAATATTTCACAACATTTTAACCCTTTGTGGGGGAGGTACCAGAAGGAGTGGGCCAATATGGCCCATCTTCGAACTTAGCCGGAGACAGAAAAAAATATTACCACATACGAAATTTGAAGTCAATCGGTTACTCCTTTCGAGAGTTATCGTGCGCACCAGCCAGCAGACAGACAGACAGACGGACGGACATTGCTCATTCGACTTAAAATGACCCAAAACGGATTTCCGCCGAACATACTTGGGGTCTTGGTCACTCCTTCGATGTGTTACACTTTTTTCCGTAGCAAATGATATATACCCTCGTCACACTAAAGTGAGGGTATAAAAATGAATTGAAATTAATCTCAACGAAATTGAGTTTATAAGTAAACAATCATATTTCGGATTATTACATCTTTTGTAAACTTCCTATTTCATCTTATTTATTTTTTTACACGGACTTAAAGTTACAAATCTCGACAATTTTCAATTTTTTGAGTTAGGACAGTCTAGAAGTAAGTAAGCGATATCATTTGCTTCGGACCAATAGGTAACATTGCATAGGAACTAACAGATAAATATGTTTTATTTTAACATCATGCTAAGTTTCTCGATTCTAGCTCCGGCCTTTGGATTGGCAGTGATACCATATTCCTGACTTTTTATCTCCCTTTACCAAATCGATTTTTATCCCGAGTTTACCTCCAAAGGTCCACCCTCACACAAAAATTTCACGGTTCTAACTGCAGTCATTCAAAATTTGCTGTGACACTATATTTCTCCATTTTTATCACCTCACCTTAGAGAGGAGTGTATATATCATTTGCTACGAGCCAAAAGTGTAACACATCGAAGGAGTGACCTAAGACCCTAAGTATGTTCGGCGGAAATCCCTTTTGGGTCTTTTTAAGTAATTTGAGCAATGTCCGTCCGCCTGTCTGTCTGTCTGTGTGTCTGTCTGCTTGCTGGTGCGCACGATAACTCTCGAAAGGAGTAACCGATTGACTTCAAATTTGGTATGCGGTAATATTATTCTCTATCTCCGGCTAAGTTCGAAGATGGGCCATATTGGTCCACTCCTGCTAGTACCTCCTCCACAAGGGTTAACTTTTAATAAAATATTGATTCTTTAATACCTTCTATACTACTTACTCGAGTCCTCTGAAATTTAACAGATAGTATTAGTTTGTTAGTCGCTAAAACGTCAAGAAAAATGGGCAAAGTGGGCACTCCCTTTTTGGTACCTCCCATACAAATTAACCATTTTGTACCAAAAGTTAACTGCTTATGGCTTTAATATCAGTTCATACACATACTTGAAATTTTGTACAGTGTAATGTTTTAATAGTACCTAGATTCCAGAAAAGTGGGCGTTATTGGCACGCCCCTTTTGGTACCTCTCACACAAATGGACCATTTTGTACCAAATGTAAACAGCTTTTAACTTTAATGCCAGTACATACTCAAGGTGAGGGGATTCATAAGTCGGTTTACCCGACTGAACTTTCTTACTTGTTTCCACATAATGTAGGAACTTAAAAAAGTTTTTTATCCCGTCGAATTTAACATAACTCCAATTTAAAAATTTCCAAAATGTGTTAAAAAAGTGTAGTTTTAGGAAAAAAAAAGTTTTCCAGAAACGAAATCGTTATGAGTTTCAAGCATTACCTCACAACAAATTTCATAATTTGATAGTGCAGTATTTAGCTGGCAATTGTGTCTCATTTTACTCCCTTATGTTGTAATTATCTTTTTATCCCTAGATTCAGTCCTAATGGTTTGAAATTGGACGTGGTACAATATTTATTCCCTTTTGTTCATGTTTTTTTTTTGTTTCCGACGTTTGGTTTCGACATATTTATCTCCTGGGATATTACCATCTGGGCGCAATGAGAGGGCCCAGAAAGTGCAATGACTCTGTGAGCGATGCCGGCAGTAGTCTAACTATCGTCAGTGCCACCCATGCCGGTAAGTTCTACGAGGAGCACTGAAGCCTAGAGTAATCCACAACTATAGACTGAATGGAGATTACAAATTGGCAGCCCCGGAACCCAACCGTCTGAAATCGAAATGATTAATTAATATCGCTCATTTAGTGCAAGAGTGTTACATTTCGAGTTAGAACATTTATCTTAAGGGTGATTTAAATGCTCTATACTAAAATAACTATTTATTTGTCAGAATGGGATGGCATAACTTGTGAAGTATGCTAAATATTGTTTTCTTCCTCAGCAATCAGCCCAATCATAGATTAGCTTCTAGATATTGAGATGTAGAACAATTTGGTTGATCACCTCAAAACATTAATTTTTTGAAATGTGACGCTCTAAATGAGCGATATATATTAATACAATTTAAACAAGTAGCTATTGAGAGTTTAAGATCCATGGGCTTAAAATGATACAATATTTATCACCTTTTGTCCGCTTTCGATTTAACCAACGCTTCAAGTCTACGTCCCAATGCTAAAATAACCGAATTTCACGATTTTAACGCACTTTTATATGATTATAGTTCTAGCCATGTGATTGTAGTTGAATATTTATCACATTTAGCCTCATTTAAACCCCTACAAATACGAATTTGGGAAAAATCGTTCTTCTCTTGAGTATTAGTCCCAAATAATAATATCAAATAATCGAAAAATAATTCAACCCATAGATAGACCTTAACTTAAAATTCTAAAACAAATTGAAATATTTCCTAAATTATGTTAATTAAATAATTATGTTAATTAATAATAAATGTTAATTATATGTATTTAATTTCTTACAGGAATTGGCTGATATCCATACAAAATTTTTGGATAAATTACGTGACTCGCTGCAACCGAATGCCAAAATGAAAATGAGTCAAGTATTTCTGGAATTCCGTGAGCCATTTCTTATCTATGGCGAATATTGTTCATGTCTATTGGCCGCAATTGATTTTCTAGGAGATATTTGTAAAAAGAATCAGATAATAGAACAATTAGTACAAGTAAGTTGCAATATGTATTCAATTACTTACAAATCCATTTATTTTTCGTTTTTATCTTTCTAGCAATGCGAACGTGAATATAATGTTGGCAAACTGCAATTGAGGGACATTTTATCGGTGCCCATGCAACGTATTCTAAAATATCATTTACTCTTGGACAAATTAGTTAAAGAAACATCACCGGTAGGTTGAATCGAATTACGCTCAACTTATCTTTAATTCATAATTTATTTAACTTTTTTAGGCCCACGAAGACTATCGCTCCTTGGAGAGAGCCAAAGAGGCCATGATTGATGTGTCACAGTATATTAATGAAGTTAAAAGGGACTCTGACCATTTGGTTATTATACAAAAAGTCAAGGTATGTATGTATGTACTCTAATTTTAATAGTCTGGATTGTCATTGTCATTTTTCCTTAAAACCCTGGAGATATTAATAGATAGTTGTTACCTTAGGACTAAAATACAGCAGGGTCCACCTAAACCGCCCTGCATGCTGTAGTCTGCTTTATTGAAATATCTCTCTCTGTTAAGGAATACGAGTATAATGTGCTAGCTTTCGTAGATGTAGAGGGGCTCTTCAATAACATAAATCAAGCCGCTATAATTACGGCTTTAGCAACCCTGATTAATATACACATTTCAGCTAGCTTAGGGTCAACTGACCTGCATACATATATCTGAAGGGGGATGACCCAAGGGTGTTTTTTGCCTTATCTGCTATTGATCTATCCATGAACATATTCTGCTATCTCTGGAGATGATGAGTGTTAAGGTTATTGCATATGCAGATAATGATTGCATATGCAGATGACGTGGCAATAGCTGTTAGATTGAAGTTTCCGAGTACTCTTAGTCTGAACTTCAAACTCAACATTACGGAAAGATCAAGGAAGGCTGTGGTAGATCTATATAATGGGTTTTCCAATAATAGTGATATGATATCTTTGAAAAAATCACACCTATTGCTAAGGAAATTCAAAAGTTTTTTATTTTATGTCAAGTACAATCGATACAATTAAGTTCTAAATAAAACGTCATTCAAATGGCCTCCACGACTTCTTCTGCAGGAACGAATCCGATGAACCCAATTTTCGAGCATTTTTTCCACGAAATCAAGTCGTATGCCATGAATGGCACGTTCAATATTGACTTCTAAAGCTTGAAGAGAGTCTGGTTTATTTCGAAAGACCAATGACTTCATATAACCCCACAAGAAGCAGTCTAATGGTGTTAAATCACAACTTCTTGTAATGGCCTCCAAGAATATCACAATTTCTTGAAATAATCGAATCTCCAAACTTTTTCTCTCAACAATGCAATTGTTTCATTTGCTGTGTGGCACGTAGCCACAATCGGTCAATGGCAAAAAGATAGCTCTTAACGAGAGCTAAAATATTGCTCATGGGTGTCAAGGACGTAGGTCGACTGGAGTGTTTTTTTTGGATTTAAAAAAATATGGACTTAGCATCATTTTCAAATGTGAACGGAAAGGTAATTTTTCTCTAGCTCCTTAACGGTACGTCGGATCGGGAATCTTAACGCTCTTAACGAGAGCTAAAATATTGCTCATGGGTGTCAAGATCGTAGGTCGACTGGAAAGTGTTTTTTTGGATTTAAAAAAAATGCACTTAGCGCACGAAAAGTTGCAATTGGAGAACGATTATTGTGAGAACGATTTCTTGCATATAACTCTCCATAATGAAATTGTAAACGCTACTGAATACAGTGAAAAACAAATGACAGATCACGACATATTACAAATGGCCGAAACGTCACTTCAAAATCATATCATCCCTATTGGAAAACCCGTTACTACTAGACTTTGGAAACTGTGGTAAGGAAATGGCTAAGGGCACAGTGTAATTTTAGACATAATTCCCGACCTTCCGGCCATTGCTGATTACACTATGACTAAACCCATTTTTTTACAAGAAGTATCTCACTCTTATATCTGATAGATCAGAATGGAATAATCATATCCCAGGGCATTGGAGATTCGCGAACTTGTTCCAAACGCAAGTGGGCTTTGGCGTCTTTTCCGAGGGACTTGAGCTGTCCTTTGCAAAAAGACTGCCTTATCAGTGTTTATCGGACTGAAATCTTAGCTATTGAAGAGGTAGCGGAATGGTTGATAATTAATGTTCTGACTAAATTCGGTATCAATATTTTCTCTGATAGTCAGGCTTATATCAAGTCCTTTGGAACTATATTCCTGAATTAAAAAACTGCCTCGACTGTCGCAGAGAGAACTTCCTGTAAGTATTCCTCCGTGAATAATTGACTCAGTACTAGGAGATCGCCCTCCATCAGTGGCTTCGGAGGAAGAAGAATTACCGCTACAGACAAGAGCAACAAGAGCTGGAGTAGCAGCCTCAATGCGTACTCAACTTGTTCCCAGATCGGTTTAGACCCAACCAGTGGAAGCAGCCACCTTTAATAGCCTGAGAACCAATACAGGAAAACACTGCACAATGCGAATAAGAACCAGTAAGGAAAGACTAAAGTTGGGCGGAGCCGACTGTATAATACCATCCACCATTGTTTGCCAACAAATGCACGGATAACCATTATTACTATTAACTGTTGCAGGTTAAATATAGTAAATTTCTAAATTCCAGGCACATATATTATAGTACGTGACCTTCATGAGGGGCTTATACTTATCAAAACACGGGCCGATATACTTTATTTTCGTTACAGACGATTTAATACAGTATGAAGTACAAAAGCTTAAGTTTCAGCATGATGGGTTAAAAATGAGTTCCCTAGAACGTCAAGAAGAATATACCGATGTTTCCCATTTCCACTAGGAGCGATTAAGTACAATATAAAGTATAAATTCTTAAATTTCAGCCAGATTGAAAAATGTGTTCTCTGGAGCGGCAAAAAGTAGCCTCGGTGGGGACCTTTATATGGGGGCTATATCAAATCATGGGCCGATGCTCCCCATTTTTACTATGGGCGATTAGGTCCAATATAAAGAGGGGAATTCCTAAATTTCGGCCAGATCAATTGAATAACGTTTTTTCTAGAACATTAATAAGTGGCATCGGTGGGGACCTTTATATGGGGGCTATATCAAAACATGGACCGATGTTCCCCATTTTAACTAGGGACAATTAGGTCTAATATTAAGCAAGTATTCTCCAATTTCAGCCAGATCGATTGAAGAATCCTTTCTCTAGAAGTGGCATCCGCGAGGACCTTTATATGGGGGCTATACCAAAACATGGACCGATGCGCCCCATTTTTACTAGAGACGATTCGGTTCAATATAAAGTGCAAATTCTTAAATTTCAGCCAGATCCATTGAAAAATGTGTTCTCTATAGTGTCAAGAAATGACATCGGTGGGAACCGTTATATGGGAGCTATAACAAAACAATGACCGATATGCCCCATTTTCAATTTAGGGATCATCTCTAGTCTAAGAAATGCCGCTGTACCAATTTTCGTAAAAATTGCTTTATATTTAGGACCTGCACTTTGATAACAAGAATACGTGGACAGACAGACAAACGGATATGGCTAAATCGACTCTGAAAGTGATTCTATGCCGATTGGTAAATATAATAAACTATGGGTCTATCTCTTTGTTTTTAAAGCGTTACAAACAAATGCACAAAGTTATAATATCCTGTACCGCAGTGTGGTGTCCGGTATAACAACACATAATGGACAACAAAACACCTATACTGCTACAACACATAATAGACAACAAAACATCTATACTGCTACAACAAAGAGGATGAATCTATAGAACACCTAAAAAATGGGTTTTTTATATAGCAGGTTTTGGAGATAAGTCATCGATGTATATTGTTAATCGTCGTAAAATACAAAATTATGAAATTTTGTGAATATATTTTTTATAGCTGCAACTGATCTAACTGCAACTTAGTAATTTGAGTTTTATTATATTCAGTACAATTCACACGATAAATGGTCGTCATAGGTCTATGTCTTGATATAACCCCTTATACAAAGGCCCCTCCCGATTTGGCTTCTTAACATAATAGAAACACAAATGTCCATTGATCGGGTTGAAATTTGGTAATTTAGGTTTTGATAATTTATGCCCAGAAACATTCAGAAAAGTCGTCATAGAACCTTTTTGTTTTGATATAGCCCTCACACAAAGGCCCTTCCCTGTTTGACGCAAGTTTGATTGCATCGATCCATCAATTTAATTTCAAATATTTTTTGTTTCTCCCATTCCAGGATAGTATAATCGATTTACATCTACTGCAAAACGGCAATGACCTGCTACAATACGGCCGTTTGCTGCTCGATGGTGAATTGCATATCAAGGCTCATGAAGATCAAAAGACTAAATTGCGTTACGCCTTTGTTTTTGATAAAATTTTAATTCTCGTCAAACCATCGCATATGAAAACCGGTGACATGCAATACACCTATCGTGATTCGCATAACCTCAATGAATATCAAGTGGAACAGAGTCACTCGAGGCGTACCATTGGACGTGATTCACGTTTCAAATATCAACTACTGCTGGCGCGTAAATCTGGTAAGACAGCATTTACGCTCTACTTGAAATCGGAACCTGAACGTGATAAATGGCGTAAAGCTTTAACGGAAGCCATGTGAGTTGTAGTTTGTATAGCATAAGAGGGAATGGTATCACATTGTCAATTATGTTTGGTTTCGTTTCGTTATTTCTAGGGAAAACTTAGATCCACCCGGCTGTCGTAACACGGACCATAAAATGGAGATTTTCACCTTTGATGCACCCACAACATGTCGACATTGTTCGAAATTTTTAAAGGGTCGCATACATCAGGTATTTTTGTTGAATCAAAATACTTCTCTTTATATTTTATTTACTAAATCATAATTCTCATTTTGTTTATAATTCGTATAGGGCTATCGCTGTAAAGTCTGTGAAATAGCGGTGCACAAAGGTTGTATTTCATCGACAGGCCGTTGTAAACAAAATGTTGTTACAATACCGCCACCGGTCTGTGATCGACAATTAGCCAAATTCAATTGGTAAGTAGTTTTGGGAACATTTTCAATATGGCAAACATTTGCATACCCTCACTTTAGGGGATTTCGGTGGGTATATATCATTTACAAGCTTTACTTTATATAGGGTGATCAATTTCGAGGTTCCCTACTTTTTTAAAGAAAAAAACACAGAAAATTCAAATTGAATGGGGAATGTTTATTATCATTTGAAAGAACATTCTTTGGCATTTATTTTTTGAAGATTATGTTTATCAAATGTTGGCCGCGGCTACGTCTCAGATGGTCCATCCGTTGAGTCCAATTTTCGATGACTCGTTCGAGCATTTCGACTGGTAACTGGCGAATGACACGCGTGATGTTTTGCTCCAAGGCCTGAATCGAAGCGGGTTTGCCCGCATAAACTTTAGACTTTACATATTCCCACAGGAAAAAGTCTAACGGTGTGACATCACACGATCTTGGTGGCCAATCGCTCACCGAAGTGTTCTCTCAATAAATCCATTGATTGATGCGATGTGTGGTGTTATGTTTTAGTGAGGTGCACGCATTAAGAGTTATTTTGAGACTAGTTTATTTCATATATTTCATATGAGCTTATAACTAACATAGTTGTAATTATAAGTTCTTGAGATCGGTATGTAAACAAATAACATAGTTGTTATTAAAGGATGTAATTATGTAAAATATGCTAAGTCAATATATATCATGTGGATGTGGCGCCTTCCTGTTGAAACCAAATGTCGCCGAGATCACGAGCTTCAATTTCAGGCATCAAATAGTCGGTTATCATGGCACGATAACGGTCGCTATTGACGGTTACGTTCTCACCGACATCATTTTTGAAGAAATATGGACCGATGATTCC
The DNA here is from genome assembly GCA_963930755.1 of Eudasyphora cyanicolor. Taxonomy (NCBI): domain Eukaryota; kingdom Metazoa; phylum Arthropoda; class Insecta; order Diptera; family Muscidae; genus Eudasyphora; species Eudasyphora cyanicolor. The sequence goes on along the minus strand of OZ005736.1, from coordinate 156,940,343 downwards.
GGTACGTCAGATCGGGAATCGGTCTATGGAAAAAAGATAGCTCTTAACGAGAGCTAAAATATTGCTCATGGGTGTCAAGGTCGTGGGTCGACTGGAAAGTGTTTTTTTTTGATTTAATGGACTTAGCGCAATTGGCGAACGATTATTTTGATAATAAAACTGAATAATTTGTAAACGTTGTTCAGGCGTAAGTCTTTCCATGATGAAATGCCAAACAATACTTAACAAAAATAACATGACAGCATGACACGACTCACACGTGATCTGTCAAAAAAAGGCTATTGAAAAAAGTATATCTACTTAGATCACCCTATAAAACATTTTGGAATTTTGAGATAAGAGCTAAGTTTAATTCGAGAGACTACATCAGTTCCACCTAAAAAGGGCAAATATTTTTCAGAATTTCACGTCGACGATGCAACATTTTTTTCAGAATCGAAATCACCATAAGTTCGAAAGTGGGCCATATTGGTACACTAGTATGGGTCGGTCCCCACACACAAAATAAGTTGAGACGGACACCCCTACGTTAAAAGATTTTTCACAGACAATTTCAGAATAACAAATCATTTTTTGATCCGTGCGTACGGCCCAATAGGTTTTCTTTGCAACGCTGTTATTTGGCATCATATCGAAACAAGCCATCGTATAATATATAGGACAATTGACTTCAGAGTCAATAGTAATCAAATTGCAAAATTAAATCAATCAATGTTAGTTGTTGTTGTGAGAAAAATTTGGATTTTGGGCAATAGCACATCTGCATTGGGCAATATGTAATTATCTACAGTAGGTACATTTTTATTTTTATAAAAAATAAAAAATTATTTTATAATGCCCAAAGTACGCCAACAAATTTATTCTCAAATGTCCAACACGCAGACCAAAGTAAAATGCATGATAGAATAGATTGCACTGTGTTCAAAATTCACTTTAAAAATTTATCCTCGATGAAAACAACGTACTCCGCATAATTTTGACCTGCTAATTCGAATGGCATAAACAGTTTTTTTCTGTGACATCGCGTTTTCGAGATATTTAGCCACAAACTGGGTAAACAAAGAGGTTAGTAGATTCAAATACAATTTTAGTATAGACGGCTTCGAAAAAGATGTTGCATGTTAAAGAACAAAATAAAGAACACCTCTATAAGTATTTCTCCCAAACCACCCGACACCCCCGCACATTCCCTTAACCCTGAAAATCCCTCTCCAAAATGAATTATATATCAAAAGTATGGTTTTTTTAATATATCATATTTATCCAAAAAGTTTGCTGGGTAAATGAAGGTTTAGTAAATTCAGGATCAATTCTGGTACAGAAAGCTTCAGAATAGAAGTTCCATGTCAAAGAACGAAAGAAAGAAGAAACACCCGACACCCCCGTTCATTCCCTAACAAAGAAAACCCCCCGCCAAAACTTATCAAAAGTCATGGATATCGATGGATTTTTTGGGTGATGTATTCGACAAAAAGATTCCTGTAGAAAATCACTAGAGACCCGCATAATATACTTTTATGGCAACCCAATGGTTTTTTAAATATATCGTATTTACTGGTTATCTTTGAACAATTTAGAATAAAGGAACATTTCAAGACCACACAAGTTTAAATTTTATGTTTATTTCTTGAGCCTTTTTTAAATAATTTAAAAATTACAAACTAGTACTTTATGTTTTATCGCGGTATGTCATTCTTAGGACTGCAACGTATTATACTAATGTAATATAATAATAATTATGGTGTCTTTCCTTGTGGGTAGAAATGTCAGATTCTTGGTTATGTGTACATGTGAAGCGAAACCAATATCGCCCTTGCTCCCGGAGCTTCGCATTATTTTTAGAAAGACCACACAAAACTCAATACATTACCAATAATTGCGAAATATTAAAACAAAATTTGTTGCCATAAATGCGTATTGTGGGGACCTATAGTGATTTTTTACAAGCAATCTTTTTGTCGAATACATCACCCGACTTTTGATACGGGATTATTTTTGGAGGGAGATTTTCAAGGGTAAGGGGGTGTCGGGTGTTTTCGAAGAAATACTTCTTTTTTCTTTCATTCTTTGACATGGAACATCTATTGCAAATTTTTAAATTAATTGAAATGTCATATCGCCCAAAAAATCATTGCGCTTTATGACAATGCGTTTGGGAGATATGAAATTTTAGACAATCGATTTTGGTTGAAAAATTCTTTTTGGGCTATATGACTTTGATGGTTTTGGGCGATATGACGCTTCGCCCCATTTTCTTAATTACTGCTATATTACATAGTAAGCTCCGCCCTCCGAATTTAGCCTTTTTTATCTGTTTTTATAGCATCGTATAATCTCTTTGTCACGGAAATTTATAGAATGCATTATTTGATTTCAATATCCTCAGGTTTGTTGGCAATATGGATCGAGAAACGGCGCAAGTCCGTCTGGAGCATCGAAGAGTTGGCACATATCTGCTGCGGGTAAGACCTCAAGGTGCCTCAAATCCCAAAGAAACTATGTATGCCCTAAGCTTAAAGTAAGTATTTCGTAACTTGAGGCTAAATAAATAGAAATATTTTATATGGCAAATATTTATATTTATTTTATTTCTCTTAGAACCGATGATAATGTGATCAAACATATGAAAATCAATCAAGATCATTCTGGTGACAGTGTGGCCTATTGCCTGTCATCGCGGCGACATTTTAAGAATATCGTTGAATTGGTGTCGTATTACGAACGCAATGATTTGGGTGAAAATTTTGCGGGGTAAGTTTGCTAGCTCTGGAGAGCAAATATATTTATTGGAATAATTAAAAAAATCTATTTAATTTTAGTTTAAATCAATCTTTGCAATGGCCCTATCGTGAAGTATTTGCCACGGCCATTTATGATTTCGAACCCAAGGGTAATAATCAATTAATGCTGAAAACTGGCTGTCAAGTATTGGTCATGGGTAAAGATGGCGATAGTAAAGGTTGGTGGCGGGGTAAAATCGGAGATACGGTAAGTTGAAAGTTGATAGAAATGATTCAAGAAAAAAATGAGGTACTTAAAAAACGAAATTAAATGAATCCTTAATTATAAAATTAATTGAAGGCTGATATGTTGTAATGGAAAAAATTAGACAATTAAATAAACGAAATAAAATTAATTCCTAAATTTTAAAATTTGTTGAAGGCTGATATGTTGTCAATGATCAAATGTTATGGTTTAATTAGTTGAAGGCTGATATGTTGTCAATGATCAAATGTAATAGAAAAAATGAGGCAATTAAAAAACGAAATAAAATTAATCCTAAATTATAAAATTAGTTGAAGGCTAATATGTTGTCAATGAACAAATGTAATGGTTTAAGAAGTCCAACTAATGTTTTAATTGTTGCGATCCAATAACACTGTGCTAGATCGAAAAAGTAATAGCAAAGATATCATATGGGTTAACATATTTTGATCATGCTGAATCCAGTAGTGGTAACCGTCTTTCTAGGTTTTCGAAATATTCGGCCGGGATAATTGAAAATGTCGGCGATCCATATTTGGGGCATATTTTCGTAACAAAAAGTGGCTTAAAGAATTACGCACCATTCAAAAAACAGCAAGAATTGAAAATACACAAAAAACAAAAATTGTTATTTTTGTAAATCTGGGGCAGTACGTAATAATGCCCGGATACGAACAAATTTGTATACCCTCTACAATAAGATGGGGGATATATTCATTTTGTCACTCCTTTTGTAACACCTCTAAATATTGATCTGATGCCCCAGAAAGTATATACATATATTCTTTATCGTCGTAAAATTCTAAGACGATTAAGCTATGTCCGTCCGTCCCTCTGTTGTAATCACGCTACAGTGTACAATAATTGAGCTAGATGACTTAAATTCTTAGAGCTGCGGGTACTCGTAACTATGTGGCATCTCCCAGATTTTATTTCTTAACATTATAGAGACCACAAATGTCAACTGGTCGGGCTGAAAATTGATAACTGGGATTTATTTATACCCGGAATTCTTCGCACAAACTACGGCAGTCATTGGTCCATGTTTTGTTGATATAGCCCCCATACAATGGTCCCTCTAGATTTGACTTCGTAACGTCACAAAAAACACTCATTTCAACGAATTGGGCTGAAATTTGGTATAATGAGTTTATTTGTACCCGAAACCATTCACATGCGATCCATGGTGGAGGGTACTCGTATATAAGAATCGGCATGGCCGAACTCTTTACTTGTCCAATCCGTTTAAAACATTCTCCTATGGACAGGATCCAAAGTAGCCTACGCGGAGAAAATCTTTTATGCGTAGCCTCTCCTGTTTCAAAATGAAATTAAGCCCCAAAAAAATTGCTGTTGTTTGACTGAATTTTTTGGGGCTCATCTTCGCCATTGTTTAGTAAATTATATAGGGTTTTTCATTAAGGATACAACATGAACTTTGCCAGAGCCCAATTGAACGGATACACTTACGTCTGCGATATTTTCGTCGCTTCGAGCGGTACGGCGTCTCTTTGGCGTCGGAACATCCAATAGTGAAAATTTGGATTCAAATTTATCCACTATAGCACGCACAGCCTGTCGGATGGTACGATTATTACGGCCGAAAATTGGAGTAAGCGCTTTTAAAGTTGCGACCACCGTAATTTTTAATGATTTCCAAACTTTGCACGTAAGTGAACTTTACCATGATGAAAATGTTGACTTCGACACTGAAAGATCATTACTGAAAGATCATTAAAAATGTTTGAGGGTGCGTTGACATAAAGTTACGAAATTGTTATGTCCCTATTAGAAAACCCGAAATTTGGAGTGCAAATAAAGGTCTGAATGAAAACTGATGCAGATATTCGTATTTTTATACCCTCCACCATTGGATGAGCGAATACTCATTTTGTCACTCCTCGAACTAATTCTAATATGACCCAGCCATGTCCGTCTGTCTTTGAGCTATATGACTGAAACTTGGTTCAAATACTTCTTATAGCTAAAGGTATCTTGGGCACTCATATCGATTCTGCAATAAAAGCCTTTCTATTGGCTCACGTTTTTTTTTGTATATTTTATACAATTTATATTTTCGTTTTTATACTGTGGAATGCGATATTCGTCCACAAAGTTTGTTAGGAAATCAGAGAGGTTAGTTATCCCGGTGGTGATTTTGAAGTGGAGAATTCACAATACACGCTTCAGTCCAAAGGCCGAAGTAAAGGGAACCTTTGGAAAGTTATTTAAAAAAAAAGTTTAAACCTCTCTCTGGGAAGGACTAATTGATTTTCGAAATTAGTAGTTTTTTACTAAAAAAGGGACAACTAGGCTCCCATTTAACTCCAGGGGATTAACTAGTAATTATTTTTCGAAATTCGCACTTTGTGAAGTAAAAAAGGGACCAAAGAACTCCTTGAGGTAAAAATAGCTTTCGAATGTTGTATTTTTTGAATTATAATGTTTATTTTGAAAATATTTTTATTATTTTAGATTTCTAGAACAACACTACTTTTAATATTTTCCGATATTTTCTTATTTCCTTTTTAAGGTTGGATATTTCCCTAAGGAATACGTGCAAGAACATCCACCCACGATTGATGAGCTCTGATATTACAACTATGAAATTGATTTTTCCCGCAGCAAAATTGAACGTTCTCAACAAATGAGAAATTCATTGTCAGTGAATATTAGTAAAGAATTGTCTCAAGATCAGGAAGGAGCACCACCAGCCACACCACCGCATATGCAATTAACAACTCCAGCTCTAGTTGGAGGCGTTCAACAACTGGAGCAGAAACTACAACAGGAAACAAAAGAACAAGAAATTATGGCATCTGAGGGTCAGTAAAGTTTTTTCGGTTTTCTTTTTTTTCTATGTACGACTAGTTTATCATCTATAAAGTTCAGCGAATGCAGTGGTAATTATGCATCTTTGTATCTGCTAAAAGGAGGATTTGATGTGTAAAATTAGAATTTTAGATAATTTTTAAATGATCGAACATTTATCTATAGAGTATCGTTACTTTTCGGAAGAAATTATTGAAATTATTTTTTTTTTAATTTCAATTGATATAATTGTTTATGTTGAGGTAATTGCGTTTTACACTTTGTAATAAAAAAAAAATAATAAAAAAGGAATAAGTTTGGTACATAGCTACAAATTAACATAGATCTTATACAAATCTCGAAATAGATATAGTTCTTCCATTCAAACTTTTAATGTAATCGAAGCAAATCACGAAGGGAGTCACAATGGATACAAAGGGTCTCGAAGTGGAGGTGCAGTATATGCACTACCCTTTCAAACCTAGCCTAACCTAATGATAAATTTTTCCGGGCACTACAATCTCCGGAACTCGAAAAATTAAGATCAATTTGTGGTTAAACTTACTACTAAACAAACAATAAACACTCGTTCAGGATAACTATCCGCGTTACAAATTGAACATGTGAACATATTGTTTACCTTGGTACAATGGTTCAATTACAGCCGATGAAATTTCTTGGCATGCCCGTTGTAAGGGCAGTGGTTGGTTTTAATTAGTATCTACAAAATTTAAAAATTGTCACCCCAACCGGCTGCTGTTGTTTTTATAGACGATATTTGAACAATCGGATATGGTACTGAGTCTGGAACAGTTTTGTATATTTTTTAAGTATTGTCAGTCTGATTTCTTCAAAGCTTTTATTGGCGAATATTTGGTACCTTCCACACAAATTGACTATTTTGCACCAAAAGCTAACATCTTATAACTTTAATACCAGTGCATACTTTTTAAGTTATTAAATGCAATTCAGATTGATAATTTATTTAAAATAAAAAATAATAATATTTACAAATATTTTATGGAACTGAAGGTGAGGGGATTCGTAAGTCGGTTTACCCGACTGAACTTTCGTACATGTTTAGTTTCCTATGAAATTCCTTAAGATTCAAATTTCGAAAATCAATAATTTTTTCATTCCAGGTAAAACTACGATACCATTTTGGGACTGTTTCATTACAAAAGTTCGAATGGGGTACCATTTTCGGAACGATTAAGTCCAAAAATTACGAAATATGACTTTTTTTGTAATAGAATGAGATTCTAACTTTTGGATAAAAAGGGACCATTTCTTACACGCTGAATCCAGTGGTGGTATCCGCTTTTCTAGGTTTTTTTTTATATATTCGGCCAGGACTTTTGTTGGAAATCGAACAGGGAAGAAAAGTTATCTCGGGGATGCATTTGAATCGGAAGACAGATGCTTCAGTTCAAAGAAGGAAATAAAGTAGACAATTGGATAATTATTTCAATCAAAACTGTCGACACCGCTTCTCACCCCTTACCCCTACAACTTGTAATATTTCAAAATTCATACAAATCCACGGCATTTTTTGTTGATATCTTTCCTTTCAATTTATGTGTTTGAGAAGAATCTACATGTCCAGTAGTTTTCTAATTTTAATAAAGATTAACCGAATAATAATTTACAAAAATGTGCAGTAGAAAAACATAAGTAAAAACCAATCTCAACAAATATTTTCCGCTATCAGTAGAAATGTCCTCTTTATTTATTCTTTGGTCTGTGGTGGATTCTCCAAAGCTACCCGCTTCAAATTCACCAGCGATATAACCAACCTTCCTGATTATACCCCACACCACTTTGTGGTATAGGTTATTATAAGTTTGCTTTTGCCCAGATGTTTGTAATAGTCTAATATATTGGAGCTAGACCCAACTTAAAGTATACCGATCGACTCAGAATCACTAGCAGATTCGATCTAACCTTGTCTATCCGTCCGTCTGTCTCTCCATGTAAAGTTGTCCGCAAAGCACAGGTCGCAATTTTACTCCAAACTGGATGAAATTTGACACAACGCTCTTTTTTATACCAGGGACGAAGCCCCCATATATACGTAGTATGTTCAAAAAAACTTGCGAATCTTGTATTTTTTCAAAAAGTATTTATTTATTCATGAATATCTATTTTGTCCCCTTCAAAGTAATTCCCCTCGGATGTAATACACTTCTGCCAAAAGTGTTTTCCAATCCTCGAAGCACTTCAAATAATCATTTTTTGTGATCTTGTTCAGCTCCCCCTTCGATGCCGTCTTTATCTCCTCAATCGTGGCGTAGCGTCGTCCTTTCATGGGCCTTTTCAGTTTTGGGAACAAAAAATAGTCACAGGGGGCTAGGTCAGGGGAACCATTACTGTGTTGTTTTTGGCCAAATATTCGCGCACAAGCAACGATGTGTGTGCAGGGGCGTTATCATGGTGCAAAAGCCAGTTTTTGTTCTTCCACAAATCCGGACGCGCAATTTGTGCATAACTTTCAGGTAATATTCTTATTGACCGTACTACCCTGTGGCAAGAACTCATAATGCACCACGCCCCTGCAATCAAAGAAAACTGTGAGCTCTGGCGTCCGGCACGCTGTTCGTCCTTCGCATCTTCTCGGCCCTCTAAGAACATTTTGTACCACCGATAAACGTTGTTTTGGTCCAAGGTAGGTCCAGCATATGCCACAGTCAACATTCGGAATGCGTCAGCGCACTTTATTTTGTTTTTCACACAAAATTTGATGCAGATTCTTTGATCCACTTTCTGAAATAGATAAAATCGAAGACAAGTTAAAACACATCCAAGTACAACAGTTGTCAAAAATTGACTAAACATTCCAAATAGCCGACCTTGTCAGCATAAGTAAGGGACATGAGTACCAACATAACGCTACAAAAATATCAAAAATCAAATACAAGTAGCCCGCGGAAATTAAAAATTTCCGATATTTTTTGAACATACCTCGTATGTACCTCCGATTTGATATCTTTGATATTTGATAAAGCCACAGTTTTCAACCGATGTGTATGGAATTCGACACAAAGAAATATTTTGACTACAGAACAGAACAGTGTCAAATTTCAAAAAAAATCGGTTCAGATTTAGATGTAGCCCCCTATCTTTATATATAAAATCCTTTGTACGTTTGTTAGTAACGCATGATCTCCGAAACCACAAAAGCGAATGGGGTGAAAATTGAACAATATATTCAGTTAGGGGTTATTTGTGTTTTAGAATTATTTTCACGCTGATAAATTGCGGAGTGGTCAAGTTATTTGCAAGATTCGAATTTCCAGAGCGATTGTGCTGAAATTTAAAATGTATGTGTGGTTTGTGATTTTGATTTTAACCGCTAGAAGGAGCTGTAGTGGACATATAGTCAATATACACTTTTTTGACGATTTTTTCCTAAAACTCGGGATGTATGCATTTTTGATTGAAATATCAATGAATAAGAAACCAATATATCCCAAACAGGACGGGCAGGACAACGTCTGCTGGGGTCAGCTAGTTACATATATGTTCCTTCCGATTTTACCTCTTAGCACTATTGAAGCTGTATTTTACATCCGATCACTTTGGAATTTGGGAGATTGGATTTTCTTGATCCGAAGTCAAACGTTGCCGAATTTGAAGGAAATCAGTTCAGATTTAAATATGGCCTCTCATATACCGATTTGCATCTAAGCGCTATAAAATCCTTATTTCTCAACAGATATCTATAAAATGTAACAGAAAATAGTTTGGTGAACAAAAAAACCTCTGTGAAATTTCAAGATAATCGGTCCAGATTTAGATATAGTCCCAGTATATATATCCGATTTTAAATCTAAGTTTTATCAAATAATTTTTTTTTGACAAATCTGTATCATTAGACAAACAGCATTGCTAGAAACTTGAGAATATTTATTCTTATTCTGCTTTAATCATATAGTCGGCTCCGTCCGACTTTTGCCGTTCCTTACTGGTTGTCCAATAAACTTCGTGGCCGAATATCCCGAAAACCAGAAATATCCTTGGAAAACGATAGTGTTATTTTTCGTAATTGGTTTTATTTTAAATAATAGAGATACAACATTGTTTTTCGGAATTCATACCTGTTGCAGGGTATTATACAGTCGGACATGCCCGACGTTCTTAGCCTTTCCTTATTGGTTTTTGAATAAAAAATACCCAAAAGGGCCAAAAGAAAATGTACTGTGAGAGGTGTACCATTTCTCTATTTTACTACAAAAAGTACGAATTTCGAAAAACAATTACACAGCTCAAAACAAAATGAGATAATATTTTTTATGAGATAATACAGTTCTCAACCTAAAAGATGGTTTCTTTAAATTGAATCTAGTTCTCGCGTTTAACCAGGATTTGTAAAAATAAAGAGGTTGAACCACATATTTTGGCATAAGTCGAGAACAAATTATCCCCATTGGTTCATGTGTATTTATGACGCTTTTAACAAATTATTAAAATGTTCTCAAAAAAAAAAAAAGACTCTTCAATATCTTTCAAGATATCCTCCAAACCGCTGAACGGATGAAAAATGGTATTAGAAGAAGTTGAAGGCTATTTAATTTGTTATTCTTTAAAACATTTTTTTTACTTTTGTTCACAGTTTGTTTATTTGATATCTGAAACATCATTCTTCTATAAATTCTACATGAACACAATCAAAGTTTGTGCGGAAATCATAATTTTAATTTACAAATTAGAGTTCTACATTTTCCATATTATGTACTTGGAGATAAGATAATTCGATATGTTTGAGAAATTTTTATTTGAGGAAATATTCCAACAATCGACCAAATATACGCCGAAAAAATAACATAAAAATTTCGAATTAATAAAAAATTTAAAATTGGTGCATTCGCAATACAACAATTGATGGAAGCAGTTAAAAGATAAATGAAAAATATATAGACATGTCTTCAATTGAAAAATTAATTGATTGATTGATTTTTTAATTGATGATAACTACATTTTATAAATTATTGTTGTTAATTGAAGTACATTCTCCTGTTTAGTTTATGAGATACATAATTATCACTCTACAGCGTTACAGCTTTTGTTAAATCTATTGTGTAATTAAGAAACGAATATAAGATTATTTTAAAAATGTAGATTATAATTTAAGTTTTTTTGTGTTTTATTTAAAAGGTACATTTTACATATACATACCATACGTACATATATTATATAATACGTCTTTTGTTAAAAGTTCAAATGCAGTCACTTTGTTATATTGTTTATACTATTTTATTTGTTACAAAAAGTGCCAATATACATTTTACACAATTATCATATACATACATATATATTTTTTTAATTAGGCGTTTTTTTTTTCGCGATAGATCTTTGTTTTAGAATGGCTTTATTGGAAGAAAAAAAGGAAAATATGTAAAAACATAACAATTTCAAAAGGTTTCTTTTTGTTATTTTAATGATTTCTTTTAACAAAAGAATTTGCTGAATAGTTATATACATACATACCTACAGACATACATAATACATACCTACATACAAACAAAATGATATAAATACATATATTTTTTGAAGGTATTAAGTAAAGAAACCAACAAAAGAAAAAATTTTATGAAACATATGTGCAGCTTTAATCTATAATTAAAAAATATATATATTAAAAAAACCAGAAAATAATTACACTTTTTAAGAATTGAATAAATTACACATAAACATACTTATGTACGTCGTATATATTTGTATACCCAAAACAATACAACAAAAGTATGAATTCATATACATATACTAAACAGAAAAATATAAAAAATTTTAAGAGATAATTAATTATGTAAAGACGACTAAAGAACAATACAAAAAGAAGAACAAACAAAAAATACAAAACTCTACTAATTGCAAAATATAATTAACTATTTTAATGTACAAGAAACCTATATACACACATTTGCATACTTACACTACTACTATAGTATTGTATTATGTAATTATATCTATAGAAAGGCATATGTACGTATATGTATATATACGTACATACTATATTTAAATGATAATAGGATAACAAGCAAAATTAAATATTTACAACAAACAATTGGCGAAAACAATGACACTTGATTTGGTTTACAGGAAGTGATATCCCTGATATTTTTTTCTAACCGACACCACACTGTGGTATAGGGTATTATGATTATGTGCATTTTTTTCGTAACGCCTAAAAGAGAAGAGATATACCCATTGTTTATTATACCGATCGGTATAGAATCACTTCTTCTGTCGATTTAGCCATGTTCGTCTGTCTGTCCAGGTATTCTTGTGATCAAAGTGCAGATCGGACCCTTCAGTTCTTGTGGTGCCAATGTGTCTCACACAATGTTGTGGTTATTTTTCCGATCCATAGTTCTCTAGTTTCCATTATAAAGGGTGTTTAAATTATAAGGACCGATGTTGTATGTAAACCACACCTAAACGTCAAGTTTTTTCTGCATTTCATTTGACATTTCTCAATTTCAGACTAACTCAAGATACACAATCGAGTAACGCGTTAAAGTTTTTTAAGCTTTTTACGAAAATGGGCGTTCAAATCAAAATGCATTTCATGCACTTCGTGATGTTTTTTTGATTAGCATAATCTACCAAATATGTCCACAATCGGGAGAATTGTACGCAAATTTCAGCAAATCGGGTATGTAGGAGATGTGAAAACACCTGTGCATGCTCGCCCAGTTCGTTTGGTGCGGCTTATGGGCTGGGGACGTCATCGGGCCATACTGCTTCGAAATGAGGCCGGTCAGGCTGTTACTGTGAATGGTGTTCGCTATCGTGAGATGATAACGAACTTTTTATGGCCCGAATTGGAAGATAAGGATGTGGACACTATGTGGTTTCAAAAGGACGGTGCCACTTGCCACACAGCTAACGAAACAATGGCTCTTTTGCGCAACAAATTCAATGGCCGTGTTACCTCACGTCGTGGCGATGCCAATTGGCCGCCAAGATCATGTGATTTGACACCGTTGGACTTCTTTCTTTAGGGTTATTTGAAAGAAAAGGTGTACGTCGATAAGCCAGCAACAATTCAAGAGCTAAAGGATGAGATAATTCGGCACATTAACGGCATAAAACCTCAATTATGCCTCAGCGTCATCGATAATTTGGACCATCGGATGGAGGTTTGCCGCCGAAATCGCGGCGGCCATTTGGCCGATATTTTGTTCCATACATAATTGAACCATACCAATATTATCATAATAAAAAGAAATGACAATAATTTCCTAAATAATTTGTGTGTATTCAAAATCAACATCGGCCCTTAAAATTTACCAACCCTTTATATATATTTCGAAATATGAAGCGATCTTTACGAAAATTGATACAGAGATATTTCTTAGACTAGGGACGAACACTATTGAAAATATGGCATATCGGAAGAGATATTAGAGAACTTGAGTTTTATGTTTGGGACCCCTATGACATACACACAAAAATCTTATTTTGTGTTCATTCTACTAAAAAGATATTATATTAGCTATCTTTAGTTACCGAGATATTGGCAATTGAAATTTGAATTTAGCATTTTTTCCCCGACTCTGCCATAGTATTTTGTGAATATCGGAACAGAATATGCACCGATTTTTTGTTACGTCAACTTTTCTGATTTGGCCACGAAATTTGCTATATGATGAAAGAAAAAATTGATCCGATATATATATATAAAGTTATGCCCATTTGAAATTATATTTTCAAAAAACGTGTTTTTTTTGTCATTTTTTTTTGGGAACAAAGTAAATGTCTTATATTGGAGTTATAGAAGAAGTTATTAAAAAAAGCATAGCTTAACACAAATTTTAGTCTCCAAAAAATAATTTTTGTTTTTGTCATTTTTTTCGTATTTTTGACAAGGAATATTTTTTGAAAATATAACTTTAAATGGCCATAACTTTAAGTCAACTTTTCAACCAACCACGAAAATTGCTATATGAAAAAATCGATCCAATATACCCAATAAGATAAAAGTTATGGCCATTTCAAATTATATTTTCAAACAAATTTGATTTTTGGTACATTTTTTTGGAACAAAGTAAATGTATTATTTTGGATTTATAGAAGAAGTTATTTGAAAAAAGTATGTATAACATATTTATATTCATCTTAAAGGAAACATCCTAGGGAATGTTTTCGAAGAAAGAAAGGGTCAAAAATTGACAAACCTTCTCCAATTTACACCATTTTTTACAAAAAAATTCAAAAGTAAGCCACATTTTTTCATTCGCAAACCTAGAACATTAATACCTTAGCTGTTTTTTATATGGTAAGATGTTGCACGTTGAACTGCAAAAAGAGCCCGGCTTTTGTAAAGACGATATAGGGAAAATGCAAAAATTTAAATTTTGAGGATTTTTCGAAATTATTTTGGAAATTGTGGTATTAACTCTTGCTAATGTAATGATTCGCGAATTACTTTCGATTTGTGATGTCAAGACCTACAAACTACAAAACATTTAATTGAAATATATTAATTGTTAAATATTTTATGGCGTTATTAGATTTCTGTCTGCTTTTGAAAATTGATTTTTTAATCTGTTTACTGACCCTGTCTTAGCATTTTGTTAATATCAATGCAGAATATAAACCGATTTCTCTCACATCAACTTTTCTGAATTGAAAACAAATATGCTAATGATGAAAGAAAAAATCAATCCAATATACCCAATAAGACGATCCAATATACCCAATAAGATAAAAGTTATGGCCATTTCAAATTATATTTTCAAAAAATTTGATTTTTTGTAATTTTTTTTGAACAAAGTAAATGTCTTATTTTGAATTTATAGAAGAAGTTATACACGTTATAGAAAAGTATAACATATTTACATTCATCTTAAAGGAAACTTCCTAGGGAATGTTTTCGAAGAAAGAAGGGGTCAAAAATTGACAAAGCTTCTTCAATTTACACCATTTTTTAAAAGTAAGCCACATTTTTTCCATTTGCAAAACTAGTACATTGATACCTTTACTGTTTTTTATATGGTAAGATGTTGCACGGTGAACTGCAAAAGGGGGTCCAGCTTTAAGTAGATATAGAAAAAATGCAAAAATTCAATTTTTGGGAATTTTCTAAATTATTTTGGGAATTGTGGGATTAACTCTTGCAAATATAATGACTCGCGAATTACTGTCGATTTGTGATGTCAAGACCTACAAACTACAAAATATTTCATTAAAATATATTAATTGTCAAATATTTTATGGCGTCATTAGATTTCTGTCTGCAGTTGAAAATTGATTTTTTTATTCTGTTTACTGACCCTGTCTTAGCATTTTGTTAATATCAATGCAGAATATAAACCGATTTCTTATTTTTGTAATTAAATAACAAGCTCGAGGTCAGGTGTTGTTATTATTTATTTATTGCTATCCAATATTTCGTTCTTCTTTGAAGAACATCTTCAGGGATATGAGTACAAAAACGAAATAACACAAAACATGAAGCGACATACGTCTTGCTTTGCCGTTGTCTGTTTTCTTACTGAATCTTACGATTTCTCTCACATCAACTTTTCTGAATTGACAAAAAAATTTGCTATACGATGGAATTGGGTCAGAAGTGTCCACTGAGACAAAAGATACGGCCATATCAATTTTTATTTTCAACAAGTAAGAAAGTTTCAGTCGGGTAAACCGACTAAGGTATACCCTCACTTTGTGAGTAATGTAATATTGAATATTACACAAATTATTCTGTCAATTTTTGTGGGAGGTACCAGAAGGGGTTTAAGAAATACACCTATATTTCGCTGAATAGTAGATACTTTAAATACATTGCACTGTGCCGAATTATAACAGTTTATATGGACTGGTATATTAACGTTGAGATATTAAATTGTGGTATAATTTGGCCATTTTGTGTGGGAGGTACAAAAAGGGGCGTGGTGATAACGCTCATTTTTCCCTGGACTATAGGCATTATAAAAGCATTACACTGTACAAAACTGCAAGTAATTGTAAACACTGATATTAATGTTATAAACTGTTATTTTTTGGTGCAAAATGGTACCTTTGTGGGAGAGGTACCAAAAGGGGCGTGATAATAACGCCCATTTTTCAACGGACTGTAGGCACTATAAAAACATTACGCTGTACAAAATTTCAAGTATTTTTATACACTGGTATTAATGTTATAAGTTTTTAACTTTCAGTGCAAAATGGTGCATTTGTGTGGGAGGTACCAAAAGGGGCGCGGCAATAACGCCCATTTTTCACTGGACTGTAGGCACTATAAAAGCATTACACTGTACAAAATTTCAAGTATTTCTTAACACTGGTATTAATGTTATAAGCTTTTAACTTTCAGTGCAAAATGGTGCATTTGTGTGGGAGGTACCAAAAGGGGCGTGGCAATTTCGCCCATTTTCCTCGAGTTGATAGCGACTAACAAACTAATACTATGTGTGGAATTTCAGAAGATTCGAATACGTTTAATAGCAGTTATTAAAGAAACAATATTTCACAACATTTTAACCCTTTGTGGGGGAGGTACCAGAAGGAGTGGACCAATATGGCCCATCTTCGAACTTAGCCGGAGATAGAAAAAAATATTACCACATACGAAATTTGAAGTCAATCGGTTAATCCTTTCGAGAGTTATCGTGCGCACCAGCCAGCAGACAGACAGACAGACAGGCAGACAGACAGACAGACAGACGGACGGACATTGCTCATTCGACTTAAAATGACCCAAAACGAATATCTGCCGAACATACTTAGGGTCTCAGATCACTCCTTCGATGTGTTACACTTTTTTTCGTAGCAAATGATATATACCCTCGTCACACTAAAGTGAGGGTATAAAAATAGATATTTTTTTTATTTTATGGCGAAAAGGTATATGTAGTACGAGTATTTTGAAGATATAGAGGAAATTATAAAATGAAAGGATAACATAAATACATATGTTATCCTTTCATTTTATAATTTTCGTCTCAAATTACACCATTTCTGACGAAAGTTTCAAATCTTGGCCAATTTTTCGACAATCGCAAAATTAGAGTATGAAAACCTTTAACATGTTTATGGTTAGGAATGTGTTACATGGTAAACTGGATTTTGGAAAAAACTAAAAAAATCAGTTTTACAGTAATTTTCGAATTTATTTTGGAAATTGTGGGATTTTTTTTGGGGTGGGGACGACTTTTGTTGAGAAGTTACACTATAATAACTGAAAATCTTCACCAAATTACAAAGAAAAATATTTAACAAAAAAAAAACGGTGTTGAAAACACATACAAATATTTTTTCTTTGTAATTTGGTAAATATTTTCAGTTATTATAATGTAACTTCTGAACCAAAGTCGTCCCCACTCCAAAATTTACACCATCGGTAGAGTACATATGGACCTTTTTTTATAAAAAAATTAAAGAAAAAAAATTGGATCGATTTAGAGATATCACAATTTATATTTTTATTTTCGAGAAAAGTGACCGAAATAAATTGTTTAAGATAAAATTAATATTTTTATAAAAAGTACACGAAAAATCCTATAAAAAATCATATTTTCCATTTTCAATTTCTTATGCTTTGTAGCATTAAAATTAACTTCAAAACCCCATTACAGAGGAAAACAATCAATTTTTCTGAACTTTGACCTCGCTACCTGCCTCAAATTTTCGTTTAATTTTTTTAATATTGTGTGTCCTTACTCCCACATACTAAGGCAACATTTTCTGAGAATTTAAGAAAGATCTATGACACATGAGAAAGAACTCCCTATATACCGATTCCTTTCTCATTATCTTTTGTGGATTGAGCGCTTGAAGATTTTGTTCACCCGAGGCGTCCAACAACTGTAGCTCCGTCCCTGTATACAATAGGTTCCCCAATACCTCTTCTACAAGCATGCCAAGTTTTGTCGCAATCAGTTGTCTGGTTAAGAAACGACCGATTTTTTGTGCTTTGTTTAATTTGTCCCATTGTGCGATTTCTCTAGAGAACATATGTATTTTTCATTTGATCTTCTTGAAATTTAAGAATTTATACTTTTTATTGCACTTAATCATCACTAGTGAAAATGGGGAACATCGGTCTATGGTGTTATATAGCCCCCATGTAAAGGTACCTTCCGATTAAACTTCTTGACGTTCAAGGGGATACATTTGTTATCCAATACTGACATTTAATCATTTGCACTTCATATTGCATCAAATTGTCTCTAGTGAAAATTGGGTATATCGGCCCATCTTTTGATAACTGTAACATAATTAATCTATGGGCTTGGAATTAAGAAATATACTCTATTTAACCTGCAACAATTCATAGTAATATGTATAATAATATGTAATAACGATCGAATTTGAATTCTTCGCGGTGTAAATCTCACGTTTTTTAATCTATGGGCTTGGAATTAAGAAATATACTCTATTTAACCTGCAACAATTCATAGTAATATGTAATGGTTTCACCTTGCATTCACAGTCGGCTCTGCCCGACTTTAGGTTTTCCTTACTGGTTTAATTTTTGTAAAGGCTACACCACTCGACCACATTTATAAACTTGTTTCAAGGCAGATGTTTGTAACGCTTAAAAATACTGATGCTAGATCCACCTAAGTATATCGATCGACTAAGAATTACTAGCTGCTTCGACTTATCCATGTCTGTCTGTCTGCCCATCTTAACTTGTTTGCAAAGTACAGATCGCAAATTCAATTCGATCTTGATGAAACTTGGCACGAATCTCTTTTTCATATCAGGGACGAAGCCTATTGAAATTCGATTCAAAATCGTTTCAGATATAGATATATGTAGCTCCGATATATGTATGTAGTATATGTAGGTCAGAATTTTAAATATTAAGCTATGCATTTTATATTTGCCTAAAATGTTTATAAGTTGATAAATGGTAAAAAAAGACACCGCTATCATTTATTTTTTGAAAAAAATTATCAAAATTGGATTTGCAATTTTCAAAGTTTGAAATAATAAATTCTTGGGTTTTACGAAAAAATTAGTTGCTCTTGATAGGCTGAACCGAATTTTAATAAGTTTGCGTCGTTTGAATAAAAACAGAAAGGTAATTTTTTTAATTTATAATTTTTTTTATTCTTTTTTAAAATCATTAATTTAAAAAAAATTGACCATATGCATATATGCACTTATATATGTATACCAAACTAGGCGGCATAATTGCCACACTCCTTTTAGTATACTCCTCAAAAAGGAAGCAAATCGTACCAAAATTTAATAGCTCATAACTTTTATAGTGCTACACTCAAACAATGAAATGATTTTATATCGTCTACTATTCATTGAAAATAATAAAATAGATATTGCAGGTGTTTTTTTTTATCAATTTCATGTCCTGTAAACCTAATCATTGTGTTATTTTTCTTCCTTAAATAAAGGTATATATAGATACATAAAATTGCATGCTATATTTTAAAAACTATTTACATACAAACTAGAGAAGAAAAAACCCACGAAAAAACAAGTATTATATACTTACATAAACAAACATTTTTCACATATTTTTAACCGAAAACATTTGGCAACGAAATATTTAAGCGATAATAACGACATCCTACCCTCCAAAACGCGAATCGAAATTAAATACAGAACAAGTTTGTGTACCTAAATAGCCAATATATTTTCAAACACCCAATATCGTATAATATACAATACAAAGTTTTTTGTTTTTGGAAATCTCTAACCAGAGAAACATAAAAATAGTTTTGCCAAATAACAATGATAATAATAATAATAAAGTCTTAATAAAGCCTATGGTTAAAAATAGAGTTATATACCAACAACAGTGTATTGTTTAATAAAAAAAAATTTTAAATTTTGTTATTATTTTTCTTTACTTTAGCTCCTTGTTGAAATAACTGAGTTGCTCTTTAAATTTCAAAATTTATTATTCTCGATATTTTAACTAACTTCATATTCTAGAGATCTATTAAAAAAAATACAATTAATTTAAAAAGACATATTTACTCATATAAACACAAAAATAGATATTGATCTTTGAAAATTTCGTCCGTCCTTTTTAAGCTCTCGAAATTTCGTCTACATTTCACTTTTAAAATTTAATTTTTATAGAAAATTTTGTCGAAATTTAATTTCTATAAAAAATTTCGTCGAAATTTCATTTCTATAGAAAATTTCGTCGAAACTTCATTTCTATAGAAAATTTAGATATTGATCTTTGAAAATTTCGTCCGTCCTTTTTAAGCTCTCGAAATTTCGTCTACATTGCACTTTTAAAATTTAATTTGTATAGAAAATTTTGTCCAAATTTCATTTCTATAGAAAATTTCTTCTAAATTTCATTTCTATAGAAAATTTCGTCGAAATTTCATTTCTATAGAAAATTTCGTCGAAATTTCATTTCTGTTTCTATAGAAAATTTCGTCAAAATTTTAATTTCTAAAGAAAATTTCGAAATTTTTTTTAAAAATGTTATATAATATTTCCTCAAAAATTCAAAATTTCGTTGAAATTTAATTTCTATAGAAAATTCCGACAAAAATTTAAAATTTTGTTGGGATTTAATTTCTATAGAAAATTTTGTCGAAAACTCATTACTATAGAAAATTTCTATAAAAAAAATTCGTCTAAATTTCATTTCTATAGAAAATTTCGTCGAAATTTAATTTCTATAAAGAAAATTGTCAAAATTTATTTAAAGAATTTTTCGTCGAAAATTCATTTCTATTGAAAATGTAAAGATTTCATTTCTATAAAAATTTTTCGAAATTTCATTTCGATATATCGTCGTAATCTAATTTCTTAAATTTATATAGAACATTTTGTCAAAAAATTCTAAATTTCGTTGATATTGAATTTTGTCGAAATTTACAGTAAACAATTTTGTCGAAATTTCATTTCTGTAAAAAATTTCGTGGAAATTTAATTTCTATAAAAATTTTTTAAAATTGAATTTTTTAATAACATTTTGTCAAAATGTCGCTTTTAAAATTTCGATGTAATCTCGATTTTCATAGACAATTTCGTTCATTTCTGTAGAAAATTTCGCCGAAATTTCATTTCTATAGAAAAGTTTGCCGAAATCTTATTTTTATACAAAAGTTCGATGAAATCTCTTTTTTTAGAAAAAATTTCTCCAAAATTACTTTTTTATAGAAAATGTCGAAATTTAATTTCTATATATTTAATAGAAAATTTCGTCGAAATTTAATTTCTATAAGAAAAATCGTCCAAATTTTATTTCTATAGGAAATTTTGTCGAAATGTCATTTCCAAGAAAATTGTCAACATTTATTTATAGAAATTTTCGTCGAAAATTCACTTTTATTGAAAATCTCGTCGAGATTTAATTTCTATAAAAAAGTGTCGAAATTTTATTTCGATATTTCGTCGTAATCTATATAATTTACACAAAATTTTACCGAAATTTAATTTCTATGAAAAATTTCGTCGATATTTAATTTTTATAGAAAAATCCGAAATTTAGTTTTAAAAAAAATGTCAACATTTAATTTATATAGAAGTTTTATCAAAATTCTAAATTTCGTTGAAATTGAATTTCTATAGAAAGTTTTGTCCAAATTTTATTTCGATAGAAAAGTTTGTCGAAATTTCATTTCGATAGAAAATTTCTTCTGAATTTAATTTCTATAAAAATTTTTCAAAATCTAATTTTTAAATAAAATGTTTTCAAAATGTAGTTTTTAAATTTCGATGTAATATTATTTCCATAAAGAATTCTCTCATTTCTATAGAAAATTTCTTCATTTCTATAGAAAATTTCGTTCATTTCTGTAGAAAAAATTCGCCAAAATTTCATTTCTATAGAAAAGTTTGCCGAAATCTTATTTTTATAGAAAAGTTTGATGAAATCTCTTTTTT
The DNA here is from genome assembly GCA_963930755.1 of Eudasyphora cyanicolor. NCBI lineage: Eukaryota > Metazoa > Arthropoda > Insecta > Diptera > Muscidae > Eudasyphora > Eudasyphora cyanicolor. Next base: position 156,918,713 of record OZ005736.1, on the reverse strand, counting down.
TTATAAAAAATTTATCCAAAATTATTTTTTTATGGAAAATGTCGAAATTTAATTTCTATATATTTTATAGAAAATATCGTCGAAATTTAAGTTCTATAAAAAATCGTCCAAATTTCATTTCTATAGGAAATTTTTTCGAAATGTCATTTCTAAGAAAATTGTCAAAATTTATGTATAGAAATTTTCGTTGAAAATTCAACTTTTATTGAAAATGTTGTCGAGATTTCATTTCTATAAAAAAGTGTCGAAATTTCAATTCGATTTTCGAATTTCATAATAATCTATACAAAGTTTTGCCAAAATTTAATTTCTACAAAAAATTTTGTCAAAATTTAATTTTTATAGAAAAATCCGAAATTTAATTTAAAAATGGACATTTAATTTATTAAAAAATTTTCTCAAAAATTCTAAATTTCGTTGAAATTGAATTTCGATAGAAAGTTTTGGCGAAATTTCATTACGGTAGAAAAGTTTGCCTAGATCTTATTTTTATAGAAAAGTTCGATGAAATCTCTTTTTTTTTACAAAACATTTCTCCAGAATTAATTTTTTATAGAAAATGCCGAAATTAATTTTTTAATATTTTACAGAAAATTTCGTCGAAATTTTTTTTATTTTTATTGAAAATTTCATTTCTATAGGCAATCTCATTCCACTTTTGAAATTTCGTCGAAATTTAATTTTTATAGAAAATCTCGTATAAATTTCGTTTCTAGAATTAATTAATTTCTATAAAAAAATCGTCAAATTTTATTTCTATAGGAAATTTTGTCGAAATGTCATTTCTAAAAAAATTTTCAAAATTTATTTACAGAAATTTTTGTCGAAAATTCATTTCAATTGAAAATGTTGTCGAGATTTCATTTCTATAAAAATTGTCGATATTTCGTCGTAATCTGATTTCTATATAAAATTTTGCCGAAATTTAATTTCTTTAGAAAATTTCGTCCAAATTTAATTTTTATAGAAAATTTCGTCGAAATTAAATTTTTATAGAAAATTTCGTCGAAATTTAATTCTTATTGAAAATTCCGAAATTTAATTAAAAAAAATGTCAAAATTTAAATAATGTCGAATATTTTGTCAAAAATTCATAATTTCGTTGAAATTGAATATCTTTAAAAATTTTTCAAAATCTAATTTTTACATAAAATTTTATCAAAATGTGGATTTTAAAATTTCTATATAATCTCATTTCCATAGAAAATTTCTTTCATTTCTATAGAAAATTCGTTCATTTCTGTAGAAAATTTCGTCGAAATTTAATTTCTATAGAAAAGTTTGCGGAAATCTTATTTTTATAGAAATGAAATCTCATTCTTATAGAAAATTTCGTCAAAATTAATGTTTTATAGAAAACTCAGAAATTTTATTTTTATACTTTAAAGAAAATTTCATTTCATTCCTATTGAAAATTTCATTGTAATTTCATTTATATAGTAAATTTTTTTGAAATTTCTTCGAAATTTAATTTTTATAGAAAATTTTGTCGAAATATCACTTTTAAAAGTCGTCCTAATCTCATTTCTATTTAAAATTAATTGAAAATTTAATTTATATAAAAATTTTTTATCGAAATTTCGTTTCTATTCAAAAGGTTGTCAAAATTTCATTTTTATATAATATTTTGTCAATAGAAAATTGCATCAAACTTTCATTTCTAAAGAAAATTTCAAATTACATTTCTGCTGAAAATGTCAAAATTTATTATTTTTTTCCCGAAATGTCACTTTTTTCTTAAATTTTTTATTAATTTTGTAAAATTTTATTTGTATATGAAAGTGAAGATTTGATTTTTTATTTTTTATAGAAAATTTCGTCAAAATTAATGTTTTATCGAAAATTCAGAAATTTTATTTTTATATATTAAAGAAAATTTCGTCGAAATTTTATTTCATTCCTATTGAAAATTTCATCGTAATTTCATTTCTATAGTCAATTTTGTCGTAATTTTAATCCTATAGAAAATTTCGTATTAATCTGATTTCAATTGAAAATTTCGTCAAAATTTCACTTTTGGAATTTCGTCGAAATTTAATTTTTATAGAAAATTTCATCGAAATATCACTTTTAAAAGTCGTCGTATTCTCATTTCTATTTAAAATTAATTGGAAATTTAATTTATATAAAATATTTTATCGAAATTTCGTTTCTATTCAATAAGTTGTCAAAACTTCATTTTCATATAATATTTTGTCAATAGAAAATTGCATCAAACTTTCATTTCTAGAGAAAATTTCGTTGAAATTTTATTTCTATAGAAAATTTCGCCGAAATTACATTTTTGCAGAAAATTTCGTCAAAATGTATTATTTTTTTCCCGAAATTTCACCCTTTTCTTAAATTTTTTTTTTAATTTTCTAAAATTGTATTTGTATATTATATTAAATTGTATTGTATATTAAATTTCAATGATCCTCAACATTTTTCTGAAAAATTTGAATTTTAAGAAAAATTTAATTTCGACAACATTTTGTCGGAAACTTGGACATTTTCAGGTTAAAATTAAATTTCGACGATTTTATAGAAAATTGAAATTTTTGCCACATTTTTCGAGAAAAATTAAATTTTCTAGGAAAATTAATATTGGAAACTTTTGGACGTAGAATATCGAAATATCTAATGAAATTCTGAGAAATATTTTGGAATAGTGAAATTTTGACGACCTTTTTCTTCTTCTTTAATTAAAAAAAATTTGTTTTCATATACCAAAAACAACAAAAACTATCTTGACGCCAAGTGCACAAAATTTTTTTTTTTAAGTTTTAAATTTCGACCAAATTATTAAGAGAAATGAATTTTTTAAGATATTGTCGAGATTTGTATGTGTGTGAAATTTATACAAATTTTCTAAGAGAAAGTTCGACAACATTTTTAAAAAATTTAATATTGGAGACTTTTTTGGTTGTAGAATAAGAATTTGGCTTTTTATGGTTTTATGTTATGTAAAAATCAAAATAAATTGATTAAATAAAAATAGAAAACTTTCCTTAGATTTTTTTTTGCAAAATGATTCATACACTGTTCCTTGAACAAATTTTTGTTATTGCATACTTTTATTATTGAAAAAAACATTACGATTGACTAGTTGTTTATAATTTGCAACAAAAAAAACCTTTAATAATATTGTTTACGATTAAACTTTTTTGCTACATGTCTTGCAAAATTGTATTGTACATTTAAATAAAAATATGTTAATAATAAAAAACTGAGTGAAATTTTAAGGTAGTTTTGAAAAAAAAAACAAAAAATTAATTATAAGAAATGATTAGAAAACAAAAACATATTTATTCAGACAAATGCCAAATATAAATTAAAAAAAAAACAAATATCGTAAAATGTTACATTTGTGTAAAACGGTATGATAACGGCTGATGATAATAACGACGATGCAAATGTAATTGTAAAACTAAATTTTGTAAAAGAAAAAAACAAAACAATTTGGAATGTATCAAACGATTATGAAAAAATAATAAAAGGTTGATTATTGTACGTGTACAAAAAAGTATGTAAATGTAAATGAAACGAATGTGATGGTTTCAAAACAAATATTTTTTTAAAATATGAAGAAATATTTTTTGTTTGTTAATTATTGAAGTGATAAATAACCTTAAGATTTGTCAGTCAAAAAAGAGTATTCTATGTTCTGTGGAAATTTTTTTGGCAACTAATCAATATGCCGTTAACATAAAACTGAATGAACTAGTTCTTATGTTAAATTTTACCCAGTCGTCACAGACAATTAGCAAAAAATTAAAAATACATGATCGTACGCGATGAGTAGAAAATAATAAACATGGTATCGGTCTGACAATACTTTTTCAAAAACAAACCAAACCGATACCATTTTCATTATTTTCTATCAAAAACTCATCGCGTACGACCATGTACTTTTGTTTTTTTTGAAAAAATCGTATACAAAAGTCATGTCCATGGACATGAGACGTAGAAAGCGCTAAACTTTTTATAACTTTGGAATGTCTTTGTCCACAAATCTGTAAAAGAGGGAAATTTTTTTTTAGTATACCTATATCTCCTGCCAACTGTTTAACAATATTCTTTAAAATGGGATGGATCATTTCAAGGATTATTAATTTATTAAAAAAAAATTCATATTTGCCTTTGTTCAGTTTCATCATTAATATGTCACAGCTTTGACACACAAAGTGTGGTAACTCACAATTTTAAGTTTTCCAGTGGAGCCCAATGTTATGAAACTTTTATAGAATATTTAGTCTCAATTAAATTTTTACATTAGACATTTTGTATAAATTTTATGTACATATATACAAAATATTGTCAAACTTCTATACAAAAATTTAATTTTTATAGAAATTGTCGTCGAAATTTTAATTCTATATAAAATGTCGTCGAAATTTCAATTCTATAGAAAATTTCGTCGAAATTTCATTTCTAATAAAAATTACGTCGAAATTTAATTTTTACGGAAAATTACGCCCAAATTTAATTTCTATAGAAAATTATGTCGAAATTTCTTTTCTATAGAAAATTTCGTCAAAATTTCTATTCTATGAAAATTTTGTCGAAATTTCAATTCTATGGAATATTTTGTCGAAATTTCAATCCTTTTTAAAATTTCGTCGAAATTTTAATTCTTTAGAAAATTTCATTTCTATAGAAAATTTCGTCGAAATTTCAATTCTATAGAAAATTTCGTCGAAATTTCAATTCTACAGAAAATTTCAATTCCATGGAAAATTTCGTCGAAATTTCAATTCTATAGAAAAATTCGTCAAAATTTCAATTCTATAGAAAATTTCGTCGAAATTTCAATTCTATAGAATATTTCGTCAAAATTTCAATTCTTTTTAAAATTTCAATTCTTTAGAAAATTTCAATTCTTTAGAAAATTTCATTTCTATAGAAAATTTCGTCGAAATTTCAATTCTGAAAAATTCGTCGAAATTTCAATTCTATAGAAAATTTCGTCGAAATTTCAATTCTATAGAAAATTTCGTCGAAATTTAATTTCTATAGAAAATTTCTACGAAATTTCAATTCTATAGAAAATTTCGTCGAAATTTCAATTCTACAGAAAATTTCAATTCCATGGAAAATTTCGTCAAAATTTCAATTCTATAGAAAAATTCGTCGAAATTTCAATTCTATAGAAAATTTCGTCGAAATTTCATTTCTATAGAAAATTTCGTCGAAATTTCAAGTCTATAGAAAATTTCGTCGAAATTTCAATTCTACAGAAAATTTCAATTCCTTGGAAAATTTCGTCGAAATTTCAATTCTATAGAAAAATTCGTCGAAATTTCAATTCTATAGAAAATTTCGTCGAAATTTCAATTCTATAGAATATTTCGTCAAAATTTCAATTCTTTTTAAAATTTCAATTCTTTAGAAAATTTCAATTCTTTAGAAAATTTCATTTCTATAGAAAATTTCGTCGAAATTTCAATTCTACAGAAAATTTTAATTCCATGGAAAATTTCGTCGAAATTTCAATTCTATAGAAAAATTCGTCGAAATTTCAATTCTATAGAAAATTTCGTCGAAATTTCAATTCTATAGAAAATTTTGTCCAAATTTCAATTCTATAGAAAATTTCGTCGAAATATAGAAATGATTCTATAGAAAATTTCGTCGATATTTCATTTCTATAAAAAATTTCTTTTCTATAGAAAATCTAATTTCAATGGGAAATTGCGTCGAAAATTAATTTCTATAAGAAATAACGTCGAAATTTCATTTCTATTTACATAGAAAATTTTGTCGAAATTTAATTTCTATAGAAAATTATGTCGAAATTTCTTTCCAATAGAAAATTTCAATTCTATAGAAAATTTCGTCAAAATTTCAATTCTATGAAAATTGTGTCGAAATTTCAATTCTATAGAATATTTCGTCAAAATTTCAATTCTTTTTAAAATTTCAATTCTTTAGAAAATTTCGTCGAAATTTCAATTCTTTAGAAAATTTCATTTCTATAGAAAATTTCGTCGAAATTTCATTTCTATAGAAAATTTCGTCGAAATTTCAATTCTATAGAAAATTTCAATTCCATGGAAAATTTCGTCGAAATTTCAATAAAAAAATTCGTCGAAATTTCAATTCTATACAAAAATTCAATAGAAAATTTTGTTCAAATTTCAATTCTATAGAAAATTTTGTCGAAATTTCAATTCTATAGAAAATTTCGTCGAAATATAGAAATGATTCTATAGAAAATTTCGTCGATATTTCATTTCTATAAAAAATTTCTTTTCTATAGAAAATCTAATTTCAATGGGAAATTGCGTCGAAAATTAATTTCTATAAGAAATAACGTCGAAATTTCATTTCTATTTACATAGAAAATTTTGTCGAAATTTAATTTCTATAGAAAATTATGTCGAAATTTCTTTCCAATAGAAAATTTCAATTCTATAGAAAATTTCGTCAAAATTTCAATTCTATGAAAATTGTGTCGAAATTTCAATTCTATAGAATATTTCGTCAAAATTTCAATTCTTTTTAAAATTTCAATTCTTTAGAAAATTTCAATTCTTTAGAAAATTTCGTCGAAATTTCAATTCTTTAGAAAATTTCATTTCTATACAAAATTTCGTCGAAATTTCATTTCTATAGAAAATTTCGTCGAAATTTCAATTCTATAGAAAATTTCAATTCCATGGAAAATTTCGTCGAAATTTCAATTCCATGGAAAATTTCGTCGAAATTTCAATAAAAAATTTCGTCGAAATTTCAATTCTATACAAAATTTCAATTCTATAGAAAATTTCGTCGAAATTTCAATTCTATATAAAATTTCGTCGAAATTTCAATGTTATAAAAAATTTCTTTTCTATAGAAAATCTAATTTCAATAGAAAATTACGTCGAAATTTAATTTCTATAAAAAAATTCTTTTCTATAGAAAATGTCGAAATTTCATTCCTATAGAAAATCTCGTCGAAATTTCATTCCTATAGAAAATTTCGTGGAAATTTAATTTCTATAAAAAATTTCGTCGAACTTTAAATTTGATAGAAAATTTCAACTCTATTTTTTATTTATTCTTTATACAAAATTTTTTCGGAATTTCATTTGTGTAGTTAATTTTGCCGATATGTACGTATTTAATTTTTATAGAAATTTTATGCAAATTTAATTCATATAGAAAATTTCGTCAATATTTTAGTTAGTTCTTTAGAAAATTTCGTCGAAATTTCAATTCTTTAGAAAATTTCATTTCTATACAAAATTTCGTCGAAATTTCATTTCTATAGAAAATTTCAATTCTATAGAAAATTTCAATTTCATGGAAAATTTCGTCGAAATTTCAATAAAAAATTTCGTCGAAATTTCAATTCTATACAAAATTTCAATTCTATAGAAAATTTCGTCGAAATTTCAATTCTATATAAAATTTCGTCGAAATTTCAATTCTATAGAAAATTTCGTCGAAATTTCAATTCCATGGAAAATTTCGTCGAAATTTCAATTCTATAAAAAATTTCGTCGAAATTTCAATTCTTAGAAAAATTCGTCGAAATTTCAATTCTATAGAAAATTTCGTTGAAATTTCAATTCTATAGAAAATTTCGTCGAAATTTCAATTCTATAGAAAATTGCGTTGAAATTTCAATTCTATAGAAAATTTCGTCGAAATTTCAATTCAATAGAAAATTTTGTCGAAATTTCAATTCTATAAAAAATTTTGTCGAAATTGAAATTCTATAGAAAATTTTGTCGAAATTTAAATTCTATAGAAAATTTCGTCGAAATTTCAATTCTATAGAAAATTTCGTCGAAATTTCAATGTTATAAAAAATTTCTTTTCTATAGAAAATCTAATTTCAATAGAAAATTACGTCGAAATTTAATTTCTATAAAAAAATCTTTTCTATAGATAATGTCGAAATTTCATTCCTATAGAAAATCTCGTCGAAATTTCATTCCTATAGAAAATTTCGTGGAAATTTAATTTCTATAAAAAATTTCGTCGAACTTTAAATTTGATAGAAAATTTCAACTCTATTTTTTATTTATTCCTTATACAAAATTTTTTCGGAATTTAATTTTTGTAGATAATTTTGCCGATATGTACATATTTAATTTTTATAGAAATTTTATGCAAATTTAATTCATATAGAAAATTTCGTCAACATTTTAGTTATAAATTTAACTTTTATAAACAAATTACTGTTCGTTCGTTCGTTTCGGCTTAATGCTATTTTGTTCAATGCGCCATTTTGTATGATCGGAGAATATGGCAATTTATTGCTTGAGTAAAAACGGGACTGAATAGTTACACACTTTTTATTCCATAGGGTTACCCACACTGTTTGCATGATTCTCATGCATTTCTATGCCATTACATTCAAAAAATAAGCAAGTTATAACAATTTTTGTACAAAATATTTTGGTCCATATCCACTTTTGTCGTAATATTTTTTCATATTTGTATTACATGGACCACAAAGACGGTCGGTATGGAAGGAGAGTAATTAACATATTGTGATCGAAAGAACGTAAAATAGTGAGTAAGAAATATAGGGCGATAAAAAAATAGAGACATAGAACAAAAATATCAAAATTATTTCCCGAAACCAGAGCTAAATCGATTTACCCTACCAATATCTCGAAAACTAGACGAGATAGGAAAATAGTTATCGCGGATTCTAAAAGAGCATGCGTATGGACCAAAATAACATTAAGCCGACGAGTTATAGAAAATGTAGTCAAGATTTCTCTTTTAAAGAACATTTAGTCGAAATTGTACTTTCCTAGAAAATGATCATCCCATTTTTTTAATACTTTTGGCACGGGTTTGTGATCGAGAATAATTTTTGTACAAGGCAATGAATGTTTTCAACAATTAAAAAAATCAAATGAACCGCTACATGATCCACCCTACGTTATCAAAAATATCTCTCGTTAAATATTTTAGTAACTATAATTTAAATTTTAGCCCACACTCTTTTTCAATATCTTTGCTTTCTTAAGCTTAGTAAGAATATATTGTAGTTAAAACTTAATGAACCCATATCAAGAATACTGAAAGAAATATGATCCACACACTTTCTCGGCTCCCCCAACTCTTTGCAAATACTTTTTAAGTTGTAATTATGTACAGTTCAGTCTATATTATCTAGTTTTTTCGCTCTCTGCTTAATCAAAACTGTTCTATATAATAAATTAATATTTAAAATAAACCACACAGTGCAACTTTTTTATTGAAAATAAAATTTCACTAAATATGGCATTCCTTTGCTTTATTTTCAATAATTTTTTTATAGCACAAAATTAAAATACTAATAAAGTTTCTCTTTTATTATTGTAATTATTTACAAAATACCACAGATAAATTTTAACATCTAAAATTATGTTTTAATAAATTGTGCCATTTTTCACAAATAAAAACTAACAACAAATATATATTTTGTTTAGATGTCTTCCATAGTCTTGGATTTGATTTTGTGTAAGCACCACAATATAAAATATTTATTTTTTTAAATTGAAATCTATTACTAATTTATTTTAATACATAATAATTAAACTTCATTTTTGTATTTGTAAAATCTGTCGCTTTATTTGTTTTGTTTTTATTCGTCAATGTGTGCTACTTAGTATCTTAAAAAATTTACAAAAATAACAAAAGCAAAACAGAAAACCTAAAAAAGAAAAATAATCTTAACTCTCAAAAATATTTTTAAGTATACATCTATTACTAATTATTCAAATAATTAAGTTTATGTATCAGACATTCAAATGTTACATGTTTTAATGTAAAACAAAAACAAAGCAAACCAATAAACAACCAACAAATTAATTATTTTTAATTTTAAGTCAACAAGAAAATGCATAATAAAAATAATACAAATAAAAATTAAATGTCAGAGTTTTATTTATGTGAAACAATCGATTTCATAATACGAAGAGATTTATAGCTTTCGATAAAAAAAATGTTATCGAAAATGTAGGCCGTCCGGTATGCGGTCGATATGTCTACTGTAAAAAGGTCCAAACGTTAGCTTAAAGAAGTATAAAGAAATTATAGTCTTTAACATACATAGGTACGGGGGTTTCCAATAAGAGTGATATGATTTCTTTGAAAAAAAAAAACACACTTATTGTTAAGGAAACTCAAAAGTTTTTTATTTAATGTGAAATACAATCGATACAATTAAGTTCTAAATAAAACGTCATACAAATGGTCTCCACGACTTCTTCTGCAGGAACGAATTTGACGAACCCAATTTTCGAGCACTTTTTCCACTAAATCAAGTCGTATGTCATGAATGGCACGTTCAATATTGAATTGTAAAGAGAGTCTGGTTTATTTCGAAAGACCAATGACTGCAAATAACCCCACAAGAAATAGTCTTAAATCCCCACAAGAATGGTGTTAAATCCCATCTTCTTGGAGGCCATTCAATATCACAATTTCTTGAAATAATCACGGTCGTAGGTCGACTGGAAAGTGTCTTTTTTTTTGGATTTTTTAAAAAACTGGACAGCATAATTTTCAAATGAGAAAGGATTATTTGCTCTAGCTCCTTAGAGGTATGTCGCATCGGGAATCGGTCAATGGCAAAAAGATATCTCTTAACGATATCTAAAATATTGCTCATGGGTGTCAAGGTCGTAGGTCGAATGGAAAGTGTTTTTTTATTTAAAAAAATTGACTTAGCGCACGAATAGTTGCAATTGGAGAACGATTATTTTGATAATAAAGTTGAATAATTTGTAAACTTTGTTCTTGCGTATATCTCTCCATGATGAAATTGTAAACACTAGTGAATACAGTGAAAAACAAATGACAGATCATGACATATTACAAATCGCCGAAACGTCACTTCGAAATCATATCATACCCATTGGAAAACCCGTTATAACTGTTTTAAGTCATTTTATCAGATGTTAGGAGAGCGCCCATAGCGAGTCTCTTCGACCCTATGTCACTTTTCATACGCGATGAAAGTTAATACTCGGTATTAACTTTCACTATACTCGGTTTGGCGAAATTGGTGAACAATTTTTTTTTATGGGCCTCCAAAGTTTCTGAAAATCAGTGGGCCCCTCGAAAAAGGTGTCATAAGCTTTTGTCCAACAACTAATTCAGACTTGGTGATACCGCTTAACTATATTTGGTAATAATGCAGCTAAGAATATGCTGAACAAAGTTTCTTAAAATTTTTTGCGAAAAAATATTTTTTCCGGTATTTTTTTTTTGAAGAAGTGTAGGAAAAAATAATGTTTTTCACTTTTTTCAGCATAACTTTCAGGGACTCGAAAATTTAACACAAACACCAAAAAAAAGGTCAAATTCCTGTTCGTGCAGCAATATTGGTAATACGGTCTAGTGATCGAAGCAACAATGATACCAGTAAAGATCGTTTTTGAATTGAATTTTGGTTTTTGTGTTAAGTTTTGGCCTTTGGTGTATTCTGACACATATATGTAGTAAAATTTTATGGCCAATATTTTTGTAGAACGTTTCATCCCCGCCCTCCCCATTTTAAGGGGTTTTTTACGATTTGTTAAAATGGGGTAAAAAATTACAGTTATTTTGGGGAGCTAGAGGGTTAATATATTCCACAAAAATATTGGCCTTAATATTTTCCATAAAGTTGCTGAACGTACCCTATACCAAAAAAAATATTTTTGTTACGCACTAGTGAAATACTAACATTTTTGGGGTACAATGTGTTTTTTTTTGAACTATTTAGGGTACCTAAACACGTTCAGATTATATTCATATGTTCACAACACTACCGAATTTGAAGAAAATCGGTTAAGATTTAGCTATAGCTCCCATATATATGTTTCGTCCGCTTTGGACCTTTAGTTCTATAGAAGCTGTATTTTACATCCAATCGTTTTGAAATTTAGAATGGTAGAGTTTCTTGATCCATGAACCAACACTACCGAATTTGAAGAAAATCGGTTAAGATTTAGCTATAGCTCCCATATATATGTTTCGTCCGATTTTGCTCTTTAGTCCTGTAGAAGCTGTATTTTACATCCAATCATTTTGAAATTTAGAGTGGTAGAGTTTCTTGATCCATGAACCAACACTACCGAATTTGAAGAAAATCGGTTAAGATTTAGCTATAGCTCCCATATATATGTTTCGTCCGATTTGGCCCTTTAGTTCTATAGAAGCTATATTTTACATCCAATCGTTTTGAAATTTAGAATGTTAGAGTTTCTTGATCCATGAACCAACATTGTCGAATTTGAAGAAAATCGGTTAAGATTTAGCTATAGCTCCCATATACATGTTTCATCCGATTTGGCTCTTTAGATCCAATCGTTTTTATACCCTACACCACACTGTGGTACAGGGTATTATTTAAGTATAAAATGTCCCAAAAGTAAATTTATGTAAACAATTTATACATGAATTACAAAATTTATATATCAGAGATATTCAATATTACGAAAGTGGTGTAGGGTATTATATAGTCGGCCCCGCCCGACTTTAGCCTTTCCTTACTGGTTTCATTCTCACTTTGAAACAACAACAAAAGTACATCAAGCAGAAACAAAAGTACGTCGTGTGAATGCAAACGCATTTTTAAAAGGGAATTAATTAGAAGAGAATCTGCTTAAAAAATATCCTCGTGTGATTCACGACTTCCCGAACCGTATTAATAAACTCCTAAAGTATTTCAAATTAATTATGTACTTGGTAACCCTAATTGAAATTCTTTTCATTTGTGACATTTGTAACGGGTGTCTCTTTTTCTGTCGCACCGGATTGAAGTATGGCGGCTGCGAAGGAGCAAACTCCGAATTTTAGTTTTTCTTTCGCGCTTTTATCGATCGGCCACCGTCTCGTGATATGTTAAAGTTTGTATAAACTGCGAAAAAACAATTTGTAAATTGTTATGACAACAAAGCGTAAGTGGCAAATATATCTTAAGGCGCCCATAGACGAGTACTGCCGCAGTTTATGTCGATGAACCCCTTGTGTACGTGTGTGATTGACATTTTCGATACACACATATCAATCAAAATTTAATTTATCCATTTTTTTTACTTTTCACACAAAACTATTTTAAATTTTCGTTGTTTACATACTTATAATACAATTTCCAATAATCTGGCATATAATGATGAACAAAATGCATCTGGTTGATATGTGTTCATTTTGAAAATCAAAATTATTTTAATTTTCATACTGCATCAAAACATTCTCATGTTGTGTCAAATTCACCAATACACACATATTGCCGTTCCTGCGGCAGTACTCGTCTATGGGAGCTTTAAGGCGCCCATAGACGAGTACTGCCGCAGTTCATGCCGATGAACCCCTTGTGTACGTGTGTGATTGACATTTTTGATACACACATTTCAATCAAAATGTAATTTTTTAAATTTTTTTTAATTTTTCTCACAAAACTATTTCAAATTTTCGTTGTTTAGATACATATAATAAAATTTCCAATTATGTGACATAAAACGATGAACAAATTTCATCTGATTGATAGGTGCTCATTTTGAAAATCAAAAGTATTTAGATTTTCATACTGCAACCATTACACTCTCATGTTGTGTCAAATTCAACAATACACACATATTGCCGTTCCTGCGGCAGTACTCGTCTACGGGGGGTTTTATACATTTACGAAGTGTCATTCATTTGTAGAATTTATGTACAATTATCCTGGGTTGGAAGTGAAATTGTTTATTGTGTTTTTTTGCGGTTGCTCTCATATGATTTTTCGCATTCCCTCCGTTTTTGTGTGTGTGCGTGAATACAATGCAGTATATACGGAAAGTGCGCGTTGCCATCGTTACAAGTTGACTGGTTTTTGGGGGTTTCCTGTCGGAAATTGAGTTAACTTTAAGCTAACAAAGTTGAGTTACAGGTGACTCAAAGTTGAGTTACAGGTGACTCAAAGTTGAGTTACAGGTGACTCAAAAGCTAACTCATTTTCCATGTAAAATCCTATTCAGTTTTTACACGTGTTGTCATCAGAGTGAGTCAGTACTCACTCACTCTGCATAAGTTTCAGTTAGCCACAAGTTAGCTCATTATGAGTTAGGTTTTGGCGGATTATATAAGAGGGCACTACGAGTTAGCATTTAACTGAGCAACTACTGATAAGCTGACTATAAGCTTATCATTAGTTGGTCAGTTAATAGCTAACTTGTAGTTTCTTCATATATTATGTGACAAAAAACTAACTCATAGTGAGCTAACTTGTTGTTAACTGGCTAGCTAATGATACGCTTACTAGCCAAGTTAGTAAAACTATAATATAAAAATTAGAAAAACGTATTTTTCATACACTTTGGTTGTATAGTTTTTAGTATTTTTATTATTGAAATAAAGTTAAAAAAAATTAAAATATTTCAATCTTTTTTAAATTAAAAATAGAGAATTAAAATAAAATTAAAGTTCAGGTCTGTTTTTAAGCGATGTTATTAGAGTTGCTTTCTTTTTTCATTACGCACACTGATTGGAAGTGACGCTTCTTAACCACCTTAAAGGCATTTCTTAAAGCTTTTTCCCGATCTTCTCCTCCATTAATTCGAATTGCGTCTATAAAATTACAAAAAAAAAATAATAAAAAAACGGTAAACACAATAAATATAGTTGCTGCTATACCCATTATAGCATCAAACTAAGGTTTATATCTTTTCAACGACAGTTTCTCATGTATTCCGTTAATATTAGAGGCGACAATGAGGTCTACTGAGAAAATTTTTGTCAAAGTCTTATGTAGTTGCCCTTTGAGCAACGATGACAAACAACGAGTCTGAAATTATTTATTTTTATTATTATATTTGCAATAGGGTAACAAAATACTTACATAGTCTCTTCGGTTAGCTTCTTTAATATTGTTGTTTGTGTCTGCCAAATAATCAGCGGTCTAAATAGGGAAGATCTTTATTTGACTATTACACACTTCACTTAATTGTATTTTTGATTCGATATTTAAATTTCAATCCGAAACGACGTTTGTTTTTTGTTGTCAGAAAAAAATATAGAAAATCTATCGAATTTTTCTAATAAAAAAAAAACAATCATTCTTGGAATGAGCAATTCCAACTCATTGAAGGATTTAAATCCTTCCGAGAATATACCACCAGACAAGACTGGAGATACTACCAATATTAATATGTCTGCCTCGAAATCATTGATAGATCCATGTCCCATTGACGTGTTCAACAGAGAATCTTCTACAAAGCCAAAGACAAAAATTACTGGAACAAAACAAAAGAATAAATTAACGGCAATTGGCGAGAGAAGATTCGCTGAAGATAAAGGACCTACTAAGATATCAAAAGAAGCTACTGTTAATGCTATTCCGAACAAAGATCAGTGTAGTAACATGGATTTGGAAGTCTCAGAAATGTGTGTGGAAGAACTGGGGAAAACTCGAAATAAACGTAAGAAAATGGATGATTTAGTAACCGTTTCAATGTCAAGTTCGCAAAGGTTGAATAATTAAAATACCCAGAATCGTTTTTGTTTGTTGGGTGAGATTGATATCCTTATGGAACCATCCACTCATAGTGCCCAATCTACACAAAACCAGCGATAAATAGTTCAATAGGTAACAATATATCCAATACTAGATCCGGAAATCCAATATTAGAACCGAAATCCAGATATGATGTTAAGGTTTTTTGTCCGCCTATTTTTCTTATAATGTAGATATAACTGATCTAGTACAAACTTTGAATTCCAAAAAGTTATGTTTTAAAATTGTTAACAAGAGCAAAGGAAAGAGCAAGTTATATATAAAAGATCCAGCAGTTCATTCAGAAATGATTGAACTGTTAAGGATGAAGGAAGTTCCTTCGCACTCGTACACCCCTAAGGAACTGAGACGTATCAGATTAGTTTTCAGAGGATTATATTACAAGACTATTTTGAAAGATATTAAAGATGAACTTGATAAATTAGTACCCAACACAGTGGATACTGTTTCTAAATTTTACACAGATTTTTCAAAAAAGAATGGTATAGACACAGGTTTGTTTCTGGTTACACTTCTTCCAGTGACATTCTCGGAATTTTAGCTTCCGAGAATGTCACAAGAGCGGTTAATGCAGCGAGATTTGTCGAGCCAGGTAGGAGTTACGCCAGTCATTTCTCTGATTCTGCACATCTCAGAGTAACTGGACCTTCAAGACCTACGATAATTGAGGAATTCATGAGGATTGCCCATAAATCTGTCAACCCGAAACTCTCTCTTTAGAGGAGAGGATCGAGACTTTCATTCGACGTTATAGATCTCTTTCAAAAGAACAGGCCAAAGTCCAGTGCATCGAGCTTTTAGAAGAGATTAAACGTCAATATGGTCCGTAATTCTTTGAATTTTTTGTCTTTCAATGTGAGGTCGCTTATAGAAGTGAGCCGTAGGATTGAGTTATTAAATATCATACGAGCTAATGGAATTGACTTTGCGTTTATCCACACTGAAAAAAAATTTGTCATAAAATTAAAGAAATGCTCCAAAGACGTCCTTAGTCTTCAAAATAAGTACATGGTCTACTTAAAATTAAGAAAATGTACTTAAAATTAAGTAAATTACTTAAAATTATTGAAATTATCTATATTTTAAGTACAAAATGTACATATTTTAAAAACTAATGACGTCTTTGGAGCATTTCTTTAATTTTACGACAAATTTTTTTTCAGTGCAGGAGACTCACTTGAGTGATGCCAACAGAGTTGTTTTAGATAATTACACTTCCATTAAAAACAGAAGTTCACAAGGTTTTGGAATCGTTCAAAGGGAATCTTACAAATTTCATAGGGTTCAAGTTGATGATTTTGATTTCCCCAGCGTTTTTCTATGTATAGCCCTGGAAATAGATGGCACCGAGAACAAAATTTTAATAGGTTCAATTTATATACCTTGTAATTCAGATCGCAACAAATTTTATATGAGTCTGTCAGCCTTGCATCGTATTTCTCGGAATTATGATGGTATAATTTTAGGCGGAGATTTCAACTCAAGACACACATCATGGGGTGATTCCATGGACAATGTTAATGGGAATGTATTGTATTCGTGGCTCCAACAATCATCTATGGACTTTATAAGGATTTCGGATTCTGTTCCCTCCTTTCCAAACGGGTCGTCTTTTCTCGATCATTTTATTCTTAGTGTCAAATTGATTGATCTAACCCCACCGAATTTTAGTATTACTACCGTACCGTCTTTTTCAGACCATTTTCCGATTAGGCTACATTTAGAACTACCAGATTTTGTTGTATTCCTTAATCCACCTCGCGAGTATATATCTTATCGGAATACGAATTGGGACGATTTCAGAAATGAGACTATAGGGAGGTTATTACTTCACTTTCCAGACTCTTCACGGAATTTATCTGATGTTGAGATAGATGATTATGTCAAGGAATTTACGGCCACCTTGAATCTTACTCACGACATGTATTCAGAGAAGATTGATTTAGGACATATACGATTTACTGCATCAGATGCAGTGAAAAAACTATCTAAGGTAAAGCATAGCTGGCAGAAAGAAATGAAGAAGATTTTTAATAGGACCTTAGATAGATCAAACCCAACATACCGGTTATTATCCAAACAAGTACAGTTGATGAAGATAATTATAAAGAGACAAGTTAAAATTGAACAATCTAGGTTTTTTGCGGAAAAGTTGAGAAGGATAAAACCTGGTCCGCGTTTATGACATAATTGGCTATAAGAGGAAATCGAAATTGGATAAATTGTCAGAGAACGGGATTATTGTTGATGAGACAGTAGTTTTTTTATAGTGATTCTGTTCCACTTGAGCATATCTCCGATATATCAGCTGTTGTGAAAGGAACAGTCTCTTCTGTGTCTTCCTTATACAATTTTGATGTACAATGTTCATCCCTTAAATCTCAGAATATTCAGAGACTTACGAAGTTAGATGAGGTTATAAACTTTAGTAAGGATATTAACAATAAACGGTCTTGTGGATTAGATAATATATCAAACTATTTGATAAGAAAGTTTCCGCTGTAGGCTTTGAATACCTAACTATTTTATTTAATAACTGTATCAACAATTCGTACTTCCCGGTGGCATGGAAGATTTCGAAGATTGTTCCAATTAGGAAGAAACCAAATAATTCTGAGATTACAAACTTAAGACCCATATCGATGCTTTCTAATGTAGGCAAACTGTTTGAGCGAGTTATTCGTTGTAAGATGGACATTGGGATGGCAGGGTCTTATATTCCAAACCTTCAGTTTGGTTTTAAGAATGGACATTCTACGACAGATGCTCTGCTTAAGTTTCATAATGACATTATTTGTAATTTGCGGAATCGTCAGTGCACAGTGGCAGTGTCACTTGACGTGGAGAAGGCTTTTGATCACGCATCACACATGGAGATTTTGTATAAACTGGTCCAACTCAACTTTGAACCGTCTGTAATAAGATTGTTTCATAGTTTATGTATGAATTTCCGCACATCCTGTCGTAGCTGTAAAACAGAAATGGAATCCGTTATTCCATTTCTGTTCTACAGCTACGACAGGATTCGCCGATGCAATGCAATTGATATTCGCAGATGGTCAATTCCTGAAGGTTATTTTTAGGATTTGATGAATATTTAGGTCTGTTCCAGAAATCAAAAAGTATTCATTGTTCATTTACTAGAAATGTGAACAACAGCTGATACTCCGCTCAGTGGGATGGCTTCATACATTTTTGTGCAAAATATATAAGGTTTGGTACTAGATTACTGAAAGTTGGCACCAAGTAATCGACCTTATTCCAGTTGGCGTCGTCGCATCATTTTCGTCATATCTATGAAGTTCTAGCTTTGTCATCTTTACGCCAAAAACGAATGTTTTTGGTATCCATGAACTAACAAAAACCCTTTTTATAATATAAAAATAATAAAAAAAAATTCAAAATTTATGAAGTTGTCAATCTGAACAGTGTCGACTAAGAATCGACGTCGACGACGCCAACTGGAATAAGGGCGAATATATTGACTAAATTAAGAAAAAAACGGTATTTCATCAAAATCGGTCACGCCAACCGCCGATACAATCCAAATCGATTTTTTCATAAAATTTTACCTATCCAAGCAAAAGTCTTCAAAGTTCCTACAATAAACAAGATATACATGCCAAGTTTCATCGAAATCTAGATTTTTTCTCATAAAATGCAATAGTATCCCGTCCTTCAATTCGTTGCTGTCAGAAGACCGAAGTCCGTCTGTCTGTCTGCAATCTCCCAATTATCGAAATGCCAAAAATTGTTTCTATCTGGCCAACTGTTTTTTGAAGTAAACGAACCACTTGACCCAATATGCTCTCAATTTCAAGATCTGAACTGAAAAACGTGTCATATGCCTCAGACATTTACAACAACAATAGCAAAACACTTAATTTTATTTGCTTTGCTTTTTTAAAGTTTTGCATACATTTCTGTTTTTTCCATTGCTAATTTCGTTTGCAAATGCACGTAAACGTACCGTCTAAATCAAATTTTAATCGTTATGGTATATACCCTTAAATATAAGGGTATACATTAGGCCGGGTCGATATGTGGGGAGGCAAAAAAAGTCGCCATTGCTCAGTGAAAATCGTATTCTAGGGATCAAAATAAGAAACTTTGCTGAAGGAACCATACCTCTAAAATGAATTCTGATGTCCCGGAATTTGGGTCCAACTTTTGGGTAGGGGAAAATTTCCAAAAAATCCCACTTTGACCCATTTAGAGTCCTCCAATCGAGTCCAAATGTATGACCGACCCCCACTAACTTTGGAGGCCCGACCCACCCATGCCAGTGGCACACCCCCTGGAACCCTTGGGGGTTCCATACATTGGAGCACTCTAAATGGGTCAAAGTGGGATTTTTTCCGGGACATCAGAAGTCGTTTTAGAGGTATGGTTCCTTCGGCAAAGTTTCTTATTTTGATCCCTAGAATACGATTTTCACTGAGCACTTCACTGAGTGGGGGTCGGTCATACATTTGGACTCGATTGGATCACTCTAAATGGGTCAAAGTGGGATTTTTTCCGGGACATTAGAATTCGCTTTAGAGGTATGGTTCCTTCGGCAAAGTTTCTTATTTTGATCCCTAGAATACGATTTTCACTGAGCAATGGGTGATTTTTAAATCGACCCGCCCTAGTATACATTATTTTCTACGCGCCAAAAGTATAACACATCGAAGGAGTGACCTAAGATTCCAAATATGTTTTGCGAAAATTCGATTTGGTAATTTTAAGTCATTTGAGCAATGTCCGCCCGTCCGTCTATCTTCCTGCTGGATTTTGGGCACGATAACTCTCGGAAGGATTAACCGATTCAATTCAAATTTGGTATGCGGTAATATTTTTCTCTATCTCTGGCCAAGTTCGAAGATGGTGCATATTGGTCCGCTCCTTTTAATATCTCCCCCACAAAGGGTTAACATTTAGTGAAATATTGATTATCTAATAACTTCTATACTACTCACTCGATCTTCTGAAATTCCACACATATTAGTTTATTAGTCACTACACCTCAAGAAAACTAGGCGAAGTTAAGACGTCCCTTTTGAAACCTGCCACACAAATGGACGATTTTGCACCAAAAGTTAACTGCTTATAGCTTTAATACCAGTTCATACAAATATTTGAAATTGTGTATAGTGTAATGCTTTTATAGTACCTAGAGTCTACAGAAAAGTGGGCGATATTGACTGGCCCCTTTTGGTGCCTCCCACACAAATGTACCATTTTGCTCCAAAACTTAACAGCTATAACTTTAATACCAGTACATACTTTAAAGTTATTCAATGCAATTTAAAATGATAATAATTTAATAAAAACAAAAAAATAATTAAATTTACGAATATTTTGTTTGGAACTGAAGGTGAGGGGATTTTTAAGTCGGTTTACCTGACTGAACTCTTTTTCTTGTTTTCAAAACAGTTTTCTACAAAAACCAATATCGAATGGAAATACGAATAGAATATACTCGTATCACAATTAATAAAGAGCTCTACTAATTAATATTTTTGGTTTTATTCGACCTTTTTGTTGTAAATTATTCGATTCAAGTTCGATATCTTACAATTGTTAAATATATAGTATCAGATTCACAACAAAATTCATCAAAGACAGTTGAGGGTATAGACATAGTAAACCAATTTCCTCAAGCTTTTCCCAAGATAGCACAAAACATAAATTCTCGGTCGTTTTGTTCCTGTAATATGGTCAATTAATCCCAACTTAAGATCAAAGACGTATTCAAATCTCTAAAAATAACTATCCCACATCGAGTCTTTTCCCGAACCCTATTTATTCACTCTTAGTCCCCATTTACATGGTACTTTTTTTATTCTCTTTTGAAAAAGTATTTACGTTCACACGCGTACTTTTTTTTCAATACTTAACTTATTTTCATTTGTTTTGTTTCGGCTTTTCCTGTGTGAATTGTTGTTGTTTCCAAGTGCGAACGAAAAACACAAAACGATGAGTACGATAAGTACGAGTACGGCATACTTTTTTCCCCCGTTTCCGACTGCCTCTCTCGCCCACAAAACGCCGATAAGTATGCTTAATACTTAAAAAAAAAGTATCATGTAAATGCAAACTTACATGGTACTTTTTTTTAAGTAACTTATCGGCTTATTCTCTTTTGAAAAAGTATTTACGTTCACACGCGTACTTTTTTTTCAATACTTAACTTATTTTCATTTGTTTTGTTTCGGCTTTTCCTGTGTGAATTGTTGTTGTTTCCAAGTGCGAACGAAAAACACAAAACGATGAGTACGATAAGTACGAGTACGGCATACTTTTTTCCCCCCGTTTCCGACTGCCTCTCTCGCCCACAAAACGCCGATAAGTATGCTTAATACTTAAAAAAAAAGTATCATGTAAATGCAGACTTACTGTCTTTTGAACAAATTATGTATTTGGTAACCCTACTCAAAATTCTCTTCATTTATGACATTTGGTGTCTCGTTCCCTGTCGCATCCAGCGTTACCCAGCAAAATCTTGGTAAGTACCTGTCATTATACTCTGCATTACCAAATAATGACATCTCAATATTCGCTGAATTACTTTCGGCTTATTAATAATGACTTACCAATAATAACAGAAATAAGTGATTTTTTTATCAAAATAATTTTTGGGAAATTTTAGTTTAATGCAATTTTGGCTATATGTGGGTTATTGTAGAAGATTTATTTATTTTCAACAAGTTTTCCAAAAATACGTGCAAATTGAATGAAAAATATTTACGTATATCGTATGATGTTAGACGATTGAAGAATTTTTCACATGGTGGTTTGGGTTCAGAAATTCGAAATATGCGCGACAATATGCACAAAATTACTTTCAATGGCCATCTCTATATATCTACCATATCTACTAAGTATTTTGTAACTTATTGGTAATGCATTATTCAAGTACTTAAAATCGTGAAAACATAAGCACATATTTATGTGGTATGCCTATGCTACAAATAAGTACTTATTATGCTACTTTTTTGTATGCTTTTGGGAAGTACTTCCCTCCAATGACATCCCCATGTTAAAATAATGAGAAAAGTGGCTAAATAATAAGTACTTACCATTATCGAACTTTGCTTACTCGTCGGATTATTTGGTAACGAGAAATTTTGCTGGGTACCGTTGCATATTTGCCCCTTTTTTCAGCCGTGCTACTTTCGCGCCCTTTTATTTTTGTATACTAAATGTGCCCCTTTTCGATTTTTTGTGCCACTTTTTGGCTTTTGTAAAAAATCAGCTTTTTATACTCTTATAACAACACTTTCGTACTTAGGTTATTTAATGGGATACGATTATATTTATCTTTTGCATGTGTATGCATATGAGAATTATTGGTAAAAATTCTGCGAATAGGTCGGCGTCTATGCAACAATACAAATAATTTGAGTGATTTCTTAAATGTAACAATATATGGCGAAAATTGTTTTTTTCGAATCAGTCGGCGTTTATAAAAAAATCCAACTTGTTTTGCTTGTGGTTTCTTAAATGTAACAAATATATGGATAAGTATTTTTCATTAGGCATGTTTTCGTTACAAGCTAGCACTTTTAGTTTAGCACTTTGCAACGAAAACAACTGACTTCCACTAACTGGCACATAAGCAATAAGTGGCGGATTTTCACTATCTGGTAGCAATGGTGTCATGAGTTGCGAAGAAAGAACAGTGCGAAACAGACAAAAAATTCGTGAATAGTATTTATAAAACATATATTTACTATTCTATGTTCAATTGTTTACACTCTTTTGCAAATATTAAAATAATTTCCCATTTTTGTTCTTCTTCTTCCCGTTAATTCACAATAATTGATAAAATCTCTCCAAAAATGGGATGCCATATTGCTAAATATAGGGTGACCAATCTGGCAACATCATACTCGATTAAGACATGAACACAAGCACCAAACTTCATCGGGAACTAATAGTGCTTAGCTCCCCATACAAATTAAGCACTTATGGTGTAACGAAAACACGCCTATTAGGTTGATGTACATAAACATATACGTTTTTTTCTAAACAGATTTAATGTGAGATCAAAAAAACTCAATACAAAACACATTTGTCCCAAGCACAGATCGAATTAGAAAGTATAAAAAAGAAGTTACAAAAAAGTAAATACATAAATAAAGTAAATAAAGAAATGTATGTGATAAAATATATTTAGTATACATCATAAGAAGTTTTCTATAACATTGAATTTTTTGTTTAGTTTTCGTGTAAATGAATTAATTTTTTAATGTTACCTACTTATATTTTATGTTAAGCTTTGTTTTTTTATTGTTGTTTTCTTTAAATAAAAACCTTAAAATTGATCCCCCTTTTTTAATAATCAGTTCCCCCTTTTTCGAAAAAATCCCCTTTTTGAAATTTTCCAACGGTAACGCTGGTCGCATCCAATTGGAATTTGTGTCGAGGAAGGAGCAAAACAAACTACAAATTTTAGTTCTTCTTTCGCGCCTTTATTAATAGGCCGTCGTCTAGTGCTCTGTTAAAGTTTTTTATAAATTGCGAAAATAACCATTAGTAAATAGTTATAACAATAATGTGAAAGTGACAAATGAATCTAATACATCCACAAAAAATTGTATTTAATTGCCGAATTTACATCTTAATGCGGTTACAAGATAAATCGGAGTTTGTGTTTTTTTGTGTTGCCCACGAATGATTTTTAGCATTTCCCCTCCATGACCAGTGAGTGTGTGATCGTTAAAGGCTAATTGGTTTTTGGGGGTTGTTATGACGTCATAGCAATGACACAGGATCATATTGTTGGTATCCATATGAAAAGTTTAAGAAAAAGTAAACAAGCACTTTGATTTGTGGCCTTGACGGAAGAGAGAGAAACAATAAAAAAAGGTTGGAAAGTGGTATATTGAAAAGTTGGCGAAAACTTCATCCTGCGTCAATATATAATTGAGTTTGTGTGTAAATTGCTCATATACTTTTAACCTGCAATTAAAAATCATACATGAGATATTAAAAAAAACTACAGGTATGTATGTGTGAAATGACTGGAAATAGTGCCACTTTGATTTGTGCGACTTAATACTGATGGCATTAAATGCAAATAACAGCATTAAGATTAAGTTACTACTTATTTTTGTATATATTCAATATAGCCTCCTTTTGTAGTTTCTTATAACGTTCTTCGCCATGCGGCAATATGTATAGTGTTCCACCCAGAACAATTGAAATGCCCAGATAAGCAATTCCCCGTGTTGATGAATCTTTAGAAATGTTATAAAATTTCAGCCGTGTTAAGAACAACATAAAAAAGGTTGACACGCCATTGTTAAGCGAAATTTGCTAAAACTGTATTCATAAACGATTATCTTAAAATGCCTTTTGTAAACCATAACAATGTGTGTGCACTAAAATGTATCCTCGATGAAAACAACGTACTCCGCATAATTTTGACCCGATAATTCCAACGACGTTAGCCGTTTTTTTCTGTGACATCGCGTTTTCGAGATATTTAGCCACAATGTTTACTGGTTAAACAAGGGGGTTTGATTCAAACACAATTTTATCGGGTCCGTCAATAAGAGCGCTACAAAAGTTTTTTTAAATAAAAGGAGGAGTCGGTTTTGGATATTGATATGTTTGAGGAACACATACGAAGCATACCTTTATGATATACACTCTCATCGATAACAGTCAGCTGACTTACATTGACGTTTATTAGTTTTGTTGTACATATCTTAAAGTCTTTCTTCTTGATAGAAACCACGTTGTTAATTATTGAACTATTACATCATGAATAAAGATTAAACTGAAGTACGAGTATTATAAATAGAAACTCTTTGCTTTTCAATACAAGATTAATGGGATGTAACATTGGTGTCAGAAGTGGGATAAAATGAGTATCACACCGGAGCAAATGAAGACGATAGCGGATTTGCTGGCTGATGCCATGCGGACGGCGATGGCCGGGTCAACGGCGAATCCACCTTCACCAGCAGTACCGACCAAACCACCGCAGTTCTCGATCGGTGAATACCGGCAGTCGAATGGAGGAACTGTTTCTGATTACTTCACCAGGTTTGACTGGGCGCTGCAGTTGTCGGAAGTAGCAGAGGATAATTATGCCAACTATGCGAGGGTACACATGGGAACCCAATTAAAATCCCCTGGTTGTCTTTGGTAAGCCCAAGACAACCAGGGGAGTTAACTTACGCCGAAATTAAGAGCACACTCACAGACCACTTTGATGGCAAGCGGAATAAATATGCAGAGAGTGTGAAATTCAGAGCACTAAAACAGGAGTCGGATGAGTCCATATCGGATTTTACGTTGCGACTGAAACGAGCGGCTGCCTTCGGTCTAAAAACGCACTACGGTACGTTTTTAGACCGCATGCTCATCGAACAGCTGCTCCTTGGATTACTGTCTACAGCAATTTGCGACGAGTTCATTGCCAAGAAGCCAACAACATTTTCTGAAGCGTATGAACTCGCGTATGCCAGGGAACTGACATAGAACGCATCAAGAGAAGTGAACGCAAATGACGTGGCCCATACGGATCAAACGTGCAAATTGGGATTTGCTCCAGTCCGAACGAAGAGCAACAAAGTATATTCGCCACGAAATGCAAAAATGGAGTGTTACAGTTGCGGGGGCAACCATCTGAGAAGAGAATGCAAATTTAAAATGGCCAAATGCTTTGCTTGTGGAAAGACCGGACACATCGCTAAGGTTTGTCGGGGAAAGACCGTCCAGGTGTCGATCGATGAAGATGACGGCGAGTCCGTTGAGCAGTCGAGGTTGGTTAACAAAGTAGACAGCTCTAGAGTTGTAGACCGAAAACTGATTGATGTTGTGGTAGAAGGTAAGCGATTGCAAATGGAGCTGGACACTGGAGCTCCATGTAGTATTATAAGCAAACGAAATTTATGTAACATTCGAGGCAATTGGAAGTTAATTAAGTCGGATAGGAAGTTCACCAGCTATACGGGACACAGAATTAATTGCATCGGAAGGGTGGAGGTTAGCGTTTCGGTAGGGAAGACGACGCGCTCACTAAATCTCTATGTCGTGGAAGATAATTTCGATACACTTTGCGGTCGCGAATGGATCGCACATTTTGCGCACGACATTAACTTTACCGATCTGTTTACAACACAAAAGAACGAACATTCCACTTTAAATAAAATTAATAACATCGTGACGGATATACCCAACCTTAGCAGCGCTGAGAAGATGCAACTGCAAGATACGATAGATCGTTTTGAGGAGGTGTTTGGGGAGTCAGCCGGTAAACTCATAGGGCCACCTGCAAGTGTACACTTGAGGCCAGACGCGAGACCAATTTTTGCAAGAGATAAGGAAGTACCGCTGGCGCTGAGAGAGGCATATGCCAGGGAAATTGACAACAAGATAGCGGCCGGTGTCTATGAAAGGGTGGAGTTTTCCGAGTGGGCGTCCACGACACATGTGGTTACTAAGAAAAATGGTATGATACGAATTACTGGGAATTATAAGCCGACGATAAATCCTCAGATGATTATCGATGAACACCCAATACCGAGGGCTGAGGATTTGTTTAATAGAATGCAGGGTGCTACGATTTTTCCCCACTTAGACGTAACTGATGCATATACTCACTTAACTATAGACGAAGAATTCGCGCATGTCCTCACCTTAAATACAATTACACACGGACTTATAAGACCCATACGTGCAGTGTACGGTGCAGCCAACATTCCGGCAATATGGCAGAGGAGAATGGAGTCAGTACTGCAAGGAATTCCGAACATTCTTAACTTGTTCGATGATTTTCTGATTTTTGCCAAAGACTTTAAGGAACTAATTAATACCTTGGAGATTAGATTAGATAGAATGAAGACAAATGGACTCAAGCTGAACAAGAAGAAATGCATATTTGCTGCAGCTGCGGTCGAATTTTTGGGACATTTAATAGATGGAAAAGGCATACATAAATCTGCCAAGCACACCGAGGCTATATTGAATGCAGCTAAACCATCCACTGTGGAACAACTACAGCTCTTTCTGGGCAAAGCATCCTACTACGGTGCATTTATTCCTGATTTAGCGACAGGAGAAAGGAAAAATGCTCAAAACAAAGCTGATGGTTTGGACCAAAAATGCGGATAAAGCGTATAAGGACATCAAGAGGTGCTGATGCCATATAACCCAAAACTTCCCTTGCTATTAGCAACAGATGCAAGCAGTACAGGCCTAGGTGCGGTGTTGTCCCACCGGTTGCAGAGTGGACAGGAACGGCCGATTGCTTATGCTAGCCGAACAATGAACATGACGGAACGGCGATATCCACAAATCGACAAAGAGGCACTGGCCATTGTGTGGGCCGTACAAAAATTTTTAAAATATTTATATGCGCGGCAGTGGACCTTAATTACAGACCATAAGCCGTTGACCCAGATTCTACAACCCGCTAAGTCACTGCCTGTTCTTTGTATTTCCCGCATTGCAAATTATGCAGATTTTCTAAGCAATTTTAACTTTGATGTGATGTACAAAACATGAAAGCAGAATGGTAATGCAGATTATTTATCACGATCTATACCGCAAGACACACAAATTCGTCAAGTAAACGAGGATGGGGTCAACATTTCTCCAAGTACGGAGTATGATGAATTTGACAACTTCATCATACGCCAAATAATTCAGCTGCCTGTCACCGCGGAGAAAATAGCTCAAGAAAGGATGCTGTTTGCTCAAATACGGTTACAAGTCACCAGAAGTGAACTACAAACTGTCAGGAGGGTGCATAACTTTTGAATACAAGGAATGATGTTACTCATCATCACAGACGCATATAGCAAATGGGTAGACGTTAAAATTACAAAGTCAATAACAGCTAGCGCGACTATTGCACTTATCGACGATGTATTTGCAGCATACGGAGTACCAACGATGTTGGTGTCTGATAACGGTACCAATTTTTCATCGAATGAATTTAAAGACTACTTAACCAAGGTTGGTGTTAAATAACATAAATTTACGGCGCCGTACCATCCCGCCACGAATCGACAAGCCGAGCGCAGCGTTCAAACTGCTGCGCAATGGGCAATGGGCACAACAGCACAAACATTGAAGGACAATGTGAACGAATTTCTACGACAATACCAAAACGCACCACATAGCACAACGAGCGTGTCACCATCACAACTATTCTTGGGAAGGCAGCTGCGCACGAGATTTGACCTGATACGCCCCGAACAAGTATCTGCCAAAGTAACAGCAAAGCAATGCCTTAGAAGCTTTCCAAATTACAGAGTATTTAATGTTGGAGATAGTGTATACTTTTTATCGGACAACCTAAAATTTGCAACATGGACGAGATGTAAAATTTTGAATAGAATTGGAGACCTACATTACGATATTTGTGATAACGACAAAATCGTGAGAAGGCATATTAATCAAATCCGGCGGGGGTATAGTAAGCTTGGTGAAAGACCATCGGCAGTCGACCACAGCGACCAACGTGATATCTATGACGGCTGCGAAGGGGAGGCCAATACCGAAGAAAACATACCCCCCACCGTGAGTACACATTTCAATGGAAATCCAACCCAACGTGACGAGAGTGGGAACCATAATGGACTAACTGGCATTGAGGGAGGCAGGTATGAAACACCATCACCGCAGAGCGTACAAACTCCGACATCGACATTCAGGGGATTTGAATCACCATCACCGCGAAGTGAGATTCAAACACCGATGGCAAGGCAGACTGAAAGAGAGATAACTCAAGGAACCGATCAACCACCACCTGCGCCGCGTGGATCGACAAGACCTCACAAAAGAAGAGTTATGTTTTCACCTTGAACTGTTCGCCGAAGGAGGGGAAAAATGATATGTTTGAGGAACACATACAAAGCATACCTTTATATACACATACAAAGCATATACACTCTCATCGATAACAGTCAGCTGACTTACATTGACGTTTATTTGTTTTGTTGTATCTTAAAGTCTTTCTTCTTGATAGAAACCACGTTGTTAATTATTGAACTATTACATCATGAATAAAGATTAAACTGAAGTACGAGTATTATAAATAGAAACTCTTTGCTTTTCAATACAAAATTAATGGGATGTAACAGATATCAATGAAATTCTTTATTCCTGTGAAAGTACGTTCGATGCCATTATGTATGTATGGAACTCGATTTCTTTTGCATGGCCACCACGGGCACGCTTGCAGAATTCCAGACGCTGAACCCAATTTTCGACGGTTTTCAAGCATAAATCGGCCGATACTGCCGATCTACTGACCATTTCGTGAGATAACACGTTCTCCAAACTTGGTTTCCAATAAATAGATTGTGGCATTCGCTGTGTGGCTTGTGGCGCCGTCCTGTTGGAACCACATGTCCTCCAAGTCCATATCATCCAATTGGGGCCAAAAATATTCGGTTATCATTGAACGGTAGCGATTCTCATTCACAGTAACGTACCGGTCTTGAGCATCACGGAAGAAGTACGACCCAATGACGCCGCCGGCCCATAAACCGCACCAAACCGTAATTTTTTCGGGATGCAATGATGACTCATGGAGTACGTGTGGATTGCTGTCTGACCAATAACGCATATTTTGTTTATTTACGAAGCCATTCAGCCAGAAATGAGCCTCATCGCTGAAGATGATTTTTCGCGCTCTTAACGTTGAGGCCACTGACTCCGAAATTCGGTAGTAAATTTTAATAATTTCGACTCGTTTTTGGCTCGTATATCTTTACATCATGAAATGGCAAACCTTACTGAAGAGAAATGTCAAAAGAGCGGCAAAAAATATGGCGTCGTTTGCTGTCCCAGTCAGTCTACTTTTGTAGCGACCCTGTTGAAAACCCCTTTAGTATACAAAACTTCGGAATATATGTTCCATGTCAAAGAATGAAAGAAAAGGGACACTTCAAGAAGTATTTTTCACAAAACAACCGACACCCCCGCTCATCCCCTTAACCCTGAAAATCTCCATCTAAAACGTTTATAAACCTTTTTTTGCATTATTTTTTAACTTTTTTTTTGTATAGAGAACCTTTCAAGAATATTGTGTGAAAATTTGAGGTGAATCGGAGCAAAACTAACGAAGATACAGCAGTCTAATCAATGCACCTCATACGTAACTCAGTACAACAGAAAAACTTTAAAACGTGTTTCACACAACCCATGTTTTCAAAGACGGTGCCCCTCATAACTTAAAAATTACTGAAACGATCCTAATGAAATTTTTAACACCATTTCTTTACATAATTTACGAGGTAACACTGCCGAGTTGTTTATAAATTTGTTAATTATTTTTATTTAACAATTTCTTATAAGCCGCTTTTTCTCGCAATAATCGCATCTTTCACTTCAAAGTGTTCCCAAAAATTGAAAAATTTAAATTTCAAAACAAAAAAATCGACATAAATCGAAATGAATTTATTTTTTTTATTTTCCGATGAACAGGTATCGAGTTATGAGGGGCACCGCAATTCAACTTTTTTTCGATACGCTTCCGCATAAATACTGTCGTTGCCATATTTTTTGTATGAACTTTTTTCACAATAAACTTCGAAAGTTATGCTTTAATGTACCATTTGTACATTAAATAAATAAAGGGCCCCCAAATAACTTTTTTTTTGAAAATGCTATAAAAAAACTACTGAAAACGCATTGGATGGTCAGTTGGCTTCAACCCCTGAACCAATTGGACTTTGTATGGCGTCATACCAAGGTCATTATGCTAAATTCGCTTCTCGCACACTTTCTGCCACATCAGCAATATTCTCGGGTGTACGCACTGTTTTTGGCTTTTCACGCTTTGGTTTATCGATGAGGATGCCAGTTTCTTTCCCTTTTTTCACAAGATAACGAACATACGGAGCTGACGTATGTTCTTCCAAAATCCGTACGTAATTTTCGCACACATTCTGCAACATTATCATGATTTTCAAAGTAATGTCGCAATATTCGCAATATACACATATTCGTTCAGCGGAAGGATAAAACTAATTATCTGTCAAATCAGACATGAACTAAGTGTTACCATTCACGAAATAAGCACTAGTTGAAAAAAAACGTTAGATGGCGGACACTTTAGGTACGATATATTAAAAAAACATTGGGTTGCCATAAAAGTGTATTGTGGGGACCAATAGTGATTTTTTACAAGGAATCTTTTTGTCGAATACATAAACAAAAAATCCATCGATTTCCACCAGTTTTGATAAAACATTATTTTTGGAGGAGGATTTTAATGGGTAAGGGGGTGAAGGGGAAGTGTCTCCTTTCTTTCGTTCGTTGGCATGGAAATTCTATTCCGAAGCTTTCTATACCAGAATTGATCCTGAATTTGCGAACCCTTCCTTTACCCAGCAATCTTTGTGGATAAAAACGATATATCGCTCACTTACTTCAAGAGTGTCATAACTCAAAATTGAAAATTGTCAGGAAGTGTATCTTTAAGTCCGTATAAAAATATAAATAACATGAAATAAGACGATTAAAAAAGGTGGAATAATCCGAAATGTCATTGTTAACTTATAAACTAAATTTCGTTGAGATTTATTTATGGATATTTGCAAAATTACCATTTCTGTAAGGCAACCTCGAAAATTTTTAA
Organism: Eudasyphora cyanicolor; assembly: GCA_963930755.1. Classification (NCBI taxonomy): domain Eukaryota; kingdom Metazoa; phylum Arthropoda; class Insecta; order Diptera; family Muscidae; genus Eudasyphora; species Eudasyphora cyanicolor. The sequence continues at coordinate 156,886,665 of OZ005736.1, read as the reverse complement.
TTTTGAGTTATGACAGTCGTGAAGTGAGTGAGCGATATGGGCATTTCCAACGAGATGTCAACCGCGGCCAACAAATTTAAAGTCTATAAAAGTATGTTGTTTTACAATTTGTTTATAGGTAGTCTATCATATTTAACTAATTTTCCCAAAAACTACATTTATTCATGTTGAAAATGAACCTGTAATAATATTACTTGTTTTTAATTATCAAGTATGCTTTGCTTTTTAGTTTTGTATTGTCATATATAGAAAATTTTATTTCAATAAATTTTCTTCACTTCATTTAGAAATTTAAACATATTGGTTGTTTGTATTCTACCACTTCCATTTTTACATCAGGTTATGGGCCTTTTGTACTGTTTTTGGTAGAATTGTTTTTGTTTTGCGGAATATCATTAAACTTTCAAGAAGTATTTGCAATAAAAGTGCTGTTTTATCAAAACTGATGGCTTCAAATTCTATGAATTTTCCCTTCGAGAAACTACGGGGGCGTGAGAATTTCGATGTCTGGCGAAGACAGGCGAAGTCTTCTTTGATAATAAAGAAATGCTGGAAAGTTGTGGAAAAAGGAGTGACTGGTGACCAAGATAACGATTCCAATGAACTTGCTCTTGCCGAGATAACACTAATGATTGAACCCAGTAATTACGCTCACATTGCTAAGGCAAAGACAGCAAAAGAAGCATGGGATTCACTAGTGCGTGCGTATGAGGATACAGGATTGACCAGAAAGGTTGAACTGCTAACGCAATTGGTGCAACTGAAGCTTGGAGATTTTACGTCAATGCAAGAATATGTCAACACAATGATTTTGACGTCCATCAAGGTAAATAACACAGGTCTGAACATAGATGACGAGGTAACAGCTTCTCTTATGTTGGCTGGACTGCCGGATGAATTTCAAGCATTGGTGATGGCGGTTGAAAATTCAAAAACCAAACTGACGGTCGATTCGGTAAAAATTTGTTGTTGCAAGACGCAAAATTCGACAATGGTAACAAAGAAAGTGCTCTTGTGTCAAAAAAGAAATTTAAGAACGGAAAATTTAAGTGTCATTCTTGTCATGAAATCGGCCATTTCAGTAAAAATTGTCCCAAGAAAAATAAAACGAATTACAACACGAAGAAGATGACCAGACAAAATGGCGACGTTTTGTTTGCTGCACTAATGTCGGGTAAAGATAATTCAGTCGAATGGTATGTGGATTCGGGCGCGACATCTCATATGACCAATAATGATGAATTTCTTTACAACAAAAGTGATGTTTTTAATAAAGAAATTGTCGTAGCTAATAACAATAAACTGACTGTATCGTGTTCGGGAGATATTGATATGTTACTGAGAATGGACAAAAGCGAGCGCAATGTTGTTGTAAAAGATGTAGAATATGTTCCAAATCTGTGTGCAAATTTACTTTCGGTTCGTCAGTTAACACAAAATGGTAACAAAGTGGTTATCGAGAAGAACGTTTGTAGAAAATCAATGCTCGAATAAAATCAAAATATTACGTACGGATAATGGAACAGAGTACGTAAATAATCGCTTTTCGAAATTTTTAAGAAAACATGGCATAGTTCACCAGAAAACCTGTCCTTACACTCCGGAGCAGAATGGGGTAGCCGAACGAATGAACAGGACTATAGTGGAAAGAATGCGTTGTATGTTGTTCGACAGCGGTCTAAACGAAAAATACTGGGCTGAAGCTGCCGTAACCGCTACCTATCTAATAAATTATGTTCCATGTAGGAGAAGTAAACATACTCCAGAAGAAGTTTGGTCAAACAAAAAGCCAACGTTGAAACATTTGCGTGTATTTGGCTGCAAGGCTATGGTCCACGTTCCAAAGCAAAAACGTTCGAAATTGTCCAAGAAATCTGTTCAATGTATATTGGTTGGATATAGTTCCGAATCCAAGGCATATCGTCTATTCAATCCACTAACTAAGGAAATAATTACAAGTAGAGACGTGGTTTTCTTTGAAAATCAATTTGTTGGTAATGACAAAAATAAAAATCAGTTTTTGTATTTTCCTGAGATGAATGTGGACATGAGTTCTGAAGTTGTCAATTCTGGTGAAAGTGTTTCGGGAGAATCGCCAACGGTGGAATTAGCCGAGCGGGAAAATCGAGAAGAATCAAGTGCTCGTGAAGAATCGTCAACGTTGGAACTCACAGAACAAGCGACATTGGAAGAACCATTGAACTCTCAAAATGATTCATTAAGTGACGAGGATTATTTTGATAGCATGCAACTGGAAGATCGCGATGAAAATAATGACGAATTTATTGAAATATCATCAATAGAACTTCCGAACACAAATGCACAAACAGAAATTGCTAATGCAGATGTACAAATTCGACGTTCTGAAAGGATAGCTAGCAAACCCAAACGTTCCTACATCTTTAGTGCTTTGGAGTTTGTATCAAATGATCCCAGTAGTATTGCAGAAGCCAATTCTTCTCCATTTGCTAATGAATGGAAGCAAGCTATGAGAGAAGAATTCGATTCCCTTATAGCTAACAAAACATGGATTTTGACCGAATTACCACCTAATAAGAAACCAATTGCGTCCAAATGGGTTTTTAAAACGAAAATTGGTGTGAACGATGAAGTTTTGCGACGAAAAGCACGGTTGGTTGAAAAACTGAATGTGATAAGCAGTATATGTCTAAGGTGCCATATATGGAAGCTATTGGTTGTTTACTCTTCGCCTCAAATGTAACTCGTCCAGATATCTGTTATATTGTTAACGTCCTAAGTAGATATTGTGACAACCCCGGAAAAGGCCATTGGGAAGCTGTCAAAAGGGTGATGCGTTATATCAAGGGAACTTTGGATAAAGGCATTACATACACAAATGGTTGTCAAGAGTTAACTGGCTATTGTGACGCTGATTGGGCCAGCGATATCGATGAAAGGCGTTCGACAACTGGTTACATTTTCCTTCTTCAGAGTGGTGCAATTTCGTGGAATACCAAAAGACAGAAAACGATTGCTTTGTCCTCAACAGAGGCGGAATTTATGTCTATGGTTGCAGCCATTCAAGAAGCGATATGGCTGAGACGTTTGGAGAATGAACTTGCTGTTGATCCTATATTTTGTATTGCGATAATATTAGATTAGAGATTACATGTTCAGGGGTAGTGTTGAAAATGAACCTGTAATAATATTACTTGTTTTTAATTATCAAGTATGCTTTGCTTTTTAGTTTTGTACTGTCATATATAGAAAATTTTATTTCAATAAATTTTCTTCACTTCATTTAGAAACTTAAACATATTGGTTGTTTGTATTTTACCACTTCCATTTTTACATCAATTCATAACACATTTTAAAATATTTGGGTGCAAATTCGAATAATTGCAAAATTTATGTTTTAAACATTTGTTTTGCATGTTATGTTCTGATTCATGGTCTCTCTTTAAAATCTTGATTTATATTTAAGGAATATAAGAAATATAATTTTTGTTGTGAAAATAAATATATTGAATATATTAAAAATCAGTTATAATCAACCTTTGGATGTCTAGTTGCATAAAAAGTAAAAAAATAAACATCAAAAGAACGATGGAATAAAATGTCGCATGCGACAAGTCGCGTGCGAATCTGATTAAAATTAAATAAAAAATAAACTACTTAACATTTTTGAATAAAATAAAAAACAGTATTAATATACATGAACCCACGACATTTTAAAACTAGTCGCATTAAAATATTCCTTCAGTTTTCGCTGAAATCAGTGTTTGATTGTTTTGCTTTGAAAGCGACTTCTGTTTTTGTCGCGTGCGAATGGCTTGGTTTTTTGTAATTATCTTGAAAACAAACAATTGGCGAAAATCAACCATAGCACCAATTATAGTGCTAATCAAGAGCTAAAAGTTTCGCCCTTTTGTCAAAATGAAATAATGTTTTGGCATATCGTCGGTGCGCCGACGAAAACTCCTATGTGGTTTTTTACTAGTTTTCAGGAGAGACAAAAAAAGGTTGCTATTTCGCCAAATCGCGATATTTTAATATCTCCGATTTTTGAAATTTTCTTTTAATTATTTACCACCAATATATCATAACAAAAATCGTATATGTGAAAAGCCCATGACGTGGTAAGTGGTTTTCATGAAAATCGACACATAGGATTTTTTGTTTGGAGCATTTTAAATATTTATAAAACAAAAAAATTACACATAGGAGTTTTGATATTTGAATGTTCACAGCGTGACTCAAGCAAACGAAAGTTGGCCTGGATTGTGGTTAAAAACGGCTAATGAGGTTTTGTACAGAATCATCCCCTTCTACTCAGATAAGAAGAAATCCAAATCTGATCTGCTTCCTTTCGAGAGTTATCGCGATAAAAACAATTTTTGTAAGACGCTTTGTAATGTCAGCGATATTTGTTGTATTATTCTATAGCGAAATTTTTGTAATCCAAAAATTCGACTTACACCGCTAAACTTTTTCAAAAATTTTATCGCGAATTTTTTACAATTAATATATTTACATTCTAGGGTTACTGAGGGATAGATTGGCACTAGCATTTCCGCCATAAACATCTCGCGACGAATACATTTCGAACAAAAAACTTTAAGTTCAGAATTATTTAACTATATAATGCTATTATTACGCGAACGGTCAGTCCTAGGAAAAAGTGGTCAAAGAAAGTTTGGGAGATATTAAAAACAACTACAACTCTTTCTTTAACAAAAACAATTATAATAATTTGGTAGGGATTTACAATGTGTCAAATCAAAATATGCCTCATATAAAGGGAAAAGCACACAATAGTTTTAACACACTGTAAATCCTTGCCAAATTACTATAAGTTTTGTTTATTTAAGAAAGATTTGTAGGCCTTTCGCTTATCTCCCAAACTTCCTTTGACTACTTTTCCCTAGAAATGTTCGTTCGCGTGATAATAGCATTACTCGTATATAGTAAAATAATTCCGAACTCATTTTTTTTGTACAAAATTTATTCGTCGAGGGATATTTTTTGGTAACTTCGGAACCGGTGAAGATGGCGCAAAATGCTTTGGTGGGTAGTCGTTTGACCGCTAGGACGATCTAATTCGACAATAAAAAAAATTCGAAAAATAACACATAGGTGTTTGTGTCGGCGCACCGACCATATGTTTTTTTCACTTTGAATGCGTACGAATGTCGCATTCGACATTGGAGAAATGCCCATATTTAAAAAAAAACACTGGGTTGTCATTAAAGTGCATTGTGGGGACCTATAGTTATTTTTTACATGGAATCTTTTTGTCGAATACATCATTCAAAAAATCCATAAAGACATGCAACATCTATTTCGAAGCATTCTATACTAAAATTGTGTTTGAATTTTCTAACCTCTTTGTTTACCCAGCAAACTTTGTGGGTAAATATCACGAAAACGCGATATCACAAGAAAAGATTGTTAATGCCATTCGATTTAGCGGGTTGAAATTATGCGGGTAAGTTGTTTTCATCGAGGATACATTTTTAAAGTGTATTTTTCACACACTGTGTCATCAATCCTTAAATTCATAGCGTTGCCATTTAGCAACATGTAATTAAAATGGTACACGGGGCAAAATCGCCTTTTTTGATAAGTTTGAATCGAAAGAAAATATATTTGGAACACAAATTTTTAAATATTATATATTTCTGAGCAAATAAATGTTGTCTGAATATCGATAAAATATATGTGGAATGCGTATATTAATATATTACAACAAAATATATTTTCAAAATAAATTTCTCAAATAAAATATGTGTTCTGCTACAAATAAAATTATTGTTTCAGAATTTCTGCAAATATATTTTATTTAAAAAATCACATCTTTAATATTTCCTTGGTTTCGAATTGTACCTGCCAGTTATGATAAAAATACAGCATTACTTCTAATTTAAATCAATCATTTAAAATTTCTGAGTATTCCAAACCATTATTATTGGTTGTCATTCCTCCGGGTAATTTAATTTGGTTGAAGATTATACGAACTCAATTATTATTGTTTATTATTTTTACGAAGATTAAAAAAATTCTAAAAAAATAACTTTGAATTACTTACAAATTTTACACAATTTAGGTATTTTCTGAATGCTTAAATACAAATAAATATTTGTTTCGGAAATACATAATAATCACAAATAAAAACATATTAAGAAGTAAGCAAATATGTTTGGGACAATATTCTACAGAAGCGATTTTTTTTTCAGCGTGTTCAAAAGCTACTTTGGTTCGCACTAACTTCCCCTTGCATAGCATTCCTATTTGGATGCAATTAGGATAATCAAAAACCGCACCGGTTAATCGGATTCTCTTTAAAAACCGCCTATCGGTTTCCGGTTTTTCTGCTTTTTCGAATAACTCGAACCGTCGGTTTTTTCAACTCGGTTTATTCGACTTTTCGGTTTTTTGAAACCATTATAAAATGATAAAGAAAATATTATTTTTTAAACAGGAACCTACCTAAAATTTTGAAAACATCAATATAAAAACCGTTGACATCATTTGTGCATATCCATCGATTTCAAAATGCAGTATTATATGTATTTATACTGTTTACATTGCTAACTTCTCTATTGACTTCGTCTGCATATTTTATCAAGGGTCTTATTGCGGTATAGAAATTAATTAACAATCCTTTCTAATTGAAATGTAGGTATAAATAAAATACATATGTTCAGTTTCACATTTCGACAAGTTTCCATCTCTATAGTATGCTCAATGCAGAATCCGCTACTTCTGATAATATATGTATATAATCGGTTTGCCATTTATATGATGCTAAAAGCTAAGATTTTGCCGATCTTCACTATTAGTCAAGTTTTATAAAAATCATAAACAATTTTTTTGAAAGAAATCTCTTTAAAAATTGAACATAAATATTACAAATATTGCAGAGATTATAATATTATATCATAAATGAAATTGGAACAATTACCTATTTTAAATAAAAATATGAAGTGTTTAAAATAAAATTTTCAAATAAATCTTAATTTAATTGGAATATGGTTACATATTGAATTTGCACTACGCTTATTTTACTTCATCTAACAAAATGTTGAGCATTATTTATGCATTTTTATTAAAAAAGAAAAACCGAAAACAACCGGTTCACCGGTTTTTTATTTTCGGTTAAACCGAAAACCGGTATTAGAGTTAACTTAATTTTCGAAGAAACCGAAAACCGTATTTTCAAAATAACCGATTTTTTGATCACCCTAGATGCAATCAATGCTATTATATTTACCAGCCGCTTTTATGAAACCATGTAAAATATGTTGAATCTGTACAAGTTTCATTAGAAGTAATTGTGAGTTCTTTGTTGACGTTTGTAGATTTCGGAATCGGTTTCTCTAATGAGGAACCAAAAATTTAATCTCCCATCATTTCATCCCAGTGCCCTTGGTAACGCCGCTCGATGGACTTCATTTCTTGGTGAAACCTTTCCCCATGTTCGTCGCTTACGTCGCCAAGATTCTCGGGGAAAAAGTTTAAATGAGAATGCAAGAAATGAACTTTTAGGGACATATTTACACCTGTTGGAATACATAAAGCGAAAAATAAGTTAGAAGAATACATACATATGTGTTATATACATAAATATAGAAAAATATATTTCTTACCAAATTTTTCATAATTTTTCAACAAATCATTAATCATTGTTTCATATTGCGGGCTTTTATTGCATCAAAGAAATTTGAAACCACAAGCTTAAACGACCTCCATGCTGCAATTTCATCCGACGTCAAATATGATTCGAAATTTACATCTTTCATCAGTTTCCATATTTTAGGCCCATCAAAACGCCTTCTTCGATTTTTTGAAAAGAAAGACTTTTAAATAAACTTTTTAAATATGAGAGTGAATTGCCATCTTTCCTTAAGGCTTCTACAAAAATTTTAAAGAGCTCCAACTTAATATGTAGTGGTGGAAAAATAATGTTTTCTTTTGGACGAGAGGTGTGTATTTTATGTTGTTTTCGGCCAATGTAATGTGTTTTCTTGTTGGCCATTTCTTTCTTCTGTAATGAACTTCGCGAGCACGGCTATCCCAGAGGCATAACATACCAACTACTTTTAAATCGCAACAAATTTTCCAGTCATGTTCATATTTTGTATGATTCCTTAGTGTTGACAGCATGAGCAATAGAAATCGACGGTTTCTGATTTCCGTTGTGTTAATGTTCAGCTTTCAAACTTTCTTTACTGCTGTCAACAAGTAACCGCCATTAAGTTCCTCAAACAATCCGGGAATGTCCTTGCAAAAGCATCTGTTATGCACAGTTGTATAAAATTGTTTGTAAGGTATTATCACGGACTCTATAATATGATATGTTAACATCTGGGGCCAAAATATTGTACTGTTTCATCCGAGATGCAAGTAGTTCTGCCCTATCTTTGGTCAGTTCCAAATCTCTCACTAGATCAATGAGTTGAAACTGAGTTAAAAGCGATGACTTCTGACTCAAACTTGAATCGCTCAGAGTTGAGTACTCAGTTGAACTTGATGATGTTTCCGTAATTAGGCTGTTAGCTATACTTGGACACTTCCTACTCCAATCTATTAACATAGACAAAAATATGAGTCCGTATCGTGAATGAATGGTTGTCTCCAAATCAATGGCATTCCAAATTGCACGTGAAGTCTAAATTTAAAACGTTTTATTCCACAAAACATTATAATACATTAATTTTAAAGTTCTTACCGCGTTATTCCACTAGTCCATCGTGTAAGATTTACATGGCACGAATTACACAAAATACTAGGTGTCCACGGTTCGTTCATATTTTTAACTCGTATACCTAAATATTATACATATATTTCTTCTATTATTTTACTAAACGCACGTCGATTTTTTTAATTACATATTTACCGCAGATGTAGCAGAAATTGTCGGGATCATTTACACATTGAAAAGTTCTTTGCCTTTTACTCATACTTCGAAATATAACTTTGTAATATTTTTCAGAAAATCGACTTATCTCTTTAAGGCGCTGAATTACACTGATTTATTAAGAAGAAATTTTATTCATAAATTCCGGGTTTAAGGTTCATAACTTGCAGTACCTGTAGCTGACATGTAGTTTGCTTCGAACGTAGATAACCAATATTTTCAAGACTGCCGCGTACTACTTTGTATAGCGTACATATAATTTTACTACCTGTACATATATACGACTGGGATGTCAATGCCCCTAAAAGACGCAACTGAATGGAAACCTCATAAATATAAAACCACAAATATTGTTGAATGACCCTATACGGATCTCATCCAATATAGCTCTTACATTGCATATCATGTTTATGGAGGGTTACGAACGGCCAAAAAACCTCGTCCTCTCTATAATTTTATAATGTCTGACATCAATCCTCATAAAATAAAATGCAAGTGCAATGTCTCTTATATGTCTCTCTCACATATGGTGAATTCAATATAAGCAAAAACATCATTTAAAAACGAAAAAAATTAAACAAGATTTTTTGAATTTCCCTAACATTTACAAAATGGCTCATAACTTTTACATCTATCCATAGATATTTTCAATAGACAGTGTTTTCTTCGTTAGCATGCTGGCTTTTTAAAAATGTGATAAAATAATTTTTTCAATTTTTTTTCTATTTTTTATGGTTTTTTTGTACCAGGAAAATGTGTTTTTGAAAAAAAAATATTTTTTTTCTCATATTTTTGACGACTGTTACTAATTCTGTTACAGATTCTACGTGAAAGCAATATTTGCAGCATATGTACATATACCCTTTAATTTGAGGCATAGCACGGCTCAACCAGGCTTATACTTGAAATTGAATTATGGTCCAAATACTGAATGTACTTCCCATGAAAGCTGGAATTTAAAAAAAAATTACCATAACATTTTTTTTAATATTTTTTCGTGTTTGTGACACCTAAGTGCAAAAGAAACTGTTATCCACTTCCCTTGGACAAAAATGTTGTTGCATAGTGTTATTATGAACAACAGCTTTTCAATTTTTTTCGTTCTTTTTACAAAAAATACTGACACAAATGGACCATTTTGCACCAAATATTAGCAGTTATATCTCATACTGCTATAGAGCTAGAAAACAAATAAAAATAAACAATATCCAGTATATAATTTTTATTAATTCATATTTAAACACCCCTAAATGTAAAAACATTAGCTTATCGGTACAAAACCTCTCAAGTCGTTCATTTAAAAAATTCCCCTCAAAATATATCATAGCAAATACATTGTGGAAAAAATCTTCAAACATACATATTTATTACTCATACGAGTATATAGCTTGAAAGGGGAATCACTGCAAGTACGTCGCCTAATCTTAGCTTCCCAATATATTCAAACGAATTATGTTAAAATTTTTAAATAAAAAGCTGAATGTCACAGAGAATGTATCCGCAGTTTCAAAAAACAATTAACAAAGTAAAGCTCAAAGTAGCAGCAGAATACAAAATGAAATTTTTCGCTTTATTTTTGTTATTCGCCTTCGCCCTAAGTGCCGTTCTCGCCGAAGATAAACCCCGGGATCCCAAGTTTTCGCTAATGTTGGTGGTTCTCCCAAGGATGGTTATAATGTGAATGCTGATGTTCGTAAAAATGTCTGGCAGAGTGACAATGGCAGACATTCCATTGATGCTACAGGAGGTTATTCTCAGCATTTGGGTGGACCCTATGGAAACAGTCGTCCAGATTATCGGGCTGGCGGTGTGTACACTTATAGATGGTAGAGATCTGATATAATTAGCTGTAATAATATATGGAATATACATATGCTAATTAAAATAGAAAATAAAGATTAGCTGTAATTTCAATATACATTAGACGTGTTTTCTTTACACAGTTTGTATGGAGTGCCAGGCGATTTTAAGCCATTGTACAGGATGGCGCATGATGAAGTTCAGGAATATGTAAATCAGAATTACCGATTTTCTGATATAACCCGATTTAAGGGCTTTCGTTTTTTATTTCTTTGGGGCTATCTAAATCTAAGGTATATGACAATCAGCCAAGAAACATCCAACAGATTAACACTCGAGAAGAAGTGATGGCGCTTGGAACCTCAAATTCTAAGAACATTTATGTAAAATGCCTAAAATTGGCTATTATGTTTTCAAAACGCAAAATAGATCCCCTGATTTTTTTTGTAGCAGAACGTTTTGTTATTATTGGATTCAAATTATGAATTATAGAGAATAATAACTACATCCACTTGCATATTTCATTATAATTAAACTAGCTGAGCCCGGTGCGCTTCGCTGCCCATGTCAAAATTAGCGCTGTAGAAACTGTATTTTATATCCGATCAGTAAGAAATTCGGCAGAAAGAGGTTTGTTATAACATGAAGGAATACTGCCAAATTCGGAGAAAATCGGTTCAGATTTAGATATAGCCCCCATATATATGTTACCACCAATTTGACATGTAAGCGCTGTACAGACTGTGTTTTATATCCGATCAGTACGAAATTCGACAGAAACAGGTTTCTATTTTACATGAATGAATATTCAAGGAAAATCGATTCAAATTTATATATAACCTCCATATATATGTTCCTCCAGATTTGGTTACAAAGCGCTATAGAAGTAGTACTTTACTTCCGATCATTACAAAGTTCTCCAGAAAAATGTTTCTCAATTTAGGAACGAATATTGGTTAATTTAGCTATTATCGGTTCAAAATAAGATATACATACACACACACACCACATTTACCAATTATTCCAAATTATTATCGCAATGACCCTCATCGCATTGTTAGGGAGGTGTAGGGTATTATATAGTCGGCCCCGCCCGACTTTCTGCCTTTCCTTACTGGTATTAGTAATAAATTCAATGAATGCAAAAATACCGAATTCAGTGGAAAGTCCAGAAAATAGAAATGTATACTTATAAAATTTTCAAATTCTTGTTTCATTGATCATGCATCACATTATCATATTGCGATTGTATTGGAGTGAGCAGCTGTAATTATCGCATACCGAGCATTTTTGTTCATGTATTTCCTATATAATATTTGCAAGATATATCAAAATATGGGCTGGGCCACGCCCACTGGTCCTATTCCGCCCATTTCAACACTCTCGCTAACAAAATGAGCAAGATAATTCAATTTCAAAATTTGGCTTATATGGGCGGTGGCACGCCCATTGGTCAGATCCCGCCAATTTTTGGACCAATCACGTGGACTGTCACCAGATACAACAACTGTACAACATTACAGCACTCTAGATAAAAATTTTTGCAAGATATACCAATTTCGAAATTTGGCTTATATGGGCGGGGCCACGCCCATTGGTCCGATCCCGGCCATTTTTTTGACCAATTACGTAGAATGCCACCAGATACATATTCGCAACATTGCAGCACTCCCGCTGGCAAATTGTGCAAGATATCAAAATTTGATCTATGTGGGCGGTGCCACGCCCATTGGTCCGATCCGGCCCATTTTTGGACCAATCACGTGGACTGCCACCAGATACATATGTATGTACAACGTTACAGCACTCTAGCTAACAAATTGTGCAAGATATATCAATTTCAAAATTTGGCTTATATGGGCGGGGCCACGCCCATTGGTCCGATCCCGCCCATTTTTTTGACCAATTACGTAGAATGCCACCAGATACATATTCGCAACATTGCAGCACTCCCGCTGGCAAATTGTGCAAGATATCAAAATTTGGTCTATGTGGGCGGGGCCACGCCCATTGTGTCGATCCCGCCCATTTTTGGACCAATCACGTAGACTGCCATCATATACATATACACAAAATTCCAGCACTCTCGCTAACAAATTGTGCAAAATATCTCAATTTCAAAATTTGGCTTATATGGGCGGGGCCACGCCCATTGGTCCGATTCCGCCCATTTTTGGAAAATTCACATAATCTGCCACTAAATGCATACACACAAAATTTCAGCACTCTAGCAAACAATTTTTCTCAATATCAAAATTGGACCCATATGGGCGGTTCCACGACCACTTAATATATCGAAAATTCAAGTACTCTATTTTCAGCACATGTACATTCTGTGAAAATTTCAAGATGATCGGTTTAGCCGTTTAGACGTCTATACGGAACAAACAAACATACAAACCCACAAACAGACACTCTCTTTTATATATCGTCGGCTTAATGCTATTTTGGTCCATACGCCATTTTAGTGTTTTTTGAGTTAGGAGTTGATAATATGGGTTCCAAGCATGCTCTTTCAGAATCTGCAATCATTTTTTTCCTATCTCGCCTAGTTTTCGAGATATTTGTAGGGTAGATTTGTTTTACTCTGAATAACGGGAAATAATTTCGATATTTTTGTTCTATGTCTCAATTTTTCTATCGCCCTATATTTTGCATTCAGTATTTTACGTTCTTTCGATCACAAGATGTAAATTAGTGTCCTTCCATACCGACCATTTTTGTGGTCCATGTAATACAAATACGAAAAAATATTAAAATAAAAGTGGATATGGACCAAAATGCCAAGTACAAAAATTGTTATAACTTGCTTATTTTTGGATGTAATGGCATAGAAATGCATGAGAGTCATACAAACACTGTTGGGAACCCTATGAAATAAAAAGTGTGTAACTCTTCAGTCCCGTTTTTACTCCAACAATAAATTGCGTTTTTCTCCGATCATACAAAATGGCGTATGGAACAAAATAGCATTGAGCCGACGATATATAGATTTCAATGACCATTAAAATTGAAGAAACAAATTTGACGTTTTGCGACTTCAACTCACGCGATTGTCATCACATGGGCGTATAATCTAAATTTTAATAAATGTCAACCCTAAATAAAATCCGAACAAAAAAAACACTTATTTATTAAATAAATCTTATAGTGATTTCGTTTCTGAAAATACGACCTGTTTCTGTATTTCTAACGAAAGTCTCTACGAACGAAAACCAGTCAATCACTTTCGTCAGTAATTTGGTTTCTCTAACGTTCTATCGTTCGTTCGCCTGGCCTTACGTCAATGACGTTCAGTGTTCCCAACTCTTCCGAGGCAAAAATCACTACGAAACAACTTTGCAGAAACCACCACAAAACCACTACCAACCAAGTATAAAAACGCCAAAAATCGTTGTGAGAAAATAACAAAATCTCCAAAAAACGCTAACACTGACAAAAATGTTAACCTTTTTTTAAATTACCACCAACAAAATATTTTTGAATTCCATTAATTTTTTAAACATTTAGATAATGTTTGTATCATTTTTCTTTGAAAACATATATAAGAACTTATATTTATAACATAAACGTAACAGTCTTTTTTTGTTTTCCATTATTAGGATTAAATTATTAATAAATGACTTGTTGTTTGCCAAATAAAATAGAACAATTTCCCTCTATCTCTTCTGGCTTTAATATTGATTGTGTATAAAATTTTGATTTCTAAATGTTGCATTGGCATTTATTTTTAAACATAAATTATTGGGTATTTTATACTTCGAGCAGCAAACATTTTTAAACTTTAACACATATCTTAATTGTATTAAAGAATTTACTGTATTTAAAGACAATCGGTTCCTAAGTCCTGCATCACACGAGCCAATTTTTCCAAGCAAGTGTCAAAGTCTCTCTCCTACAACGTTGAAACTTGCTTGGATTCAGGACTTACGTTGTTCTTAAAGAAATTCATAACGCTCAGTTGTGAGTTACGGGCACAAATCACATAAGAACATATGGAGAAACATAAATGAAAGCGACATCGTTTTTACATTCTATGTGCTTTAAAAGAGTGCGACGATACGCTGCGTTAAATACATGCATTTTTTTAATGTCGCCGTCATTTTGCATTCTTTGCCGATGTTTGAAAAAAATCACTAAAAGCGCTACAAAAAATTTTTAAAAACGCTACGGTAGTGGTTTTTCTGAAAAATCACTACTTTTACAAAACAGTGGTATTTGGAGATCTAAAATCACCACAAGTAGCGGAAATATCACCAAGTTGGCATCGCTGATGACGTTAGCTATTTACCAATTGGAAAATAATGTAATTGCCAGACCAATAATTTCACAACTTCCGGTCTAAAAAAGCACACATTTTTGTATGGTCGACCTTAGCAAATACATCTCTGTGCTATTTACACTAGCGGTGGCCAAAAAAGCAACCCTGGGTGCTCAGCTGAGCTGCACCAAGACTCTCAGTTCTTTCTCTCTCTCACGTCTCTCTCACTGCACTGATAATTTTTTTCCATCTTAGCGAGCAACCAATATTTTATTTTACTTTATGCTAAAATATTTACACATGTGTACACAATATTATTATTATTTTATTGTTTTTACCATAATTATATTAATATCTACTTATTTTTTGCTTTTAATAATGTTTATTTTGTCATTGTTCCTATCAGTCGACAAATAAAATAATGTGGCTCGATCTGACATTTGTGTTCGCCGAGATGACAGCAAAAAGAGATAGAGAAACCAAAATTTGCACTGAAATGATTACGTTTTTCTTATGAGTTCATTATCGTACGACTTCTCGTTGTGATGGTAGTTAGTGAAACCCAAATCAGCTGTTTGTCGTCTGGCAGGCGAACGAAAGCAAATTTTTACGGCCTGTTTCTGTATTTCTAACGAAAGTCTCTGCGAACGAAAACCAATCACTCACTTTCGTCTGGAATTTGGTTTCTCTAAGGTTCGTTCGCCTGGCTTTACGTCAATGACGTTAACAATTTACCAATTGGCAAATAATGTAATTGCCAGGTCAATAATTTCACAACTTCCGGTCTAAAAAAGCACACATTTTTGTATGGTCGACCTTAGAAAATACAACTCTGTATCCTTTACTCTAGTGGTGGCCAAAAATCAACCCTGGGTGGTTCAGCTGAGCTGATCCAACACTCTCATTTGTTTCTCTCTCTCTCTCGCTCACGTCTCTCTCATTGTGCACTGATGAATTTTTCCATCTTAGCGAGCTGCCAATGTTGACTTCTTTATGCTTAAAAATGTAAACATATGTATACAATTTTATTATTATTGTTTAATTGTTTTTACCATAATTATATTTATATCTACTTATTTTTTGCTTTTAATAACGTTTTTATTGCATTGTTCCTATCAGTCGACAAATAAAATAAAGTGACTCGATCTGACACTTGTGTTCGCCCAGATGACAGCAAAGAGAGATAAAGAAACCAAAATTTACACTTGCCGTTGTGATGGTAGTTAGTGAAACCCAAATCAGCTGTTTGTCGTCTGGCAAGCGAACGAAAGCAAAATTTTAAGTTACAGAAACAGGCTGTTAAGTTACAGAATCAGACTAATAATGTTACCATATCATGTTGCGACATTTCAAAAATTCCCCCTGCACACTTTGTTAATTTTGCATGCGAACAATCGAACAAAAATCGTGCGGTGAGTAAAACCCATACCTACATTATGGCGCAACCATTTGGTAGTGCATTAAGAATGTACACTGAAAAATAGTCTACTGAAAATCATTGAAATTTTCATAACTCTTAAGAATTTTTCTTTGATTTGGCTCCAAAGACAAATATTATTAAAATAAGTACATCTTATACTACAATTAATGTCATTAATCATCTTTAAATCAGAACAGCAAACGTCTTTGAAGAATTACGCCTTATACTTCGATGAAAGACTTCACATTTTTAAATTAATTACTCCTTGTGCTTACATTAATTACATAAAATTACTTTAAATTAAATACATTCTGTAATTAAACCATGCACCTTGTACTTTTCTTAAGCGTAAAATATAAAATAAAATAAAATATTTGACAGTTGTACTACAATAAATTATTATTTCTTTAATTTTATTACGTAACGTTAAAGTCAACATGACATAGTGTTATGAACATCTTATCACAGACGTAAGGAATTTTACTTTAAACGAATAAAAATGTTTTTGAAATCAAGTACATTTTCATAAATTGAAAGAAATTTATTCTTCAATCAAAGATATATTAAATCTTTGATTTAAGGGCACAATTGTTTTTAATTTCAGGTCAATAGTTTATTCAGTGTACGCTTTCATTTACATTTGGTTCTGAAGTCTGCTTATTAACGGTGCAACACTCCACACCGTGGACTGGGCTGAGTGTGGAAAATGCGATATTTTCGCATTTGCGGAGTGTAATTTCACAAACGAAATCAAAACCCGTTCATACGGCTGCACCATTTTTACAAACGAACATAAAAGTGAGGTTTCAGTGTAAAATGTAGAAATAATTTTACATTTTTTGCACAAACGAAATCACCATTAGCGTCAGATATGCGTTACCCCAGTTCAGTTATCTTCAGAGTTTCCGATTTGTGTTCCTGACGTAAACAACTACAGTAGGAATTCTGGATTTAGGTGAGTTCCTGCCGTTAGGCCTAACCCCACCGTGCTCTAAACAACTGGGTAAATACATGCCTCGACCCCACGCACAATGTGCATGAGTACCAAACAATTCCGTGTTTCTGGACACTTTTGCCCTCCTCCTTGGTTAGGAGCTGAGCCCATCTAAAACTCCGGTTGGTTTGCATCTCCACATCCGATCATGTTCTCTACCAGCGATTTCGGTATCAACCACAGCCACCACGTTGCACCCAATAGGGTCCTCACCAATAGTCAGGCCGGAACCTGCGTCTCGAAGGCTTTCCTGACTCCCTTGGTACCAGATTAAGTGCTCTGGTCAGACTGCGTAGCCGAAGATACTACCAGTTAGACTCCAGAAAATCTAGGACTGGTGACCAATCTGGGATCACAGTCCCCATCCTGGGAATAGGTGGGAACTATAGGATTCGTATATCCCCGTAAACAACTACAGTAATGAAACACTACAGGGTTGCCCATATTCGACGGACCCATGTTTTTTTTGGGCCCATTCCAATCGACGAGGCTTGTCCGCAGGCAACAATCTTTGCGTCAATTGAATTTTGTACGGGAACAAATGCAAATCAACGCGAATAATCCGTTGTAAAGTGGACCGAGCCATGCCCAACTGCTGAGAACGGCGTTTTTGGGATGTTCTTGGGGACCTCTCAACACTGGCTCGTACGGCAGCGATATTCTCGGCCGATCGCCTTGGTCGACTTTTATTTGGCCTCTTCGGATTAGAAAGAGCCTCACCAGTCGAAAATTTTTCGTATAAACGCTTAATGGTGTTCTTAGAAGGCGCACTTCTCACATTTTTTAATATTTTAAAAGCACGTTGAGTTTTCACAATTGACTTCTTCTGTTGAATGTAAATTTCAACTATTTCGCGTGGCGTGTATTGTTCCATGGTAAAAATCTGCTTGGACTGACGCTTCAAACGCGGTATGTCATTAAGCGATCTGACATCTCTGTCAAAAGTTATGGCGTTGCCAGATGGGTCCGTCGAATATTGGAGACCCTGTATATGTTAATTCTTTTTTATGCGGTATATGGCTTGCTTAGAAATCCGCACAAAAAACCGCATAAATACGAGAGCCATTCCAAATAAGCCGACCTAAGAAGGTTAGGTTAGGTTAGGTTAGGTTAGGTTAGGTTATGTTATGTTAGGTTAGGTTAGGTTAGGTTAGGTTAGGTTATGTTAGGTTAGGTTAGGTTAGGTTAGGTTAGGTTAGGTTAGGTTAGGTTAGGTTAGGTTAGGTTAGGTTAGGTTAGGTTAGGTTAGGTTAGGTTAGGTTAGGTTAGGTTAGGTTAGGTTAGGTTAGGTTAGGTTAGGTTAGGTTAGGTTAGGTTAGGTTAGGTTAGGTTAGTTTAGGTTAGATTAGGTTAGGTTAGATTAGGTTAGGTTAGGTTGAAGAGAGGAGACGTTTAAACGTCTCATGTCCATGGACATACACTTAAGCCAGTGGTTCGGCCTGTTGTGCGCTCCTTATTTATGATCTTTTTATACCTCACGAGGTACAGAAAATCGGTACTCAGTATCTTCCAGTCATATCGGGCAGTGACACAGAAAATGTTCCATCGTTTCGATGTTTTCCCTGTATTCCCTGCACTCGTCGTTTTCTGCTAGTCCTATGTGATGAAGATGTGCCTGTAAGCTTGAGTTTCCCGTTAGAACACTCATCATCTTACTAATCTCGATCTTGTATAGTTTCAGAAAACTACTTGTTTTCTTCTCATTTGGGTCACCCCACAGTATCTTTGCAGTTGCTCCTACAGTTGCTCTATTCCACACAGTTTTGTGAGCCATCACTGCCCAGTGCTTCAACTCATTCTTCTTGGCTTCGAAAGGTTTCCAATTTTCCAAGTTTATTACTCGAAGTTCTCTGCCCTTTGAAGCCGTTCATTTCCAATCACTCCGTTGTTTCCTGGTACCCAGCTAATACGTAATTGACCATGGACTGAGTAATCATTTTTAGTTCTTTTACAGTCCAACACAGTTCTGGATGTGACCATTTCCGATGTCATTGCTTTAATCGCCATTTGGCTATCTGTGAAGATGTTGGCACATTTAGGCTTTGTGGTGTTACTGAGCCAGTTCACACACTCCGTGATTGCTCGAACTTCTGCTTGAAATACCGTATTATGGTCAGGGAGGCGGAAGTGAAGTTCGACTTCTGGTTCATCAAAAAAAGTCCCAGACACGTGCTTCCTCCTCGCTTGGACCCATCCGTGTAGCAGCTGGTTCCCACTGGCACATGGGCCACAGTTCCATTTTCCCAGGAGCGTCTGTCTGGCACAAACGAATCACAGGTAGCTGTAAGCCGCACTTCAGGAATGCGGTCGAAAATTTCTGGCGTTTGAATGTGACCAACTAGAGATTGTAAAATCTTCTGATGGTACGACTTGTGGTCTCGATTTATCCATTCACCCATCACTTGTAGACATCTTGCTGTGTGGGCTGCCTCATACTTTATACGGATGTCTATTGGTTGGATGTGCAGTATAGTCTCCAACGCTTTTGTTGGTGCAGTTCTAAATGCCCCGCTTATGCCTAGACAGCACATACGTTGAATTTTTTCCAAAGGTATTACGTTGCACTTCTTGTCCATTGATGTCCACCACACTACAGAGGCGTAGGTGATTATTGGTCTAATCACGCTCATGTAAAGCCAGTGAGTCATATTTTGACGTAGTCCCCATTTTGAACCCATAGCTCTTCTGCACAACGACCAACTCTCTTTGTAACTCTTTCTTCAAAATGATATTTCCAGTACAGTTTCTGATCCAAGATTACTCCCAAGTATTTTACCTTTTTAGTTATAGCAATTGTCTTATTCAGGAATCGAGGCCGGGTAAAGCGTGGGATCTTCGTTTTCCTTGTAAATATACATATTTCTGTTTTGTATGGGTTAACATTTAATCCCCTTGGTTGTGCCCAGTTATATGCTATGTTAAGTGCCTCCTCAGCTCTTCTGCATAATAGATTTGGATGAAAGCCCCTTAGAAGTATTACAACGTCGTCTGCATAACAGACTGGTTTAAGTCCTTCATTGGTGGGGGCTTTTAGGAAACTGTGTATCGTTGTAACCCATAGAAGAGGCGATAAAATGCCCCCCTGAGGTATACCACGATTTACATTGTCTCTAATTTTTACGTCATATGTCCCACAAATAATCCACCTATTCCTTAGCATATTGTTGATCCAGTTTTTCAGCGCCCGGTCAACCTGAAACTCGTCTAAGGACTGGATAAGTCTATCGGTCTGTACATTGTTAAATGCATAGACATTGAGGGCGTCTATGCAAACAGCAAGTGTATACATTTCTTTACTGAAGGACTCTTCTATATGGTGCTCTACCTCATGCAGAGCTGTTTCCACTGACCTTCCTTTGACATAGGCGTGTTGTTTGAATTTTAGCCTGTCATCCGCTATTTTACTTTTGACCATGTCATCAATTATTCGCTCCATTGTTTTTAACAGGAAAGAAGTTAGGCTAATAGGTCGATAAGCCTTTGGGGTCGTATAACTAGCCTTGCCAGGCTGTGGTATGAAGACCACCCTTGATTCCAGCCAGTTTTTTGGGGTATAAGAATGGGTTAGGCATGCAGTGAACACTTCAGCCAGATGAGTTGATACCAGATCTACCTCATTCTGCAGAAGTGCTGGAAATATTCCATCCGGTCCCGCAGCCTTAAAGGGAGAGAAACTTTTTATCGCTTCTTTAACCATACCATCTGTTATATCCGTAATATGTACTTGATGCAATACATTTTCATTCTGTAACTGTTCATCTGTTGGTCCAGAATTACCAGTCGGAAAATGGGTTTTCATCAAGAGCCTTACGGTATCCTCTATAGTTTTCATCCTTTTACCCGTGTCATCCGCCAGTGTTTCGGGTTGGACATGTGTTTTTGAGAGGAACTTTTTCATTTTAGACATGGTGTTAACGCTGTCTACCTGTTCACCGAAAAGCCTCCGGGAGGTACGACCTAACAAGGAAAACAGAAAAAATTTGATAAAAATTATCCGAGCCATTTTTTCAAGTTTGGAAAAAGAAAATAATGCAAAGGAGCTAAATCTGGTTGAAAGCTGTAATATGTTGAACATAATCAATTAAATTAACCCACGCTCATCCCAAAAATCAGATGGAACGGTTCGTTGGAGACGATTCTCCCATTCCAGTCCACTGCTTTAACTGTTCCTTTGTCTCAGGTGTTAAGTGGTAGTTACGAATTGACGCCAAAACTCGGCTTTATTGCGGTGAAACATCGCCAAACGCTCTATTGAATCATCTTTACGACGCTGTTTTTGTTACATTGTGAGCAAATGCGGCACCCATCTAGCGCAAAGCTTCTTCATCTCTTAAAAATCTTTGATTAAGCCATAGGCGCCACATTTTCAACAATTTGGCTGAAAATGTACAGCCTTCGATTTTGTTTTTAAAAGAATTAGCTACAATAAAAAAAGAACCACATCGATCTGAGCATTGCTTTTTTTATACTTTCAAGATTTTTTCTGTTATCTTAAATTATTTTCTGCAAAATTCAAACAATGCTCCCAAACCTACGTTTTTAAATGTATTTTCCCTAGTTTTAAGAATGAGTCAAGACAAATAATTTATTTCCAGCTGAAGCTTTTGAAAAATTCCATGTGAATAAATAAAACGTCTTCACTTGAAGACAACGGTTTAAGAAACATACATATTTTTAAATCAACACAACTTGCTAGAGGGGATCCCTTACAAGTACTTCCCAAATATTTTAGACGTCGCAATAAATAATGACTATCTATAAAAAGTCCATATTCAACTAGAATTAATATGAGTTCTAGTTCAGTAATATTACGGTGAAGTGTGTTCCGCTCAAAATATTTAAAATAATGCATATTACGGGCTTATCTTTATTATTATTGGTCTGCTGCTGTGCCGTCTATGCGGCAGCTCAAGGACCACCACCTAAAGCAATTAAGGTAAGTTCTGCAACTAATTACTACACGCAAAATCGAAATGCTTTTCTCGTGAAGAATATTTTAGATAAATAACACACACAAATATTTTCGGAAAAGAAATAAGCTTTTGTTCCAAGCAAAATAATTTTCTTTAGATTTAACTAATGCTTTCAATTTCTTTTTTAGGATCCTAAAATATTTGTATCCGGCGGTGGTTCTCCCAAGACTGGTTACAATATAAATGCTGATGTCCGCAAAAATGTTTGGGAGAGTAAAAATGGCCGACATTCTTTTGATGTAACCGGTGGATATTCACAACATTTGGGTGGACCATATGGAAACAGTCGTCCGGATTATCGGGCTGGCGGTGCATATAAATTTTGATTCTAAATTTAATGTTAAATATGTTTAAACGATTGAGTAAATATAATATTATATACTCATGTTAAATGAAATTATTTATGTACTTATTATTTACCATTCTATTAGAATTGCTTCTAGTCCAAACAAATTGGCCATTGCCGAATAACCTTTTTCGACAAAAAAATAGTCATTGATAATCTAGCACATGGTGACTGGATTATTTGGAATATTTGTACAGGATCTATCTACTCGTAAATACAATTGTTTGACTGGATGACTCATCACCGCCCTGCCAAAACTGCTTAATATAGAAACATCATATTAGATAGGGAAATTCCAAAGTAAAACGACCCAAAAATTACAATTTAAATATGTTACACTTTCGATTTCTTTGAAATTTTGCACGCGTATACTACAAGGCAGTGCGGAATTATGGCCTTTTATCGTTTGTTCAAGTCCACAGCGGAGTATATTTTATAGTACACAAGTTTTTTTAAAATTTAGCTATTTTGAAGTTGACATAACTTTTGAACGGAATGTCAGATTTAAATCATATACATAAGTACCATGTAAAAGATTCTAACATCCTCTCCAAGAATTACACAGTGCGACAAATGGTAGGGTCAGTGATCGGTGGTGGTCAGTCTATGAAGCCAACGCGGCGCAAATTGGCGGAGCGCCGCAGCCGGCGCATATCCGCTGAAACTCAGCCGCCGAACTTTATTTAGTAAGTCAAAAAGATTTATTTTATGCAACCATGAAAATTAAGAATGTGACTACTAAGTAAGACAATAGGGTCAGAATTTTTAATGAAGTTCATTTTTGCGTAAAAACTTATAAAAAGTTTCTAAATGGATCTTGCTATCATTTATGTTTAAAAAAATCCAAAAAGTTATGGGATTTTGGTTTTTACAGAAATTAGAATAGCTATTGAGCGGTCGAACCAATTCATACAAAGTCTACGTCGTTTTAAAGAGACCAGAACAGGCACTATGTCATTCACAATAAATTCTCTTTCACAACAAAGACTAATAAGAGCGCCATATCTTAGAGCGCCATCTTTGCCTAAGAATGACATTCGTGCGCCATCGTTTGTTGGAACTTTATCGGCTCAGCTGATCAGCCGCCGCCGCCGATCGTTATTTTTCCATGCGCCGCCGACGCCGACAACTTTGGTCGGCTTCATTGCCTGGTGGTGGTTCTGCAAGGGGCAAATTGCCTTTTTTGATATGTTTGAATCGAAAGAAAATATATTTGGAAAACAAATTTTTAAATACTACATATTTCTGAGCAAATACATTTTATTTGAAAATCAAACAAATGTATTTGGAACGCATATGTTAATATATTAGAACAAAATATATTTGCGAACTAATTTTCTCAAGTAAAATATGTGTTTAAATACGAATAAAGTTATATGAATAAAAATATATCTCCAAATATTGAATTTTTCGAAATTAGGTTTTAATTTTTTCCCTTGTTTTGGAATTATACATTCCGGTTAAAATGGCATACATAGCAATAACTTCGGTTTTAAAGCACTTATATTTAATTTCTAACTATTCCAAGTCATCATTTGTTGCAATCCTTCAAGCAAATTTATTGTTACACAAGATTTCAATTATAAAGACATTTTACAAACATTTCTAAAAATTAACTTCTAATTGCTCAAAGCTTAAAACAATTAAATTATCGATATATTTTCATGCAAATAAATCATTGTTTGCGAAATAATTATCAAAATAAAAAATATTAGGATGTAAACATAGTTTTGTTTAGAACAACATCTACTAAACATATAATATTTGTGTATGTCAAATATTATATATTTGCAGTTTCCCCTAAAAATATATATATGTTTCAAGCTGAATATGTTTGGGACAATATACTACAGAAGCTAATTCTTTTTTCGCGTGTGACTACCGGGAAAAGTTATATCGGTCAAAAAAAGTTATACGTGTCCTGGCGTTTCGCTGGGTCACGTCTACGAATCGAGATATATCGATTTGAAGTTAGTAAGCATCATATAGGGGAATTTGTCACGTTTGGAGGTATTTTGTTTGACTTAACTAGATTTTGCTGCAACAAATTAGAAAAATAAAGAATTACAATTCCTACAAAATGTAATAATTGTACTTCCATGTAATGGAACAAAAAAACATAAAAAAAAGAAATAAAATCGCAAAATTTTGTTTGTTTAATTTTTTGAAAGCTAGCTTCACAACGAAGAAAACAATGCATATTTTCAAAAAGTCTATGGCTAAGTATATAAATTATGACCCATATTGTAAAAAAGAGGAAAAATCATTTTTCATATCTTTTATTTTAGCTATTTGGTTTGGGAGTTACACAAAGGGGAGTGGCAATAACGCCCATTTTTTAAAATACTATTGGTACTATAAAAACAATACACAGTACAAAATTTAAAGTATTTATATGTGCAGGAAACCAAGTTATATGCCGTTAACTTTTTGTGCAAAATGGTCCATTTGTATGGGAGGTACCAAAAGGGGCGTGGAAATATCGCCAGTTTGCACGGAACTATAGGTACTGTAAAGGCATTACACTCCACAAAATTTTAAGTATTTGTGTGGACTGGAACCAAAGTTATAAGCCGTAAACTTTTTGTGCAAAATAGTCCATTTGTATGGGAGGCAACAAAAGGGGCCTGGCAATAATGTCAATTTTTCACGGGACTGTAGGTACTATAAAAGCAATACACTTCACAAAATTTTAAGTATTTGTTTGGACTGGAATCAAAGTTGGACTGGAATCAAAGTTATAAGCCGTTAACTTTTTGTGCAAAATGGTCCATTTGTATGGGAGGTACCAAAAGGGGCGTGGGAACTTCGCCCATTTTTCTCAAGATGATAGCGACCAAGAAACTAATACTAAATGTGGAATGGTCAAAGATTCTGAATAGTAGTAACGGATTTTGCAATAGGATGATATGATTTTGAAGTTACGTTTCGGCCATTTGTAATATGTCATGATCTGTCATTTGTTTTTCATTGTATTCAGTAGTGTTTACAATTTAATCATGGAGAGACATACGCAAGAACAACGTTTACAAATTATTCAGTTTTATTATCAAAATAAAAAAAAAATAATAAAATAAAAAAAAAACACTTTCCAGTCGACCCGATGAGCAATATTTTAGCTCACGCTAAGAGCTATCTTTTTGCCATTGACCCCTCCCCGAACCGACGTACAGTTAAGGAGCTAGAGTAAATATAAACTTTCCGTTCACAATTGAAAATGATGCTAAGTCCATTTTTTTTTAAATCCAAAAAAATAACACTTTCCAGTCGACCAACGACCTTGACACCCATGAGCAATATTTTAGCTCTTGTTAAGAGCTATCTTTGTGCCACTGACCGGCTACCTGCCACACAGCAAATGAAACAAATGAATTGTTGCGAGAAAAGTTTGGAGATTCGATTATTTCAAGAAATTGTGATATTGAATGGCCTCCAAGAAGTTGTGATTTAACACCATTAGACTATTTCTTGTGGGGTTATTTGAAGTCGTTGGTCTTTCGAAATAAACCAGACTCTCTTTACAAGTCAATATTGAACGTGCCATTCATGACAGACGAAAAAAAGTGCTCGAAAATTGGGTTCATCGAATTCGTTCCTGCAGAAGAAGTCGTGGAGGCCATTTGAATGGCGTTTTATTTAGAACTTAATTGTATCGATTGTACTTCACATTAAATAAAAAACTTTTGAATTTCCTTAACAATAAGTGTGTTTTTTTTTCTCAAAGAAATCATATAACTCTTATTGGAAAACCCGTTATATGTTATGAGATAATCAATATTTCACTAAATTTTGACCATTTGTGGGGGAGGTTCTCGAAGGAGTGGAGATAGAAAAAATATTGACACATATCAAATTTTAAGTCAATCGGTTAATCCTGTCGAAGGTTATCGTGCGTACCAACCAGACAGACAGGCTAGCGGACTTTGCTAAAATGACGTAAAATGGCCCAAAATGGATTTCCGCCAAATATTTTTGGGGTCACTCCATCGATATGTTACACTTTTGCCCTGCAGCATCTGATATATACTATTTTGCACAATAGTGGGTGTATAAAAACCGGATTATGTTAAAATTCTCTTATTTCCACCAAAAGTGCTATAATTTCTACAATTATCCATAGATTTTAATCTTCGTTATAATATTATAACGAAGATTAAAATCTGGCATATGCTAGATTCCAAAATTTTTTATTGATTTTTTCGCGCAAGCAAAAAGCGACTTTTTTTAAAAAAAATTTTTTTTTCTAATTATTTAAACGACAGTTTCCATTCCATTTGTAGTCTCATAATTTCCTTTAATATAAAGTCTATCTGGGCTTTATCGAACATATACATCAAAAAATTTTGTACAAAAACTAAAGACGCCTTCCAAGAAAAGGGGATTTTAAAGAAAACTTGAAAAAATGTACCTTAAATTTTGTTTTTAATATTATTTTCGTGTTTAGGACATCACATTACACCAGGAAATTGTATGCACAGCCCATGGACAAAAATGTTGTTGCAAATTGGTTGGAATTCTATTGTAACAATAAAAAATAGTACTAGCAACAAAAAATATATTGCCTACACCGTGTGTCGGTTGTGTTTATGTTTAGTTGAAACAACAATAATAACATGGATGAATGAAAATGCTTGGAACTAAATCGATGGTTTTATCATTCAATTTAAGATTATTTTTTCATTGACACTCGGTTAGTAGTGGTAACTACTGCTCAATTTTCATCATAGTACCATATGATCGATTTTTGGTTGTGACAACCAATGTTTTATTCTTGACAACAGAAATTGTATCAATAGATCAAAGATTATTATTGCAACAAATAATTGGTTACTACAACAGAAAAAATATTAATAAATAATCGTTTTTTGGTGATCCAAATAATTTCTCAAATTTAGAATAATTAAATGTATTTTGGGAAATACAACCGAAAGATTGGTTGCTGTTCTTTTGCTGATGCTGACATGACAAACAAAAAACCTTTGTAACAGAAAATAAACACAGCAAACAATTTAATTAAAAAAGCAATTACATTATAGCGACGATAAATACAAAACAAGAAATATAAACAAAGTGAAGGATATTTTATTAAAAAACTCTTACACTTTTTATATTATCAATAACTTGATATCAAAAAACATAGAAACACCTAAAAACATCCCAAACCAGGTCAATAAAACTGACACATCTGGCAACATCACCAAATATTTCAGTCTGCCATATATTCCTAAACTAACAGAAAACAAAACAATACGGGTCATCATAAACGACAGTGAAGCAACATTAAAGGCCCAGTTAGGCAAACTTAACCGTAACGCCCCCGTAGCGTAACGAATCAGCTGATTCAATCTGTCATATGGAAATCAGTGTAAACGATTAGCCAACGGAAACGAAACGTAAACGGACGGCTGAATCTGTTGAAATCAGAATTGGACGTTCCGTTTACGTACAATTTGACAACAGCTGATACTAAATGTTGTTTACAATTACAATTGTATGTTCACCGAGAAAAGTAAAGAAAATAATTTATTAATTATTTGTTGTTTAAAAGTGCAAATAAACTTGAAAAACGAATATTTGATTTCATTGGTGCAGTCGCACGAGTATTTATACATTAAATATAATCCAGCATATAGGATATCTGAAAAAAGCGAGAAGCTTGGAAGCAAATTGGCAAGGAGCTGGGCGTTACAAGTGAGTTTTATGAAGATCGCGTCTGACTCCATTAAAAATTAAATTTATAATCTGCTTCAGGATTCTTTTGACGACAGTACGAGACAATCATTGCGCCAATCTTCTTCATTGTGGGTTAATTTGACAGCAATATAAGCGTCTCTACAAACGTGGACTTATTTATAGATAGAGATTGGATTGGATTTGGCTGAGTCCCTCTTCAATGGAAATAGACATTATTAAAGGGTTTTCCATTAAGGACATACGAATTTTATATATTAATAAAACACAGAATATTTAAGATATAGAGTTCAAATTTATTCCAGGTGTAGTGCAAATGTTACATTTTAAGAATGAAATTCAATTTCGGCCATATGACCACCACGAGCCGTCAAGAGCGATCTATTCTTTGGACCCAATTTTCCACCACTCTTAGACACATTTCGACTGGAACGTTGGCAATTTCGCGTTGGATGTTGTCTCTGAGCTCGTCTAAAGTTGTTGACTTAGACCAAGGATATTCCTCAGGGGAAACGCCGCATCGCCAATAATAAAAATGAGGAAAGGCTTCAGAGGATGCTGACGGTAATGGTTTACTAGGAGGTACAGGTACTGTACCTAAAATAACTGATTGGCCAAACGGAGAGTACTAGAATATAGCTGTATTGAATTTAAGAAATGGAAATTGTTTGTATTAAAATAGATTATAAATAAATTAAAGTTTAATGGACATACCCCCATCGTGTTGGCTGCCGTAACTTCCATCGCAGATTCCATCGCAGATTCCCACACAATTCGGCATATCCCACATTCATTGAAAATCATTGGCAATGTGTTTGTACTGCTGTGTAGTTTGTTCACTTAAATAAATCGGCGAAAGCAAGCGCCACAAAACTTCACTGCGTTCTAAAATAATATTTCGAATTGTTGTTTTCCCCAGCTTGTGACTCCATGCAATCGATTGTATGAAACAACCGTGACCCAAATTCGTCTACAATTTTAAAGAATAGAATGTTAATATTTCCCAACTTGGAATCAAAGGATAAAGCAATATTTGACATACAGTGGTGTTATTGCTAGTCTCTCTGCCGGTCTAATCCGTTGCTTTGGCGTAGTTAACTCATATTTTATTAATGTTAATAACCAATTTAAAAACTGCCATAGGCATTCTAGTGTCCGGCTTTCGCCCAGTCAGTGTTTATAGGACGTCCACCCCATCTTTTTATCGGACGATATTTTCTTGATTTACTTTTATTGTAAATTCTGCACAGATTTAAAAAACACAAATTTATAAACATTCCTTTTAACTTAATTTTTAATAAACCTAAACAAAAAGAAATCGCGGCTTTTTTGTTTACTTATATGTTGTTGTTGTCAGAACATATGACTCGTTATCTCAACGTTGACTAATCGCTCAAACGGGCAACGTTACGGCAACGGTAAAGATAAATTACGGTTACGTATGCCTAACCCGGCCTTAACAAACAAAGCAAATCAAACGATAACCAAATTGTTTACGAAAACAAAAACGAAAATAGAAAAAACACAACAAAGTAATGTTGTCTACGAGATCAAATGCATGGGCAATGAGAACGACAACTGCAACAAAGTGTACATACATAGGAACAACAAAGCGTAGCTTATGCACGAGAATCGCAGAACACGAAACAGACATAAAAAAGAGAAAAATGACAACAGCTTTGCCACAACACTGCACCGAACATGGGCACAAAGCTGATTTAGACAGTGTGCGTATTTTATGGTATTTTCTTTTGTGCCAAAAAATGCTATATTTTTTATGCCTTTCGCCCCAAAAATGCCTTTTTGTCTTCGATTGTAAAATAAATGCTGCACTGTGAAAGGGTTTCGTTTTCTTTTGTGAAAAATGTCGCACTAGCACGGGGCAAAATTGCAACATTTCAGCCCTGTATATAATCGAAGGGGTGGACGCTGCCCTACAAAACAGATGTTTTTTCGGCGTCGAGCGAATAGCCTAAATAACCGCGTGTGTCCGTGCGTGCTTTTTTATAATGAAGTTTGGTCAGATGCTTTATTTAGGCGGCGCCGTGGAGTATTCTTTGTTTTTAGTCTACTTTTAGTGAGTTAAAAGGCTAGTTTTTTTGCATTTTTGTTATCGACTCTGACCATAAAAAATGCAGCAGTACAAGAGGGTGTAGGCGACATTATTAAAATGCTGCTCTCTGACAGGGCAACATCTTTTTTTAGAAAAGAAAACACCATTAGACAGAGAGAACGAACGATATACTTTAGAGAGTTTTAGAATACAACAAAAGCTACAAAGTGCAATAAACAGAAAGGAGGACAAAGACAACACCAATGCAATCTACACCATAGCAATAGTTTAGTTTTTAGTTCAATTTCAGCTGTGATCGTAGCTATAAGGAATTTCTCTGTGATATTTTAATATTTTAGTAATTATTTATGCAATTATTTATTAATTTTATGTTTAATGTTGTACTGCGTCGTTAAATATTAATTTTAAAATAAAATAAGGTCGATAACTTTTTAAATTAAAAAATAAAATTACTCGACATAAATAAATCTCCAACATTTTGTTCAAGAACGGTATATGTAGTCACAAATAATATCGTGTGGATAATAATGTGTGAAATGCAGAATATGTTGTGCAAAATGTTTTACACAAATAAAAAATAAAAGCAACAATCATGAAATTGAAAGCACAGGGTTATGCGATATTTGCATACAAGTTTTGTGTTGTTTTTTCGTGTACTAACATTTGTGTCAAATATTTCCACATTATATAATAGTGATGAATTTCTAATACAGGATTTTTAATTTTGTTATGAATTGAATGGTTTTTTGTTCAATAAATAGAATAAAAATTAATGAAAACTGTTTCTAATTAATTGTCGGTAGCATATGACTGACAAATTGTCAGAACAACCAATTTTTTAAAACAGTTGGTTGTGGTAACATGCAACAGATAATTTTAGCCACCACCAAATATGATTGTTGTTAAAATGGAAGCAGAAGTATACCATAACCCAAATGTTGGTTGTCCTGATGGAATCGCATGATAGTAGACAGAACTACCAAAATTCGGTTGGCAAATAATTCGGTTGAGGCATCCAAACTGTATTCTGTGTGTATATAAACACATATGTATCTTATTTTATGAAATTAGTTTGCGTTGTTAATTTCGTTGTAATATATTAATACTCGTATATGCGTTCCAAATAAATTTTAGTGATTTTAAAATACAATTTATTAGCTCTGAAATATATAATATTCAAAAATTTGTGTTCCAAATAGATTTTCTCTCGATTCAAACATATCAAAAATTGGTTTGAAGAAAACACGTCTAATGTATAGTGAATTTACACCTAATCTGTATTTTCTCTTTTAATTAGTACTTATATATATATTTCGTATTTTATTACAACTAATCATATTAGATCTCTACCATCTATAAGTGTACACACCGCCAGCCCGATAATCTGGACGACTGTTTCCATAGGGTCCACCCAAATGTTGAGAGTAACCTCCTGTAGCATCAATGGAATGTCTGCCATTGTCACTCTGCCAGACATTTTTACGGACATCAGCATTCACATTATAACCATCCTTGGGAGAACCACCAACATTAGCGAAAACTTGGGGATCCTGGGGTTTATCTTCGGCGAGAACGGCACTTAGGGCGAAGGCGAATAACAAAAATAAAGCGTAAAATTTCATTTTGTATTCTGCTGCTATTTTGAGCTTTACTTTGCTAATACACTTTGTGAAACTACGAATACATTCTCTGTGACATTCAGCTTTTTATTTAAAAATTTGAACATTATTCTTTTGAATACATTCGGAAGCTAAGATTAGGCGACGTACTTGCAGTAATTCCCCTTTCAAGCTATATACTCGTATGAGTAATTAATATGTATGTTTGAAGATTTTTTCCACAATGCCTTTGTTACGAGTTTATGACCGTAATCTCATTTATATATTTTGAAGGGGATTTTTTAACTGCACGACTTGAGACGTTATATGCAGATAACGTAATGCCTTTTCATTTAGGGGGTTTCAAATAAGTAGCACTATGCAAAAAAGTAAAATTTTTTCGAATACAATAACTGTTAATTTTTTTTTGTTCACCACCTGGTGAAAATTTTGGATATTGTTGATTTTTGGTTGGTTTTCTTGTTCTATATCCGTATGAGATCATTATTCGCATTGAATAATCACAATTAAATTGTCTGATGTTTTAATATTTCGTCGTTGTGAAATTGTAATAATAATGGCGTATAGCTATCGACTAAATGCAAAGAGTGATTCAATGTGGGTTTCCACTTTAAATGGTTTAGAAAACAAGTGAGAAAGTTCAGTCGGTTAAACCGACTTACGAATCCCCCCACCTTTGGTCCCAAAATATTCGTATTTAAATTCCATTTAATAACTTTAAAGTATGCACTGGTATAGAAGATATAAGATGTTAACTTTTGGTGCAAAATAGTCCGTTGGTACGCCATCTATCAAAAGGGGCGTGTCAATGACACTCTTTATTCGTTGGGCTATAGGTCATATAAAAGCATTACAATGTACAAATATTAAGTATTTGTGTGAAGTGTTATTAAAGCTATAAGCAGTTAACTTTTGGTACAAAATGGTCCATTTGTGTGGGGGGCACCCAAAAGGGCGTGGACACTTCAACCATTTTTCGTGTTAGCGACAAATAAACTAATATTATGTATGGAGTTTCAGATGATTCAAATAAGTAGTATAAAAGTTGTTAACTAATCAATATTTCACTATATACTAAACCCTTTGTGGGGAGGTACTAGAAGGAGTGGACCAATATGGTCCATCTTCGAACTAAGCCCGAGATATAAATAAATAAATACTCAACATTAAATAAAAAACTTTTGAATTTCCGTAACAATAAGTGTGTTTTTTTTCAAAGAAGTCATATCACTCTTATTGGAAAACCCTGTATCATTTGCTACGGACCAAAAGTGTTACACATAGAAGGAGTGACCTAAGACCCTTAGTACGTTTGGCGTATATTCGAGGGTATATATAATTTGCTACGGACCAAAAGTGTAACACATCGAAGGAGTGACATAAGAACCTAAGTATGTTCTGCAGATATCCGTTTTAAGTCGAATGAGCAATGTCCGTCCGTCTGTCTGTCTGCTGGTTGGTGCGCACGATAACTCTCGAAAGGAGTAACCGATTGATTTCAAATTTGGTATGCGCTAATATTTTTTTCTATCTCCGGCTAAGTTCGAAGATGGGCCATATTGGTCCACTCCTTCTAGTACCTCCCCCACAAAGGGTTAAAATGTTGTGAAATATTGATTTTTTAATAACTACTATACTACTTATTCGAATCTTCTGAAATTCCACACATAGTATTAGTTTATTAGTCGCTATCAACTCGAGAAAAATGGGCGAAGTTGCCACGTCCCTTTAGGTACCTCCCACACAAATGCACCGTTTTGCACCAAAAATTAACAGCTTATAACATTAATAACGGTGTGTAAAAATACTTGAAATCTTTCACAGTGTTATGCTTTTATATTGCCTACAGTACAGAGAAAAATGGGCGTTGTTGCCACGCCCCTTTTGGTACCTCCCACACAAAGGTACCATTTTGCACCAAAAGTTAACAGCTTATAACATTAATACAAGTGTATAATAATACTTGAAATTTTGTACAGTGTAATGTTTTTATAGTGCCTATAGTCCTGTGAAAAATGGGCGTTATCGCCACGCCCCTTTTTGTACCTCCCACACAAAATGGCCAAATCATACCACAATTTAATATCTCATAACGTTTATACCAGTGCACATAAACGCTTATAATTCGGCGCAGTGCAATGAATTTAAAGTATCTACTGTTCAGCGAAAAATAGGTGTATTTGTTAAACCCCTTCTGGTAGCTCCCACACAAATTGACAGAATAATTCGTGTAATATACAATATTACATTACTCACAAAGTGAGGGTATACCTTAGTCGGTTTACCCGACTGAAACTTTCTTACTTGTTTTTTTATTTAGAATATACGTCACAACTACTTGCACTAGATTTGTTATTAAATGTCTTCTTAATGATCCAAGAATCCATTGCTTCTCCCGAAAAAGCATGGAATGTGGTGTACGTTATTTTGGATTTTAGGTGACGATATATATTGAGGCTATATATAAATCTGAAGCGAACCTTTTGAAATTTGGCAGGTGTCACTGCTGTCTCATAAAACTTGACTGTGATCAATTTCATAAATATCTGCTAAAAAATAAGGCTTATATACCGTCTGACTGCCAAATCGGTATGTACATATGTAAGGAGGCTATATCTAAATCTGAACCGATTTTAAACAATTTCAATAGGCTTAGTCCCTATTAAATCAGACAGACAAAGGTTGCTCAAATGACATGCAATGTCCTAAAGATCACTCCTTTTTGTGGGTCACTACAGTTTTGGTCCCTAGCAAATAATTGAGGTTTATATGGACTAAAACTGTAAGACATCTACTATACATATAACAAACAAAAATCAATAATATTAAATATTTTTGTAATCTAGGGTCGGATCAAAAATACGAGAGATATTGGATTGGGAAGAATATATCCTCTCAAGTCGTGTGCATATTTAAAAAATCCCCTTTAAAATATTTCAATGAAATTATGGACGTAAACTGATAACAAATGCATTGTGGTAAAATTTTCAAATAAACATATTCATTACTCATAAATAACTTGGAAGGGGAAACACTGCAAGTACGTCCCCTAATCTTAGATTCCGAAGGTAGTCAAAAGAAGAATGTTCAATTTTTTCAATAAAAAGCTGAATCTCACAAAGAAAGTATCTACAGTTTCACAGAACTATTTACAACTTCAAGTTCGAAATAACTACAGACTACAAAATGAAACTGTTCGCTTTATTTTTTTTATTCGCCTTCGCCCTAAGTGCCGTTCTTGCCGAAGATAAACCCAAGGATCCTCAAGTTGTAGCCAATGTCGGTGGTTCTCCCAAGGATGGTTATAATGTGAATACCGATGTGCGTAAAAATATCTGGCAGAGTGACAATGGCAAACATTCCGTGGATGCCACAGGAGGTTATTCTCAGCATTTAGGTGGACCCTATGGAAACAGTCGTCCAGATTATCGGGCAGGCGGTGTGTACACTTACAGATGGTAGAGATCTGATTTATTGTAATAAATTACGGAATAAATACTAATTAAAATAGATACTAAAAATCAGCTTTTATTTCAATATAACTGAAATTCGAAACAAATCACGTGATATTCGAAGAACATCAATAGAAATTCGAAAGGCAATAATTAAAATTCGA
Organism: Eudasyphora cyanicolor; assembly: GCA_963930755.1. Taxonomy (NCBI): domain Eukaryota; kingdom Metazoa; phylum Arthropoda; class Insecta; order Diptera; family Muscidae; genus Eudasyphora; species Eudasyphora cyanicolor. Next base: position 156,850,990 of record OZ005736.1, on the reverse strand, counting down.
AACACTTCATTTGAAATTCGTAAAATTGCAATTGAAATTCGTAATGCGTCAATTGAAATTCGAATTTTTCCATTTAAAATTCGTAATACACCAATTGAAATTCGGAAAACATCAATTGAAATTCGAAATTCATCATTTGAAATTCGAAAAATGTAAACAAAATTAATTCCGTTTATTAGATGGGGTAGCATTTAAGTGATACAATTTGTCTGTGGTAAACGTTTAGTATTAAAATATTTAAATATATTTTGTTTCAAATAATTTTGAATAAATATTCATAAAAGATAAAATCATCTATACGTTTTCTGTTTGTCACATTATATGTTAAGATTTAGTCAGCAAATGTGTTTAAATAAATTCTACCCAATCTAATGTACAGATTTGATTACATTTTCGAATTTCAATTGATGTATTTAGAATATAAATTTATGTTTTTCGAATTTCAATTGGTGTATTACGAATTTCAAATGGAAAAATTAGAATTTCAATTGATGTATTTCGAATTTCAATTGATGTATTTGGAATTTCAATTGATGTTTTTCAAATTTCAATTGATGTATTTGGAATTTCTATTGATGTGTTTCGAATTTCAATTGATGTGTTTCGAATTTCAATTGATTTTTTTCGAATTTCAATTGACCTTTTTCGAATTTCAAATGGAATCTTCGAATTTCAATTGATCTTATTCGAAATTCAATTGATTTTTTTCGAATTACAGTTGAAAATGTTATATCTAGAACGTTGAGGTTGCAAGGGCGTAGCATATGCGGAACAAATTGGCTGGATGGGCCAGAAGCGGCAGCTTGGGTTTAAACCAAGCAAGACATAATTGATTATCTTAACTAGGAAGAATAAGGCCCATCTTCCTTCACTCCTCGGATAAATGGACCAGAGCTGGTCTTTTCTGAAAGTGAAAAAGATTTTTATGTCGAGTAATTTTATTTTTTGTTTGTCATTTATCAGCAAAAGAACAGCAACCAATCTTTCGGTTATATTTCCCAAAATACATTTGGGAATGATTGGGATAACCAATAAACGATTTTTTATTAATATTTTTTCTGTTGTACTAACCAATTATTCGTTGCAATAATAATCTTTGGTCTATTGATACAATTTCTGTTGTCAAGAATAAAACATTGGTTGTCACAACCAAACATCGATCATATGGTACTATAATGAACATTTAAAATTGGTTACCACAACTAACCGAGTGTCAATGAAAAAACCATCTTAATTCGATTGATACAACCATCTATTTAGTTGCAAGCATTTTCATTTGATCGTATCCATGTTATTATTGATGTTTCAACTAATTATTTATAAATACAACCGACAGACGGTGTAGGCAATATACTTTTTGTTGCTAGTACTATTTTTTTATTGTTACAATCGAATTCCAACCAACTATTTTCCTGGGTGTTGTATAAATGTCTAATAACGCTCTACCCTTAAAATCTTCTGGGTTTGAAAATCCCAATAACATAGAAAATAGATTATTATTTTTAAAATATTTTAAATGAAAATTGTTGAATTAATACGACGCGTTCTTATTTTTATGTTGCAGAGTACGAATAATTCTAGATAGAAAATTAATTTTTCGGACTTAATGTATTGGATTGTGTAAGGAAAGCCAACGTCGCATTATATTCCTGCAGGATAGCTGTAGGGTCGCGTTGGGACCTCTCTATTAAAATCGTCCATTAGTTATATCCGGACAAACACACAGTCATTAAATTTCAGTTACCCACACACATAAAACAACAATAAACACGAACACCCTCACGGGTGAAGGAAAACAAACAACCACCGACCGTTTGCTTGGCCTCCACACCATTTTTCTCCAGCTCAGCACGAGACTGGCCTTCTATCAAAATGAGAAGGTCGTTGGCATATGCACACAGCTTGGAAGAAGCGGCTAGTGACTGTAACAAGGGATCCATCATGAGGTCCTACATAAATGGACCACAGATCGAACCCTCCGGACAACCACGTGTCACATCCTTCCAAACTGTGCCGCTGGCACCCACCACACAAACTTTCTTATCCTCAAAATAGCTTCGCCAAAGCCTAAGCTCACAGCAACCAATTTGGACTAACCTATGGGGCACGCTGTCCCAAAGGAGTTTATTTGACAATCTCGCACCTCGGAAATTAACAAATATATGTACATAGTACGTACTTGGCTGTCGACTCGCTAACGCTATGACTTACATGCATTAAAGCATCCTCGGTAGACCGGTTAGACTTAAAACCAAACGCAGTCGCTCAGAGGCGCTCTAGTCGATGCGCTGCTTCAGCCGTGACACCATTATTCTCTCGAGAACTTTTCCATGTTTCAAGAGGACTTATGCCCCGATAAGAACGAGGATCACTTCTCACCTTATCAGAAGACTCTAGCAACATAACAACTCGAATTTTTCTGGTACTGACTTCCAGATGGCTTTCACCATCTCTCAAGTAATACCATCAATATCTGTTAATTTTCTACTCTTCACTCGATAGACACTGTCCGAAATATCATGTATTTCCAAGATTGGAGGGTCAGTTATAACCTCACGTGGAGGAAAATAACTAACCGCTTCCGCCCCAGGAAAGAGAATTCCCAACAGTTCATCCACGCTTTCCCTTCAAGATCGCAACGTCCCCTCAGCCCGACCAAAACACGCGATGTCGCCCTGCTTGTTACGCCCTCGACATATCTTTTAAGCTAACCCTCATGGGTCATCCCTATTAAGCTGTACAATACTCCTAAATGTCCCTCTTCGCTCCTAATCAATATGTCCTTGTACGTCCGAATGCCAGCACGATATTCAGCTTTCCGCGTAACCATCAACGCAACTTTGGAATGACTGACCCTCTGGAATCTCTTTCTAAGGCGTCGGACATTCCGCCGCCTCATCTCAAGCTCCTGGGTTCAACATTCGAGCCTAGCGACGTCGACCAAGTTGCACATCATTCAACGCGGACAGACATCTATTGACCTGGTCATCTAACGCCAGTGACCTAAACTCAGCTATTGACGTCCCCAAGACCGCCTCCCTAACACAATCCGAATAGTGTCGCCAGTCTACGTCCCGATTCCGTTCAGCCTTGTCTGTCTCCTGTAAGAGACCACAATCTCGATGGGTCAGTGATCGCTCACGCCCCATCTGCCACACACCCTCCGCCTAAACCTGTACACTTGCCGCATCATTTGCAGCCATCACGTCAATGTCACTCCTCCCATTGGGCCCATCGAAGGTATAAAGAAAGCTGGGCTCATTCAGCGCCCCCACACCACGCGTCACCATTAACTCGGTTAGGGTCTCTCCTCGTATGTGATTCTGATGACCAGCAAAATGCCGACTCATCTTCGAAAGGACGCATTTGCATCTAAACCGAGTATAACCGGTATGCTACTCGCTAGTAGTAGCACGGTATCCATATACCCTAGATACGGTTCCAATGGAGCTCCAAACCTACAATATATGCTAGCCAAAAGCATCATCCCACATCTACCTTCCACCGATACACAAACCCCGTATTGGCTACGCGCCACTACCGTACAGTCCATGTCAACGCTGTCCACCACTATAGCCGAGCTTGCAACCTCGTCCGTAAAAACTCGCATACCGCCTGGCAAACCAACTACACTACCATCTACAGCATCAGCTCCTAATCTCCTGCCATCTACCCTCCTAATCTCCTGCCCAAGCTCAGCCATTACTGCTTGTGGCCGCTGGCAGTATACTGCACAATTCTGATGTCCTCCATCTTAGTGTCACGCCTTCGCCCTCGCATTCAGCCCTACGTACACTGGGCACAGCAGCGACAGCATATTGTAATCAGGAGCATAACCACGGAGCTCACAGTTCCGACACCTCGCTTAATTTGGGACACTGGTGAATAGTATGTCCCACCGATCCACACCTTTTGCACACATTCTGCGCCTGTCTGCAATCTCTTATCATATGGTCGAACCCATAACATCGGTGACACGCTGGCACCTCAACCTGCAGTCGAGCAAGAAATATGTGCCACAGCACATACGCACCTCCTACAACTTGTCAGCCAAACGTGGTGTGCACTCCAGCTTAACGTTTATGCCAACGGTCGGGCTCACCTGCCACGCCTTGGAAGCGAGCCGGACGCTCTTCTTGAAACCATCGAACTCCATATCCGCACCAAAGTTTTGCCGGTACAGCTCCACCATAAAATTGTCAGGGCTGATTGCCTTACTGACGTCCTTCACCACCAGTTTCGGGCCATGGTAGTAGTAGGTCAAGCACCATCACCTCATACTTCGATGCACAGTCTAACATCTTACGTACCCCTGACGTCGACACCTTCTCGGCAAACGCCACCTCCATCAAGGATTTAGTGAACTCCTTCATTCTCCTCACCGATTCAACAGTCGGCACGGCATCACATCGATACCATGGACGGCTCTACCGCATTGACTTCCTCGGCTCCTTCTCAGCACCACCACCAACAGCATCAACAGCACCAGCACTAGCAGCACCGGCTACAGAGCACTAGCACCAACGCCAACAGTACCAGCGCCAGCAGCAGCAACTCCAGCATTCCCCTTCTGAACTACACCACCTGCAGCACCAACACCCGCACCAGCCATTCTAGTAGCAGCCAATGCAGCAGACGGCATAGACGGCAGCTCACTGCTCATCTTCGTCTTCTTCCTATCGCCAGCCCCGTCTTCCTCCGACTCCTCACTCTCCGTGTGACGCAGCTGTCCTCCGCCAGTCACCGACATCCCCTTCACCTCACTATCCGCCGACTCGTCAAACGGGGTAATCTCAAACCTAACCTCAATCTACTCACAAATCTATCACCTCTTAACACCTCACTCCTTACTTCACTTCGCACTACAAAACTCGCTTCAAAAATCTGAATATCACTTTCACGTCTATGTTTCAACTGGAATCGCTAAACCTCGCTGAATGATCGGAGTAGCGTCCGTGAAATAGCAATATGTGGAGTTGAGCTGTCAAGTAATTGTATTTGTTTCACCGTTTTTAAAAAACTTTGCATTTTATTACACAGCAGAACACATGATTTTGGGACTCAATTCTAAGAATTGGACGTGAAAGTAGCCCCAAAATAAGAACCGCTGATATGACGAAGAAATTTTATTAGAAGAATATAGAGGCTACTTAATTTAGCATTATTTAATGGTTTCATGAATCAATTACAATAAATTGTTCTCCACCTTAATTTTTTTATACTTAGGTAAATCTTTATTTTGATATATAAACTGATCCCTTTCCCCTAATAGACCACATAGCATTTAAAGGAAATGATAAAGATTTCCTTTGAGCAAAAATAAAAGTATGGGTTTTTACAAAAATATCAAAACAAGTTTTAGCTTCGCAAAAAAATCACAAAAAAATATGTTTGCGATTAATCCCAAAACTTAACACAAACACCAAAAAGGTCAAATTCTAGTCAATAACCGTTCTTGGCATGTTCGTGCAGAAATGTTAGTCATACGACCAACACTTTTGTAAAACATTTCATCCCCGCCCTCCTCATTTTAAGGGGTGTTTTTTAGGATTTGTTAAGATGGGTCCAAATATTACAGTTATGTGGGGGAGATAGAGGGTTAATATGTTCCACAAAAATACACAATAATAGTACAATGTGGTCTTTTTGAGCTATTTAGGGTGCCTCGACAGTTCAGAATGTATTGATATGATTACAAAGGTTGTTCATATTTACCTTGGCTACAATTTTGCCAAATATTGTTAGCGAAAAATTACAAGTCCCTGAAAGATATGCTAAAAAAAGTGAAAAAATATTTGTTTCCTTCACTTTTTTCAAAAAAAAATATTAGGAAACTTTGTTCAGCACAGTCTTAGCTACATTATTGCCAAATATAGTTAAGCGGTATCAACAAGTCTGAATTAATTGTTGGACAAAAGTTGGTGGCACCTTATTCGAGGGGCCTACTGATTTCGGAAACTTTGGAGGCTATCCCAGGGTTATACTATCCTTTGGTAGTAGAATCAAATCTATACTGCAAAGTCCGTGTATTTTTGAAAAATTGTTCATTTGTTGCATAGTGTAATTAGTTATATGGATGAGAAAAAGACAAATCTCGTTGAAATTTTGTGTCATAACTACTATCCAATAGGACTAAACTTGCTACAACTTTCATCCCGATCAGGATACGCTTTTAAAAATTGGCTCACTTGACCTGGAATCCCCCTTATTTAGATATACGAGTACATATAGAGAGATAGATATACTCACAGCTATAGAAGCCTCAACTTTGAACTGAAGCACAAAAGTGCAATTCGATCGAAGCAATCGTTTGCCTAATTAATAAACTGCCAATTAATTTTTTTGTTCAACTTTTAAAGAATTAGAATAATTTTCAAACTTGAAGATTTTTTTTATTTCATTTTAATTATACGTTTCTACATTTTAGTTAGATTTTGTGTGTCACAGATCTTAGTCAGATTCCGGGTAATATAAATCATTACTGTCTATAGATATTTACTAATATATCAAAACATGTAAATTCATGCTGAGCCGAATCTCCGATCTCAAGATGGACTTTATACTCGCCAGCCAATTTCCCATCTGGCAATTCTATAGCTTCGTTTGTAGTAAAATTCAAATTATATATCATCTGGGATTTTATAAGCAATTATATTAATATATGTGTTATACAATTTGGTATAATTAGACTTACATCTTTCTCAAAGGGACATTTTCTCTCGTGCACCGGTACATGAGAAACATAAGGAGCCCAGACTTCCGCAGAACTAAACAAAGCATTGCAGAAATCTTTACGGCGCACTGAATACAGCGTTTTCTGCCAAGCGCCTCTTTCGCGTTTGTACATTTCCATAGAGAACTGAATGAAATAGAGGAAATGAGTTCTGAACCGTTTTCTTTAAACGTAGGTTTTATTCACATAAAATTCGAATCAAACCTTATGTTGCGGCTGTTGGAGGGCTTGGATAATTTTCACTTGACCCTGAAGGGTGTGTGAACCATCATTATTTAAATCTATGTTCATACCACTATTATCAATAAAGTTGTCTATGCTCTTATCAGGATATTCGTCGCAGGGCGTATAAATGGCATCACTTAATAGTTCCACTTCGTATTTGAACATGAGACATAATGTCAACTTCAAGAAAAGGATAAAATGATATACGAGATTTGTTTAATTCCAGTAAATACAAAATAAATATTTCAAACTTAAAAAATGTTTAAGAATGGCAAATTTCTCAGCAACAATATTTCAAGTTGAATTACACATTTTCCCACTTGAGGTGATGTTCAAATTCTCAAACGTTTATTAAATAACAAGTATATATTTTAAAATGAGAAACCATTGAGAATTATAAGGGACAACAAAGAATCTCAACACTGCGAAAACGGCACGTTGAAAGCAACTTGAAAAGTTGTTGAGAAATTTATGAGTATGTATATGCAGTGAGCTTTTCTCAAGCGTAACAATGTGAATTCAATTGCCACTCTTCAAGTTTCAACAAATTTCTACATTACATTCCAACTATTGACTCTCAATGGTTTCTCAAGTTCAATTGCACACTTGTGTTTTCGACATTATCTCAAGAGAATTTGAGTGTGAGAAACAATTGAGAAATTGAAAATAATGCTATCCTTGAGAATTACTTGCCTTGTGTTTAATGGGATATGTGGTATCGCTGTTAAGTCTAGACAATAAATACCTCTAGTCCACTGAGAGTCAGGATGACAGACATCCAGAATAAGCCCAACATCTTCACTTGGTTGATAGATTTGAAGTTGACTGTTTTGTCGCACAACATTTGCATTTCATTTATATGAATATATGAATGCATTTGGCATCGGATAAATGTTTTTTAATTACATATTTTTAATTTCGCATTTCGTTTAATTATAACTTGTCACAGATTTTTGTATTTCCTGAGATCTTTTGCTAAAATTATCTATAATTTTGCATTGTTTTGAAGTAAGAAGTAAGGAGGAAATAATTGAATTAATTCATATTGCACGATTTCATTCATTTGATTACAGTAATTCCAAATGAAATGGAACAATTTAATTACCGAATTGATATAATTTTAGGAGCAGAATTATACTGCAGGTGGATTACACTATACAACCAAATCATTTTGTCCTATGCTGTGTTTGTTGCCAGCCTGCCAAATATCCGAAATATTGTAGTCGAAGCAATCAACTAAGGTTGTTGCCAAAATTTTGAACAACTTTACCAGAGACTATTTTAGACTCCTAAATACAGAATTTGAAAATATTTAGATGATTGCTGCATAGTATAAGTGGTATCGGACACCCAACTTTAAGCTGCTTCTGGCCAACTCTGAAGTTACTTCAAGAACCTGAATATGGCCAGGAAGGCTAATTGCAGTGGTAAAGACTAAATAGCTGGTAAAGACTAAATGGAGAAGGTAATCGCATATATTGAGTGTTGTCCAGTTAATTGCATTATGAAGGTGTAGTACCGACAACTCTCTTCATGGAAGTAGTAGAAGAAGCAAAATCTGACAGCGCGAGTTAATGGAGCAGTATAGTAGTAGTATAACCCTATACTCGGATTGGTGAAATTGGAGACCAATTTTTTTTAGGCCTCAAAAGTTTCTGAAAATCATTGGGCCCCTCGAAAAACGTGTCATCAGTTTTTGTCCAACAACTAATTCAGACTTGGTGATACCGCTTAACTATATTTGGCAATAATGTAGCTAAGAATATGCTGAAAAAAGGCTCTTAACATTTTATGCGAAAAAGAATGTTCCCGCACTTTTTTTTGAAAAAGGGAAGGACAAAAATATTTTTTTTCTGCATAACTTACGGGGACTTGTAATTTTTCAGTAACAATATTTGGCAAAATTGTAGCTACGTATATCTGAACAACTTTCGTGAACATATCAATACAATCTGAACGTGTCTAGGCATCCTAAATAGCTCAAAAGACCACATTGTACCTCAAAAATGTTAGTATTTTACTATTCCTTAATTTTTTTCCTTAAATTTTTCAACAAAAAAAGTTGGGGAAAACATTTTTTTAGCATATTCTTAGCTACATTATTGCCAAATATAGTTAAGCGGTATCACCAAGTCTGAATTAGTTGTTGAACATAAGCTGATGACACCTTTTTCGAGGGGCCCACTGATTTACAGAAACTTCTGGGGCCCATAAAATAAATTGGTCAGCAATTTCGCCAAACCGAGTATAGGGTTATAGAATATAGGGTTTGGTAGTAGAATCGAACCTTTACTGTCAAGTCCGTGAATTTTGTTCACTGTCGCACAGTGTAATAAAGACAATAAACCGACCTTTACAATTAAAGGCAGACAAGAGGTACTCAACATAACGTTCGCTACTGACTGGCTGTCAAACACAATTATTGGGTGTACTGTACTGTACTGGATGACCTCTAATTCACAGAGCACCATTAAACTCGCTGAAAAAGCACCTAAACCTGCCGTTCACAGTAATGTGAGGAAGACAAAGTGGCACCTATATGAGAAGAATTTTAAAAAAGTTCTCAACTCTAAACTTCAGTACGAACCGAATGTCAGAGTCGTCTGGACATCTTAATCGACCACATCACTACTTCATTCGATAGCTCCCTTGAAGAAGCCTGTCCAAAACCAAGGAAAACATGTAAAACTAAACGACAATGGTGGACATCTGAGCTTAAAGCTAGGAAAAAGACCAGCAACAAGCTATTCAAAAAGGCCAAACTTTCTGGGGTCACCAATGACTGGGAAGAAGGAGGTTAGACAAGCGCAAAGGCGTTCTTGAAACACCTTCTGTGGAGAAGTGGAAAAGGTCTTGGATCCCGCAATGCTGCGTAATATATTATCCACTGCACCCTGTACAGTGGTTTCTTTGCAGCATAAGGCAAATAACTCGACAAAATACAGCGAGCAGTCATTAAATGTACTGCTCGTCACACATTTCCCAGGGAACCCACCAACAGAATTCGAGCATCGGCAGAACCAACAAGAGAGCGAGTGGACTGCTAGCGTCGCTGGCTTGTTGACTGAGAAATCCAGAATAAGCTGGGCCATTAACAGCTTTGAGCCCTTCAAATCACCTGCACAAGACGATATCACTCCAGCAGAAATGCAGAAAATGTTGAGTACATTATCCCCTGGCTGGAGAAAATTTATAATCGCTGTATCAGGCTCTCATATAACCCCTATCGATGGAGGGATACCAAAGTGGTATTCATACCCAAAGCGGAAAAGATATCGTACTCTAGGCCAAAAGACTTCAGACAAATTTGCCTATCCTCCTTCCTATTGAAAAATTTTTGGATTCTTTCATTAGGGAAAACCTGGATGAAAAACTGCTGTCGGGAAAACAACATGCTTACAATAAGCAAAACTCTACAGAATCTGCCCTGCACGAAGTTGTTAGCACTATCAAATCGTCTTCACATTTCAAGGAATTCACTATGGTTGCTTTTCGGGACATATAAGTGGCTTGTAACAACATTCCCTCAGATGCGGTAACTGCGGTGCTGTCACATCTAAAGGTGAACTCTAGGTTGATTAGACTAATTCAAAGCCTGCTCAACAGAAGACGCATAACAGCATGTCTTGGGTCCACACACGCGGTAATGAAATCTTGCTAGATCTAGAATGTTGTGGCATATGCGGACGACGCACAGTGTCGTGAGCGTAGCGTACCGACAGTTGATATTGGAATTTTTAAATTTATTTGCATGAATCGATGAAAAACAGTTAAATTATATAGCACATAAAATATTTTTTATGGTGTTTTCTTTTCTAAAAAAAGATGTTGCACTGTCAGAGAGCAGCATTTTAATAAAGTCGCCTACACCCTCTTGTACTGCTGCATTTTTTATGGTCAGAATCGATAACAAAAATGCAAAAAAACTAGCCTTTTAACTCCACGGCGCCGCCTAAATAAAGCATCTGACCAAACTTCATTATAAAAAAGCACGCACGGACACACGCGCTTATTTAGGCTATTCGCTCGACGCCAAAAAAACTTCTGTTTTGTAGGGCAACGTCCACCCCTTCGATTAAATACAGGGCTGAAATGTTGCATTTTTGCCCCGTGCAAGTGCGACATTTTTCACATAGAAAACGAAACCCTTTCACAGTGCAGCATTTATTTTACAATCGAAGACAAAAAGGCATTTTTGGGGCGAAAGGCATAAAAAATGTAGCATTTTTTGGCACAAAAGAAAACACCATTAGATTCCTTTTGCCGTTTCAGAGATATGAGGCTTCAAAGTTAAAGTTGTGTACCTACATACATATATATATCACATCAAATAATTTAGAATTTGTTTTATATTTTAAGGATTAAAATTAATATTTATTCATAAATAATTGCAAAACGTGTATCTTGTTGTTGTACAAAAATGTTTCTACAATACGACAAAATAATTTGTTGGTCCAAATATAACTCATATAGAAAGTCCCGTTAGGATAATTTGTGTGTACAGAAAAACGCGCTTGTTTTTTAAGAGGACCCTTTTTGAGTGGACCGAAAAAACAATTTATAACGACAGTTCACCAACGATATTTTTTTATTTTATCTATAATGTAGTAGTTTTAAAGTAAATAAATTCCAGCTGCGAATTTTCCTACAATAAATATTTTAATTTGATATTTTTTTCGAGAGACTTTGGTTATATCTAAACAAAATATTTTAAGAATCAAAATTTTGAAAAAATATTCAGTTCGAATTGAATTTAAATCGAAAGAAATTATATTTCTGACAATAAAATATGCCGCATATTACATTTGAAGTCATTTTTGCACTATTTGCGTATTTTACTAGCAACTACTCAATAATGCAAAATTTGTTTTTACCTTATTTTGCCTATAGAAACTACTTATGCAAAATTTCGATGATCTACATCTAGTCCTTCCATTTTTGACCAACCGTACAGAGAAATCACGACACTGTGCGACTTGGCAATCGCAGTGGTCGGCAAATTCGAAAACGTCCTCAGAGACATTCTACAGGTGGCTCTGAACAAGTTGGCTAGATGGGCCAGAAGCAGCGGTTTGGCGTTAACCCAAACAAGACAGAATTTGTTCTCTTTACTAGGAATAATGTCCAACATGTGGACACTCCTCCTCGGATAAAAGAAACAGATCTAGTCCTTTCTGAAAGTGCAAAATTGTTAGGAATAATTGTAGATAGGAAACTGTTATTTACACTTAACGTGTAAGGATGCCCAACGTCGCCTTATATTCCTGCAAAAAGGCTGTAGGGTTGTATATAGCAGTAGTCCAATACTGTTATACGGCATTGTGGTATGGTGGACGGCAACTGACAAACTAGCTATCACCAACCTACTATCAAAGGTTCAGAGAACTTCCTGCCTGAGAATAAGCGGATCCTTAAGGACTACAGCGACTGAGTCACTACAAGCCTTACTCCATATACTGCTGATTAATATTGTTTCGAGAGAAGTTGCAACCAGAGCGGCATTAAGGTTAACCTGTCTATCAATGTGGATGTGATGTGCTGTATACACCTTCGAGAGGAACTATATCACTATGATACCACCCAGAGATAAATGGGTTGGCAGAATACCAGGTAATAAAAACCATTCTCACTTCCATACTGATGATTCGAAGCTTGAAGAAGAGGTTGGCTTCGGAGTACACTGTGAAGAACTTAGTTTGGATATAGCTCACAGACTACCAGATACCTACAGTGTCTATCAAGCCGAAATAATGGCAATATGGGAAGACGCCTAATGGCTGAGACGGAACATAGTAACCAACACCGGCGTTGTCATTTACTCGGACAGCCAGGCTGCCATCAATCTTTGGAGGCCACACCCCTAAATTCACAAAAACTCCTCGACTGCCGCAGATCTCTTAACAAGATGGCTTAATATACACCTCATATGGATTTCTTGACAAAGGGTTATCCCGGGGAACTGCAAAGCTGATGAACTTGCTAGGAAGGGGACGACATTACAATTTCTCCAAAAACTATCTACATGCAAGCTTTGGCTTAGGCAAGAGGCAATCAGGCAGTCCAACGAAAAGCAGGGTAGCTACACAAATCTGGCCAAGGTATGACCTGAGAAGGTCAAGATATCTGCTCGCACTGGACAGGTAAAGATAGTTTATGTTAGCATCAGTTCTGACGGGACACTGCTGCGAACACGCCCAAAGATTGGGTATTGACTCCTATGACTTCTGCAGTAGCTGTGGAGATGAGCAAGAAGTGGATAGCATTGAGCACTAGCTGCGACATAGCAGCTATTCGCCGAACTTTGTTTAGTATCGCGCAAAAGGTGGATTTCTGCATAACCGTCGGTCTGTCTACTGCCGTATACGAGTAATGATCTATACCCGGGTTTAGACCCCAGCGTTTTCCTATTACCCTGCAATTTTTACTGTTTCCAGAATGTGGGATTTGAAGCTTAACTTATAGTCTAGTAAAATACATAAGTATTTTGCGCTTTCAGAGAAGGGTGTTTCACTACTTCCATGGCGTACAACAGCTGAAACCATATATTTTCTGTTGAAAATAACTAGTTTTGCCTTGGTCGGTATGAGAGGTCTGTTGTAGGATGTATAGAAGAGTGGTCCGAAACTTCCTTTAATAGCTATTGCCACGTCATCTGCATATGCACCATAACACCCATCTTCTACATATAAAACAGAATATTGTCCATGGAGAGATTTCATAGAATAAGAGACAGATCGCCCGCCTTGAAGCGTCACGGGGCGCAGATGGCCTTAAGCTAATAGAAATAAGTTTCTTAATCAACCCGCAGAAATTCGTATATTTATCAGAAGGTTATGAATGAACATTCGTATATTGTTATCAACCTTCAGGGTTGCGACTGGGTTTATGTATTGAAAGCCCTTCTATATCTAACAAAGATACCATTGTATATGTCTTAACATAGAGAGATCCTTGAATAAACCAGATTAGATTATACAGGGCGGTTTCTCTGGATTTGTCTTTGCTGTAGGTATGCTGCTGATTGGAAAGAGTAGCCTGTGATTAATTTTAGTCCTAGGATAACTATAGATTAATCTCTCCAGGATGTTAAGAAGAAAATACGATAAAATAATCGGCTGAAAATTCGTAGCTCCTGTGTGGCTTGGCTTTTCTGCTTTTGGGATGAAAACTATTGTTTCTTTCCATTCTGCTGATGTCGGCGAGAAATTGTATGGTCCTGGCGACTTAAAAGTTTTTATGCTTTTGATAGCCCAAGAATTCTAGATTCGTTTATTCGCTGGCAACCTCTGATGGCTTCATTCAATGGGATCTCCAGATGAAGTATTCACCGCTGCCTGCAGCACTTCCACAATATAACTAATTGAGACGACCACCATGGCGGTCGTTGTTTGAACATTGGCTTTAGTTTGGGACTTGGGGCTTGTAACAAGCAATTAAATGTTGCAGGGACTCGTTTCCCCGTTTCTTCTCTATACCCGATAGTTTGCATCTTCATCTCAGGACGTTTTGAAAGAAACCTTTTGAATGTGTCTCTAAATTTTTCCAAATCTGCCTTCTTAATATTGTGTGGGTAGACGGAATTATGAGGTTTCTCTTTCATGCTAAATCCAATATATCTATCGTCAATCGAAAAGCTATGAGCGACTAAAACTTTCCAATCAGAAATCATTTCGTTTAAATTCTCGTAGAAAAGGTTGATATAGAAGGAAGTTTCTATTCCCTCTGTTACAAATCACAAGGTCACTACATATAATATATTCGATAAGTAATACACTCCCTTCTTTGATGTCAGTACTTCCCACATATGATGGTGGCATTGGCATCACTACACACGATTAGGTTATTTTCGTTTGCCGATTGTACCAGTGATTTAAATGCACAAGATGGCGTCTCATTGTCATGTGCCGTATAAACCAATGCCAACCAAACATGTGAATTTTCTACCTCAGGCTGGCTGATATTCTAAAAGAGGGATAAATATAAAGGTTGTTTTTGGCAAGTATACAGGCTCTACGCCTTTCATTGCCTGTACATTGAATCTGCCTAAACCGTGCATCTAAGGCCACAAACCATATCTCCTCCCAATCATGGCTCGTGGATTAGGCCCAGGTCTGGCAGATGCATCCTTAGAGTGGTGGAAGTTTATCTGTAGAAGACGGATGGTAATGTTCTACCACCACTCATCGCTTTGAAGCTCATCCTCATAGGCTTCATTTTTCATAGGATTCATCCCCTCTGAATTCTTCCGAACCTGTGATGAAAATCTTATTCAAGCTTCCAAAAGCATCGGAAAAGGAGAAGATACTAGCTTCCGCCAGATGCTGCTCTGACGCTTGTGAAGAGGGAGTTTAATCTTTAGATACTGCACCAGTGTTGTCTGGTAGAGTATCTTTCGAATTATCTCGCTTAGCGCGAAGTACACTTGCGAAGGGGGTCTTCAGGTACTGCACTAGTGTTGCATCCAGTCGACCGACCTGCCAGTTGTCAGTGGGAAGACCGCGACTACAGTCCCTCAACCTCGTAATGATGGATTCCGCATATGGTGGTAAGCCAGAATGTCTTCCTTGCTGACAACATCCAATCGTCTTCAAAGCGCAGCGGTGGCACTCAACAGAGCACATATCGCTGAACCGAGTTAGGTTAGGTTATAAGAGGATGACATTAGAGTTGTCTTATGTCCAAAACTGGGCCATGTTTGATCCATTGCTCTTCCTCGTGTTGTTTTTTGTTTCTTCTCTTCCGATTTCCTTTTGTATTTTGAGTTATTTTCGCGTGATGCAATTTAACCTCATGGAAGCTCGGATGTCTTCTAATATCATGGGCGCCTTTTCGAAGCCCTGATGAATTGCAATATTCTTGCTGGATCGTAGCCCCGAATTTTCGTTAATGTCTGGAAATACAAAGAGCCGAGTATCTTGTTTATTCTTTTGCTTAGGGCAGGACACTGACAAAGGAAGTGATAACTGTCCTCCGAATAGTCAGCATCCCCACACCATCTGCATAAGTCATCATTTCTGATGCCGATTCTTACCACATGCTTTCCTAAGGAGTTATGTCCCGTTACTACGCCGATAACGGCCCTTAGTTTATCCATCTTCATCATTAGTAAGTGTTCAGAATTTCGCGATTATTTTCGACCCAAAGTAGTTTCGTCTGTTTGGCTGCCGAGGTGTTCCACCGTCTGTGCCATTTCTCCTTGCTCTTTTCTTTGATTCCCGTTTCCCGGAATATCTTTGTGGCCTGGCATCCAGCACAGAGTAATTTTATGCTGTCCTGTGAGAATCATCAATTCTCTACGACAGCGGCTGACTACCTTTGACCTTATATCCGGTCCCCTTAGCGCCTTTATTGCTGCTTGACTATCAATGAAAAAACTGATATCGCTGTTGTATAACGGTCCCATTGATATATATTCAGCAGCTTTTAAACTTGTATATATTTCTGCTTGAATGTTTAGCTCTCTGACGAATGTTTAGCTCTTTACAGAAAATACCACTGCCTGTGCCGTCAATCATTTTTAATCCACTCGTATAGAAGTTTAATATACCATATTCTATTATTTGCTCTTTCCAGTCCTCCATGGAGGGAATAATTGTAGTAAAATCCTCTTCTACGAAGGTCTGACATAGTTAGTAGTCCGTGTGTGGAAGGTAAACACAATCTTCAAGTACTTTTGTGTGTCGGACGAGTGCCCTGCCAGTGTTTTGTGTCACCAGCATTTCTAATAACCGGTCTATAGGCATGATGGGGCCAGTAATGAAAATCCAGACACACGGTTGCTTCTTTAATTCTTCTTCCGGTGCAAGCTTTAAGTTCGCACCATCCCATAAAGTTAGACCTTTAATGCAACTCTCCAGCCAGTTCAAAGTGCCTTGAGTTTTGCATTGCAAAATCTTTAAACCCTGATTCCTCTGGATATTTCTAAAGTACGGGGTCTCGTCGGTTCCCTCACGAATTTTCTCCGATACATATCTCGAAAATCAATTTTCCTTCCTAACCGTTTTCAGTTTTCTTCTTTTATTCTGCGGCCCTCATTGTCATCATCTACAATGGCAACACGGATGCAGCCTTCATTATAGAGATTCGCTCTATGTTTCTTTTTTGGTTTTTTTATTACGGTTATTTTTGCTGACACAGTGTCTTTGGACGTATTTCTCTTATGGACTCCACGTTCCTCGGAATCAAGGTTATACGACACTACATCTACCGGAACTGATTACCCATCGGTTTTCTCGGCGGGTGTTTGAGCGTAAGCGCTCGGTCTTCCTTTCGTGGCCGCCGATGGGGTGGAAGCCCACAAGGTCATTGAATAGTCTATCTTTGCCCTAGCTTTGAGATGGACCGACGAGCACGGCTTATCTGTCTCACCCCTTAGACACTGTACTTTTCCAGCAGCGGCTAGAGAAACACAGTTAGTAGGATCAAAGTTCATTTTTTTATTAGTAAGAATTCTTCCTGTTCTATCGTAATTCAATATCTGTCATTTCACAATTGTATCCTTTGCCTTGCGATACCTTCTCTTCTCGTCCTCTGTAAGCATACCCTCCCCTTTTGCAGACAGTTTCTGCCTCATTTTAAATGCCTCCTTCACCTTTAGACTTCAAGAGTGAGTCTCGCCAGATTTTCCAACATCTCTCATATCATCGATTAGGGAGCCACTGTCGCTTCTAGTGTGAGTCAGTGGTTCGGTGACATTAGTCGCTTTCTTTAGCTCGTGCTCTTCTACAATTTTTCTTGCCAGGGCTAGCCGCTTGTCATCACTTTCATTTAGGTTAACCTTTTTACATAATCTCCTAATGCTCAGACGCTCGTTTTTTACCAAGTTCTTCGACGCGGTCGAGGAGGCGGTAGACTCAGAATCACCAGCCATGATATTGGTGATAATTTTCTGACTACAGTTGTCACTCATTTTGCTTTTTATATAATTAAGTTGAGAAATGCCTTATAGTGAAATCTACTCTAATAATATTATTATTTTTCCTTATTTATAAACAGACGATCATAGATGTTAACGCGCCTTTACGCTACGGAACTATACATTACGTTACGATCCGATGCGTAACCACTAACTAAATAGCGTACACTAATTACATTTGAATTAAAGATTTGCCAATTCGGTATATACCATTTACCAACTACTCTATTGGAGGAATGTAAACTAGTCCATTTCGTTCCTATATGTCAAAAACATTTGCATTACAACTTACAAACACATACAAAATCAATTCTATTATTTTTTTAACTACTACCACACAACAACAAAAAACCTGTTGGAAATAATTTCCAGGCCAACAAATGTATACCAGCACGCAGATAGACAGATTCTTCATCACTCCACCAGCCAACGAAGCCGACCCAAAAGTATCGGCGGCGGCTTGAGGATGAAATTATTGGTCGGCGGCGCGGCTTAGCCGACTCAACTTTGGCTTATCGGCGACTCCATACATAAGTAGCATTCCAGTTGAGTAGTACATATCATTTTCTCATTAAATTAAACCATTCACCATTAAACCATTCAAATGAAGTAAATGCTTTCAAAAAACTAACGAAACCATTTTACGATTAAAACAAAATATTTTCAAATCAAATTCAAATCTTTAAAGATTACATTTTTTCTAATTGAAGGTAACATTTTTATAATAAAAACGAAACGGCAATCCCTATTCGAAAAAAGCTTTTAATAGATTTCTGCGTCATTTTCTGGCTTTGTTAAAAAATTGGCGTTTTCAATAAAAATGTGAAAAATAACGGTATCACTTGTTGATAGACGCCGTATGCATAGGAGTATTTGGTACTTTGTTTCTCTAGCATTTTTCATGGTTTAATTGAAGAAAAAAATTCGCGTGCCGCAAAACATTTAATCGGCGGCTGGGTTGTAGTCGACGTGAGCCACTCATTTCGGCGGGTGATTTTTAGCCGAGTTGAGCCGCTGAACTGCAAAGATACTGTGGGGAGACCCAAATGAGAAGAAAACAAGCAGTTTTCTGAAACTAAACAAGATAGAGATTAGTAAGATGATGAGTGTTCTAACGGGACACTCAAGCTTACAGGCACATCTTCATCGCATAGGACTAGCAGAAAACGACGAGTGCAGGGCATGCATGGAAAACATCGAAAGGATGGAACATTTTCTGTGTCACTGTCCAGCTTTCACAAATGCAAGATCCCGATATTTCGGTTCCGACATATTGCCAGACTTGACTCATCTCAGAGGATATGACTGGAAGTTACTGAGAAAATACGTGTCTAGTACCGATTTTCTGTAACCCGTGGGGTATAAAAATCATAAAAAAGGAGCGCACAACAGGCCGAACCACTGGCTTAAGTGTATGTCCATGGACATAAGACGTTTAAACGTCTCCTCTATTCAACCTAACCTAAACTAACCTGAGCCGCTGAAATCGGCGGCGGCTTCAAATGAAGGTTTCTTCCGAACCCGTGATGAAGAGCTTTTCCAAGCTTACAAAAGCATCGGTAAAGGAGGAGAGACTAGTTTCCGCCATATGCTGCTCGTAGAATTGCGAAAAGGGGGCTTCATCTTTAGATACTGCACCAGTGTTGTCTGGTAGAATATCTTTCGAATCATCTCTGTTATCGCTCATGTACAGGGTTACCATACGTCCTCCTTTGGGAGAACATGTCCTCCTTTTTTACTATTGTCCTCCCGTCCTCCCTCCTTTTTTTAAATATGTGGGGTTTGTCCTCCTTTTCATACTGATTCAAATGTAATTTTTATAGTTGAAACAATCTTGGTTTTGATTATTCAAATTTTTGTTTGAATGGGTGACGCAACGGTGAAATTTACTAGTTAATCATGCGATAAAATTCACTTTTTATTTTTCTGTAATGGGATTTCATTACGACTTACGTCAATATGTTTTTAACACCTCACTTTGAGAGGATGGTATATATCATTTACTACGAGCCAAAAGTGTAACACATTGAATGAGTGACCTAAGACCCCAAGAATATTTGGCGGAAATTCGATTTGGGTCATTCTAAATTATTTCAGCAATGTCCGTCCGTCTGTCTGTCTGCTGGCTGGTGCGCACGATAACTCTCGAAAGGATTATCCGATTGACTTCAAATTTGGTATTCGACAACATTTTTCTCCAGCTAAGTAAGAAGATGTGTTATATTGGTACTCCTTCTAGTACCTCCCCCACAAAGGGCTAACATTTAGTAAAATATTGATTCTTTTATACATTCTAAACTACTTACTACTAATCTTCTGAAGTTTATTGGACATACTAATCTCCCTGATTAACGCACAATGGGCAGATGTAAGACATTGTCCTTAAAAAAATTAATTTTTGATTATATATAATTTTTTAGATTACTGTTTTTTTATTTTAAACAAGTAACAGCGTTAAATTCGACATGCTGAATCTTATATACCCTCCACCATGGATAGCATGTGACCTCACAAAATAACTCAAACATAAAGAAAATAACACCGAAAACACAAAAAATATAGTAGATGAGAACAGTAGGAATCACAACAAGTTAGATGCTATATATGGGAGCTATATCTAAATATAGTCCGATATGGCCCATTTGCAATCCCAAACAACCTGAAACTATAAGAAGTATTTGTACCAAATTTGATCAAACTAGCTCTATTATTGCGGACTGTAGCGTGATTACCACAGACGGACGGACGGAGGGACATGGCTAAATCGTCTTAGAATTTTACGACGATTAAGAATATATACTTTATGGGGTCTCAGATCAATATTTAGAAGTGTTACAAATGGACTGACAAAATGAATATACCCCCATCCTATGGTGGAGGGTATAAAAAGTGTCCTCCGAAAGTTCCAAGAGCACTTTGTAATTGTAACAAATGTCCTCCTTTTCTGGCACGAATGTCCTCCTTTCCGAAAAATTTTTATGGTAACCCTGCTCATGTACACTTGCGAATAAGCAATTTCATCCTCAGATACTGCACCAGTGTTGTCTGGTAGAGTATCTTTCGAATCATCTTCCTTATCGCCTTTGTACACCTTTAGCTGGATTTCGATGAATCCGTATGACACTTGTTCTCGAAGTTGATGAGGTGGGAAAGAGATTCAGCATTCAGTATTCAATACCGCGTTCTTCAAGCCCCATCCAATCGACTGACCTTCCCGTTGCCAGTTGGAAGTTGCAGTCCTTCAACCTCGTAATGGTGGATTCGGCATCAGATGGTATAGCCGGAATCAATCATGTGTCGTAGGTCGAGGCGGAATATCCTCCTTGTTGGCAACATCCAGTGCAGCAACAAGGAGGATATTGCGCCTTCTGCTGCCTTTCGTCGGTTAGTGCCAAAATTTCTCCATTTACTGCGCTTAAACATCGTTTGTATGGCTCTAATGCCTCTTTGTAATGGGTCCTCAACTTCGATTTATCGATCTCACCAATCGTCTTCAAAGCGCAGCGGTAGCACTCAACAGAGCACATATCGCTGGACCGGGTTAGTTTTATGCTGTCCTGGCACCAGCCTACGTCTTTACAACATAGAGATGGACCCGGCAACTCCTAAAGAACGTCGATGTATGCAGAGGAAAGTGCATTCTCTATATCGCCCCAATTTCCCCTATTTATATTGCCGTCTTCTTCTCACCTGTTGATGACCACCAGTACCAAGCCAACCTTAGCAACGTCATTGAAGGGCGGTGGACTAGCGCCATTTCTAGTATTCGTATTCGTAGTCGCATCAGTTAGTTGTTGTAGTGTATATGTTTTTGTTTGTTTAAGTGTTTTCATATAGCTAAGTAGGCGACATTAAATGTAATATGTCATTTTGTGCCTCAGTTGGTGTAGTTCTCAATGCTCAACGGAAAACGCTGATTTGTATTTACTATCCCGATGAAGGTGAATTTTCGCAGAACCGTCCACAGATGACAATACCATACATCATTTCCGGTGGAACTACTACCGGATACTACTAATAAAATTAAAGTGGGTTCAGACTCCAACAGAGTGCAGTTCATGGAGAGATTCCATAACAGGGGAGACAGAACGCCTCCTTGTGGCGTAGATATCTCCGCAGAGGAACGCCCCAAAGGGCTATGGAATCTTTTAAAAATTTGGATAAAATCGTCTCCAATTCAGATACAATGATGATATGTATATATACATATTTCTTCCAATTTTACGCAATAGCAGCTGTCCAATAACTAACGCAGCCGAATTAGAGAAGATCGGTTCAGATTTAGATGTCGTCCATATGTTTATCCCGATTTGGCGCCAAGCGCTATAGATGTTGCATTTTACAATTTTATATATCATTTGCTACGAGCCAAAATGGGCGAAGTTTCCACGCCCCTTTTGGTATCTTCCACACAAATGGACAATTTTGAACCAAAAGTTACCAGCTTATAACTTTAATACCAGTGCATACGAAGACTTTAAATTTTGTACAGTGTAATGGTTTTAAAATACAATGGAAAGTGGGCATTATTGCCACGCTCCTTTTGGTACATCCCACAAAAAATCGACTTTGTACCAAAAGTTACCAGCTTATAACTTTAGTAGCAGTGCATACAAATACTTGCAATTTTGTGCAGTACCAATTTTTATAGTACCAGGAGTCCAGAGAAAAATGGGCGTTATTGGCACGTCCCTTTTGGTACCTCCCACACCAATGGACCTTTTTGTACCAAAAGTTAACAGCTTTTAACTTTAATACCAGTGCATACAAATACTTCAAATTTTGTACAGTGCAATGCTTTTATGGTACTTAGAGTCTAGAGAAAGGCGGCCGTTATTGGCACGCCCCTTTTGGTACCTCCCACACAAATGGACCATTTTACACCAAAAGTTTACCGCTTATAACTTTAATATCAGTGCATATAAATACTTAAAATTGTGTACAGTGTAATGCTTTTATAGTACTAACAGTCCAGGGAAAAATGGGCGTTATTGGAACTCCCTTTTTGGTACCTCCCACACAAATGAACCATATTGCACCAAAAGTTAACTGCTGATAACATTATTACCAGTGCACAAAAATACTTAAAATATTGTACAATGCTTTTATAGTACCTAGAGTCCAGTGAAAAGTGGGCGTTATCAGCACGCCCTTTTTGGTAACTCCCACACAAGTGGACCATTCTGCATCAAAATTTAAATGCGTATATCTTTAATACCAGTCACACAAATACTTGAAATTGTGTTCAGTGTAATGCTTTTATAGGACCTACAGTCCAGTGAAAAATGGGCGTTATTGTTACGCCCTTTTTGGTACAAAAAAAAAAATTTACTAATATTTTTTGGGACTCAAGGTCATAAGTTGGTTTACCCGACTGAACTTTCTTACTTGTTATATAAGTTCCTTAATCCTTTTTCTTAAAGCTGTCGAATTTTAGGAAAATCTGTTAACATTTATAATAATATAATATAATACAATATATGTGAGCTTACTGCACTAACAGGACCGTATATGGGATCATATAGTCAACTCAATCCCACTTTAGCCTTTCTTTAATTGTTTTATTTTCGTGTAGGATATCCAATCACAATGTGCATTCACTGACTAATATAGTTTCTTTTATTGAATAAAAATAATTCGTCACTATTTTTCTAATTGAAATTTCTTTTATTTAATTCAAATTGGTAAAACTTAATATCAGGTATTAATTTAAAATAAGTAATTTTTTATAATTGTTTCCCGTTTTTTTCTCATTAAATCATTTTCGATAAAGACTTATGAAAACAGTTGTACACATAAATTCAGCTTCCATAGCAGCATTGCCGATCTCGATCTGAAGTTTATAGTCACCATCCATTTTTCTATCTGGCAGCTCTACATCACCGTCCACTGTAAAGTTTAAACTAAATACCATCTGGGGATAAAGTAGATATTATGTGAACATAATAATAATCTCATTTTTAGCCCAGGCATACTTACACCCTTCTTAAGGGGACATCTCCTCTGTTCCACTGGCACCTGAGCAGCATATTTTGACCATAATTCCAAAGGATTGAAAAGCGCTTGACAGAAATCAGGACGACGAATTGAATAAAGGGTTTTCTGCCAAACACCTCTACCACGTTTGTAGATTTCGATAAATGTCTGAATGAGATATAGTGCACAACATTTGAAGCAATTCTAGGATAAAGGGTGTTCCTCTCGTACTCACCTCATATTTGGGCTGTTGAAAATTATGTATTAATATCAATTCTCCCACGACAGTGTATGAATTCTCATCATTGAAGCTAATAACTAAACTGCTTGTGTCTGTGTAGTTTTCCAATGTGTTGTCAGGATATTCCTCGCAAGGTATATAAGTATAATTATATGAAATGTCCACGCCGTATTTGTACATAAGACAGAATACAAACTTCGTCCGCATAACAAAAGAGGGAACTCCTTAAATATGTTACACAGTTTATTCGAGCTAAACAAATTAATTACCTGCAGTCCACTGATGGCCAAGATTACACGAATTCCGAATAACCTCAACATGTTAGGTTTAGTAGTTTTTGATTTGATTTCAAACTGACTTCTGCTGACGACTCGGCATTTAAACGTTATTTATATTGATCCGATTAATGCACGGAGAAAATTGTCAGGAAGGTTAATTTTAAATTCAACTAAATTTTATTACCCAAAAAGTACGTAATATACTGGGATGTAAATAAATTGTGCCCATTAACACTCCAATACACTCGCTAATGCAGAGTAACCCGTAGTCGTGATCTTTAATTCAAGGACAATGACGTTTAAAACAGCCTCACACATTTGATTCACTTTCTGTGACATTTACAGCGATGAATAACCCTTTATCTTGGGTTTATGATCTTAGATCCGGTGAATGTTCAATAATCGGCTATGAATGACCGATAATCCAGTATCAAGTACCCTTAATTTGGTATCAATTACTCTTAATCTTATAACGGGTTTTCCAACAAGAGATGTTATTTTGAATTTCGGTAGCTGTCACTTCTGAAGCTTTTATTCTTTCACATTTGACAAGTAGAAACTACGCCATTACTAAAAATGGAACGATACACGATTCAACAACGCATTGAAATTATTAAAATTCGAAAAATTGAAAATCATCTTGAAAAAAAATCGTCAACAGCAAAATTGTCGCATCTGGGGCTCGGAAAACCCAAGAGTTATTGTTGAGAAGAACGTGTGACTGTTTGGTGCGGTTTATGGTCCGGCGGGGTCATTAAACGTTACTTTTTCGAAAATGAGGTTGGATCAACAGTTACGGTGAATGGATTGCGCTATCGAGAGATGATTAATGATTTCTTAAGGTCGGAGTTGGATGGTATTGATCTGGACAACGTTTACTTTCAACAAGACGGCGCTACGTGCCACACAAGAAACGATACCATTGCTCTGTTACGGGAAAAGTTTCCGGACCGTGTTATCTCTCGAAGAGGTGATCACAATTGGCCACCGAGATCTTGTAATTTAACACCTTGCGATTTCTTCCTTTGGGGCCACGTGAAAGATAAGGTCTACGCCAACAGCCCAGCGTCGATTCAAGACCTCAAAGATAGAATTCGTGAGGCTATCGAGGACATAGGGCAACCACTTTGCGATTAGGTTATGGAAAATTTCATGAAAAGGATATGGTCCTGTAAGCGAGGTCGTGGTGGCCATTTGGCTGATGTTGTTTTTCATTATTAACGTCATGCCGTCCTCTTTATTATGAAATAAACATCCGATCATTTATCTCAAAAAATGGCATTTTATTCGGGTATCAATGACCCTTAATCCGGTATAAATTACTCTTAATCTGTAACCAATGGTACTTAATTCCAGTATCAATGATCTTAAATTCAGTGTGTGTCAATAATCCTTAATCCGGTATCAAATACCCTCAATGGCATCAAATACCCTGAAGCCAGCATCAATTGCCCTTAACTTGTTATCAATGACCCTTAATCCGTTATCAATTACCCTTTATGTGTTATCAATGATCTTAAATTCGGTATCAATGATCTTAAATCCGGTGTATGTTTAATAATCCGGTATCAATGACCATTAATCTGGTTTCAATAATCCCTAATTCGGTACAAGTATCAATGACACTTAATCCGGTATCAACGAACCTTAATACGGTATCAAATATCGTTAATGCTGTATAAGTTATCCTTAATCCGGCATCAATGGAACTTAATCCGGTATCAGTGATGTTAAATCCGTCCTGTCCTTGATTATCCGGAATCAATGGCCCTTAATCCGGTATCAAATACCCTTAATCTTGAATCATTGACCCTTAACCCGGTATTTTACTATGGGATCAATGAATAACCATTAATTCAATGTAAATTACTTTTACTGCAGTTAGTGGCTTGAAATCCGGGATTAATTAACTTTAATGCGGGGTCTAGACGGGGTCATTTTATTCTGAGGTCTATAACCCATAATGGTGGGTAAATGACTCAGGATCAAAGTCCTTTAATCTGGGCAATGACCTGTACTCGTGTTCAATGATTTCTACCTCGGCGCCCGTCTTAAGTGATTAAATCCGGGTTATAAGATTTAATCTGCTGTCAATGACCCTTGATTTCGGGCCAATGACCTTTACTGTAGATCTACCTACCTTTTATCCGGCTTAGTACTTTAAATACGGCTTCAATTTACATTAATTCGGAGGTTAACTCCCCAAAACTTATGGGGTCAATGGCCATTACGGGATCTATGATATCACTATGCAACAAACATTTTTTTTGTGTCCGAGACCTAAAATCTTTTTTGTGTAGATTGAGGCATACTATTTTATGAAACCAAAACAAAAAAAAAATTATGGTAAAGTTTTTTTTTAATTTCTTTTCTTAAATTCTTCCAATTTTCATGGAAGATACCTTTAGTATTTGGACCATATTTTTTTAGTATTTGGACCATATTTTTTTGAATCGACATAAAAAAGTACTGATAATTTTTTAAATTTTCTGGTTTTATTGGAAAGTTTGTGTTTTCACATTTAATGATGGAACACAATATCATTCATATGACTACCACGACAGTAGTACCTCATCTGATCAACCCAATTTTTCAGTACATTTTCGATTGTTTCGGGCCGAATCTCTTCAATTGTCTGTGGATGCTTTGCGTAAATATATATGTATATTTACTGGCTCCCCACAGAAAATAATCCAAAGGGCTCAAATCACAAGATAAGTAATCGGTTGTGCAAATTTAAAATTTTAAATGGCTCACCCTTTATGAGCCCGATAGGTCCGTTATACCCGTTGATGAAAGAAAAGTATGCAACAAATAAATGTTGGGGATATCATTTTCAGACCAATTAGACATATTGGTTTAATAACTGTCGTCAAAACAATTAAAAAAAATATTTTTTTTTTCAATAAAATCGTTTTTTTTGTGTCTCGAAAAAGGCTATAAAAAATATTAAAAAATTCACCTTTTACCTCCATTTTTTGAAAGCTAACATTCTAACGAAGAAAACAATGCCTATTTAAAAAAAATATATGGATAATTTATTTATTTTATATTGGCCATTTTGTCAAATGGGGCGTGGCAATAACGCCGATTTTTCATGGGTGTTATGAAAGCATTAGACTGTACAAAATTTCAAGTGTTTGTATGTGAAGGAATCGATGTTATAAGTCGTTAATTTTTGTAGAAAATGGTATGGGAGGTACCAAAAGGGGCGTGGTAATAACGCCCATTTTTCTCAAGATGATAGCGACCAAGAAACTAACTAAAATGTGTGGAATTGTGAACGATTGTGGGTAGTAGTATATAAGTTATGAGATAATCAATTTTTCACTACATGTTGACCCTTCGTGGGGAAGGTACTCAAAGGAGCGATCCAAAATAGTCCATCTTTGATCTTAGCCTGAGATAGAAAAACATCGGAAAACATACCAAATTTGAAGCCAATTAATCCTGTTGAAAGTTATCGTGCGCATCAACCAGACAGACAGGCTGACGGACATTGCTAAATTCTAAGACGATTTAGCCATGTCCGTCTGTCTGTCTGTTGAACTCACGCTACAATCCGTAATAATAGAGATAGGTTGATCAAATTTGGTAGAAATATTTCTTATAGTTGCAGGTTGTTTGGGATTGCAAATGGCCCATATTGGCCAATGTTTTGATATAGCTCCCCTATAGAGGTCGCTTCCAAGTACCATAGATACCACATTTTTAAAGCATAAACTTTGCAGTTTGTATTCTATTTTGACAAGAATTCATCACAGCAAAAATTTTACAAATCAAGACATATTTTGTTATAGTCACCCTATAGAGGTCGCTCCAAAATATATGTACTTAAGCTATAAATACCATATTTTCTAAGCAATTTATCTGATTCTTTGCAGTTTGTATTTAATTAAGACAAGAATTCATCACAGTAAAAATTTTTTAAATCAGTTTATATTTTGTTATAGTCCACCTATAGATGTCGCTCCCAAAAAGTCTTATTTAAACCATAAACACCACATTTTCTAAGAAATTTAGCTGAAACTTCTATTTTGCGGCCTAATAATTGCAGCGTTCTTTTTTTAATAATTTACTTAAACAAAAAGGATCGGATCATGATTTGCTCCATTCCCAAAGATTTTTTCATGCAATCCATGGTGGAGGGTATATAAGATTCGGCAAAAAATATGTTCCAAATACTGAAGGCAACTTCTCTTAATAAGACGCTTGTGATATTCAATACGTTATATGACCTTAAATACTGTTCAATTACACTTAATAGAAATGTATAACATTTAATCTTAGACACTGCCCATTAATCCGACGTTAAATTAAAATCATAAATTCTCATCTCATTCAGTTTGCTCCTTGAAATTTTCCCCGTGTAACGATCTAATATTTTGAATGGCAGCTTTTAAATTTTTAGTTATATTTAATTATAACTTATCACTTTTGTTGTAGTAATCATTGATGAGCGACAGCCGACTATCATAATGAAAGTGTAAAAGTTTTTATATATCGTGATGATTTGCCTGCTGATTTAAACCATGTTAATTGTTTGGACTTGTAAACATGAAATCTGGCATCAGTTAATTAATATTTGAAATTTTGTACTTTCAGAATTTTCGTTTATTTTCTAGGTTACCGGTACTTCCCGTAATTTAAACAAAAAGGCAAATAAAATCTATTTTTTTTAAATGCGTAACTACATCTTTTCAATTTAATGATATTACTCTTAAGGTTTATTATGAAGAACATCCTAGGGATAACTTCAGATCTAGATTGACAGCCTGTTTCTCTATGTCGAACGACAGCGATGCGAACGAAAAACAGCTGACTTTAAACCTACAAACTGCCATCAGTATGACAGTATGTTTGCATTAGCTTTGTCGTACCTTTAGTAGGTCTAAAATCAGCTGTTTTTCGTTCGCATCACTTTCGTTCGACATAGAGAAACAGGCTGTGAATCTGGTATAATTTCCGAATCATAGAATATCACAATTTCTGCCTCGACTTTTTAATGACTTCAGAAAACCCGGAAAGAAAAAGGCTATTGGGTTAAAATCCTCAAAAGTATTTATGTTGGAGGCTTCACATCATTTCTGCGATGGATAATTGTAACGTGTAGTTCCTGTGGCACATTTGGCCAAATTAATGAGGCCTCTGACTCCATGAGTCAGAGGCCTCATTAATTTCATCGTCGAAGCAGTACGTTATAATCATTAATGACTTTTATATTGGATCTGTGACCATTAATATATCAGCCAATAACCTGTATACAGTGTTCAATGACGTTTTCTCTGGGTTTTATGATTCTTAATCTGGAGGTAAATTACACTGTGCAACTGTGAATTGGTTCGATTCTACTACCACAGGATTCTACTAACCTAAACTCGGTTTGGCGAAATTGGTGACCAATTGATTTTTATGAGCCTCCAAAGATTCTGAAAATCAATGGGCCCCTCCAAAAACGTGCCATCAGCTTTTGTCCAACAACTAAGTCAGACTTGGTGATACCGCTTAACTATATTTGGCAATAATGCCACTTTTTTTGAAACAGTGTAGGAAAAAAATATTTTTTTTCAGCATAGCTTTCAGGGAATCGTAATTAACAATATTTGGCAAAATTGTAACCACGGTAAATTTGAACAACTTTTGTGAACATATGAATGCAATCTGAACGAGTCTAGGCACCCTAAATAGCTCAACAATACCACATTGTACCTTAAAAATGTTCGTGTTTCACTAACTTTATAGAACATATTAAGGCCAATATGTTTGTGAAAAATAGTTACTCCCTAACTCCACCACATAACTGTAATTTTTTACCCTATTTTAACAAATAATTTATTTTACTCCAGATCACTTCAATACGGTCTATGTGACCTGTAATCCTGTTAAAATAGGTTTAAACCGGTTCAATAACTTTTCATCTGGATCAGTGACCATTAATTCAACGTCAATTGCATGTTTTTAATTGCCGATTTTAAGTTGTTAGTAAAATTTAATTATAACTTTTCACCTTTGTTGCTGCAATATGTATATCCTCACATCTAGTATGAATATGGTATAATTTTCGAAGAAAGGAACATATTGATGATAGCATCTACATTATTGCGATGATAGCATCTACATTATTGCACAGATTGTTCGAAAATTTATAAGAATTGTGAGTCGTGACTTTCATTTGATCAGTACTAACTAAAGATGTATAGTCATTAATTGAGGAGGTACTTTTCAAAACTCGACTATTCCACTTCTGACAGAACTGATTTTTTAATTTGTTTTTGTTTGGTAGCATTGAATTCAAAATTCAGAGAAAATCAAATTTTGCGAAAACTGCATAACTAATCTGACATCTTTAATAATTCGTCAAAATTTCCGGTTAAATACATAGGGCCATAGTATGTTCTCAAATTGTGTCAAAGCCCAAAAAGTGGTGTAGTCAAGTTTTTAAAAGTACCTCCTCAATTAATACTTCTGAACAACGATTATTTATAATTTAGTGGGTACGTTGTCAACTGTTGATCTTAGATTGGGGTATAAGTTTAAATTAGAGTGACGGCCGGAGTTACCAACTCAAATATAGCAACTGAGATCCCCAGTGCTTCCACGGGCCCAGTTGCCTGGCCCTCACCGAAACCAACCCGTTTCACACACAATGTTATCAATAATACGAATATCGGTACCGGCAAGATCTGCCGGAAAAGCCGACGCCAGTATATCCAGACGTCGTTTACTCAATGTGGGACAGTAACAAAACAGGCGCTAAATGCTTTCCGCTCCCTCCTCATCACCAAATCTTCTCCAGATGTCATTAGACTCAATTACCAACCTTCTGGCATGTTCGTCGATCAGATAATGTCCCGTCAGAATGGACACTAACGCAGACAGTATTTTGCTCTCTAGTGCGAGGAGATATTTTTACCTTCTTAGATCGTATTTTGGCCAGATTTGTCTAGCTTACCTACAGGTGTCGATTTCTGTCCATCTCTCATTGGACTGCACCTTGCCTAAGCCAAAGCTTACATTTATACAAAATCTTCGAGAATATGTCTGCTTTGCTTTGCAGTTTCCCCGGATATCCCTATTTGCCAGTACCCATATGAAGAATATGTTAAAGCCATCTCGCTAATATATCTGCGGCCTTGAAGGGCTGTTTGTGAATTTAGGGACGTTGCCTCAAGATATTTAATGGCAGCCTGACTGTCTGAGTTAATGATGTCCCGGGTGTAAGGTTAGGTTAAGAGTGGCAGCCTGTACAACAGACTCGCTTGAACTATACAGTCCATTGTGTTACCACAGGGATGTAAGGAAAAAGCCCAGGTTATCCCCATCCGTTGAACCAATTTGTTTGATGTAAAAAGCTCAAAAATGGCGGATTCCAAAGTCAGCCAAGTTAGGTACTCCCCAAGGAAATTAAAGCCTAAGGTTACATGCCGCCTTCTAGGGAGAGATGGGCACAGACACAAGGTGTTATATTGATTGCTCCTCCTCTTCGTCTCCACAGCTTCTGCAAAAGTCATTCTGCAAGGACCTTCAGTCTCTGCATGACTTCCAATAAGGCAGTGACAGACACGATAAGTGAGACGTCCGGTCTCGATAACGACAGCATTGCTTTGGTGCTTTTTAAGTTTAGGCCAGCCCACATCAGCCAGGAAAATATGCAGGGAACTATCTCACAAGGAGAGGTTGCAAGTCACCGGATGCATGCCCACATACTCCAGTTCCTCTGGACTGTGTATGGCAGTTCCTAGTCTTGCATGTTCATATGTCTTGCAAGTCGATCTGTCTTCCAAGTTCATCTGTCTGGCAAGTTCATCTGTCTGGCAAGTTCATCTGTCTGGCAAGTTCATCTGTATTTCCCTGTGGTTCGGCACCCATGTCAGGTGAATATTGAACTGTTCAGTCATCTCGTTAATAGATCTGCGACAGTCGAGGGCAGTTTTTGAATTAAGGAACATAGTGACATAGTTACCAGGGACCTGACAGCAGCCTCTCAGAGAAAATATTGATACCGACTTTGGTCTGAACCAGGGCTGTGGAGTTGGCGTAGTTTTTGCAAATTTCATGAAATTATACTTTTAAATGCATAAATTTAATTATTTTTTTTTAATTATTTTGTATAAATATGTTTATGTGCATACATATCAATCGAAATTTTTCATCGCGAAAATAGTTGAATTAGATAATTTTGCAAAATTTCTCTCGGAGTCGACTGCGACTCCGGCTACGACTCCGAGATCAATTTTATAAAATGTACTGAATCAATTATATTCCGGACCAAACTTACTCATTCATATATGTATTTGTACAACATATTTTAAAAATATATATTGTATTTATTGGAAAGTATAATTTCATGAAAGCAGCAAAAACAACGCCGACTTCGACTCCACAGTCCTGGTCTGAACACTAATTTTCAGCCATACCGCCACCTCTTTAACAGCTCAGATTGATGATAGCATCTATCATAGGCGTAGTAAAGATGGCGGTGGTGCCGGGTAAAAAATGCAGTGATCAGGCAGCCTTTTTGCAAATGGATAGCTGAAGTTCCTCAGAAAAGACAGCAAAGCACACTTGGTTGTTGAGTTTGAACTGTCTATATAGAAGTTAAAGAGTCTCCCATATCCTGGGGAGATACGACCATTCCATTGTGATATATTTGGTATAAGAGCGAGATACTTCCTGTTAAAATCAGGTTCAGACAAAGAATAATCATCAGTGCTCGGAAGGTCAGGCAATATGTCTAGAATGACACTTGTCCGCCGCCATTTGCTGACCATAGTGACAGTTCCCTAAGTCTAATCGCAGTATATCCGTCATATTGCACTGCTATAATGCCTGGCATTAAATGTAGTATAACATTAATTGGTGTCGCAACAGTGATACATACTGCAGTCATTCGAAGTACCTTGTTTAGTATTGCGCAGGAGGTGTGTATCTGCAGAGCTGTCCACCAGACGATAATGTCGTACAGCATTATGTATAGATCTGAATACTGTTATATACAACCAATAACCTATACGCGGGTTCTGAACCCAGCGTTTCCTAATGCCCTTTTCCGGTATATAGCGCTACCACAAAACGTTGGGATTGAACTTCAACTTCCTGTCTGGTAAAATACCTAAAAATTTTGCGCTTTCATGGAAGATTACTTCAATACCCCCAAGGCGACAGGTGTCACTATGCCAGTGTTTATCACTATGTTGCGACTCACCCACTTGGCGACTTCCCACCTTGCCATTATTTCGACTTGATAGACGCTGAAAGTATCGGATAGTAGTAGATAGTAGACAGTGTAATCCGAAAGTAAACTTTTCATCAAGTTGTGGACCATCTGTATTGAAGTGGAGATTCTTTCATTTACCTAGTATTCTGCCAACCCATTCATCTCTGGCTGATATCATAGTGATGTAGTTCCTCTCGAAGTTGTACACCGTTGGTATATAGCCCACTCGGTCGGTCACCATTGATACCCTCAGTCTAACCTTAATGTCACTTTGGTTGCAACTTCTCCAGCCACAATGCCATTTTACAGTAGATGGAAAAACTTTTCGCCCAACGTTCGCTCAATGAGCACTTATTTTGATTCTACGTGCTGCGTATAACTTTACATGATGATTTGGCATCAGGTACTTTATACTATACAGAACAAAATGGTCGTATCAGACTGACTGTCCATAGCGAATCGCCCTTGTTGGAAATCCTTTTATATTAATTCTACACTTTATTTACAAACATATTTTAACAAAATTGCATTTTCTTTATTTTCAGGTGAGTGAATAGTAAATGAAAGATTTCCTCTGAAATTTCATTAGCCATAAAAGGTAAGGTTTTATTGACATTTTGAAGTTCATTTGAAAATAATTGGAAGATATGGATGTGGACAATAGGCATGTTTTCGTTACAAGCTAGCACTTTTAGTTTAGCACTTTGCAACGAAAACAACTGACTTCCACTAACTGGCACATAAGCAATAAGTGGCGGATTTTCACTATCTGGTAGCAATGGTGTCATGAGTTGCGAAGAAAGAACAGTGCGAAACAGACAAAAAATTCGTGAAAAGTATTTATAAAACATATATTTACTATGTATTCTATGTTCAATTGTTTACACTCTTTTGCAAATATTAAAATAATTTCCCATTTTTGTTCTTCTTCTTCCCGTTAATTCACAATAATTGATAAAATCTCTCCAAAAATGGGATGCCATATTGCTAAATATAGGGTGCCCAATCTGGCAACATCATACTCGATTAAGACATGAACACAAGCACCAAACTTCATCGGGAACTAATAGTGCTTAAAAGTGCTTAGCTCCCCATACAAATTAAGCACTTATGGTGTAACGAAAACACGCCTAATATGTGGTTTCAACAGGACGGTGCCACTTGCCACACAGCTAACGAAACAATGGCTCTTTTGCGCAACAAATTCAATGGCCGTGTTATCTCACGTCGTGGCGATGTCAATTGGCCGCCAAGATCATGTGCTTTGACACCGTTTGACTTCTTTCTTTGGGGTTATTTGAAAGAGAAGGTGTACGTCGATAAGCCAGCAACAATTTAAGAGCTAAAGGATGAGATAATTCGGCACATTAACGGCATAGAACCTCAATTATGCCTCAGCGTCATCGAAAATTTGGACCATCGGATGGAGGTGCGCCGCCGAGGTCGCGGCGGTCATTTGGCCGATATTTTGTTCCATACATAATTGAACCATACCAATATTATGATAATAAAAAGAAATGACAATAATTTTGTGTTTTATTCAATATCAACATCGGCCCTAAAATTTAAACGCCCTTTATATAGCCTCGCACTAGACAGGAAAACAATCTGTACGTTATTATCAGTTCTGACGGGACAATGCCTGATCAGAGAACACGCCGGAAGTTTGGGTTTTTATTCCAATGTTTTCTGCAGAATCTGCGGAGATGAGGAAGAAGCTTTGCAACTGTCCTGCATTGGGTAAATGACGTGTGGATATACTGGGATCGGCCTTTCTAGGAGGTTTGATATTCGTACTACTGATAAATTTATGAATCAAACAGGTTGGTTTCGATGATGGTCATGTGAGCCCTTGAAACACTACGACACTACGCACCCAATTTGGTCTAACCCGGCTGCCACTCTAACCTAAACCTAGTTGTATGAATAAACTTATTTTCATTTTTCACAACTTTCGACGTGGATTATCACGACAAGTGTGCATCGATGAACTCAAATCTTTGTATGGCGATGAAGCACCATTCTATAGCACTGTGGAAAACTGGTTTAATGAATTCAATCGTGGCCGACGCTCGCTCAAAGACGAAGGTCGTTAAGGTCTTTCAAAAACGGCCGTAGTGCCAGAGAACATTGATGCCGTGCCTGAACTGATAATGCAAGATCGTCATGTGACATACCGTAAGATAGAGGAATCATTGGGCATTTCTGCCACCAGCATACATTCGATATTGCATGAACACGTGGCCGTAAAAAAGGTTTGTTCTCGTTGGATCCCGCTCAATTTGACAATCGCTCAAAAAAAGGCTCGTGTCGATTGGTGCAAAGAAATTTTGAAAAATACGATTGCGGTGCTCCGTAAGACGTTTATAAGATCGTCACAGGTGACGAATCTTGGATCTATGTGTATGAGCCCGAAACAAAACAACAATCGAGCGTATGGGTCTTCGAAGACGAGCCAAATCCAACGAAAGTTGTTCGTGGCAGAAGCACTTCGAAGCAAATGGTAGCCTGTTTCTTCGGCAAAACTGGTCATGGCGACAACGTAGGACGGTCAATTCTGAGTGGTACACTACAATTTGTTTGCCTGAAGTCTTCGGAGAAATTCGAAAAACCAACAAGAGAAGACGAATCATTGTGCACCATGACAATGCGAGCTCTCACACATCGGCTCAAACCAGCGCCTTTTTGACCGGCCAAAACGTCGAATTGAAGGGTCATCCGCCGTACAGCACTGATTTGACACCCAATGACTTATTCTTATTCACTCACATCAAGAAAAAACTGCTTGGTCAACGTTTTTCGACGCCTGAAGCAGCTGTCGAAGCGTTCAAAAACCATGTTTTGGAGGTGAATTTTCAAAACACTGTAACCAAAACAATTCGCGCTCAAATGACAAAACGGTCTGAGTGAAGTTATGCTAAAAAATGTCATACTTTCCAATGGAAGTTCCAGTTTTCATGTGGCAACACCAGCATTGCCAGGACCGAAATATAAATAGCAACACTCGTATGTACCCCTTACCTTACAGAGGAGGGCATATATCATTTGCTACGAGCCAAAAGTGTAACACTTCGATGTATTTATTTATTTATTTTATTTATATGAATTACAATACAAAGCAAATTTATATTCTAATTTTAAGGTCCAGGGAAAGGCCGGGTTACTAAGACCATATGACTAAATGTTTGCAGCGACAGACCAGAGCCTCTGGTGGGAATCGAACCCACGACCCCCAAACCCATAAGCGAGTACGCTACCAACTCGCCTACTGGGGCGCTCTACACTTCGAAGTATATTGGTGGAATTTAGATTTGGGTCATTTGAGCAATGTCCGTCCGTCTGCCTGTCTGTGAGCTGGTAAGCACGATATTCTGGTAAGCAGTAATATTCTTCTCCATCACAGGCTAAATTCGAAGTTGGGTCATATTGGTCCACTCATTCTAGTACCTTCCCCACAAAGGGTTAACATTTAGTGCAATATTGATTCTTTAATAACTTATATACTACTTATTCAAATCTTATGAAATTTCACACATAGGAATAGTTTTTTAGTCGCTATTGCACCGAGAAAAGTGGACGAAGTTCTTAAAACCCTTTTGGTACCTCCCACACAAATGGACCCTTTGGAATCGAAATTAACTGCTATACGAGTATCTTTAATATCAGTTCATAAAAATACTTGAAATTTTTCAGTCAGTCCAGTGAAAAATGGGCGTCATTGGCACGCCCCTTTTGGTACCTCGCACACAAACGGATCATCTTACCCCAAAAAGGTAACAACTTATTACTTTAATACACGCAAAGAAAAAATTCGTTTCTGCGAAACAAAATATTAGACAACTACAATTCGCGTTTGCCGGAACTGAAATTTCCTTTGTTGTGACAGAAACTTATTTCGCCTAAGCAATTTTTTGTTCTGACCAAAAGAATTTCAGTCGTCGTAAACGAGAATTGTAGTTGTCTAATATTTCGTTTCGCAGAAACGAATTTTTTCTTTGCGTGTACCAGTATATACTTTGAAATTATTAAATGCAATTTAAATTGATAATAAGTTAATTTAAACTAAAAAAAAAACAAATAAATTTACGAATATTTTTTGGGACTGAAGGTGAGGGGATTTTGAAGTCAGTTTACCCGCAACATGATGTAGTGACATTTTTTTCGGAAACGAAATCACCATTAGTGTAAGTCAGGATCAAGAATATTTATTTATAAAATTAAGGAACATTAAAGTGTTTTTTATGCATTTGTATCTACATTATTATTTTTTAGTAAATTTTAGTAACTTTTTTTAACAAATAAACTGAATGAAATTATATTAACAAAAATGCCATAATTAAGCATGCGCAATTATATTGTATATTCATTTAAGTTTTTCTCACTATTTATTTAATGCATGTTCTATTCGCCTTCATTTCCTGCATTTCTTCTGTTTTTCTTATTTTTCTTTTATAATTGCCTTTTGCATTTCTTTTACTTTTCCATATTGTCATCGTCATCATATCTACTAGATCCATCTTCATTTTCAGTTGTTCGATTGTTTTGTTTCCTCTCTTCATATTCGTCTTCATTTTCGTTTTCAGCATCTTTCCTCGTATTCTCTTCCATATCTCCATCGTCATCATCGTCGTCCTTACTTGTCCGTGTTTTCTTTTCTTTCATTTCCTTTTTCTCTTTCTTTGCTTTCTCTTCTATCTCTTCTTCGTCCTCATCACTCTCATCCTCATCGCTGTTCCGCTTCTTTTCAACTTCGTTTTGTTTGTCTTCCATTTCACCCGCATATTCGCTTCCCATGTTGTTGATTTCCTTTATTTAAACAATCAAAATATAATGTTTTAAATATAATTTAACATTCAAATTGAATTATGTTTCCAAGGAATTGCCAATTTAGGGAACCAGTCTTCGTATTTCCTACAATTACTTGTTGTTCTCAAACTAATTTTTATATTCTACAGCTGGCAATCGATCGTCTACAGAGTAGATCATCTAACTGTTCGTCTGCTATAAAAAATTACCCAATTTGTTGTCTACTGCAGCATAGATATATTATGTTCTGTGGTTCCTAAAAGGAACAAAGGGCCACAAGAAACATATAGATGACTGAATTATACTGTGAAGTAGATAACTCAATTAGTAGTATGCTACAGAAAAAGATGACACAATGGGTCGTATACCACCGAATAGATGACCCGATGACTCATGTACTACAAAGTAGACGACCCTACTACCGAAGATATGACAAAATGGTTCGCCTACTATAGAGCAGAAGATCCAACTGGTCGTCTAATACGGAGTGGATTACCCAAATGGTCATCTACTGTAGAGTACATAACTCAAATAGAAGTATACGTACTGGAGTGGATACCCAATTGACCGTCTAATGCTGATTAGATTACGTTTACAGGTGGTCGTCTACTACAGTGTATATGACCAAGAGATCGTTTACTACAGAGTAGATGACCAAGTGGTCGTCTACTACATTGTAGATGACCAAGAGATCGTTTACTACAGAGTAAATGACCAAGTGGTCGTCTACAACAGAGTAGATGACTAAATGATCGTCTACTACATACAGAGTATATGACCATGTGGGTGTCTTCTACAGAGTAGATGACCATGTGGGTGTCTACTACAGAGTAGATGATCAAGTGGTCATCTACTACGGAGAAGATGACCAAGTGGTCGTCTACTACCGAGTAAATGACGAAGTGGTCGTATACTACAGAGTAGATGACGAAGTGGTCGTCTACTACAGAGTAGAGGACTAAGTGGTCGGGTACTGTAAAGTAGGTCACCCAATTGGTCATATAATATGGAGTACATGTCCAAATTGGTCATCTACAGCAGAGTAAATGATCCAAGTGGTCGTCTACCGCAGAATGGATGATCCAATAGATGGTCCACTTCTTCGATCATAGAGTGGACGATCCAATAGGTTGTCTATTGTCGGCTGCTAAAGACAATGGATTTAGTATGTCAAAGAAAGCCCAAAAATATAGCGCTGAAAAGAAATATCATTTGAGTGGAGTAACATTTTAGAACAATACCTACACCGTGGAGTAATTTAGTTTGGATATTGACAACATTTGTCCTCAAGATCTCGGCGGTAATTCGTTCTGTAGTCGTACGCGATATTGTTCGTATATATCTTAGATTAAGCTAACTCTTACATGTCTTAGATGGAGCTAACTCGACGAACTGGAACCATAAAGGTGTTAGGAGATCCAGGTTTAGCTTACTTGTTTAAAACATTTAGAATTACTCTTATGTTAGATCTTGAGCATAAATGGTGGCCAAAATGTGCC
Source organism: Eudasyphora cyanicolor (assembly GCA_963930755.1). NCBI lineage: Eukaryota > Metazoa > Arthropoda > Insecta > Diptera > Muscidae > Eudasyphora > Eudasyphora cyanicolor. The sequence goes on along the minus strand of OZ005736.1, from coordinate 156,811,100 downwards.
CAATGGTGGTCAAAATGTACCCAATTTGTTACCAAAAATGTCCAAAAAATCCATCAAATTGTAACTAATTAGTCGAAAATACTACGTTGTCAAATTTACGATACAGTTGCCGATTTGTGCACAAATGTATCAGATATCATTTCATAGCCGTAGGTGCACTTGGTATTCTCGGCTACAGCAAATTCTTTAAAAAAAGTGCCATAACTCAAAATTTTAAGTTTTTACGGTGCGACAAAATTCAACACAAATTATTGGTCATTGGTCTGAAAGCTGACAAGAAACGAAACAAAACTGTATACTCAAATTTTTATTTTATGGTCGAGCTCTCATTTAAAAATTAAATTTTTTTTTTTAATTTTTCTGAAATTCTTAGGGAGACGGCATGGGTGACAAATGAAGTCCACATTTTGGGCTATCTAAAAACTATTTTTGTTTTTAGAAAGTGGAACTGAAAGGTTGCAGAAATGTGACACTTGTATACATGTTATTCACAAAAGTTTTGAGTGTAATATTTGTATTTTTGTAATGGAAAATTCCATAAAATGCGACCTAGACCGAATCCGTCCTTGGGAGAATTTACTATGTACACTCATCTAAGTCCAGCAATTGTTAAATGAACCGTAATGAACTAGATATTTCCAATTTTTTCTCGCACAGCGTTACGTTCTAAACCACTTAAAAATTTGAAAAGAAAAAAATCCTATCAAATTAGTTAGTCTACAGGCCCTTTCATACTACCATTCGTGATTGAGAGTGGAATTCACATAATTTCTCCACTTGATATTTGGTCTAGTGGGGAGAAAAAAACAAACATTGTTCAAATTGTACTTACATAGGGTTCAACATTGGATACAACGCTTGAGTTACTGCTGACAGGACCACCGCCGATAGGACCACCGGCGTCTGGACTACCGTTGTCAGGACCACCGCCGTCTGGACTACCGTAGTCAGGACCACCGCCAACTAGACTACCGCCGTCTGGACTACCGTTATCAGGACCACCGCCATCTGGACTACCGCCGTCTGAACTAGCGTCGACAGTACCGCCTGGACTACCACCACTGGGAATTTTGCCAGCTGGACTACTGCCAACCATTTCACCGACTCTTGTGGGAATTATTGCACCACCTCCGCCTGGACTACCACCCTCTGGACCACTTCCGCCTGGAATACCAGCATCAGGAACAGCTCCTGCAGGACTTCCTTGAGGATTGGCAGTTCCTTGACTTTTGACTACATCAAGTAATTGTTGCTGAAAATCGTAAACGAATAAATAAAATTATTGATACGGATGATAACTGAAGGTTTAAAATAAATGTGCTGCCTCTAGCTTTATGTCCGTCCGTCTGATCAAAAATCCTTGTGCACACAGCCCATCTGGCAAATATGAATCGGTCAGGAACGATTCCTATGGACTACCGCCATATATGGCCAATTTTCGATGCAACTCTAATACAAAGGACTCATCCGAATGGAATTATTTAGGCTTCACAATATTTTGTTGGTATTTTATTTGTTCCTACTTTGGTCCTGGTGATAATGGGACTTAGCGGCTATGTTTTGATATGGCTTCCCCATAATAACGTATCGTTCGTTTAAATTTCATGTAGAGATGTCATACAGGATTGGTTTTTGATAAATCCCAGGATTCGGGATTTTTAAATTGAAAATCTCAGAATTCCTGGATTTTTCGGGACCTCGAAATTTTTTGATATCCCGGAATTTTTGGGATAAATCGGGAATTTTTCTTTCATAATAATGTGATACTTCCAAATGGAATACAAACATTTTAGTTTAGTTTTAATTTAATATAAATTAATTTAAATAAGGATAAAAACAGCTAAAGCAATAATTAACTTTTGTTAAAAAATACTAACTTTTATTAAAATATTTCACAACATCTAAGCTATGGAACAGTGTTGGTCCAATTTCAGTTCGTCGTCTGAATTCTAGTATTAAATCCCGAAAAAAATATACTTTAGAAATCAGTTTGACTAATTCCGTTTTTATGAGAACTACATTGATGTGTCGATCTAAATCAGATTTTATAAGGGTCCGCCAAATAACTTTTTTTTTGAAAACATCACGCAAAACATCGAGTGTAGCTTCTGCTGTGTGGCACGTAGCGCCGTCCTGTTGAAACCAAATGTTGCCAATATCCTCCTCTTCAATATTTGTGAACAAAAATTCAACATGGCCCGATAACGATCGCCATTGACTGTAACGGCCACTCCTTGTTCATTTTCGAAGAAAAATGGCCCAATTATGCCTCTGGACCAAAATCCGCACCAAACAGTGACTCGTTTTGGGTGTATTGGCTTTTCAATGTATGCGTGCGGGTTTCCTGTGCCCGAAATGCGACAATTTTGCTTGATTACATACCCGCCAAGATCAAAATGAGCTTCATCTGAAAATATGATTTTTTTTTTGGCAAAATCGGCATATTCTGTAAGTCGATCGCTCCCAGCTTTGTTCAAGCGTACACCCAACCATATTCGTTCAGCGGAAGGATAAAACTAATTAGACATGAGCTAAGTGTTACCATTCACGAAATAATAATAATAGTTGAAAAAAAAAAACGTTAGATGGCGGACCCCGTATTAGGATTTTTTCATAAATTTGAAAGAATGTAATACAAGGTTCTTCGTTTTTTGGCACACAAACTCCATTTGTGTTCTTGTTTTGTAATTATTTTCGAAATTTCGAATTTTTTCACCGGATTATGTTAATGTTTTTTGACGTTAACAATTTGCTTCATTTGTTTACATTTCCGACAGAGTGTACCTATCTATCTTTCACTTAATATTTTATACCAGACAGCTTCATATGTTATTATTAAAATATCCCGGGATTCATTTTAAAAATCTCAGGGATCGGGATTTCCCGTTTGACATCACTAATTCCGGCCTCGGAATTCGGCCTCGGACTAATTGGAATTAGGAAAATTATATTTTTTTTACCAGAAATAAATTTTAGCAAAAATGGGCTACATCACACCGTGGGAGGAATTAGCAAAAGGAAATAATTCGGCCTTTTCTTTACCAGATTTTTTTGACAGATCAGTGAGAAATGTGTTTCGTGCACTTCGCTCAACTTATGGTCAACATAATCGAGTCATCGAAAATTGGACTCAACGGCTGGACCATCTGAGACGTTGTTCAGGCGTAAGTCTTTCCATGATGAAACGCCAAACAATACTTAACAAAAATAACATGACAGCATGACACGACTCACACGTGATCTGTCAAAAAAAAAGGCTATTGAAAAAAGTATCTCTACTTGGATCACCCTATAGAAGAGGAATTTGAGAATTAATGTTTTAAATTTGAGCACCCTATGTATACCTAGGATATACAACATTTTTAAGCGCATGTATCTATTGTTTTTTCTTCTCTTTCAAATATCGAGCTCATTATATACGGATTTCTTTCACATCAATTTTTGTGAATTGGCAACAAAATTTGATGTTGAATGTGAACCACACCTAAACGTCAAGTTCTTTTCTGAATTTCTTTTGACAATTCCCAATTATAGACTGACTCAATTTGAACCATGGAAAGATACACAATTGAGCAACGCGTTTACGTTTTTTAAGCCTTTTACGAAAATGGGCGTTCAAATCAAAATGCATTTCGTGCACTTCGTTATGTTTTTTTGATCAGCATAATCGACCAAATGTGCCCACAATCGCAAGAATTGTGCGCAAATTTCAGCAAACCCGGTCTGTAGGATACGTGAAAACACCTGTGCATGTTCGCCCATTTCGTTTGGTGCGGCTTATGGGCTGGCGACGTCATCGGGCCATACTCCTTCGAAATGAGGCCGGTCAGGCAGTTACTGTGAATGGTGTTCGCTATCGTGAGATGATAACGAACATTTTATGGCCCGAATTGGTAGATATGTATGAGGACAATATATGTATGTGGACAATATATGTATGTGGACAACATATGTATGTGGACAACAGGACGGTGCCACTTGCCACACAGCTAACGAAACAATGGCTCTTTTGCGCAACAAATTCAATGGCTGTGTTATCTCACGTCGTGACGATGTCAATTGGCGGCCAAGATCATGTGATTTGACACCGTTGGACTTCTTTCTTTGGGGTTATTTGAAAGAAAAGGTGTACGTCGATAAGCCAATTCGGCACATTAACGGCATAGAACCTCAATTATGCCTCAGCGTCATCGAAACTTGGACCATCTGATGGAGGTGTGCCGCCGAGTTCGCGGCGGCCATTTGGCCGATATTTTGTTACATACATAATTGAACCATACCAATATTATCATAATAAAAAGAAATGACAATAATTTCCTAAATAATTTGTGTTTTATTCAAAATCAACATCGGCCCTTAACATTTAACTACCTTTTACAATAATTAGCAAATTAGTTTCGTTTTCTGATTGCAAGTCCTACAGACAACAAAATTTTTTATCGATACTCGTATATGTATATTCATTTTTAAATATTTTATGACGTTATTACATTTCTCTCTGCATTTGAAAATAATTTTTTTTTTTAATTTTTTTCCTGACCCTGTGCTAGTATTTTGTTAACATCAGTGCAGAATATAAATCGATTTCTCTCACATCAACTTTTCTGAATTTACAACAAAATTTGGAATAAGATGTACAAAATTTCGGTCAGATGTACCCACCGAGTTAAAAGTTATGGCCACATTGGTTAATATTTTCACAAAATAGGTAATTTTTGTATTTTATTGCGAATATATATATGTAGTATTTTGGAGATATAGAGAAAAATAAAAAAAGAAATATATAATATTTTTATATACGTTTTAAAGGGAAACTCCTGGAGAATGGTTTTCGAAAAAATAATGGATCAAGTAATTATATTAAAGTATTGCCACGTTTCTCGAAAGTACACCATTTTATACGATAATTTCAAAAACCTGGTGTCATTTTCGCCTACTGCAAAGCTACAATATGAAAACCTTTACCATTTTTATATATAGTAATGTGTTACACGGTAATCTGTAAAATGAAAAATTTAAAAATTTCGTGGAATATACAAATGTAATAATGTTAGAATTAGCCTCGATTTCTGGTAACAAGAAAATTACAAAAAAATTTTGAAATATGTTAATTAAAATTTTTTTTATATAAAATATCCGTCTGCCGTTGGAAACAATTTTTTCCCTGATACTTTCCTACGAACATGTACATATATATTAGATCCGGATATATACCGATTTTTCTCAATATATATTTTCTTTATATAACACAACATTTGATATTTGAAGAAAAAAAGTTGCCATTGAGACAACAATTATGACCATTTGAAGTTGTGCTTCTTTGTCAGAAATACAAAAAAAAAAATACTAAAACACGAAAAATATTTTTTGGAGACTATAAATTCTAATGGCCATAACTTTTGCCTCAGTGGGTATATCTAATTGCAATTTTTATACCCTCACTTTAGTGTGACGAGGGTATATATCATTTGCTACGGAAAAAAGTGTAACACGTCGAAGGAGTGACCTAAGACCCCAAGTATGTTCGGAGGAAATCCGTTTTGGGTCATTTTAAGTCGAATGAGCAATGTCCGTCCGTCTGTCTGTCTGTCTGTCTGTCTGTCTGTCTGTCTGCTGGCTGGTGCGCACGATAACTCTCGAAAGGAGTAACCGATTGACTTCAAATTTGGTATGTGGTAATATTTTTTTCTATCTCCGGCTAAGTTCGAAGATGGGCCATATTGATCCACTCCTTCTAGTACCTCCCCCACAAAGGGTTAAAATGTTGTGAAATATTGATTCTTTAATAACTGCTATACTACTTATTCGAATCTTTTGAAATTCCACACATAGTATTAGCTTATTAGTCATTATCAACTCGAGAAAAATGGGCGAAGTCGCCACGTCCCGTTTGGTACCTCCCACACAAATGCACCATTTTGCACCAAAAGTTAACAGCTTATAACATTAATAACAGTGTATAAAAATACTTGAAATTTTGTACAGTATTATGCTTTTATATTGCCTACAGTCCAGGGAAAAATGGGTGTTGTTGTCACGCCCCTTTTGGTACCTCCCACACAAAGGTACCTTTTTGCACCAAAAGTTAACAGCTTATAACATTAAAACCAGTGTATAAAAATACTTGAAATTTTGTACAGTGTAATGTTTTTATAGTGTCTATAGCCCTGTAAAAAATGGGCGTTATTGCCACGCCCCTCTTTGTACCTCCCACACAAAATGCCCAAATCATACCACAATTTAATGTCTCATAACGTTTATACCAGTGCACATAAATGCTTATAAGTCGGCACAGTGCAATGAATTTAAAGTATCTAATGTTCAGCAAAAAAAAGTGTATTTGATAAACCCCTTCTGGTACCTCCCACACAAATTGACAGAATAATTCGAGTAATATTCAATATTACATTACTCACAAAGTGAGGGTGTACCTTAGTCGGTTTACCCGACTGAAACTTTCTTACTTGTTTTTTCATAAAATAGCTAATTTTGTGGTCTATCCAGAAGAGATAATGGGAAAGGAATCGGGATATATCCGGTTCTAATATATACAGATACGTAGGAAAGGATTGGGGAAAATTTAGAAAAACAATTTCAGAAGCAGACCGAACTTTATAAATCTATAAAATATTTAAAAATTAATATATTTCAATTATTTTTTTGTAATTTGTACGCCTTGACACCAGAAATCGAAGATAATTTTAAAATTAATTTATTCTTCCCGGCAACTGCAAACTAGTGGGATATGCAGACGACGTAGCCCTAGTCGTAACGCAATCATCGGCAGCCGTAGCTGAAATTACAACGAAGGATTGCCTCAGTCGAATAAGTTCATGGTTGAGATCCAAACACGTAAAGCTGGCAGCTAAAAAGCCAGAGTCTATATTTGTAACAGGTAGACGCTCATTCGTATTACCAAAATTGAAAGTAGACGGACATAAGGTAATGTTTACTAGGAGTCAGCGATATCTGGGACTAGAATTGGACAGGCGCATGTCTGTTAGTGAGCACGTGAAACTCGTCACTGAAAACAGCAACGAAACTAGCGCAGATTATACGAGGACCTGGTCAAACAACTTGAAAATTGATAGCTAGCGTTGCATATGCCCAGTTGTTCTATGGGGTTTTCAGCGGTAGCGTGCGAACAAATATGAGTCTATTAAGAAGAATAGACAAAGTACACAGAATGTCAACCCTAAGGGTCACATCGGCGTATCATACCGTAGCAACATCTGCGGTATAAATAAATACTCAGCGGTATCCCTCCAGTACACCTAGCATTAAGGGAAATTAATGAGATCTACAGCGAAAAGAAAATGCTAGAAAAACAGAATATATGTACAAAAAGTGATATAAACAACATTAAAAGGCAAGCACGACTTCGTCTATATCAAAGCTGGTAATACAAATGGAGCAATGACGACAAGGGAAGATGGAAACATAAGTTGATCCCTAATGTGGAAAAGTGGTTAGAAAGAAAACACGGCGAACTAAATTTCTATCTTGCACAAGTAATGAGTGGACACGGAAATTTTGGTGCGTATCTTTCAAGATTTAAAATTAGAGACACCGTCAGGTGTGAAAAACTATACACACAATCTTTGTATATAGTTTTTGGACAGATCTGCATAACACCGTAAATGATTATTAACAAGTTACAATTACACCGGAAAACTTAGTGGATGTGATGCTTAAGAGTAAGGAATAATGGCTGAAATGTGCGTATCTTATCGAGACAATAATGAGGTCGAAAAAAATTGTTCCAGGACATGAATACTCCGAACCCCTGTGTGATATGATATGTGTCACAGTATGGATGATACTGTCGAACACACAATCTTTGTATATAGTTATTGGACAGATCTGCATAACACCGTAAATGATTATTAACAAGTTACAATTACACCGGAAAACTTAGTGGATGTGATGCTTAAGAGTAAGGAATAATGGCTGAAATGTGCGTATCTTATCGAGACAATAATGAGGTCGAAAAAAATTGTTCCAGGACATGAATACTCCGAACCCCTAATGTAATACATAATACAAAATATGCACTAGGACGGGGGAGTAGAACAAAGAAGAGGCAAACAAAAAAAACATATATCCAACCCACCCCGAAGTAATGCGAAAGCGGTCCCGGGGTGATGGTTCTTGCGTAGGACCACTAGATTATAGTGCGCTATCTCTAATTCCCATAAAAAACTAACGAGCAGATAACCCAAGCAGTCATCCACTAACTAACAACTAGTCGTCTGCTAAGGAATACTTATATATAACCCAAAAATCCTCTTCTAAGGAGGAGATTATCCAGCTAATTCTCTGCCCTCAGCAAAGGAGCAGATAAACTAACTTATCATATTCTAAGGATTGGATAACTCAATTTGTGGTCTACTAAGGATTAGATAACTCCAAAGGAGTAGATTAACCAACTCGCCGTTTACTAAGGAGTAGATAAAACAACTGGCCGCAGACTAAGATCGACCAACTGGCATTATATAGACCAACCGGCATTTTACTAAGTAAAGGGTGAGCCATTTAACACTTTAAATTTGAGTCGGCTATTAAAAAAAGTTCTGATAATTTTTTCAAATTTCTGGTTTTATTGGAAAGTCTGTACTTTGTCTAATAAAGGAAAACAATGTCGTTGACTGGCTTGGCAGTCCCTCATCCGATCAACCAAATTTGTCAATTCATTTTCGATTGTTTCGGCTCGAATCTTTTCAATTGCAACTTCGTTTTAATGTTTCAACGCTTCAATTGTCTGTGGATGCATTGCGCAACATTTATCCTTAATGGCTCCCCACAGAAAATAATCCAAAGGGCTCAAATCACAAGTTAAAGTAATCGGTAGTTCAAATTTAAAATTTTAAATGGCCAACCCTTTAGTACATAAAGCAACTGGCATTTTACTAAATAGTAAATAACCCTACCGACCCTGTACTAGGAAGTGGATAACTCAACCTGTCGTATACTCGCACGTACTAAGGAGTTGATAACCTAACTGATCTTCTACTAAGTAGTAGATTTATCTGACGCAGTCGTATGATGACATACCACATCCAGCAATATTGTTTGGTACATTTAACTCTAATTAACCAGATACCAATAATTCCTTACTTGATTTTACTGGGATCAGTAGACTCTGGTAAATTGCACTTCATTTCCACTCGGTATTGTATGAGTACGAGTACAAGTGGTAAGCTTAAAATTGCGTTATTTTAGGGATATGATTAAGTCTTTAAAATTTTAATAATTCGTAAACTAAAATTGCGTTATTTTAGGGATATGATTAAGTCTTTAAAATTTTAATAATTCTTAATACGCATGAAGTTGAATATGATCATTGACTCTAAATTACTTACCATGAACGAGGTCAGCACTTGTGGAACTGCAGCTTCTAGCTATGATATAGAAAAAGCATTGAAAGGAAGACAACGTAAATCGAAAATATAGAAAGCTAAATTTGTACTTAAATATCAAACAATGACATACCTCAATCTCAGCCTGAGACTGTTCCTTAGTTATTGATTTTGCCTCTTTTTTGTTATTCTTTTTGTCGCTCTCCTTCTTCTAGAAAAAAAAATATGTATTACACACGGAGAAAAAAACAGGAAACATAATATGTTTGGGATCAAAATTTAAATAAAATATACTTTGGTGCTCAATGTTATTTTTTTCGGAGTTTTGGTGCAAAGTATCTTTAAAAACGGGAAAATATTTAAATCGGCTACAGAATTTGTTTTCCCACCTATAGGAAAAAAGTAATTTTTCCCTAATATAATATGTTTCCAGAAAATATACTACAGAAGCGATTTTTTTCTTAGGGCACTTTTGAAGAAAATCTTCGTGAACTGAATAAACATTTTACTGAAAGTCACAGTTATCAATTACAATTTGATGTCACAACTATATATTTTCCTAAAACTTGTTACTGAAATATTGATTAAATGCTTGAAAAAAGTGTTGGCGTTTACCTGAGAATTAAATTAGACCTAGTAACACTATGCAAAAACAAACAGTTATGGAACTATCCATTAATCACTATATTTTTTGATATGTTGGGATATATTTTTTTTTAATTTTTTTTTGGCTATTTTTGTTTTCGATTTTAGGTTTATGTTTAGGTTAGTGCCACCCTATTACTAGCTCACATAGACCAGTTTAGATTCTTATAGGAATGCCCCTCATTGAAACCAATCAGTTTGATATACACAATTATTGATAGTACAAATATCGAGATCTGTTGGTACTCCTCCTTATGGGGTCCCTCTGTTTACAAACCTTTTTAGAGTTGTGGACCCAAGACATGCTGTTATGCGTCTTCTGTTGAGCAGACTTTGAATTATGTAGTCTAATCAAACTAGAGTTAACTTTTAGATGTGACAGTGCCGAAATTACCGCATCTGAGTGAATGTTGTTAAAAGCCCCTTCTATGTCAAGAAATGACTCCATGGTGACGAAAATGAAAGGGCGATTCGATAGTGCTCACAAGCTCGTGCAGGATTCTGTCGACTTCCCCTTATTGTAAGCATGTTGGTTCACCGACAGGAGTTTTGTATCCAGGTTTTCCCTAATGAAATAATCTAAAAGTCTTTCCAGACCTTTCAATAGGAAGGAGGATAGGCTAATTGGTCTGAAGTCTTTTGGCCTAGTGTGTGATATCTTCCCCGCTTTAGCTATGAATACCACTTTGGTATCCCTTCATAAACTTTCTCCAGCCAGGGGATAATGTACTTTAACATTTTCTGCATTTCTGCTGGAGTGATGCCGTCTGGTCCAGGTGACTTGAAGGGCTCGAAGGTGTTAATAGCCCATCTTATTCTGGATCTCTCAGTCCACTCGCATTCTTGTTGGGCTTGCTTATCTTCGAGTTCTGTTGGTGAGTTCCCCGGGAAATGTGTGTCGAGCAGTACATTCGACTGCTAGCTGTTTTTTGTCCAGTTATTTGCCTCATCGTGCACGTAACCCACTGTACAGGGTGAAACTGATAGTATTTTCCTCAGCCTTGCGGCGTCGGAGACTTTTTCCTCTTCGCCACAGAAGGTATACCAAGAGCGTCTTTGCGCCTTTCTAAGCTCCGTCTTATAGATCTTGAGTTGCTTTTTATAGGCATCCCAAACATTAGCGACCCCAGTAGATTTAGCCTTGTTCAGTAGCTTGTTGCAGGTCTTTTTCACAGCCGTTAGCTCAGAAATCCACCATTGGGGTTTAGTTTTACCCTTGTACCTTGTTTTTGGACAGGCTTCTTCAAGGGAACTATTGAATGATGTGATGATATGCTCGATCAGATTATCCAGACAGGCTTTGTCATTCAGTTCGTATAGAAGTTTGGAGTTGAGGACTTTCTTGAAATTCTTCTCATACAGGTGTTACTTTGTCTTCCTCACATTTCTGTGGACGGCAGGGTTAGGCGCTTTTTCAGCGAGTTTGAACTCAATATAATGGTGATCTGAGAATGAGTGGTCGTCCAGTACATTCCACCCAATAATTTTGTCTGACAGCCGGTCAGTAGCAAACGTTACGTCGAGTCCTTCTTGTCTGTCTTTAAATGTAAAGGTCGGTTTATTACCTATGTTACAAATATTTAGGTTAGTAGTTAGAATAAAGTCAAGAAGCGAATCACTCCTATTGTGTGTATCCGTACTACCCCAGATAGTATGATGAGCGTTCGTGTCTGCGCCAATAATCAGCTCGACCTCGTCAGACGTTGCTTCTTCTACTACTTCCCTGAATAGAGCAGTCGGTACTACAGCTTCATAAGGCAAGTAAGTAACTGGAGACCACCCAATATATGCGATTACCTATATCGAGACTAGCAGATGGTTGGGCTTTACCACTTAAATTAGCCAGGAGAAATATACTTCGAGCTTTCCTGGCTAAAATGCAGGTTCTTGGAGTGCCTTCACAGTTGGCCACAAGCAGTTTAAAGTTGGGTTTCCTGATACCGCACACCCTTGCTCCCACTGTGTAGGGCTCCTGTATCAGGACGATGTCTACTGCACCTGTGGACAGGCGCAGCAATAGAGCCGCTGAGGCTGATTTAGCCTGATGGAAGTTAATCTGTAGAATTCTTACCATCATTGGTAATTGACAGATTAACATCCACCCCGACAAGGGTGTTATCGAACTCTTCGTCCGTATTATCGAGGAGCGTGTCCCCGCCAGATGCGTCAAAGAGTCCGGAGACTCCCCTCAGCCCCTCTGTGTCTGAAGTAGAGCTTTCGTCCTCAGAAAATGACGTTACAGACCTTCTGTTAGGGTTGGGGTCACCAGAAATAATGGGCGTGGGTACATCCGCACTTCCAGAAAGCCGTGTATTAACCACGGTGGACGACTCACCTTCCGCAGTGTGAGCTATATCCTGTTTGTATACCTTCAAGAATATAGTCTCGAAGCCATATTGTAGGGTTGCACTTGCACGTTGTATATGGGAGGTGGTTTCAGCGTTAAGGATAAAATTGACCTGCCGCTTTTTACCATCCGCCTCACCCACCTTGCTGATTCTCCAATTATGGGCCGACAGACCAGGATTGGAAGCTTTTATTAATTCTTATATGTCAGCCGGATTTAAGGACTCTTCTGTAACCCAGGTAATGGCTCTAGGGTGACTAGGGATGATAATTTTTCGACAACATCCAACTGGGCACCCGATCACACCTCACCCGCTCGACTCAGAGCAGCCTTATACAGGTCTACTGATCTGGCATCACCGAAATATAAGAGCTTTACTCTCCACTGATGCCATCCTACATCGTTGCAGATTGGTGGTTTGCCCGGTATTTCTCACCGGTCATCGAGGTAATGCGCCATAATGGCTGATTGCACATGGCTCCATTTGTCCTTTGCTGGGTCTAAGTCCGGCTTGTTTATTGCGTATTTTGTGGATTTACTCGTAGTGTATCCATCAAGCGCTTGTTGATTAGTGAGTGAGTCGGTTTTAAGTAGCTCTGGGATATATTATCAAGATTTGATAGCGTTTTCGAACTCATCTCATCTACACTTGGAGTTTCAACCGGTACATCTTCTCTTTCTGTGTGTTGTGGGCATGCGCAGATGTTTTCCGTGTGGTATTCGGTGTCTTCTAGCATGTCAGAGTAATATTTTGCTCATATGTCAAGTTGCTCTGTCTTTGATGTGGTGAGTTCTCCATGGCGATTCCTGTGAGGTTTGCTGCAGTTAAATTGTTTGTGATTCAGCTGTTTTCTGATTTGGTGCAGGTCTCGATTTTTGTGGATCTCAGCGGCTACTTGGGCATCTCCTGCAAGTTTGTCAGACAGGCGATGTTTGTCACTTGACTTCCTTGTCGCTTCGTATGTATTCCTCCTGTATCATTCGTTTTTCGTTTCGGTTTCCAATTTTATTCATCTTCGCTTATAGTTCCTTCCGCTGCTGAATTAGTGGCCATGTTCCCTCTGAGTTCCAGTCTTTTCTTTTCAGGATCTTGAATCCAATGTTTTCTTGTGCTACGTTGATAAAGCAGTTCTTGATTTTTTGGCTAGCAAGAAAGATCGTAGTGTGCTAGTATATTTGTTGCGGAATGTAGGGTCATTCAATTTGTAGACATCAAATTTTCTTTGTTTTGACGTTTGTTTCTTTACTGCAGCCACTTTGAGTCTTATTGTTCTTACTACCCAGGGGGATCTACGAATCCAATAGTTCCCATCTATTCCCAGGATGAGGACTGGACAGATTGATCACCAGTTCTAGATTTTCTGCAGTCTAACTTTTAGTATATTCGACTACGCAGTCTGACCAGAGCACTTGATCTGGTACCACGGGAAACAGGAAAGCCCTAGGGACGCAGGTTCCGGCCTGACTGTTGGTGAGGACCCTATTGGGTGCAATGTGGTGGCTGGGGTTGAAACCAAAATCGCTGAGAGAGAACATTCTCGGATGTCGACTTGCAAACCAACCGGGTGCCATGACCCTTAGAATGGCAAGGAGTTTTAACAGAAACACACGTTGGTCGACGCATGTTGATGGTAACAAGCATTACTTTATTTTCTTCGAAGACAATTGAGATTACCATAGGTCGACTGGGCTTGTAAAGGAAAATAATATTTTTCAAATAGCTTAGGTACATTTATCTCACCTTAGTTTTCGACTTATCTTTGTCATCCTTCTTTCCATTTTTATCGTCTTTCTTCTACAAAAAAAAACGTAATAATTTATAATAAATTTCTTCAAATTGCTAATCTGCATTAATATCACCTTAGATGTCGCATTATCTTTGGCAACCTTCTTAGCATATTCATCGCCTTTCTTCTACGGAAACAAAATAATTAAAATAAAACATAAAATTCTTTGAAATATTTAGCCACATGAATCTCACCTTAGAATTGGATTGATCTTTGGCATCCGTCTTTAGATTCTTAACTTCCTTTTTCTACAAAAAAAATGTTTGTAATTATATTTTACAAAGTTAGAAAATGTTGTTTTACATATACTTATATACTACTTAATTATAATTCTTGAAAACATAACATAAAAGATATTCAAACGATAGGATGAGGTGATGAGGGCTTTCCAAAAAAATGTTTTTTTTTTTGAAAAATTTCAAAACATGTTCCAAAATTTTAAATTGGAAAATTGTGGTTGTTTATTGTTGGTCTGTTGTTTGTTTATTCAGTCCGAATTTATTTTGTTTCCAGACCCTATGTTTCTGTCCCAACATTTCGGGTCCGACATATTACCAGACTTGACTCATCTCAGAGAATATGACTGGAAGATACTGAGAAAATTCGTGTCTAGTACCGATTTTCTGTAACTCGTGAGGTATAAAAAGATCATAAATAAGGAGCGCACAACAGGCCGAACCACTGGCTTAAGTGTATGTCCATGGACATGAGACGTTTAAACCAAAGACAAATAGAATATAAGAAGACATTCCTTCCTATAGCGAGTAATTGTCAGTTACGAACGAATAGGAATTTGATTCCAACGAGTGAGGTTTTTCGCGGATTTTCAGACCGTTTTCCCCGAATTTTTTGTAATTGTCACAATTAAAAAATTAATATTAATCCATAAGTGCAAAAAAAGTTCAATCAATGTTCGCTGAATACTGTTTTTTCGCGTGTGACAGTTCATTCCTATTCGTTCGTAACTGATAGATTTTGACGTTTCGGCCTGAAGGAATGTCTTCTTATATTCTATTTGTCTTTGGTTTAAACGTCTCCTCTCTTCAACCTAACCTAACCCATATGTTTCTGTTACATTCTGTCTATTGCAAAAATGTAGTAGAAACAAATACAAAAAAAATGGTAGCGAGTTTCTAAAATTGCTGGGTAGAATTGACTGCAGTTTCGATAGACACCACTCTATCGTCTTCTGAAGAAACCTGTCCAAAAACAAGGTACAAGGGTAAAGCTAAACCCCAATGGTGGACTTCTGAGCTAACTGCTATGAAAAAGACCTGCAACACGCTATTCAACAAGGCTAAATATACTGGGTTCGCTAATGTTTGGGATGCCTATAAAGAGCAACTCAAGATCTATAAGAAGGAGCTTAGAAAGGCGCAAAGACGCTCTTGGTATACCTTCTGTGGCGAAGTGGAAAAGGCCTCCGACGCCGCAAGGTTGAGGAAAATACTATCAGCTTCACCCTGTACAGTGGGTTACTTGCAGGATGAGGCAAATAACTGGACAAAAACAGCGAGCAGTCGCTGAATATACTGCTCGACACTTTTCCCGGGGAACTCACCAACAGAACCCGAATATCAGCAAGACCAACAAGAATGCGAGTGGACTGCGAGTTCCAGAATAAAATGGGCTATTTACAGCTTTGAGCCCTTCAAGTCACATGTACCAGACGGCATCACTCCAGCAGAAATGCAGAAAATGTTGAAGTACATTATCCCCTGGCTGGAGAAAATTTATGTAGGCTCTAGCAGGCTTTCATACATCCCGAATCGATGGAGGGATACCAAAGTGGTATTCATACCGAAGATATCAGACACTAGGCCAAAAGACTTCAGACCAATTAGCCTATCCTCCTTCCTATTGAAAGGTCTGGAAAGACTTTTAGATTATTTCATTAGGGAAAACCTGGATACAAAACTCCGGTCGGTGAACCAACAACAGAAGACGCATAACAGCATGTCTTGGGTCCACAACTGTAACAAGGTTTGTAATCAGAGGGACCCCACAAGGAGGAGTACTGTCTCCACTAATTTGGAACATAGCGGTGAATGAAATCCTGCTAGATCTAGAACGTTGTGGCTGCAAGGTCGTGGCATATACGGACGATGTGGCAATCTTAGTGAGTGGCAAATTCAAACGTCCTCCGAGACATTCTACAGGTGGCTCTGAACAAATTAGATGAGAACAAATTAGATGAGCCAGAAGCAGAGGTTTGGGCGTATACCCAAACAAGACAGAATTGGTTCTCTTTACTAGGATGAATAATGTCCCACATGTGGACCCACACATGGAACAGATAGAAAACTGTTATTTAGACTTAACGTATTGGAACGTGTAAGGAAGTCCAACGTCGCCTTATATTCCTGCAAAAACGCTGTAGGGTCGCGGTGGGGCCTCTTTCCTAAAATCGTCCACTGGATATATATAGCAGTAGTCCGTCCAATACTGTTATACGGCATTGTGGTATGGTGGACGGCAACTGACAAACAAACCATCACCAACCTACTAACAAAGGTTCAGAAAACAGCCTGCCTGAGCATAAGCGGAGCCGTAAGGACTAAAGCGACCGAGTTTCTACAGGCCCTACTCCATATACTGCCGATTAATATTGTGGCGAGAGAAGTTGAAACCAATGCGGCAATAAAATTAAACTGCTTATCAATGTGGAGGTATAAGAACTACGGTCACATGAGGATATCAAAGTGTAGTGCTATGGTAACCGACCGAGTGGACTATATACCAACTGTGTACACCTTCGAGAGTAATTACATCACTATGATTCCCGCCAGACATGAATGGGTTGGCAGAATACCAGGTAATAGAAACCATCTCCACTTTTACAAGGATGGTTCGAAGCTTCATGAAAGGGTTGGCTTTGGAGTACACTGTGCAGAGCTTAGTTTGGATATAGCTCACAGACTACCAGATACCTGCAGTGTCTATCAAGCCGAATTAATGGGAATATGTGAAGTATCCAAGTGGCTGAGCCCTCGACTGCCGCAGATCTCTTAACAAGATGGCTGATCAGTTTTATATACACTTCATATGGGTACCTGGGCATAGGGATATCCCGGGGAACTGCAGAGCCCATGAACTTTCTAGGAAAGGGACGACATTACAAATGGCAACTGGCCAAGGTTTGACCTGAGAAGATCAAAATATCTCCTCGCACTATAGAGGCAAAGATTGTCTACGTTAGTATCAGTTCTGACGGGACACTGCTTGATCGGCGAACACGCCAAAAGATAGGGTATTGATTCCAATGACTTCTGCAGAAGCTGTGGAGATGAGGAAAAAGTGGAGAGCATTGAGCACTAGCTATGCGACTGCCCCGCTCTGGGTAAACGACGACTGGACATACTGGGGTCGGCCTTTCTAGGCAGCCTAACAGACCTTTCCAGTACCGATATTCGTACTATCAATAAATTTGTATATCAAACAGATTGGTTTCGATGAGGGGCATTTTAGCCCGTGGTAACACTAGGTACCTAAACTGGTCTATGTGAGCTTCTAAAAAAAAATACGGCTGCTACCCTAACCTAAAACCTGAAAAATCATCGTCTTCTGAATTCAATATTATGTCAATAATGTATGTCTTTAACTTAAATCAGCCTTTTAACCTAACTAAGTTAAAATAAGAGCGCCCCAGTAGGTGAGTTGGTAGCGTGCTCGCCTATGAGTTTAGGAGTCGTCACCCGGCTTTTTCCTGGACCGTAAAATTAGAATATAAATTTACTTTGTATTGTAAGTTATATAAATAAATAAGTTGAAATATATATTTGTCAAGACATGTTTTTTTTAATATAAAAATATCCAAATTGAGGATATATTAGAATAAAACAAGTAAGAATGTTCAGTCGGGTAAACCGACTTACGAATCCCCTCACTTTCAGTCACAAAATATATTCGTAATTTTTTGTTTGTTTTAATTAAATATTTATCAATTTAAATGCCACCATTTGTGTGGGATATACCAAAAGGGGCGTGACAATAACATCCACTTTTCACCGGACTCTAGGTACTATAAAAGTATTACACTGTACAAAATTTCAGTTAATATTTGGTAAAAAGTAGTCCATTTGTGTAGGAGGTACCAAAATGGACTGGGCCACTCGCCCATTTTTCTCATGCTGATAGAGACAGATAAACTATTACTATATATATTCCACATATATGTGGAATTACAGAAGATTCGCATAAGCAGTATAGAAGGTGTTATAGAATCAATATTTCACTAAATGCTAACCATTTGTGAGTGAGGTACTAGAAGGAGTGGACCAATATGGCCCATCTTCGAACTTAGCCGGACAACAAAATTTTTCCAATCACTTCTTCTTAATGCTAACGATTTTATTTCGTTCCATCGCTATCGTACGGAATAATCCTCTTGATGGATTTGTTCGTCACCATGACGAATCTCTGTTTCCAAAAACTTTCGTCCTCAGGATGATCACATTTCATTCCTGCGATGAATCGAGTTCATTACCACGACGAATCCCATTCATCACCACGATGAACACCATTCATCCCTACGATGAATTGAGTTCATGACGACTACGAATCCCATTCATCACCACGACGAATACCATTGATCATCACGACGAATCCCATTCATCGGCACGACGAACTCCATTCATCACCACGACGAATCCCATTCATCGGCACGACGAACTCCATTCATCATCACGACGAATCCCATTCATCGGCACGACGAACTCCATTCATCACCACCAAAATGCATGCCCGACTATTGAAATTTTAAAAATGTCAATAAATATTCTTTTGGTTTTTTTCTTTGACATGTGACAAGTAGAAACTACGCCATTACTAAAAATGGAACGATACACGATCATCGAACGAAACAAAACGATCGAACAAAAAAACGATACGAACGATACAAAATCATCTTGACTGATGAGGCCCATTTCCACCTCGGTGGCTACGCCAACAAGCAAAATTGTCGCATCTGGGGCTCGAAAACCGAAGAGTTATTTTTGAGAAGCCTCTACCATCCTCAACGTGTGACTCTTTGGTGCGGTTTACGGTCCGGCGGGGACATTGGACCTTACTTTTTCGAAAATGAGGTTGGATCAACAGTTACGGTGAATGGATTGCGCTATCGAGATATGATTAATGATTTTTTATGGTCGGGGTTGGATGGTATTGATCTGGACAACGTTTACTTTTAACAAGACTGCGCTACGTGCCACTCAAGCAACGAAACCATTGCTCTGTTACGGGAAAAGTTTCCGGACCGTGTTATCTCTCGTAGAGGTGATCACAATTGGCCACCGAGATCTTGTGATTTAACACCTTGCGACTTCTTCCTTTGGGGCCACGTGAAAGATAAGGTCTACGCCAACAGCCCAGCGTCGATTCAAGACCTCAAAGATAGAATTCGAGAGGCTATCGAGGACATAGGGCAGCCACTTTGAGATTTGGTTATGGAAAATTTCATGAAAAGGATATGGTCCTGTAAGCGTGGTCGTGGTGGCTGATGTTGTTTTTCATTATTAACGACATACCTTCCTCTTTATTATGAAATAAACATCCGATCATTTATCTCAAAAAATGGAATTTTGCCTTGAATACCAAAACCATGTAGATGCTGGTTCGATATTATGTTTGGCCAATAGATTCGCAGAATTCTGCCAATGGCTCTTGCAGATGTATTCCATGTTTCGCACCCATAGAGCAATACAGATTTTACATTGGAGTTGAATATACGTAGTTTGGCGTTACGTTTAATCTGTGACGATTTCCAGACCTTGTTGAAGGCTTCAAATGCTTGTCGTGCTTTTTTGATCCGATTTTTTATATCTATTTCGGAGCCCCCGGTTGATGTTAATATGATACCGAGATAATTAAATTCCATCACTTCTTCCAATGGTGTGCTGCCTAAGATTAGTGGTGTTGTATTTCCGGCGTTTATGCGCATGGATTTTGTTTTGGAGCTATTGATTGCAAGACCTGCTCCTTTCGCGTACTCTTGGACTAGATTTAGTTTGTGCTGCATACTAGACTGCTGGTGAGTTAAGAGGCATATATCATCAGCATAGTCAAGATCCTCTACATAGTTCAATTCAAGTTTCAGTGACCTAGCTCTCGCGGCATTCAAATGTGATTTTATATCTTTGCGCTGTTGGATAAGCGTCCAGGTGTCGTCTGATATCAATGATATCCTTGGTTCCTTCCTAGAGCCCATATGTTGGGACGCTGTATCTAAGATTAATGTGTTCACTTTCTTCCAATGTTCCCCAAAGTTATTGATATTTGTAGTCGTGCACTTTTCGTGGCACTTACTTCGACTTTGCTTCAATTTTGAAGTTTCTGCTGGCATTGTCCTTCTGAATTGACGCCACTTTGAATCTAAGCGTTCCTAGAATAAGTGGTGGTCACTACTTGCATCCGCGCCTCTCGTTACACATACATCCAGGAGGGAGCCTCTCCAATTGTTGCTGATGGCAATATGATCGATCTGGTTTTCGGTCGCACAATCGGGGGATATCAATGTGGCTTTATGTATTATGTGGGACCATCGTATCGCCTTTCACGAGCGCGTTACTAGCGCACGTTTCTCCGAATAGAGTGTCGTTGTCATTCATTGTTCCTAATCCGTGTATCCCTCATTACATTGTTATGTCTCCCCTGTGAATAGAGTCCAGTACTTGTGTCAGCTGACTGTAGAACGCACTTTTATCAGATTCTTCAGAGTTCTCCGTCGGAGCGTAGCATTGCACAACAGAAAGGTGTCTGACTCTTGTACGAAACCGGACTGATATGATGCGATCTGTGTGCGGTTTCCAATCAATAAGAGTTTCTTTAGCATTTTTGGACAAAAGAAGACCAACACCACTGGATCTTGGCTGTCCCGCAGGTTTGCCAGAGTATAGCAATGTAACTCTATCGGTCGAAGGTTGTTCTCCACAATCTGGCCATCTAGTTTCAAATAAGCCAAGGAGGGTTAATTTATACTTGCAGAATTCTTTTGTTATTTGGACGAGTTTTGATGATTCAAGCATTGTTCTAATATTCCATGTTTCAAATCCTGTCCTGGTTTTCACTCCGTAGGTTGTCATAGGGGTTGTGATTGTTATTATGATTTCGTTAATCATGCGTTTTAAGGTGACCAGGAGATTAGCCTGATTCACCCGATTCTGGACTGGGGCTGTCAGCTATGCTACCAGACTAGCGCTGTAAACAACAGCCGCTCCTCAGGAATCAGACGCTGCTTGAGCCGCTCCTAACCTGAAGAACAGACGCTCGGTGTGCCTGTTGGTTCGCGGGTGCTATTTAATTTCACTCCTACCACTCATATCTGAGAGGCGTTCCCCTATCCGCCACCTTGGGACGCGACCTTTAGGGGTTATAGGTTCCCCCAATTCCGCACATAGTATTAGTTTATCAGTCGCTATCACCTCGAGAAAAAAGGGCTAAGTTTCCACGCCCCTTTTGGTACCTTTGGACGTTATTATCACACGCCTTTTGGTACTTCACACACAAACGTACCATTTTGTACAAAAAGTTAACAGCTTATATCGTGAATACCAATGCATAAAAATAAACAACATTTGGCACAGTGTACAGTTTTTAAAATTCCTACAGTCTTGTTAAAAATGGGAGTTATTACCACTCCAGTTTTAGTACCTCCCATAGAAAAAGAGCCAAGAGATATCAAACTTAAATAGCTCATAATATTAGTACATATTTCACTGCATATTTCCAATGTTTACAAAGTGAGGGTATACCTTAGTCGGTTTATACGACTGAAATTTCTGACTTGTTTTTATATATGTTCAATACAAACCTGTAATTTCTCCTCCAATTTCGGATCTTTTAGCGATTTCTTGCCGTCTAATGATTTATTCTTTTTCTGAAATACATTTAGTAAAATTAATTAAATTATTCCGATAAAATTATGTATCCATGGACGAGTACTTCACACCTTTGACTTAGCATCGTCCACGGGTTTAGCCTTGGGATCATTGGCTGAACTTACTCCTGCCTTGGATGGCTTAAGCTTATCCTGAAATAAATGGGGATAATTAATGCAATTTTTGAGTTAATATATCAGATTTTTGCCTTATCCTTGGTTAGGGGCTTTGCTTTGGGATCCTTGACTAAACCTTGGGATGATTTAAGTTTTTCCTTAAATGAAGGTCTTCCTCTGAGGTCTTCCTCTATACTAGAGTCGACCTCTGAGGTCTTCCTCTATACTAGAGACGACCTCTGAGGTCTTCCTCTATACTAGAGTCGACCTCTGAGGTCTTCCTCTATACTAGAGTCGACCTCTGAGGTCTTCCTCTATACTAGAGTCGACCTCTGAGGTCTTCCTCTATACTAGAGTCGACCTCTGAGGTCTTCCTCTAGACTAGAGTCGACCTCTGAGGTCTTCCTCTATACTAGAGTCGACCTCTGAGGTCTTCCTCTAGACTAGAGTCGACCTCTGAGGTCTTCCTCTATACTAGAGTCGACCTCTGAGGTCTTCCTCTATACTAGAGTCGACCTCTAAGGCACTCCCCTAATATAAAGTCGACCTCTGAAGTCCTCCTCTATACTAGAGTCGACCTCTGAGGTCTTCCTCTATACTAGAGTCGACCTCTAAGGCACTCCCCTAATATGAAGTCGACCTCTGAAGTCTTCCTCTAGACTAGAGTCGACCTCTGAGGTCTTCCTCTATACTAGAGTCGACCTCTGAGGTCTTCCTCTATACTAGAGTCGACCTCTAAGGCACTCCCCTAATATAAAGTCGACCTCTGAAGTCCTCCTCTATACTAGAGTCGACCTCTGAGGTCTTCCTCTATACTAGAGTCGACCTCTGAGGTCTTCCTCTAGACTAGAGTCGACCTCTGAGGTCTTCCTCTATACTAGAGTCGACCTCTGAGGTCTTCCTCTATACTAGAGTCGACCTCTGAGGTCTTCCTCTATACTAGAGTCGACCTCTGAGGTCTTCCTCTATACTAGAGTCGACCTCTGAGGTCTTCCTCTATACTAGAGTCGACCTCTGAGGTCTTCCTCTATACTAGAGTCGACCTTTGAGGTCTTCCTCTATACTAGAGTCGACCTCTGAGGTCTTCGTCTATACTAGAGTCGACCACTGAGGTCTTCCTCTATACTAGAGTCGACCTCTGAGGTATTCCTCTATACTGGAGTCAACCTTTGAGGTCTTCCTCTATACTAGAGTCGACCTCTGAAGTCTTCCTCTATGCTAGAGTCGACCTCTGAGGTCTTCCTCTATACTAGAGTCGACCTCTATACTAGAGTCGACCTCTGAGGTCTTCCTCTATACTAGAGTCGACCTCTGAGGTCTTCGTCTATACTAGAGTCGACCACTGAGGTCTTCCTCTATACTAGAGTCGACCTCTGAGGTATTCCTCTATACTGGAGTCAACCTCTGAGGTCTTCCTCTAGACTAGAGTCGACCTCTGAGGTCTTCCTCTATACTAGAGTCGACCTCTGAGGTCTTCCTCTATACTAGAGTCGACCTCTAAGGCACTCCCCTAATATAAAGTCGACCTCTGAAGTCCTCCTCTATACTAGAGTCGACCTCTGAGGTCTTCCTCTATACTAGAGTCGACCTCTAAGGCACTCCCCTAATATGAAGTCGACCTCTGAGGTCTTCCTCTAGACTAGAGTCGA
Source organism: Eudasyphora cyanicolor (assembly GCA_963930755.1). Classification (NCBI taxonomy): domain Eukaryota; kingdom Metazoa; phylum Arthropoda; class Insecta; order Diptera; family Muscidae; genus Eudasyphora; species Eudasyphora cyanicolor. The sequence continues at coordinate 156,787,323 of OZ005736.1, read as the reverse complement.
CCTCTGAGGTCTTCCTCTATACTAGAGTCGACTTCTGAGGTCTTCCTCTATACTAGAGTCGACCTCTAAGGCACTCCCCTAATATAAAGTCGACCTCTGAGGTCTTCCTCTAGACTAGAGTCGACCTCTGAGGTCTTCCTCTAGACTAGAGTCGACCTCTGAGGTCTTCCTCTATACTAGAGTCGACCTCTGAGGTCTTCCTCTATACTAGAGTCGACCTCTAAGGCACTCCCCTAATATAAAGTCGACCTCTGAAGTCCTCCTCTATACTAGAGTCGACCTCTGAGGTCTTCCTCTATACTAGAGTCGACCTCTGAGGTCTTCCTCTAGACTAGAGTCGACCTCTGAGGTCTTCCTCTATACTAGAGTCGACCTCTGAGGTCTTCCTCTATACTAGAGTCGACCTCTGAGGTCTTCCTCTATACTAGAGTCGACCTCTGAGGTCTTCCTCTATACTAGAGTCGACCTCTGAGGTCTTCCTCTATACTAGAGTCGACCTCTGAGGTCTTCCTCTATACTAGAGTCGACCTTTGAGGTCTTCCTCTATACTAGAGTCGACCTCTGAGGTCTTCGTCTATACTAGAGTCGACCACTGAGGTCTTCCTCTATACTAGAGTCGACCTCTGAGGTATTCCTCTATACTGGAGTCAACCTTTGAGGTCTTCCTCTATACTAGAGTCGACCTCTGAAGTCTTCCTCTATGCTAGAGTCGACCTCTGAGGTCTTCCTCTATACTAGAGTCGACCTCTGAGGTCTTCCTCTATACTAGAGTCGACCTCTGAGGCCTTCCTCTACACTAGACTCGACCTCTGAGGTCTTCCTCTATGCTAGAGTCGACCTCTGAGGTCTTCCTCTATACTAGAGTCGACCTCTGAGGTCTTCCTCTATACTAGAGTCGACCTCTGAGGTTTTCCTCTACACTAGAGTCGACCTGTGAGGTCTTCCTCTACACTAGAGTCGACCTGTGAGGTCTTCCTCTATACTAGAGTCGACTTCTGAGGTCTTCCTCTATACTAGAGTCGACCTCTGAGGTCTTCCTCTATACTGGAGTCAACCTTTGAGGTCTTCCTCTATACTAGAGTCGACCTCTGAGGTCTTCCTCTATACTAGAGTCGACCTCTGAGGTCTTCCTCTATACTAGAGTCGACCTCTGAGGTCTTCCTCTATACTAGAGTCGACCTCTGAGGTCTTCCTCTATACTAGAGTCGACCTCTGAGGTCTTCCTCTATACTAGAGTCGACCTCTGAGGTCTTCCTCTATACTAGAGTCGACCTCTGAGGTCTTCCTCTATACTAGAGTCGACCTCTGAGGTTTTCCTCTACACTAGAGTCGACCTGTGAGGTCTTCCTCTACACTAGAGTCGACCTGTGAGGTCTTCCTCTATACTAGAGTCGACTTCTGAGGTCTTCCTCTATACTAGAGTCGACCTCTGAGGTCTTCCTCTATACTGGAGTCAACCTTTGAGGTCTTCCTCTATACTAGAGTCGACCTCTGAGGTCTTCCTCTATACTAGAGTCGACCTCTGAGGTCTTCCTCTATACTAGAGTCGACCTCTGAGGTCTTCCTCTATACTAGAGTCGACCTCTGAGGTCTTCCTCTATACTAGAGTCGACCTCTGAGGTCTTCCTCTATACTAGAGTCGACCTCTGAGGTCTTCCTCTATACTAGAGTCGACCTCTGAGGTCTTCCTCTATACTAGAGTCGACCTCTGAGGTTTTCCTCTACACTAGAGTCGACCTGTGAGGTCTTCCTCTACACTAGAGTCGACCTGTGAGGTCTTCCTCTATACTAGAGTCGACTTCTGAGGTCTTCCTCTATACTAGAGTCGACCTCTGAGGTCTTCCTCTATACTGGAGTCAACCTTTGAGGTCTTCCTCTATACTAGAGTCGACCTCTGAGGTCTTCCTCTATACTAGAGTCGACCTCTGAGGTCTTCCTCTATACTAGAGTCGACCTCTGAGGTCTTCCTCTATACTAGAGTCGACCTCTGAGGTCTTCCTCTATACTAGAGTCGACCTCTGAGGTCTTCCTCTATACTAGAGTCGACCTCTGAGGTCTTCCTCTATACTAGAGTCGACCTCTGAGGTCTTCCTCTATACTAGAGTCAACCTCTGAGGTCTTCCTCTATACTAGAGTCGACCTCTGAAGTCTTCCTCTATGCTAGAGTCGACCTCTGAGGTCTTCCTCTATACTAGAGTCGACCTCTATACTAGAGTCGACCTCTGAGGTATTCCTCTATACTAGAGTCGACCTCTGAGGTCTTCCTCTATGCTAGAGTCGACCTCTGAGGTCTTCTTCAGATTGACAGACTAACGAACGAACTTCGAATGACTCAAAAGATTTGAAATTGTGTTCTGCCTTCTACTAGAGTGCAGGTATACCAATTGATCGCAGCTTTAGGAAAACACAAGTGTTACATTTTAAAACAAAAGCGAGATTAGTTTGGTATTTAAAGGGTGATATTTCGTCAAAAATGTATAGTGATTATTTGAATTTATTGTATTTGTCGCATAGAGTACTTCATTTAAAATTAATTAATTATATCCATATATGTACATCCTACCTTTAAGTTTGTCTTGTCCTGAGGATTGGCTTTGGCATTATTGGCTGAACCAACTCCAGTCGATGGCTTAAGCTTGTCCTAAAATAAAAATGGGAATTGATATATTGTAACCCAAAATAATCATAATCATACTTTGTTCTTCAACGTTGTTAATGGATTTGCTTTAGGGTCCATAACTGTACTGTGATTCTTAATTGGCTTTCGGTTGTCATCCTTGGTTGAACTAACTCCCGTCGATGTCTTACCTTGGTCCTAAAATAAAAATTAGTTGTCGCATAGAGTACTTCATTAAAATTTAATTAATTATATCTACGAGTATATACATCCTACCTTTAACTTTGTCATGTCCTGAGGATTGGCTTTGGCATTCTTGCTTGAGACAACTCCAGTCGATATCTTACCTTGGTCCTAAAATAAAAATTGTTTGACTGATGAGAATGCAACCCAAAATAATTATGTGAATCATAATTATACTTTGTTCTTAATGGTGGTTATGGGATATGTTTTCAAAGCGTATTATAACTATATTTATAACCTACACCACCCTGTGGTACAGGGTATTTTAATTATACCCTACACCACACTTTTAGTATAGAAAACTTCGGAATATTGGTTTAATGTCAAAGAATGAAAGAAAGGGGACACTTCATGAAGTAGTTCTCCCAAAACACCCGACACCCCCGCTCTCTTGGAATAATTTGGAAAAATAATATGGTTTAAAAAGTCGTAGAAATTGGTTATACGAGTATGTAATATCTTTGCATAGTAACATGCCTTAAACATTTTTAGTACAAACCTTTACAAAGGGCTTAGCAGGAACGGACACAGGCTTTACTGGCGGCTAGCAAATAAATAAAAAAATGTTTAGGATAAAACAATGTTGTTGATTTAGTAAACCAATTTAATACAAACCTTGACAATAGGCTTTGGTGGGGTAACCACAGGTTTAACTGGAGTCTAAGAAATAAAAATAAATTTATGAAATGGACAATTAATAAATAATTCTGAATAGTCGAATCAACTTTTCGTCTTCCAATATTGCCTAAGTTCATATGGCAGGAAAAAAATAGTAAACATCATCGACATTCTAGTACAAACCATTTCAATTCGCTTCAACTGCGGAGAGGCAACTGCGGATTTAACTGGAGCCTAAAAAATAAAAGTACAATTGTTATCAAAGCACATTAAATGACTCAATAATATTAACTTAACTGGTGCCTACAAATAATATTATATTTTATTTAATAATAAAATTGGTTTTTTGTTTTATTAAACAAATTTAATACAAACCTTGATAATAGGCTTTGGTGGGGAAACCACAGGTTTAACTGGAGTCTAGGAAAGTAAAATAAAATTAATTAATGAAATGAACAATTAATAAATAATTCTGAAAAGTCGAATACACTTTTCGTTTCCCAATAGACATTATAGTAAAAACCTTTTCAATTCGCTTAGGAGAGGCAACTGCGGATTTAACTGGAGCCTAAAAAAATAAAATTAAAGTTATTATTAAAGTATAGCGTGATCAATTTCGAGGTTCCCTACTTTTTTAAAGAAAAAAAACACAGAAATTGAGTGGGAAATGTTTATTATCATTTGAAAGAACATTCTTTGGCATTTATTTTTTGAAGATTATCGGCCTGTTTCTGTATTTCTAACGAAAGTCTCTGCGAACGAAAACCAGTCACTCACTTTCGTCCAGAATTTGGTTTCTCTAATGTTCGTTCGCCTGGCCTTACGTCAATGACGTTAGCAATTTACCAATTGGAAAATTATGTAATTGCCAGATCAATAATTTCACAACTTCCGGTCTAAAAAAGCACACATTTTTGTATGGTCGACCTTAGCAAATACATCTCTGTACTATTTACACTAGCTGTGGCCAAAAAAGCAACCCTGGGAGTTCAGCTGAACTGCACCAAGACTCTCATTTCTTTCTCTCTCTCTCACGTCTCTCTCATTGTGCACTGATAATTTTTTTCCATCTTAGCGAGCAACCAATATTGACTTCTTTATGCTAAAATATGTACACAATTTTATTATTATTTAATTGTTTTTGCCATAATTATATTAATATCTACTTATTTTTTGATTTTAATAATGTTTATTTTCTCATTGTTTCTATCAGTCGACAAATAAAATAATGTGACTCGATCAGACATTTGTGTTCGCCGAGATGACAGCAAAGGGAGATAGAGAAACCAAAATTTGCACTAAAATGATTACGTTTTCGTACGAGTTCATTATCCTACGACTTCTGGTTGTGATGGTAGTTAGTGAAACCCAAATCAGCTGTTTGTCGTCTGGCAGGCGAACGAAAGCAAATTTTTAAGTTACAGAAACAGGCTGTATGTCTATCAAATGTTGGTCGCGGCTACATATCAGATGGTCCATCCGTTGAGTCCAATTTTCGATGACTCGTTCGAGCATTTCGACTGGTAACTGGCGAATGACACGCCTGATGTTTTGCTCCAAGGCCTGAATCGAAGTGGGTTTGTCCGCATAAACTTTAGACTTACATATCCCCACAGGAAATAGTCTAACGGTGTGATATCACACGATCTTGGTGGCCAATCGACCAGCCCAAAACGAGAAATTGCTCACCGAAGTGTTCTCTCAATAAATCCATTGATTGATGCGATGTGTGGAAAGTGGCGCCGTCTTGTTGAAACCAAATGTCGCCGAAATCACGAGCTTTAATTTCAGGCATCAAATAGTCGGTTATCATGGCACGATAACGGTCGCCATTGACGGTTACGTTCTAACCGGCATCATTTTTGAAGAAATATGGACCGATGATTCCGGTACGTCGAATCGGGAATCGGTCAATGGCAAAAAGATAGGTCTTAACGAGAGCTAAGATATTGCTCATGGGTGTCAAGGTCGTGGGTCGACTGGAAAGTGTTTTTTTTTGGATTTTAAAAAAAATGGACTTAGCGCAATTGGCGAACGATTATTTTGATAATAAAACTGAATAATTTGTAAACGTTGTTCAGGCGTAAGCCTTCCCATGATAAAATGCCAAACAATACTTAACAAAAATAACATGAGAGCATGACACGACTCACACGTGATCTGTCAAAAAAAGGCATTTGAAAAAAGTATCTCTACTTTGTCTGATTGCCTGAAAATTAACACTATGCAACAAAAGTTTTATCGAAGGGCTGCGCATAACATTTTCTGGTGTAATATATAATAAACTCGAAAAAAAATTATATATGGCAATTTTTAAAAAAAAAAAAAATGAATTAAAATTCCAATTTTCTTGGAAGGTGCCTTTAATATTTGGACCACATTTTTGGAAGTAAAGGGCTTTCCAACAAGAGGTGTTATTTTGGTACTCAAAAATTGCAATTTTTGAGATAAATGATCAGATGTTTATTTCATAATAAAGAGGAAGGTATGCCGTTAATAATGAAAAACATCAACAGCCAAATGGCCACCACGACCACGCTTACAGGACCATATCCTTTTCATGAAATTTCCCATAACCAAATCGCAAAGTGGCTGCCCTATGTCCTCGATAGCCTCACGAATTCTATCTTTGAGGTCTTGAATCGACGCTGGGATGTTGGCGTAGACCTTATCTTTCACGTGGCCCCAAAGGAAGAAGTCGCAATCACAAGATCTCGGTGGCCATTTGTGATCACCCCTTCGAGAGATAACACGGTCCGGAAACTTTTCCCGTAACAGAGCAATGGTTTCGTTGCTTGTGTGGCACGTAGCGCAGTCTTGTTGAAGGTAAACGTTGTCCAGATCAATACCATCCAACTCCGACCATAAATAATCATTAATCATCTCTCGATAGCGCAATCTATTCACCGTAACTGTTGATCCAAAAATTGTATTTGTTCAGGAAACCGTTAAGTGCTATTTAATCAAAAAAAAATACCCCAATAATATATAAATGAAACTAATCATTTTACAAATGTACTAGGAAAATTCGTATCAAAGAGTCTCAATAAAAAATGTCCAAAAATAAGATAAATGTAAATTTGAGCTAAAGTAGAGACAAAAGGTATATTGAAGTTGTAACACACAAAAGAAAAGACTTAGAATCATTTTCCGAGGCGATTTAGCAATGCCCGTCTGCCTTTCCATGTATCCTTGTAATCAAAGCAGAGATCGCAATATAAGTCCGACCTCAACGAAATCTTGGACATACGAGTACATTTCTATGCCCTAAGGACAATCCCATTTGATATTCGGAAAATTTGAGTTATAATTTCTTTTTATATTCATGCAATTTTGTGAACAGATAAAATACTGACCAGTTAACGTTAGTGTGAATATGGACGATATCGGTTCAAATTAGATAAAGCTCCCATATATACTTATATGTATGTCCATTCCGATTTGACATCTAAGCGCTAATCTCTGTCAAATTTAAGAAAATCGGCGATTTAGGTATGTCCCTTCCGATTTGGTCTCAAACCGCCATATAAGCTTTGTTTAACAACCTATCATTACGAATCTGACAGCTAGGAGTACTTGGCAAAAAATAAACACTGCCAAATTTGAAGAAAATAGTTTAAGATTTAGATATATCCACCCTAAATGTATACATGAGTTTCTTCCGATTTAGTATCAAAGTGCTATAGAAGCTTTATTTTCCATCCGATGATTATGAAATTCAGCAGTGGGGAGTTTCTTGGAGCAGAAACATACTCACTACACTATATTTGTATACATTCCTCCCGATTTGGTATTTAAGTACTATATACGTCATTTTCCATTTCATCATTATTAAATTTGATAGAGAGGAGTTTCTAGATTCAAGTAGAAAATAGCTTCACATTTAGATACGTTTATAACAATTTTGTTATGATATTAATTTTTGTAATTATTTTTTTTTTGTAAATTGTAAAATTGTAAATTGAGTGTCCAGTAATTACACTATTACCACTTGGCAACCGTAATGTACCGGCTCTATAAAGCTTATACTTCGAAAAATGTAGTCCAAATACTTGAGGTACATTCAATGAATTAAAAAAAATTATCATTAAACTTTTGTTTTCATAATTTTTTTGTTTGTTTAGGAATCAAATTACACCAGTGAATGTTATGCGCGTAATTTTAATTATAGCAGAAAATATTACAATTTTTGTTGGGGCCTAGAAATATAATTTTGAAAGTATGATATTATATTCCTCATATTCCGCAATTTATAATAATTTAATTACAGGATATTGGAGAGTATTATACAGGCGCAGGAAATATCCTTTCCACAGAAACGAAATTGTAGACATCTGCTCCCGTCCTTGACGAATTATTTGACTCAACAAACGAAACAAAAAATACTTTGTTGGGAGGAACAGTTCCAGCGACTTTTCAGTTAAAAAACCCAGTGGTAAAAATTATGGAGTACTTTGCAAATCATGGATGATATCATGGGAAACATCCGAAGAAAATCAAAGTACTTTTTAACGAAGCCAATCGTAATGTACAGATTCAAGTACGTTTGAATTCCCCTTACGAAATCATAGATGATAACCACATCCAAATATCTCACGTATTTTGTAATTTTCTACTCTGCTTCATTTTTCGTGATGTTCATTTGCTGTACCAAATTATACATCCATTATATCAATGCAATTCTCCTTTTTAGAAACAAACGTCTCACGCCAATCAAAGATTTTTGCAACTTGTTGACAAAAATGTAAGATTTTCAACAAAAATAGAATTTCCTGTTGAAAATTCCGAAGATTTGGAAACTATAAATTTAAAGAATTTTTGCAGGTCGTTTCATTTTGAAATTTTAATGACAACACATCATTAACATAACTTAGGTGGCCATAATAAGAACCATATGCTCTCGAGTTGTATTGTATGTAAACTTTAGCAGACTATTTTTTAACGAAATAGTACTTGGATACAACTATGATGGTATTAATTCAAAGAAGTCATTTAAAAGTCTGCAGGCATTGCAATTATGCAGATAATGGATTATATTTGATCCAATGCTTGCCTCCGAATACAGTGTGGCTGATATGTATTGCAACCAACTTCAGGTTGCTATCATTTCTAAACCGCTAGTGACAGTTCATTTTATAGTTTACAAGCTTACAAAAGCATTTTGATCTATTGCATTCAGAAAAAAAGTTATTCGTGATGGAATTCAAGCGTGATAGTGTGATTGCTTTATATTTGGGTGGAAAAACACAAGTGGCTATCGTTAGAGCCCTCCAGCATTTAAATGTGAATAAATCTTTTGTTTCTCGTACCATTGCTCGTTACCGTGATACTGGCAGTGTTGCATCGCGTCCAAAAAGTGGACGAAAAAAAACGGTAACAACACCAGAAATGATCCGAAAAGTGAAGGCCAGATTTGATCGAAATCCACGCCGCAGTGGTAGAAAAATTGCTCGTGAGCTGAACATATCGCGAGAACGGATACAACACATATTAAGAAATGAGCTTGGACTAAAGCCATTGAAGTTCCAAAGAGCTCACCGATGCACAAAAAAAGTTAGACTGGAAAGAGCCAAGGAGTTGCTTCGCTTGCACGAAAGTGGCCAGTTACCGAATTTGGTTTTCTCCGATGAGAAGCCATTCCAAATTGAGCAGTTTGTGAACAAACAAAATGAATGGGTGTACTTGCCAAAGAGGTCAGCTGAAAATTTACACCTTCGATTGGCCACCAGAACTCAAGCGCCGCCGATGGTAATGGTGTGGGCCGCCGTAACGGCCGATGGTCGCTCCCCGCTCGTATTCATCGACCATGGGGTCAAAATAAATGCCGAATATTATCGGGAAAATGTCCTAAAGACAGTATTGAAGCCCTGGGCAGACAAACATTTCGGCCGCAGACCATGGACATTCCAACAGGACTCAGCACCATCGCACTCAGCACGCGTCAACAAAGAATGGCTTAAAAAGGAGGTTCCTCGCTTCATTTCTACCGCACAATGGCCACCAATATCTCCGGATCTCAATCCATTGGACGTTTGCGCCTGGGGCATTTTAGAGAGTAAGGTTCGCACTAAAAAATACAAAAGTATCGATCATCTCAAGACGGTGCTTCGCCGGGAATGGGCCAAAATACTGCAGAGCTACTGTTTAACTCCGCGCCAGAGTGGCGGGAGTTAAAAAAGTAAAACGCAAAATTTATTTTTTATTTCAACTATTTTGATTTTATTTTGGCCGTGAGCCGTATGTTTTGCGGGTGAGTTTACAACTAACTTTTAAAAAACGGCGGCGTTACCATCACCATGACGGCGTTAGCAGCAATGCATTTCAGCTGCATCGTTGTTGAAGTGAAGGTAGGGGCGCTGCTGTTGAAGAACAGCTGTTGTCACTTCAACATACCGCCCCCCTTGCACGAGTGCAATACCAAACTGGATGACTCAGCTATTTGTTGTTGTTGTTGGCTGGTGGAGATGCTGCTGTTCCTCGTTTGGAGAATTGTTGTTGTGGCCGGTAAACTTTGTTGGGATCGACCGCTGTGCATTTACGGGAAGCCTTTATTCTGTTGCCATCTTGTCATCCGTCGCTGGCTCGTGAAGCCTTGTTTCACGTGATGAAAACAATGGTGGAGCGACGGAGACAATTGACTTCCCACGTAGTGGCAAGAACCTACCCGCAATTCACCGTCGACCCATGAATGTACATGTTTATCGCGCACAACACAATTCTCAGGGTTACTGGATCTGATCTTTGGTTCGAAGGACCATGTTTAACTCCGCGCCAGAGTGGCGGGAGTTAAAAAAGTAAAACGCAAAATTTATTTTTTATTTCAACTATTTTGATTTTATTTTGGCCGTGAGCCGTATGTTTTGCGGGTGAGTTTAACTTTTAACTTTTAAAAAACGGCGGCGTTACCATCACCATGACGGCGTTAGCAGCAATGCATTTCAGCTGCATCGTTGTTGAAGTGAAGGTAGGGGCGCTGCTGTTGAAGAACAGCTGTTGTCACTTCAACAGCTACTTTCGTGCAGCGTGTGATGGCTTTGTCGGCCGTTTGAAGGCCATAATTCGTGCCAAAGGTGGCCAATTGAACAAATCTAAACTGTTTCTAAAATTTTATGTTATTTCCGACATTTTTTGCTTTTGAACAATAAAATTTAAAAAAAAATAGCGCTTTACTTTGTTGCATTACATATCAGCCACCCGTATAAGGGGCTGTAAGGACCCCTCATTACGAACCAGCTAACACTGTAATGTAAGGCGAAGTACTTGACCAACGTATGACACCTAGACGTAAAAGTAAAATGGAAATAGGATGGGAATTCGTGGGGGTTCGCTCTACGAAATCATCGAGACGTAATCGATGATGTCATGAGGATTTTTACCACTGGGAAGAAGTGTAGCTGTCTCTAAAATGTTGTTCCTGTGGAAATAATATGTTCTTTGGGTGTATGATGATCGAAAATCATACTCCTATTTGTAGTATTTAATTTAGGCACTAAGACTCACCTTAATTAAGATGATTTTGTGTACTAAGTCTAACAGTAAGTATTCTAATTTATTTACTTGCCTTAGGAACAATCTGTTTGGGAAGAGCTTCGAACACAGATCTGATTGGTGGCCTACTCTGAGGCTACAAAAATATAAGAACAAAAATAAAACATGTGTAATATTAAATTTATTTTGTGGATCTTACTTTTGGAGCAGCCCAACTATCTGGTCTTGCCGGTGTTCCTTTTTGAGGCTGTAATGGGAAATGCTATAAAAACGTTTACGAGAAAAAATAAATTGAAAGAGTTTCGAAGGACTCACCTTTGGCGGAGCTAGAATATCTGGTCTAGATAGCGCTTTGGTTTGATGCTAAAGAAATGAAAATTAAATGATATTTGATGTTCGCTTTTTTTTCATTGATCTACATAAATATGATGTGATACTAGAATATTGTTCAGGCCAAGGCCATTTCACGCTCTGTTTTGAATACCTATTACATTTCACTTGACAGAAGTGAGTTGCACTTCCTTAACGTTTGGAATAAGCTGTAGTAGCTTATAGAGCTGATCTTTTACAGGGAAGAAATTTAGACAACTAGACTACGGACATTTTAGATGTCAGAAAGGTTTATTGAGTTCAGTCAAACATTTGACCTGGTTATTGGTGGCTCAATATTCCCACACAAAAATATACATAAATATACGTGGACGTCGCCTAATGGAATAACGAGGACAGATGTGTGTTTTATGTGAGTATACTCGTATGCCGTGAAGACCTGAACCACAGTGTGTCACCACACAATAGATAGATGAAAAGCGACTGTCAACGGCCCTTCCGGATTCAGCAAAAGCATCCTCTTTCCGGTTCCATATCTAGGTTTACATTAATATAGACGTCAAACCTTACCCATGCAACTCCACATTGAGGCAAAAACTCTACCCGCATTTGGGCATAAAAGCACAGCCACCACGAAACTCCCATAAAGGGCTGTTCCCATCTGATCAGGCTCTATCAACAGATAGAGGGGCTCCTAATCACCCGTGGTACCAGATTAAAGTCTCCGGTCAGACTTCGTAGCAAAAGCTACTTCCAGTTTTTTCTTCATAAAGCACGGGACTGCTCACCCAAAAGGAATAACGAGGAATAAAATATATCATTTGTATTTGCAGAAAATGGAGAAGGAGCTTAGAAGACGTGCGTTCCAAAATATTAGCGGATATGTACAGCGACCATGAACTGGTGGTAGCTACAATAAAAATAAAACAAGTAAGAAAGTTTAAACCGACTAAGGTATACACTCACTTTGTGATTAATGTAATATTGAATATTACTCGAATTATTCTGTCAATTTGTGTGGGAGGTACCAGAAGGGATTTATCAAATACACCTATTTTTCGCTGAACATTAGATACTTTAAATTCATTGCACTGTGCCGACTTATAAGCATTTATGTGCACTGGTATAAACGTTATGAGACATTAAATTGTGGTATGATTTGGGCATTTTGAGTGAGACGTACAAAAAGGGGCGTGGCAATAACGCCCATTTTCACAAGGCTATAGACACTATAAAAACATTACACTGTAAAAAATTTCAAGTATTTTTATACACTGGTTTTAATGTTATAAGCTGTTAACTTTTGGTGCAAAAAGGTACCTTTGTGTGGGAGGTACCAAAAAGGGGCGTGGCGACTTCACCCATTTTTCTCGAGTTGATAGCGACTAATAAGCTAATACTATGTGTGGAATTTCAAAAGATTCGAATAAGTAGTATAGCAGTTATAAAAGAATCAATATTTCACAACATTTTAACCCTTTGTGGGGGAGGTACTAGAAGGAGTGAACCAATATGGCCCATCTTCGAACTTAGCCAGAGAAAGAAAAAATATTACCACATACCAAATTTGAGGTCGCAGAAATGCTAAAAGACAGTTTACATTCTTCAGAAAACAGGACATGGGAGAAACATGTAACCTGCTGAACGAAATCGGAAAACGGAATATTGGATATATTAATGGAACGAGAATGCTATGGATATCAAACAAATCGACAATCCAGCTCTAAAAATCCAATAGAGATGCAGCAAAGGCCGTTTAAAAGTCGGCAAGAAATGGCAAGAGGGCACACTTCAGAAATATAGCTAGCGGAGCGGAAATGGCAGCAGGAACCAATAATATGAGGGAGCTACACCAAATAATCGGTCGAATATCTAATCAGAAAAAACATCACAATCACCTAATCAAGGATGCCAATGGTCAACTCCACACAACGACGGAAGACCAAACCCGTAGGTGGAAGCAACACTTATTAATACATAAGTAACGATAATAATGTCATAAATAATGAATGTGTTTCCGAAAGCGCAGTAATTGACAACAGCTTTATTATATCTGTGCCTGATACCTGTGAAATAAAATGCGCGATCCTAAAGCTAAAGGGAAACAAGGCCCCGGTGGAGGACGGAATCCCACCAGAACTCCTACAAACAAACCCTTTGGTAGCAGCTGAAATACTGTTACCACAAATAACCCAAGCATGGACACATGAAAATCTACCGGACACATGGACGAAAGGCGCCACAACAAAATCGCCAAAGAAAAATGATTTGATAGATTGTAATCACTGGAGAGACATCACTCTTCTCAACACCATATATAAAATACTGGCCATTATTATAAACAATAGATTAAAAAGCGTAGAATAAGCATTAAGAGATGAACAGGCTGGGTTCAGACCGCACAGGAGCTGCTTGGACCAAACGAATACACTCCGACTTGGTTGGACCAAACGAACTCCTCTATATCTTGTTTTTATTGACTTCATGAAATCCTTCGATTCAATAAAGAGGAAAGCAATATGAGATGCACTACAAGCTAAAGGTGTCCCATTAAAAGTAATTCACATAATACAGTTTATGTCCATGTAAGACACATCGGCATGATTAGTTAACCATTCCATACCAACGCCGCGGCCGGCGTGAAACAGGGTTGTCCACTTTCGCCATTACTGTTTGCAGTGGTACTAGACTAGATCCTGTTAAAATTGTGCAAAAAGAAAAAAAGGAATTATCTGGAATTTCCACCAACATTTAGAAGACCTAGACTATGCAGACCAAAGTCAATGAATATAGAAGATGTGCCATCGCAAGTTTGGTTACATTTTCTCGAGTTACGAACGAATACACTCTGAAAAAATCGCTTCTGTAGTACATTGACTCAAAAATATTCTGCTTGAAATATAAATATGCTTAGGGTACACCCTAAATATATAATATTTGACACACACAAATTGTATATGTTTGGGAGGATATTGTTCTAAACAAAAATATGTTACCACGCTAATATTTTTTATTTGGAAATAAAGATTATTTTGTATTTAAGTATTTTGGCAATGTTAGTTAGTGGCAGTTCCTTAATTTAAAGACATGTTTTCTATTCTTCAGAAGTCCAAAACAAAATTTTTTTATAAATGTTATGTTTGTAAAATTCATTTAACACTTAAATCGCATAATCTTTCCTAACTATAAATTGCACTGATGGATTGACAAAAAGTGATGAATTGGAATACTTATAAATTAAAATTTATTGGTGTAAAACAAAGCCTATTGCTGCTAAAGACATTTTTAACTACAAAGTTCAACACGAAATCTAGAAAAACTAATAAAAATCGAAAAATTCAGAAATGTTTTAAAAAAAAATTTAATTAAAATATATTTGGAAAAAATCTTAAACGATAACTTTGTTTGTGGGTAAAAACACATATTTTATTTGTGAAAGTAAGTGCGCAAATATATTTTGTTCTAATATATTAATATATGCGTTCCAAACAAAATTTCATGATTTTTAATATAATATAATATTCAAAAAATTCGTTACCAAATATATTTAACTTCAATTCAAACATATCAAAAATGGCGATTTTTCTCCGTGTAGAAATGATTTTTCAACCGCCAAAAAATAGTTTTCTGGTGTCTTTTCTTGAACTTTTTCTGCACATATCGATTGATATTAATTTTGTAATCCTGGTAAGTCGTAATCGGGAAATTCGGTAGGAAAATACGTGAAAAACCTTACTCGTTGAAATCAAATTCCTATTCGTTCGTAACTGATACTTACTCGCTACGGGAAGGAATGTCTTCTTATATTATATTGTTTTTGACGCAGACGACATATGTCTCTTGTCGCACAAATTTAATGATATTCGGAGCAAGTTAAACGACTTGGTTGATATGATATAAATAATATAACCGACAACAACTTTGTGATTAACAACCAACCGACAATGATGTAGATTATGATATGTCAAACAGACTCAACAAAGTCAAATCCGCCTTTGGCCGCCTTAAAACATGGAGAGCAACTCAAATATCAATAAAAACAAAAATACGGCTTTTTAACTCATGCGTAAAGTCCACACTTCTATACGGAAGTGAAACATGGCTGATGTCTAAAAATATATGCCAAAGGCTGCAAACATTCATCAACAAGTGTCGGAGAATATTATGTGGAATATTTTGTAAGCATCGCAAGATCAGGGTTACCATAACCTTTTTTCGGAAAGGAGGACTTTTGTGTCAGAAAAGCAGGACATTTGTACCATTTACAAAGAGAGTTTGGAACTTTCGGAGGACATTTAAAAAATACAATTTCCAATGATAATGATTTGTACATTATAGCACTTTGTATTTTATAGCACTTAGATGCCAAATCGGAGGACTATATCTAAATCCGAACGAATTTTCTTCAAATTTGGCAAGGTTTGTACTTGGGTGCTACATTTTAAGCTGAGCCGATTTACACCAAATTCGACAATGTGGGAACTTGGATCAAGAAACTCCATCCTGCTTAATTTCAAAGTGATTGGATATGAAAAAGCTTCTGTACCGCTAAAAGGCCAATTCGGAAAAAAATTTGTATAGGGCCTATATCTAAATCTGAACCGACTTTGACCAATTTCTTCCCTGGTATGAAATAGCCCTCATTGTCAAATTTCAGCAAGATCGGAATGAAAATGCGACCTTTACTTAAGAAACATTTTTAAATAGACAGACAGGCAATCGGTGAACTATAAAGTGGGTCTAGCTCCATTATTTTTAGGTGTTAATTATAATAAATAAGTGAAGCGGCGTTAATATCTGACATGCCGAATTTTGCATACCCTACACCATAGATTGCTTGTCAACTGTTTTTTGATTCTTTGAGATTTGTTGCGCTAAGAAGTAAAATCTTGAGGTACCTTTGTGTGGGGACTATATCAAAACATGGACTTATGATGACCATTGTTCGTCTGAAGGGCTCTGTTCGACCAGTTGAAATTTGTTGTCTCTATGGCGTTAATAAGTCAAATCGGACAGAAGATGCTGAAAATTGATCGATATTGCTTTGATCGATATTATTTTCAATCCCAAGTTAACTGCAGCTATAGGAAGTATCTGCACCAAATTTCAGTCATCGAGCTCAATTATTGTAGTACTAACTTTGTACTACTAACAGTAGTTGCGAATATACAAGGTGGCGCAAAACTAATCCTCCTATCAGAAAATGCTATAAATTTTGCGATTGGCCCCTAATGTCAGTTCTGTTTTGACATTTGTGTAGTAAACACATGCGAAATAGACGTTAATAAACAATGTTACGCTACACTGCTCCAGAACGCGGAATATTGCTGACTATTTATTTGACCAATAATCGGTCGGTGACTTTGGCAGAGAATATTGCTGCTGTAGCCGAGGATGTCATGGAAGCGCCGTCGACATCGACCAGACGACGTGCCACGCAAATGGGTATCAGTCGACGGTCTCTACAGCGAATTTTGGTACAAGATGTGAAGATGTTTCCGTACAAAGTCCAGACGGTGCATCAGCTGTTAGCTGCTGACCGCCAATCGCGTCTAACATAACATCGAAAGGTTACTTTTGCGCCACCTATTAATTCATGTGGAGGTTTACTGTTTGTGAAAAATTTTAATTTGTAACAAAAGGAGGACAAATCCATCATTTTTGAAAAAGGAGGGAGGACGGGAGGACACTGGTTAAAAAGGAGGACATGTCCTCCCAAAGGAGGACGTATGGTAACCCTGCGCAAGATCAGCCTTGGAGTGGACCCTCAAGGAACCCTACGCACTGTCCGACGAAAAAATACGTGGCGCAGAACAGTTTCTGCGGAATTGAAGAGAATTAATAAATCATTCAATGAGATAAAAGGAATACGTAATGATAGACAAAGTTGGAATAACATTGTAGAAGTCCTATATTCCCAAGAGGAATAAATTAAAGAAAAACAAATAACAAAGTTTCAGTCGGGTAAACCGACTAAGGTATACCCTCACTTTGTGAGTTATGTAAGATGGAATATTACACGAATTAATCTGTCAATTTGCGTGGGAGGTACAAGAAAGGGTTTTATAAATACACCTATTTTTTCTATGAACATTAGATACTTCAAATACATTTCACTCAGGGCTGTGGAGTCGTGCCAAAACTACTCGACTCCGACTCCCGGAGTCTAATTTTAAAATCATTCGACTCCGACTTCAGCTCCGACTCCGGCAGTTAAATAACATAAATTTTTGAAATTATATTTCTCTTAAGACGTGTGTTCATGTTATTAAAAATAGGATATAGCTTTGTTAAAAAAAACACAAAAAAGTAGGTATTCTACTGGTATTTAATTAAATAAAATTTTATTATTTATTAATCGAGGCTTGACCCGCAAGTTGCAACTAATATGACAATTCTTTCAACATGGAATCATGATAACATTTTCATCAATCACTGCGTCTGTTTTAATGTACCGCAATTTTTGGAAATTATGTCCGCTTCAGGCAACCAGTTTATTCGTTAGTTACAACTTCAAATGCGTGTAAAAAAAATCTAGCACTGAACTGAAAAAAACCCTTGAAGGTTTTGTTAGGGATAATGTCAACATTCATTTGTAATTGGTTTCATCCCATTCCCATTTTGGTTGTTGCATTGTGTTATTATACCCTATGGTAGGGAGGTTATAAATTATTTTTGTGACAGATTTGTAAAAAATACTACAGCTAAACGCACCTTAAAATATACCGTTCTACTTAGAATCACTAGCTGTCCGTTTGTCCATCTTAAGTTGTTCGTAAAGTATTTGTACCATATTAAATTGTCCCAGTATTAAAATTTGGCAATAAGAACTCTTTCAAACTAGGAAGGAAACCTATTGGAATTGGTGAAAATCGGTTCAGGTTGATATTGCCCAGATATAAATGTTTTTTTAGATTTGGCCTTGTAACGCTATGGAAGCTGTTTTCACATTCAATCATTTTTTATACTCTGGGCTGGGGGGTATATTCATTTTGTCACTCCATTTGAAACACCTCTAAATATTCATCTGAGACCCCATAAAGTATAAATATTCTTAATCGTCGTTAAATTCTAAGACGATGCCATGAAATATAGAAATATTTCTTATAGTTGCAGGTTGTTTGGGATTGCAAATGATCCATATCGGTCAATGTTTTGATATAGCTCCATTATATAGGTCGCTCCGAAATACGGATTTTGAGCCATATCTATCACATTTTTGAAACAATTTAGCAGAAACTTTGCAGGTTGTATTATATTTTGACAAGAATTCATCAAAGCAAAAATTTTACAATTCAGTTCATATTTTGTTATAGTCACCCTATAGAGGTCGCTCCAAAATATACGTATTTAAGCCATAAATACCATATTTTCAAAGCATTTTAACTGAATTTATTTTGTTGTAGTCCCCGTGTAGATGTAGCTTTCAAAAAGCTAATTTAATCCATAAATGCCACATTTTTCAGGTAAAGAGTTTGGCTAAAGAATTTGCTACCTAAAATTGTAGCGTTCTTTTTTTTAATAATTTACTTAAATAAAAAGGATCGTTTCATGATTTGCTCCATATCCAACGATTTTTCCAGTAATAAAATTGAATGCAATCCATGTTGGAGGGTATATAAGATTCGGCATGGCCGAACTTAACGCTTTTACTTGTTTTAATTTAGTAGGGTAGAATTTATTTATCTAAGAACTTAGGAATAGTGTCTAGTTTTGCAAAAATATTTATATTCAGAGCTTTCATAAAACTTTTTACATAAAAACTCGATAGTTTAGTTAACTTTATATATTTTTGGCATACTTAAATATTTGGTTAAAAGCTTCGAATATTTTATCCTTCTTTTTTTTACCAATTTGTTTTCCCAAAATTTTGAGTGCAAAAGTTCTATCACATAATTGGTACATTTTGCACAACACATCTCGGAGTTGGAGTCGACCATAATTTTTCGACTCCGACTCCGGACAAATTTCCCAAACTCCGACTCCACAGCCCTGATTGCACTGTACCGAATTGTAATCGTTTATGTGCACTGGTATATTAACGTCATGATGTATTGCATTTTGGTATGATTTGGCCATTTTGTGTGGGAGGTACCAAAAGGGGCGTGTTGATAACGCCCATTTTTCACAGGGGGTAGTTTTTTGGTGCGTTGGTACTCACGCTATAAGCTGTTAACCTTTTATACAAAATGGTACATTTGTGTGGGAGGTACTAAAAGAGGCGTAGCAATAACCGTAATTTTTCACTGGATTGTAGGTACTATAAAGGCATTACATTGTAATTTTCAAATGTCAAGTATTTATGTGCACTGGTATCAAAGATATTAGCAGTTAGCTTTTTGTAAACAAGTAAGAAAGTTTCAGTCGTGTAAACCGACTAAAATATATCCTCACTTTGTGAGTACTGTAATATGAAATATTAAGCGAATTAATCTGTCAATGTGTATGGGAGGTACCAGAGGGGGTTTAACAAATACTCCAATTTTTCGCTACACAGTACGTACTTCAAATATATTGCACTGTACCGAATTGTAAGCGTTTATGTGAACTGTTATATTAAAGTAATGATATATTCGATTTTGGTATGATTTGGCCATTTGGTGTGGGAGGTAACAAAAGGGGCGTGGCAATAACCCCTTTTTCACTGGACTGTAAGCACTATAAAAGCATTACACTGAACAAAATTTTAAGTATTTTTATGCACTGGTATTAAGGTTATAAGCTGTTAAATTTTAATGCAAAATGGTCCATTTGTGTGGGATGGAGCTAAGGGGTGTGGCAAATTCGCCCATTTTTCACTGGATTGTTGGTACCATAAAATCATTACACTGTACAAAATTTTAAGTCTTTGCATGCACTGGTATTCAAGTTATATGCTGTAAACTTTTGGTGGAAAATAGTACATTTGTGTGGGAGGTACCAAAAGGGGCGTGTCAACTACGCCCAATTTTCACTGGACTATAGGTACTATAAAAGTATTACACTGTACAAGTATTTGTATGAAGTGAAATTATAGTTATAAGCAGGTAACTTTTGGCGCAAAATGGTCAATTTGTGTTGGAGGTACCAAAAGGGGCCCGGCAACTTCGCCCATTTTTCTCGAGGTGATAGTGACTAATAAACTAATCTTATGTGTAGAATTTCAGAAGATTCGAATAAGTAGTATAGAAGTTATTGATGAATCAATATTTCACAAGTTAACCCTTTGTGGGGGAGGTACCAGAAGGAGTGGACAAATATAGCCCATCTTCGAATTCATCCGGAGATAGATAAAAATATTACAGCATACCAAATTTGAAGTCAATCGGTTACTCCTTTCGAGAGTTATCGTGCGCATCAGCCAGCAGACAGACGGACGGACATTGGTCTTTCGACTTAAAATGACCCAAAACGAATATCCGCCGAACATACTTGGGGTCTTAGGTCACTCCTTCGATGTGTTACACTTTTGGCCCGTAGCAAATGATATATAACCTCGAATCACTAACGTGAGAGTATAAAATGTATAAAATGGTCCCTTTGTATGGGAGGACCAAAAGGGTGTGGTAATAATGCCCATTTTTAACAGGTCTGTATGTACTATAAATGCAATGCACTGATCAACAGTCGAGAACGATGGTGAATTGATCTTGATGGCGCTTCAGGCACACTTTCTGCCACAGCAGCAATATTCTAGGGTGTACGCAGTTTTTTAAGTTTTGATTTATATTTTTAATTTTCGAATTTGTTAATAATAAGAAAAACAGAAAACACAGAACAAAATATTTTGCCAAATTTTTCTTGCTTTGTCAATTTTAGAAAAGGGTGGGCTGCCATTCTTACTTGTTACTGATGCAAAATTGGTTTGAGCTGGACAATATTCTAGATAAAATTTAAATAATTATAAGCAACACTCGACAACTGACTTACCTTAGGGGGAGCCTTAAAAGTTGATCTGGACACGGGAGACTAAAAATACAATAATATAAATTAAATAAACTGTAATGTAGGGAATGACCCATTTGGATTTTAATAAAATTTGGCACAATCATTATTCAAGTGTGCACGAATTTTTTTTGTTGTTTTCTGAGTTTTTCTCAAAACTGAAAATTGTCGAGATGTGTAACATTAAGTCCGTATACAGAGATAAATAAGATGAAATAGGAAGTTTAAAAAATGTGGAATAATCCGAAATATGATTGTTTACTTATAGGCTAAATTTCGTTGATATTAATTTATGGATATTTACAAAAATCGCATTTCTGTTAGACAGTCTTGAAGTAAATGAGCGATTTGTTAAAATTCTCGTATCTTTTTAACCAATTCACATAGCAGTGGAATAAAATATGTATGTTATTGTGGTAACAGGTGGTCAAAGTATATGGAATATCTTAGAAAAAAGGTCCTTCATTTTTTTGTAAAGGGTCAAACTATTATAAACTAAAGATGAAAAACTCTAAATATGTTATTGAAGATCCCAAGAGATATAGTCAATATTAGGTTTTATTCTTCCAATAAGAGATTTTGTTTTGATATTTAAACTAGTAAGAAAATATAAATATTACCCTACACCACGCTATTAACCCCGAATAACACTGAGATATCCAAGTTATTGTACTTTAGAGAAACAATAATCCATACATTTTCATTTGTGAAATACAGCTGGGTAATTCCAAAGCAAATGAATCAAAAACGCACATTTTAAAAATTACCTTTTGATTTAATAAAATTTGGCACAATGATTACACTATGCAACAAAATTGTTGTCGAAGGGCTGCGCATAACATCTTCTGGTGACTTATGGAGTCCTAAACACGTAAAAAATGTTAAAAAAGTTTTTTACGGTAAATATTTTAATATTTGGAAGTATATGACCGATAATGCTCGAAACACGTTAAATTAAGGCAAATTATGATGACTTCAAATGTTTGTTAATGACACTTTTAATGTGGAAACAGAACTTTAGTAACTGTCGTTAAAAGAATTAGAACAAATTTGATTTTGTTTTTTCAAAAAAATCGATTTTTGCTGGCACGAAAAAAGCCATAAAAAATAGAAAAAAAATCGTTTGTTCCATATTTTGAAATTTAGCTTCACCCAGGAAAATAATTGGTTGGAATTCGATTGTAACAATAAACAAAAGTACTAGCAACAAAAAGTATATTGCCTACACCGTGTCTCGGTTGTATTTATATATGTATATATATAAATAGTTGAAACAACAATAATAACATGGATACGATCAAATGAAAATGCTTGCAACTAAATCGATGGTTGTATTAATCAATTTAAGATTGTTTTTTTCATTGCCACTCGGTTAGTTGTGGTAACTACTTTTCAATTTTCATCATAGTACCATATCGATCGATTTTTGGTTGTGACAACCAATGTTTTATTCTTGACAACAGAAATTGTATCAATAGACCAAAGATTATTATTGCAACGAATAATTGGTTACTACAACAGAAAAAAATACAACCGAATGATTGGCTGCGGTTCTTTTTCTGATACATGACAAACAAAAAATAAAATTACTTGACATAAAAAAAAAATTACTTGACATATGTAGTCAATGCTGAATATTTTGTGCAAAATGTTTTATATAAATAAAAAAAAATAAAAGCACCAATCATGAAATTGAAAGCACATGCTTAAGCGATATTTGCATAAAAGTTTTGTGTTTTTTTTCGTGTACTAAAATGTGTGTCAAATATTTCCACATCTCATAATAGTGATGAATTTTAAAAATCCCATTAATTTTGTTATGAACTGATTTGTTTTTTGTTCAATAGATTAAAAAAAATTAATGAAAACTATTTTTAAATTAATTGTCGGTAGTATATGACTGACAAATTGTCAGAAAAACCAATTTTTCAAAACAGTTGGTTGTGGCAACTACAGCTGATAATTTAAGCCACCATTTTCGTAGTTGGCGCATTGTTGTCAACATGGAAGCAAAAGTATACCACAACCAAAATATTAGTTGTCCTGATGGAATCGCTTGATAGTAGACAGAACTACCGAAATTCGGTTGGCAAATAATTCGGTTGAGGCAACCAAACTGTATTCTGTGTGTATTGGCAGTTGGCAAATATTTCGGTTGAGGCAACCATACTGTATGTTTTCTGTGTGTATTTGGAACAGAGATTTTTAAATATTATATATTTCTGAATGAATAAAATTTATTTGAAAAGCATTAAAACTTATTTGGAGCGCATATCGCTCACTCACTTCAAGAGTGACATAACTCGAAATCGAAAATTGTCAAGATGTGTTACTTTAAGT
The DNA here is from genome assembly GCA_963930755.1 of Eudasyphora cyanicolor. Taxonomy (NCBI): domain Eukaryota; kingdom Metazoa; phylum Arthropoda; class Insecta; order Diptera; family Muscidae; genus Eudasyphora; species Eudasyphora cyanicolor. The sequence goes on along the minus strand of OZ005736.1, from coordinate 156,763,763 downwards.
ACGAATAAAAAGAGAAGTAACCTAAAATAAGATGTTTAAATACGCTTGAATAATCCGAAATATGGTTGTTTACTTATAGACCAAATTTCGCTGAGCTTAATTTATGGACATTTGCAAAATTCGGATTTTGGTAAGGCAACCTAAAAAATGTTAAATTTTGAGTTATGTCACTCTTGAAGTGAGTGAGCGATATGTTAATATATTACAACAAAATGTATTTGCGAACTAACTTTTTCAAATAAAATAAGTGTCTACAAACAATAAAAATAATGTTTACAAATTTCTCCAAATATATTTTATTTCAAATAATTCAAAATTTTGCTGAATTTTTTTCTCTGTATTTCAGATTTAATTTTTCTAGATTTCGGGTTATGTCTTATAGTTAAAAACAGCATTAACATTTGTTTTAAAACATTCATTATTAATGTCTAATATTTAGAAATTATTAGTTATGCGAGATTATACGATTTAGATTATAAAAGAATTTCAGAAGCATGTAACATTTTTAAAACTTTAATTTTGAATTACTGAAATACTAAAACTTGCATTAAGTTTAGGGTATTAATATAATTTTGTGAATGCTTTAATGCAAATAAATCTTTATTTCGGAAATATTAGTTCCAAATTAAAAAATAATTGAATGGAAACAAAGAACAATATCTGACCAGATGCGAAATATTACACCCAGGAAAATAATTGGTTGGAATTTGATTGTAACAATAAAAAAATAGTACTAGCAACAAAAAGTATATTGCCTACACCGTCTGTCCGTTGTATTTATAAATAAATGGTTGAAAAAACAATAAAAACATGGATACGATCAAATGAAAATGCTTGCAACTAAATCGATGGTTGTATCAATCGAATTAAGATTGTTTTTTCATTGACACTCGGTAAGTTGTGGTAACCAATTTTAAATTTTCATTATAGTACCATATGATCGATTTTTGGTTGTGGCAACAAATGTTTTATTCTTGACAACATAAATTGTATCAATAGACCAAAGATTATTATTGCAACGAATAATTGGTTACTACAACAGAAAAAATATTAATAAATAATCGTTTATTGGTTATTCCAATCATTTCCCAAATTTAGAATAATTATGTAAGTGTATTTTGGGAAATACAACCGAAAGATTGGTTGCTGTTCTTTTGATGATACATGACAAACAAAAAAAAAATATGTACTCGACATAAATAAATCATTTTGTTCAAGAACGGTAGAGGTAATCAAAAATAATCTCTTGTGTATAATAATGTGTGGAATGCAGAATATGTGTGCAAAATGTTTTACATAAATAAAAAATAAAAACAACAATCATGAAGTTGAAAATATCGCTTAACCCTTATTTGCATAAAAGTTTTGTGTTTTTTTTTTCGTGTACTAAAATGTGTGTCAAATATCTCATAATAGTGATGAATTTGTAAAATGGGATTTTTAATTTTGTAATGAATTGTTTTGCTTTTTGTTCAATAAATAAAAAACAAATTAATGAAAACTGTTTTTAATTAATTGTCGGCAGTACAGAAATATACCACAACCAAAATATTGGTTGTCCTGATGGAATCGCATGATAGTAGACAGAACTACAAAAATTCGGTTGGCAAATAAGTCGGTTGAGGCAACCAAAGTGTATTCTGTGTGTACATGTTTATGGTGTACGCTAAACATATATATCTTTAAAGCTGAATATATTTCGGACAATATACGACAGAAGCATTTTTTTTCAGCGTGTATCCTCGTTCACAATAGTGGTGGTATAAAAACCGGATTATGTTGAAATTGTCTTATTTCTAACAAAAGTTCTATAATTTCTATATTTACCCATAGAGTTTCTTTAAATAGGCATTGTATTCTTCGTTAAGATGGGAGCTAGCTTTAAAAAAAACGTTCATGCGATTTTTCTGTTTTTTATGTTTTTTTCATTGGTAGTCCTCATAATTTCCTTTAATTTAAAATATATCCCGGCTTTATACCTCACACTATGGACCAAATACTAAAGGCACCCTCCAAGAAAATTGGAATTACGTGAAACAAATACAAACTTTTTTAAATTTTTTTTTCGTGTTTAGGACACCAGATAATGTTATGACACCCCTTTTTTAAATTATGCATCGATTTTCTTCGGAATGGTCTGCTTTTATTCATGACCGATCAGAATTTACGGCAAAATAATAAAAATATAATAATTGTTGTTTTTCGATGTTTTAACAACAAAATTATTAATTTTTTTTTGAAACACGAGAAAAACTGTGCGTACAAGCATTTATACATTTTGTTCTCCACTACTTCTTCTACAAGAATGTTAAGTTTTGTCGTAATCATTTGTCTAGTTTTTAAAATCCCTCTTTCATGTGCGGTTCTCTTCTCAAACATTAAATTCAGTTTACATTCCCTGCAGCTAAAATCATTTCTAGTTGCGTATTAAACCAGTCATAATCTAGTTGCAATGTGTCATATGCGAACCCATTCGCATCGCTGCCAGCAAAAACGATTATCTGAGCAAGCAGCAACAGAACTTGCTTGGTACCAACATGGTTGTTGCAGATCGACTCGTTCGTCTCTCTGCCGTCAGCAGCAGAGAAATATGCAAAAACGATTGAACTGCTTTACGAGCAAGTACTTGCTTGGTGGTGGCAGAGTAAATGTTTCTCTCTCCCACCACCATTCTCCTCTCTTTTTCTCAAATATAGTAATAACTGAACTAGATATTAACTAGTACTGAATTGTAAATAAATGAACTAGTTGGGTGCCTATGACAAGCCAATGTTAAAATCGATAGTTGGTTATATGAAAAAAGGACAGATATGTTACTAGTTTGAAGTAAAAAGCAACTAGTATATTTCTATATACAAACTAGTCATTTTGGCTGCAGGGTTGAGACAGGGAAGTGTTTTTTATGGTTGTATGCGTGTGCAGATCTCTGCCCTAGACGCTCGCCGGCACCACTTGAAACCGAAAAAGCAACCTTGGTTACCATTCATAAAGCGATAACCCGGTCTCCGTTTCTTGTGGGTAAATTCACATATTATCTTAGATATCATATTTACATTAATATACTTACCTTTGGCGCTGAATATAAATTACTACCGAAACCAGTTTTTCCACTACCAAATCCTGTAGTCTGGTGCTACAAAATAAGAAAGAGGTCTAATATATGAAAGTAAGTCTCTTAATACTTAGTACCTACCATTGGTTTGGGCTTATTAATTGACGTAGCTTTTGGTCTATTCGCGAATGAATTCATCTGAAATAGAGACAGAAATATTCAGCTGCAACAAGGACATAAAGTTATAACTTCTACATAATATTTATGAGCGATTTCAGAAGAAATTTTCCGGGAATGTTGAGAAGTTGTTCTCTATATAAAAGAACGTTCACAATATACTACAGCCTTAATAATAAACATTTATCTTTATAAATTTAATAAAGAAAATAATAAAAATAAAATATATGGGGAATTCCACAACAAATGGACGGTTTCAAAAAATTTCGGTTTTGATTTTTTCCATTTTTATACCCTACACCACACTGTGGTACAGGGTATTATAAGTTTGTTTCACGGCAGATGTTTGTAACACCTGAAAATAACACAGCTAGACCCACCTTAAAGTATACCGATCGACTCAGAATCACTAGCTGAGTCGATTTAAGCATGTCCGTCCGTCTGTCCATGTAAAGTTGTTCGTCGACTACAGGTCGCAATTTCACTCCGATCGTTCTGAAATTGTGCAGTTTAGAGTATTTCGCAGCTGTTAAGATCGCTATTGAATTTGGTTGAAATCGGTTCAGATTTAGATATAGCTCCCATATATATCTTTCGTCCGATTTGGCCCTTTAGTCCTATAGAAGCTGCATTTTACATCCAATCGTTTTGAAATTTAGAATGGAAGAGTTTCTTGATCCATGAACCAACATTGCCGAATTTGAAGAAACTCGGTTAAGATTTAGCTATAGCTCCCATATATATGTTTCGTCCGATTTGGCCCTTTAGTCCTATAGAAGCTGTATTTTACATCCAATCATTTTGAAATTTAGAATGGAAGAGTTTCTTGATCCATGAACCAACATTGCCGAATTTGAAGAAAATCGGTTAAGATTTAGCTATAGCTCCCATATATATGTTTCGTCCGATTTGGCCCTTTAGTTCTATAGGAGCTGTATTTTACATCCAATCATTTTGAAATTTAGAATGGTAGAGTTTCTTGATCCATGAACCAACATTGCCGAATTTGAAGAAAATCGGTTAAGATTTAGCTATAGCTCCCATATATATGTTTCATCCGATTTGGCTCTTTAGATCCAATCGTTTTTATACCCTACACCACACTGTGGTACAGGGTATTATTTAAGTATAAAATGTCCCAAAAGTAAATTTATGTAAACAATTTATACATGAATTACAAAATTTATATATCAGAGTTATTCAATATTAGCCTTTCCTTACTGGTTTTATATTATTTTTAGTACTTACATCTGAAGAAACGCTTTGTGGAATTTTTTGAAATTTTTCCTATAATTCGTTCAGAAGTTATCGATATTTAAAAATTCATTAAGATATCACTCTGTGTATAGGTATTTTGGTCATAAATTCTTCGATTCGGAATAGTTGTTCCACGCCAAAGAACAAAATAAAGGAGACACTTCAGGAAGTATTTCTTCCAAAATAACCGCCAACCCCATGATCCCCTGATAATCACCCTACAATATAACTGTATATCAAAAGTAGTAGAAATCGATGGATTTTTTAGTTGATGTATTCGACAAGAAGATTCCTTGTAAAAAATCACTTTAGTTGCCCACAATACACTTTTATGCCAATTCAACGGTTCAACTGTAAAATACCGTTCTGATATATATTTAGTTTTTTAAGGAGATAATCGGGGGTAAAGGGGTTCAGCGGGTTGGCGGGTGTTTTGGAGGAAATACTTTCTGAAATGTCTCCTTTATTTTGTTCTTTGGCGTGGAACATCTATTTTGCATCCTTCAAGCCAAAAGCACAGTGGCTAGCAGCGAATTTTTTTTTAAAAAATTAAAAAAAATATATAAATAATTTTAGGTCCATTTCCATCCAAAGCTTATATGTTAGAGAATTATTAGAAGTTTAAAATATAAAAAATTCACAAAAATCTGAGAGTACAATCAATTTAAAATATGACATTTAAATTGTAAAACTTAAAAAGCGCACATTAAAAAATTTAATATTTTTAAAAAAAAAATTCTGAAAAGTGCCGAAAAATACCAAGATTTCAAAAAAAGATTTTTCAACTCGGACCATAACTTAAGAAGTTATGTCCAAAATCCCAATATACAGAGTGATATCTTAACCATTTTTTATACAGCGATAACTTCTGAACCAACTCAAAAAAATCTACAAAGCGTTTCTTCAGGTGTACTAAAATCAAAAATGATTTTTTTTGAAACCGTCTATTTGTCGTGGAATTCGCCATATAGTACATATTTATACTCTACATCACATTGTGGTGCAGGGTATTTATTACTATATTATTATGTCCTGCGGTTCCTATAAGGAACACAGGGCCTTGTCAATTTGAATCCATTAAATTCTGTTTGATGATAAGTGTTTCATTTCTTTCCAGCTTAGAGGGAGATGGACGACCTCTTCCACGTATCCAACCCTGTATCCAATCCAGCCCCAATTGGGGTTGAGCATTTCAGTTTGGATGGGTATTCATTCTGTAATACTCCAAATCTGTCTGTTTGATATGAGTTGGGTACAGTGCCACAGGGACATACCAGAGAAGCAGGCAGCCGCAGAATTACTCGAATAATCGGCGGCTCAAAACACAGTCGATTGCAGAAAAAGTAACAGAGAACTAGGTAGGAACTCGGATTATATTTAGTAATTATACACCTACACCTGCCGTAAAGTAAAACGCTTGACTCAAATCGCTCTCCGTCCGTCAGTCTGTCCGTCTTATGTTTGAATATTTTACTCCAATTTTTATAGAATACTTCCTAGCATTGGAGACGGGAGGGTATTGAAGTTGGTCCAAATGGGTTCAGATTAAAATATAGGCTCCATGTACATCCCGATTTAGTACTCAAGTCATATATATTAGAGTGGCTTCACTTGTGAGGATCAAAAAAGTTCGCATTGTTCAAAGCTTATATGAACATTTGGTAGGTTTTAAGTAAAATTTTTATTAATTTTAGGAATTTACCACTGGTCATTAAAATCTGGGCCGTCTTGTTCAAAGTAAACGTTGTCCAGATCAATACCATCCAGCTCCGACCATAAAAAATCATTAATCATCTCTCGATAGCGCAATCCATTCGCCGTAACTGTTGATCCAACCTCATTTTCGTAAAAGTAAGGTCCAATAACCCCGCCGGCCCATAAAACGTACCAAACAGTCACACGTTGAGGATGGAGAGGCTTCTCAACAATAACTCTTGGGTTTTCAGAGCCCCAGATGCGACAATTTAGCTTGTTGACGTAGCCACCGAGGTGGAAATGGGCCTCATCAGTCAAGATGATTTTTCGATGATTTTCGAATTTTAATAATTTCAGTGCGTTATTGAATCGTGTATCGTTCCATTTTTAGTAATGGCGTAGTTTCTACTTGTCAAATGTCAAAGAATAAAAGCTTCAAAAGTGACAGCTACCGAAAACTCGGGTGATTCAAAATAACACCTCTTGTTGGAAAACCCGTAGAACTGCTGATCTCTAGATTTAATTTTTTTAAAAAATTAACCCTTTCAAGGCGGCAAACTTTTAATTTGATTGTTGGTCCCAAATGTGTTAAAACAAACTAAAAATTTGGGTTTTGATTTTCCACATTTTTTTATATTTTTTGATTCTCATGATACACTTTTTGTGGAATTTTTTGAGTTTTTTCCTATAACTCGTTCAGTAGTTATCGCTATTTAAAAAATCGTTAAGATATCACTCTGTGTATCGGGTTTTTGGTCATACCTTCTTAAGTTATAGTCCGATTTGAAAATCTTTTTTTGTACCAAAAAATATAAAAAAAATAGATAAAATCAAAACCGATTTTTTTGAAACCGTCGATTTGTCGTGAAATTCCCCATATGCTTTAATTTTTAGCAGATCTATATGAATTTATCACATCCAAGTTCTTGAAGATGTAATTAACTCTGTTAAATGTAATCAAAATCAGCTCTGATTTATGTGTCAGCCATTTTCGATTTCGAGATTTGGGCATAAATGTATTCAGCTAATCATTATCTATTTTTGTTCAAGTTTTCCAACAGTCAGCTGTGTCCAAATGTACTGCGAGAGAAAAAGGTATTTTGGCTCTCCGAAACATTTCGATTTTTATACCCTACACCACACTGTGGTACAGGGTATTATAAGTTTGTTTCACGGCAGATGTTTGTAACACCTGAAAATAACACAGCTAGACCCACCTTAAAGTATACCGATCGACTCAGAATCACTAGCTGAGTCGATTTAACGATGTCTGTCCGTCCGTCCGTCTGTCGATGTAAAGTTGTTCGTCGACTGCAGGTCGCAATTTCACTCCGATCTTTCTGAAATTTTCCAGTTTAGAGTATTTCGCAGCTGTTAAGATCGCTATTGAATTTGGTTGAAATTGGTTCAGATTTAGATATAGCTCCCAAATATATCTTTCGTCCGATTTGGACCTTTAGTCCTATAGCAGCTGTATTTTACATCCAATCGTTTTGAAATTTAGAATGGTAGAGTTTCTTGATCCATGAACCAACATTGCTGAATTTGAAGAATATCGGTTAAGATTTAGCTAAAGCTCCCATATATATGTTTCGTCCGATTTTGCTCTTTAGTCCTATAAAAGCTGTATTTTACATCCAATCATTTTGAAATTTAGAATGGTAGAGTTTCTTGATCCATGAACCAACACTACCGAATTTGAAGAAAATCGGTTAAGATTTAGCTATAGTTCCCATATATATGTTTCGTCCGATTTGGCCCTTTAGTCCTATAAAAGCTGTATTTTACATCCAATCGTTTTGAAATTTAGAACAGTATAGTTTCCTGATCCATGAACCAACATTGACGAATGTGAAGAAAATCGGTAAAGATCATCCATGAACCAACACTACCGAATTTGAAGAAAATCGGTTAAGATTTAGCTGTAGCTCCCATATATATGTTTCGTCCGATTTGGCCCTTTAGTCCTATAAAAGCTGTATTTTACATCCAATCGTTTTGAAATTTAGAACGGTAGAGTTCCATGAACCAACATTGCCGAATTTGAAGAAAATCGGTTAAGATTTAGCTATAGCTTCCATATATATGTTTCGTCCGATTTTGCTCTTTAGTCCTGTAGAAGCTGTATTTTACATGCAATCATTTTGAAATTTAGAATGGTAGAGTTTCTGGATCCATGAACCAACACTACCGAATTTGAAGAAAATCGGTTAATATTTAGCTAAAGCTCCCATATATATGTTTCGTCCGATTTTGCTCTTTAGTCCTATAGAAGCTGTATTTTACATCCAATCGTTTTGAAATTTAGAATGGTAGAGTTTCTTGATCCATGAACCAACATTGCCGAATTTGAAGAAAATCGGTAAAGATCATCCATGAACCAACACTACCGAATTTGAAGAAAATCGGTTAAGATTTAGCTGTAGCTCCCATATATATGTTTCGTCCGATTTGACCCTTTAGTCCTATAAAAGCTGTATTTTACATCCAATCGTTTTGAAATTTAGAACGGTAGAGTTCCATGAACCAACATTGCCGAATTTGAAGAAAATCGGTTAAGATTTAGCTATAGCTTCCATATATATGTTTCGTCCGATTTTGCTCTTTAGTCCTGTAGAAGCTTTATTTTACATCCAATCATTTTGATGATTGGATGTAAATAATACCCTGTACCACACGTAGGGTAGGGTATTATATAGTCGGCCCCGCCCGACTTTAGCCTTTCCTTACTGGTTTTAGATGTGTTGTTATTTCAGAAAACCACAAATATGTTCAACCCTAAATGAAAAACTTAAAATGCCACTTAACTATCTTTTGCCTATAGTTTCAGACGTATATCATGCGGTTCAAGTGTAATATGGATTTTATTAAATTCGATGCAGAATTAGAAATAGCCCTCATATGTATATATTTATATCCCTATTTTGTTACTGAGCTCTATATAATCTGTATTTCTCATCAAAAAATTTACAAACACAAACTTACTTAAAATTCTTTGAAATTAATTGTTTCAATAAAAATTGCTAAATTAATTTTTCCTATACAAAAACATGATGGTTATTTTTCTTGTGATTAAAGCAAGAAATAGATCGGATCTCTCGAAAAATCACGCTTAGCCGATAATCCGCCTACAATTTGACCTTGTCTCGCTTCTCTGCTGCAAAGCAGATTACTTTACTCTCACCAGGGGTACTGGAACATGTGGGCATGCCTCTAGCGACTTACAAGGTCTTCATGAGAAATAGTGCACTTACGGCAACAAATGACAGTTGGTCACTAGTCAGAAATTCCATACATTCCAGCCTAATGTAACCCTGCCTAAACTACTTATCGTTTCTCTCATGGCGGAACGCTGTCTTATTGTATGGCACCCAGGGAGTTGAGGGTGTTGCGAATAGATCTTTGTAAATGCTGCGGATATGAAGGGGAGGAGGAATCAATCTGGGTGTGTGCTCCGCTCTATTTAGAAGGCGGCAGGCTAATTTATTTGGGCAGTTAGCAGGCCGATGTTAAAATCGGCAAGTTTTTACTTCTTAAAACAATCAAATGGATTCAAAGGGAGGAGCTAGAAAAAAATTGTTTTACGTCCCTGTAATAGCACAATGAACTATCTACATAGACAGTCTAATAGTCTTAACCTGAAACAACTACCTAACCTATTGTTCCACTATTAATGTGGTCGATGCAGGATTTCTGCGGTCGAAATCCAACTTGCTCAAACCGGATATCTGGCAGAACAGCTTTTGATGTTTTGCTGTTTATGATGTGCGATATGATCTGGTTGACATAGCTGATAACACTGTGCAACAGTGAAACAAATACACAAATACACGGACAGTATAGGTTCGATTCTACTACCAAAATGTAGTATACCCCTATACTAGCTTTGGTGAAATTGGTGACCAATTTGTTTTGTAGGGGTCTCAAATGTTTCTGAAAATCCCAACTAACCCCAAGCCCAACAACTAATTCAGACTTGATGATACCGCTTAACTATATTTGGCAATAATGTAGCTAAGAATATGCTGAACAAAGTTTGTTAACATTTTATGCAAAAAAAAATCGCGCACATTTTTTTTTAAAACGTTAAGTGTATTAAAGTTGCTGAACATACCATACATCAAAAAATATTTTTGATACAAAGTAGTGAAATACTAAAATTTGTGAGGTACAGTGTGGTCTTTTGAGCTATTTAGCATACCTAGACAAATTCAGATTGTATTGATATGTTCACAAAAGCTGTTCAGATTTACTGTGGCTACAATTTTCCCAAATATCGTTAGTGAAAAATTACGAGTCTCTCTGTAAGTTATGTTGAAAAAGTAAAAAAAAGTCGTTTTAACTTCACTTTTCCAAAACAAAGTGCAGGAAAATTTTTTGTTCGCATAAAATGTTAACAAACTTTGTTCAACATATTCTTAGCTACATTATTGCGAAATATAGTTAAGCGGTATCATCAAGTCTGAATTAGTTGTTGGACAAACGCAGATGACACCATTTTCGAAGGGACCACTGATTTTCAGAAATTTGTTAAGCCCATAAAATAAAATTGGTCACCAATTTCGCCAAACCGAGTATAGGGTTATACTACCCTTTGGTAGTAGAATCGACCCTATACGTACTGTCAAGTCCGTGTATTTTTCAAAAAGTGTTCATTTGTTGCATAGTGTAATTGTTATACATCTCCAAATTCTTGCATTCAGTTAGATTTACTTTTTTGGGATGTTTACGATGACACCTTCCTTGAGCTGAGACTCCAGTTCGTTGGTAGTCCAAAATTGATTAATGAGTACTCGTAGTTGCAGAAGATTGGATGTTGTTTCGCTGCCTACTTTAAAATTCTAAGGGGATATGTTTGCCCTCAAAAGTTTTAGCCGGTTTGATTGAATTTCATTGGTGCTGGGTTGGAATGTCTTTTTGACCACATGGCTGGCACAAGTATTCAGAGTCTTCAGGTGTGTTGGACTCTGTTCGGGATGTAGTTTATGTATTTAGGTTTATGGTATTAATTTTATTCCTTTTGAGCCTTTTTTGTGATTTCGATCTCTGTGTAAAATCTTCGCCCTATCGCTCCCCACGCTTCTTTTTTGGCAAACTTCTCGAAGCGGTTGTAAGCTACTCTCCGTACAAACTTCTTCAACCCTTACTGTGTAAATATTATATTTGGCTTCTCTCCTTGACAGGGCAATGGACTAAATCTCATCTGATGTTCTGAGAAGCATTACACCTCTCTTTCAACTCGAACGATGCGAAGGCATCATTGCCAGGTTCTGTTAGTGGAAATTCGGTCGATTTGACCTGTTGTCTGGACATACGCAGGTGGCTGTGTGGACCGTTCTGTATTGAAATAAAGTAGCCCCTATAACCCAGTAGGTTTTATTGCACATTACAATGAACATCTTTTCATGCTACCCATGCCATGTACTCCCATGATCCTTTCGGGGCCTCCGTTGTTTGAGCTAGGCTGGGCATTAAAATCAGCGATTACACTGTGTGTGCAACAAAATGTATCCTCAATGAAACCAATTTACCCCGCATAATTTCGGCCAGCTAAATCGAATGGCATTAGGCCGTATCCGATCCCAGTGTTCGGGCCTCCAACAGCCTCCGAGCAGGCTAGTCAACAAGGGACTATATTTTCGTAGCTGATTTACTGTGACTAATTGTTTTAGTTGCAACCTAATTATCTGAGACTCGTTGGTGTTAGTATGTCAATCAGGTTAATCAGCTGGTTGGACTGGGATGTCTGCAGAGCACTACATGCGAAGAAAAAATTCGTTTCTGCGAAACGAAATATTAGACAACTACAATTCTCGTTTGCAGGAACTGAAATTTCGTTTGTTGTGACAGAAACTTATTTTGCGTAAACAATTGTTTGTTCGGACCATATTTCAGTCGTCGTAAACGGGAATTGTAGTTGTCAAATATTTCATTTCGCAGAAACGAATTTTTTCTTTGCTTGTGCTGGGGAATACTTAAACAACCAATGGATGGAAGTGGTGTGCAGCTTGTGCAATTTAATAAAGGGATCACTTTTGGATACTTTCAAGTGAATACCAATCTTTCCTACTCTACGAATGACTCCATTTCACATGACTATGTGACATATCGTTTATTATACAGATTGCCTTGGAAACAAACATTTTCTGTGTCGATTTACCTATGTCCTTCCGTTTGTAGATGTATCGTTATAATCTGACTATCTGTGTTAGATGTCATTTCCATTAATGTACTTACATGTGGTGCTGAATATAAATTTTTGCCGAAACCCGTTTTTCCACCACCACCAAATCCTGTAGTCTGGTGCTACAAAATAAGAGAGAGGTCTAATATATGACAGTAAGATACTTGACACTTAATACCTACCATTGGTTTGGGCTTATTAATTGACGTAGCTTTTGGTCTATTATCGAATGAATTCATCTGAAATAGAGACATATGAGCGATTTCAGAAGAATGTTCCAATAAATTCGAATTAATTTTAATTAATAAATATTACAGACTTTATCATAAACATTTATCATTAGCGCATGCCCTTTGCACTTTGTAGTTTACAAATTTCATTTTAGTGAAAAAGAGACATGCGATGTGTTTCGTATAACAATCTCGATACCCAGAAATACAGTTTTAGATAAATTAGATGACTACTATTTACATTTTTTATGCAAATGCACTTTCTCAACGTATAGATGTTCTAGCTTTAATAGAACTAAATGTTTACATACATACTTAAATAATAATCTTTTTCACCAATCCAATCATGGCTTCAAATGCAGACATGACAAATTTCAAACCGATTCGTGCAATGGTTCTCCACATGTTTTTTTTTCAAAGCATGTGGAGAACCATGGCGGTGTCTCGCCTCGCCCACTGATGTGTTATCCCAAATTTCCGTTAAATCGCTAATATTGCACTTCAGTGCGTATATGCCATACTTTAATGGTTCTCTATATATTTCGTTCTCAACAATATAGTGATGTGGAGGGTGCCACGCCCCCTTTCCAAAATCGCCATTTCTTGAGTCATACACTATGATGGGAAATTCACCCGTACCAGTAAGGTATCCGATAACTGTTGGGTCACGCATAGTGATGTCAAATACAGCTATACCAAATTTCACGACGATTGGTCCAATGTTTCTCCAGATATTTCGCCTTTAATAGTGCAGTCATATGGGCCGGGCCGCGCCCCCTTTTAGTGGTATACAACAATCTTCGCATTATTGTCATTCTAATGAAACTTGTTTGGGGTACATAGGTTGGATGGTTTCAAAATCAATAACGGACATTGTTATAACATTGTTTGTGTTTTCCTTGTGTTCATTCCATGTCAAACCGAACACCTTTTTTGGGTCAACACCTTTTATAGTTGGCGAAAAAAAAAATACAAAAAAATGTTCCAGATGTTATTAGCATCTAAAATCTGAGAAAATAGGAAAATATTCTCAAAGGGCGTACGTTTCGAGTTCTGTATTTTCGGAACGCGTGCACAGATTTTTACAAAAGAAGGCTCATTTTAAAGGTCGTAAGTTGTTTTTTTTTAAAGCAGGGACTTATCTTCGCGTCCTTAACGTATTTGTGTGCATCCGATGCATCTGCAAATTTAATTTGCATTTTACACATCAATGACACCAACATAAAAATAGCCTCTGGCTAGGCTAATCTATAAGGGGATATATTTCCGTAGCTGAGTTTGGGTGACTCATTGTTTTAAGTTGTCAGCACGTCATTCAGGTTACTCAGCTGTTCGTTCGTGAGCCATCTCTCATTAGCTGTCGCTGGACTGCAGTACTTGGATAGCATTGCCAGGGAATACATAACCAATGACTGGAAGTAGTGAGATGCTTGTGACATTCAATAAAGGAATCACTTCTTGCTATTTCCAGGTAAATGAATATCAGAAAACTTTCCACCTCTATAAATGGCCGCATCGTCCATTGTGCCGATTGTCTTTGAATCACTTAAAAATAGCCTCTGGCTAGGCTAATCTATAAGGGGATATATTTCCGTAGCTGAGTTTGGGTGACTCATTGTTTTAAGTTGTCAGCACGTCATTCAGGTTACTCAGCTGTTCGTTCGTGAGCCATCTCTCATTAGCTGTCGCTGGACTGCAGTACTTGGATAGCATTGCCAGGGAATACATAACCAATGACTGGAAGTAGTGAGATGCTTGTGACATTCAATAAAGGAATCACTTCTTGCTATATCCAGGTAAATGAATATCAGAAAACTTTCCACCTCTATAAATGGCCGCATCGTCCATTGTGCCGATTGTCTTTGAATCACTTTCTGAGCTACTTGGCGCAATGAAATAACCCCCAAGTGAAATAACACCCAAGCCGAAAATGAAATAACACCCAAAAAAAGATCGAAAATTGGGTTTGGGTGAAATTTCATTAACTTTGGGTTTCATTTCATTTTTTCAAGTTTTTTTTAAATTTTTGTTACTAAGACCAAAATGAAATAAAACCCAAAATAAAATGAATTTGGGATTTATTTCATTCACTTTGGGTTTTGGGGATTTTTTCATTGTTTGGGATTTATTTCATTTTCATCGAAATCTAATATTTCTTGGGCCGTATTTAATTTTATTTGGGGATTATTTCATTGACATTCAAAATGAAATTTAGGAAAGTTTTTAATAATAAAATTGTTAGATATCGCTTCCTTGTCGTTAGGCGGTTAGAATCGAATGAACATATTGAACAGGGTAATTTTAGGGTGGGCCTTGAGAGTAGTAATCAGTTCTTAATAGTGCTTCCGAGAAGAAAATTTACAAATTTTAAATTATAACAAATAGGAAAATTTAAGTTTTAGGGTCATGGATAGCAGATTACAGAAAACATACCAGATGGCACGATTGCATTATATCATGAAATGAATAAGCTTTAAATGTTTGGAAATGGTACGTAAAATAAGATTTGCGACTATTTTGCTAGAGAGCCGATTTTTAACCTATTTTTCGTCTCCATTAATTCCTATTCATGTTTTCTCTTCCAACATATTTCGCACACGAAGTTTCAGTCCTTTTACCTATTTTTCGTCTGCATTACTATTTCTTCATGTTCAAAAACTGTTGGAAGAGAACTGAAATTCATATGTGAAATAGTTTGGAAGAGAATTCTCTTCCAAAAGTTTTCATGAATTCTCATGTATTATATTCCAAAAATTTTCAAACGTCAAGAAATAGTAATGCATTACAAAAAATAGTTCAGAAACATTTTTTTTTAATTTTTCGTCAGGGTTACTATTTTCTTATGTTTTCTGTTCCAACATTCAGTTGCAAAGCATAAAAACCATTGCAAAGCAGTTGAAGCATTGTTTCTACGTCCATTAATAAATATCAATTTGCAATTTGCAGGTATTCCCATTAGTTTTTATTCTAATTTGTTTCGTCGGCCTATTGGGGATTCCATACAAGCGTTTCTGTAAAAACTACAAACAGTTTTTGGGAAAAATTATGTATATTGCACAAAAAAAATATTTGTCTAGACGAATAAATTTAATTTGGAGTTTATTTCATTTGTTTGGGGTTTTTTTCATTGGGGGTTTTTTCACTTTTTTTGGGGGAATTATTTTTTTTTAATTTAACTAATATTTTTTGGAGGTTGTTTCATTTATTATTTGGCTATTTTTTCATTTAATTTGGATTTTATTTCACATTTAATCTTTGGGCGTTATTTCATTTCATTTGGGCCATATTTCATTGGGGGTTATTTCATTTTCGGCTTGGGTGTTATTTCACTTGGGGGTTATTTCGTGGCGCCGAGCTACTTTCCTATGTCCGTCTGTCTATTTATACCCTACACCACACTGTGGTACAGGGTATTATGACTTTGTGCATTTGTTTGTAACACCCAAAAGGAGAAGAGATAGACCCATTGTTTATTATACCGATCGACTTGTTATCACTTTCTGAGTCGATTTAGCTATGTCCGTCTGTCTGTCCGTCTGTCTGTCTGTCTGTAGACGTATTCTTGTAATCAAAGTACAGGTCGCAATTATGATTCCGATCTCAACGAAACTTTGCACATATCTTTTTTATGCCCAAGGACGATCCCTATTGAATTTGGTCAAAATCGGTTCAGATTTACATATAGCTCCCATATATATGTAACTCCGATTTGGCATATATGCACTGTATAAGCAACATTTTGTAACCGATTTGTACAAAAATTTACAGAGAGTAGTCTCGTGATACACTTAGATACAATACAAAATTTGGGGGAAATCGGTTCAGATTTATATATAGCCTCCAAATATATGTTGCACCCGATTTGACATTTAAGCGCTGTAGAAACTGTATTTTATATCCAATCAGTACGAAATTCGGCAGAAAGAGGTTTCTTATTACATGAAGGAATACTGCCAAATTCGGAGAAAATCGGTTCAGATTTAGATATAGCCCCCATATATATGTTAGCACCGATTTGATATTCAAGCGCTGTAGAGACTGTATTTTATATCCGATCAGTACGAAATTCGACAGAAAGAGGTTTCTATTTTACATGAATGAGTATTCAGGGAAAATTGATTCAGATTTATATATAAGCTCCATATATATGTTCCTCCTGATTTGGTTACAAAGCGCTATAGAAGTTGTACTTTACTTCCGATCATTACAAAATTCTCCAGAAAGATGTTTCTCAATTTAGGAACGAATATTGCTTAATTTATCGATTATCGGTTCAGAATTAGGTATATCCGCATATATATGTTCTTACCCATTTACCAATTATTCCAAATTATTATCGCAATATGCGATAAGGGGCATTGTTAGGGAGGTGTAGGGTATTATATAGTCGGCCCCGCCCGACTTTCTGCCTTTCCTTACTGGTTTTTATATAATTTACATTAATACACTTACCTTTGGTGCTGAATATAAATTATGGCCGAAACCCGTTTTTCCGCCACCACCAAATCCTGTGGGCTGGTGCTACAAAATAAGAGAGAGGTCTAATATATGAAAGTAAGACACTTAATACATACTTAGTACCTACCATTGGTTTGGGCTTATAAATTGAGGTAGATTTTGGTCTATTAGCGAATGAATTCATCTGAAATAGAGACAGAAATACTCATCAGAAAATTATATCTTTAGTGAAAATAAAATGCAATACATATTTTTGCTCCACATCACACTGTAGTACGGGTTTATTTTGACTTTGTGTATTTGTCTGTAACCGCATCTAGCTCTTAGGACATACTAATAGTAGGGATAATAACCCATTTCCGAGATTCTAACTTAAAGTAGGTATAATAATGTAAAAGGACTAAATGGAATTTTACATGAAATTTCATCGAAACTGCATATATCATTTGCTACGTGCCAAAAGTGTAACACATCGCAGGAGTGACCAAAGACCCTTAGTATGTTCGGCATAAATCCGTTTTGGGTCATTTTAAGTCATTTGATCTCTTTCTCTTTAACGGACATTTCGTGCAAACTGAATTTTTATAGAATATTTCGTTGAAATTGCGACAAAATTGCATTTTCTAGAAAATTTTGTGGAATTTGCAATTATATATACAAAAGTCAACATACGACCCACATTTTTGCGATTTAGCGACTTCCAAAAAGATTTAGCGAGTTCGTTACGACGCACAGTGTTGTGATTTCATATAAGTGGTGGCCAAAATAGAAGGAGCCGTCGCAGGTGAATGAAATTTTGCATAAGTCGTTTTTTTCGGTCGGAAAGAATAAAAACGATGTTTTGGAAAAATTGTCTAAAGGACAGATATAGCCCCCATATATATGTTTTGTCCGATTTGTCTCTTTAGCCCTATTGAAGCTGTACTTTACATCCAATTGTTTTGAAATTTAGCATGGAAGAGTTTCTTGACCCATAGACCAGTATTGCCGAATTTCAAGAAAATCGGGTCAGATCTAGATAAAGTTCCCATATATATGTTTAGTCCGATTTGGCTACATAACGAATCGTTTGTAAAGAAAACAGGCTCAAATTTTTAAGTTCACCTTCACCTTCATTATACCCTACACCACACTGTGGTACAGGGTATTATGACTTTGTGCATTTGTTTGTAACATCTAAAAGGAGAAGAGATAGACCCATTGTTTATTATACCGATCGACTCAGAATCACTTTCTGAGTCGATTTAGCCATGTCCGTCTGTCCGTCTGTCTGTCCGTCTGTCTGTCCGCCTGTCTGTCCGTCTGTCTGTCCGTCTGTCTGTCCATGTATTCTTGTAATCAAAGTGCAGGTCGTATTTATGGTCCGATTGTGATGAAATTTAGCATAGTGCTCTTTTTTGACCCAAGGACGATCCCTATTGAAATTGGTTAAAATCGGTTCAGATTTGGATATAGTCCCCATATATATGTTTCACCCGATTTGACATGTAAGCGCTGTAGAAACCACATTTTACATCCGATCTTTATGAAATTCGCCAGAGAGAGTTTTATTATTACGTGAATGAACACTACCAAATTCGGAGAAAATCCGTTCAGATTTAGATATAGCCCCCATATATATGTTTCACCCGATTTGACATGTAAGCGCTGTAGGAACTGTATTTTAAATCAGATCAGTACGAAATTTGGCAGAGAGAGTTCACTTATTACATGAATAAACACTGCCAAATTCGGAGCAAATCCGTTCAGATTTAGATATAGCCCCCATATATATGTTTCACCCGATTTTACATGTAAGCGCTGTAGAAACTGTATTTTATATCCGATCAGTGCGAAATTCGGCAGAAAGAAGTTTCTTATTACATGAAGGAATACTGCCAAATTCGGAGAAAATCGGTTCAGATTTAGATATATCCCCCATATATACGTTACCCCCGATTTGACATGTAAGCGCTGTAAAAACTGTATTTTATATCCGATCAGTACGAAAATCGGCAGAAAGAGGTTTCCTGTTATATGAATGAACACTTTTAAATTTGGATGAAATCGGTTCAGATTTAGATATAGCCCCCATATATACTTTACCCCCGATTTGACATGTAAGCGCTGTAAAAACTTTATTTTATATCCGATCAGTATGAAATTCTTCAGAAAGAGGTTTCCTATTATATGAATGAACACTTTTAAATTTGGAAGAAATCGGGTCAGATTTAGATATAGCCCCCATATATACGATACCTCCGATGACATGTAAGCGTTGTAGAGACTGTATTTTATATCCGATCAGTACGAAATTCGACAGAAAGAGGTCTTTTTACGTGAATGAGTATTCAGGGAAAATCGTTTCAGATTTATATATAACCTCCATATATATGTTCCTCCTGATTTGGTATCAAATCGCTATAGTAGTTGTACTTTACTTCCGATCATTAAAATTTTCCAGAAAGATGTTTCTCAATTTAGGAACGAATATTGCTTAATTTTGCGATTATCGGTTCAGAATTAGATAATATGTTCCTACCCATTTACCAATTATTCAAAATTCTTATCGCAGTGACCCTTATCGCATTGTTAGGGAGGTGTAGGGTATTATATAGTCGGCCCCGCCCGACTTTCTGCTTTTCCTTACTGGTTTTCAATTTTGATTTGTTTTTAATTTTCGTTTATTTTTTGGATTTTTACCACATATGCATTTTGGACATAATAGTAAATGTTAAAAAAACGATTTGGTTTTCCATAATATATTTACAGCAAATCTTAATACATTTTAACACATTGCGAAATGAACTTTTTATTTATTTGAGATAATATGTAATAAATACAGATATACTAAGTACGAACAAATTACTACTCACTATGCTGTTAATTTTTGGTCTAAAATGGTCCATTTGTGAGGGAGGTACCAACAAGAGAGTGGCCACCTCTCCCATTTTTCTTGGTGTATTAGCGACTAGCAAACTAATACTATGTGTGAAATTTCAAAAGATTCGAGTAAGTAGTATAGAAGTTATTAAAGAATCAATATTTCACTTAAAGTTCACCCTTTGTGGGGGAGGAACTAGAAGGAGTGGACCAATATGGCCCATCTTCGAACTTAGCCGGATAAAGAGAAAAATATTATCGCACACCAAATTTGAAGTCAATCGGTTACTCCTTTCAAGAGTAATCGTGTGCACCAGCCAGCCAGCAGACAGACAGACACATTGACGGACGGATGGGCGGACGGACGGACGGACATTGCTCAAATGACTTAAAATTACCCAAAACGGATATCCGCCGAACATACTTAGGGTCTCAGGTCACTCCTTCGATGTGTTACACTTTTGGCTCGTAGCAAATGATATATACCCTCCTCCCTAAGGTGAGGGGATAAAAAGATTCCCCAATAAAATTTGTGCAGAGCTGTGCAGCTGAGACTTATATATGCTAAAATACATACTTATAGTTAAAAAAATATCAAAAAATTGGAGAGATGTTTTTTGATGTTTTTTTTTAATTGTCTACGCAAGTTTGTGTATATTGTCAAAACCTGACTTCACACCAGACCTGTCTTCTTTCTAACGGTACATCACATATGATCAATATTTGTAAACTATAACAGTGTTGCAATTGTAGCAATATGTATCACACTTGCATTTCAATGGCATTTTGTACCAACCGTTAACCAAAAAATTGAATTTAACCTCTTGCTACTGGTTACGAAATTTCATTGTGTTTCTTAACAATTATCATTTTGCAAACAAACCATAACTTTGAGCCAAAAACTCAAAAACTGCTCAATATTTTTGGATAATATTTTACACTTTTTTTAGTTGTTGTGTTTTTCATAAAATTGTGTAAAAAAATCAACAATTCCAACATCAGCTCTTACCAATTTTGGCCACGCTCGTGACACTGTGCGACGTCTTGACGGATTCAGAAAACATTGTTCGAAAAAAATTAACAAATTTGAATATTTTCTTGTTGGAATGGCAATAATTATCCAAATTTGTAAATAACACTATGCGACAAAAAAAAGACTAGAATTTGACCTTTTGGGTGTTTGTGTTAGGTGTGTTTTGACACATACGAGTATAGTAAAATTGTATGGCCAAAATTTTTGTAGAATATTTCATCCCCTCCATCCCCATTTTTAGGGGTGTTTTTAGGATTTGTTGAAATGGGGCCAAAAATTACAGTTATGAGGGGGAGCTAAAGGGTTAATATGTTCCACAAATATTGGCCTAAATATTTTATATAAAGTTCCTGAACGGTATGTTCAACAACAACAAAATATTTTTGTTACACAATAGTGAAATACTAACATTTTTGTGGTACAATGTGGTCTTTTGGAGTTATTTATGGTGCCTAGGCACGTTCAGATTATATTGATATATTAACAAAAGTTGTTCAGATTTACCTTGGCTATTATCTGAATTAGTTGTTGGACAAAAGGTGTTGACATCTTTTTCGAGGGACTGCTTCCATAAGTATTTCAACTGATTTAAGTTAAAGACATACCCTATTGCTACTGGTAAAGTGGTGTCTATCGAAACTGCAGTCAATTCAACCAATCAATTAAAACTCTCTTCCAATTTTTGTATTTGTTTCTATTACTTTTTTGCAATAGACAGAAATAACTAAAACATATGGTCTCAAACCAAAATAAATAACAAAAGCACAGACCAACGATAAATAACAACAACACGGACCCACTGATTTTCAGAAACTTTGGAGGCCCATAAAATAAATTGGTCACCAATTTCGCCAAACCGCCAAACAAACTACCCTTTGGTAGTGCAGAATCGAACCTAGTGCGTTAGAATCGAACCTATGCTGTCAAGTCAGTGTATTTTTCAAAAAGTGTTAATTTGTTGCATAGTGTAATCAATATGTGCACCAGCCAGCAGACAGACACACAGACGGACGGACGGACATTGCTCAAATGACTTAAAATTACCCAAATCGAATTTTCACAAAACATCCTTTAGGTCTTAGGTCACTCCTTCAACGTGTTACACTTTTAACTCGTAGCAAATGATATATATACCGTTCTCCCTGTAAAGTGGGTGGATAAAAATGGAACAAATAATTGTTGCTATTTTGTTATTTTTATACCCTCACTTTAGTGATACGAGGGTATACATTAGGGCGGGTCGATTTAAAAATCGACCATTGCTCAGTGAAAATAGTATTCTAGGGATCAAAATAAGAAACTTTGCCGGAGGAACCATACCTCTAAAACGAATTCTGATGTCCC
The DNA here is from genome assembly GCA_963930755.1 of Eudasyphora cyanicolor. Taxonomy (NCBI): domain Eukaryota; kingdom Metazoa; phylum Arthropoda; class Insecta; order Diptera; family Muscidae; genus Eudasyphora; species Eudasyphora cyanicolor. The sequence goes on along the minus strand of OZ005736.1, from coordinate 156,741,471 downwards.
GGAAAAAAATCCCACTTTGACCCATTTAGAGTGCTCCAATCGAGTCCGAATGTATGGAACCCCCACGGGGTTCCAGGGGGTGTGCCACTGACATGGGTGGGTCGGGCCTCCAAAGTTAGTGGGGGTCGGTCATACATTTGGACTCGATTGGAGCACTCTAAATGGGTCAAAGTGGGATTCTTCAAAATTTGCCCCTATCCAAAAGTTCGACCCAAATTCCCTAGATCCCTAGAATACGATTTTCACTGAGCAATGGCGACTTTTTTTGCCTCCCCACAAATCGACCCGGCCTAGTATACATATATCATTTGCTACGTCCAAAAGTGTAACACATCAAAGGAGTGATCTAAGACCCTAAGTATGTTCGGCGGATATTCGTTTTGGGTCATTTTAAGTCGCATGAGTAATGTCCGTCCGTCTGTCTGTCTGCTGGCTGGTGCGCACGATAACTCTCGAAAGGAGTAACCGATTGACTTCAAATTTAGTATGTGGTATTATTTTTTCTATCTACGGCTAAGTTCGAAGATGGGCCATATTAACCCACTCCTGCTAGTACCTCCCCCACAAAGGGTTAAAATGTGATAAAATATTGATTCTTTAATAACTTCTATATTATTTATTCGAATCTTTTGAAATTCCACACATAGTATTAGTCGCTATCACCTTGATAAAAATGGGTGAAGTTGCCACGCCCCTTTTGGTACCTCCCACACAAATTCACAATTTTGCACCAAAAGTAAAAAGCTTATAACCTTAATACAAGTTCATAAAAATATTTGAAATTTTGTACAGTGTAATGTTTTTATAGTGTCTATAGTCTGGTAAAAAATGGGCATTATTGTAAAGCCCCTTTTTGGTACCTCCCTCAAAAATGGACCATTTTGCACCAAAAGTTAACAGTCTATAACATTAATACCAGTGTATACAAATACTTGAAATTTTTTACAGTGTAATGCTTTTATAGCGCCTACAGTCCAGCGAAAAATGAGCGTTATTGCCGCGCCCCTTTTGGTACCTCCCACACAAAGGTACCATTTTGCACCAAATGTGTACAGTAGAGTGGGTCGCAAGAAAAAGTTGCACCGGTCACCCCCTAGATTTGAAGAGTATGTAGAGACAATTCCGGGGCAACAAAAAAAATGTTTTTCTGTGCACCCTACATGACGCCCTTTTAATTTTATTTTCCTGCGTTGACATTTGAGGTCCGATCGAAATAAGATGCATATCGTTGTTCGAGTTTTGGCGAGGGCTACATTTCGTCCCTATGTTACTTTTGACTCCGAAGTCAAATTCGATAAGTGACCTCGGTCATCGCGTTTTCTACCCCCCTAATTGGGAAATATTTTGAAACGATGATAAAGACCTTTGAAAATATTTAAAGTTTTGCTTTTGAAGAACCCATTTTCATTCATAAACAAAAAAGTTATATTGGTTTTAAAATTACAAAATACACGCACAGGTCAAATTACACATTCTACTTTTGACTTCGTTTTCTGCCTCCTTTGCACACACATACACACAGAAAAACACAACTCTCATAAATGCACATCCACTTTAACGGTTCGGTTCAGTATTAATGAACTACATTTGCGTGATTCGTCACCAAATGTTAATACTTTTTAGGAAAGAAATTCAGAAAAAAATCACTTTGTTTTCTCATGCACCCTACACTACACCAACAAACAGTAATTTTGTTACTGCGTGATTATTTGACGTATGATACTTCGTTTATGATCTCTTGACAATGGCTACACTTCTTTCCTATGTCATTCAGTAATCCGTGTTCAATTTTTAGTAGTGATTTCAGTTATCAGATTTTGCAACAAGTAAGTAGTAATTTAAGTAAGTAATTTTACGATTAAACAAATGTGTTATAGGATTAATATACATATATTAAATTTACTGTACAAGTAAAAACTTGAAACGTATGCCCATAATTAAGAGCGCAGTTGTTTTCGTTGCTGGTAATTTCTGAAGATTTAAGTTAATGCACAAAAAACAACAATAGAGGTAATACAGTTGTAATGCAGTTTTGCATCTCTTTCTCTCTATTTTGCAAAAGAAGTACTATTTACAGGGGTACCAAATCTGATAACTGAAGTCACTTCTAGAAATTGAACACGGATTACTGAATGACATAGTGAAGAAGAGTAGCCATTTTCAAGAGATCATTAACGCAGTACGTTAAGATCATACGTCAAATAAGCACACAGTGACAAAATTACTGTTTTGGTGTAGTGTAGAGTGCATGGCAAAGCAAAGTGATTTTATTCTGAATTTCTTCCTTAGAAAGCTTTAACATTTGGGGACGAATGTCGCAAATTTAGTTCATTCACACTGAACCGAACCGTCATAGTGGATGTGCATTTGTGGGAGCGGGGTTTTTTTGTGTGTATGTGTGTGCGAGGGAGACAGAAAACGACGTCAAAAGTAGGTTGTGTAATTTGACCTCTGCATGTATTTTGTAATTTTAAAACCAATATAACTTTTTTGTTTATGAATAAAAATGGGTTCTTCAAAGGCAAGAGTTTAATTATTTTGTAAGGTCTTTATCAGCGCTTCAAAATATTTCGCACTTAGGGAGGTAGAAAACGAGATACCCGAGGTCACTTACCGAATTTGACTTCGGAGTCAAAAGTAACAAAGGGAAGAAATATAGCCCTTGCCAAAACTCGAACAACGATATGCATCCCGTTACGATCGGACATCAAATGCCGACGCAAGATAATAAAATTAAAAGGGCGTCATGTGGGGTGCACAGAAAAAAAAATTTGTTGATTCCCAGGAATTGTCTCTAGATAATCTTCAAAACTAGGGGGTGACTGGGGGCAACATTTTTTTTTTTGTATGGGGACCGACCCTTACTAGTGTACAGCTTACAACATTAATACCAGTGTATAAAAATACTTTTTTTTCTACTTTTTTTGTTGCATACTGTTACCCATTGTATTTAGACAATTTTGCGTAAATTATTTTCAACAGCTTTTTCATCAAACTTTTATGAATTTGAATAATATGTGAGCATTTTTTTTGAGAATTAGAACTTGTTATGACTTTTTGAAAAACCGTGTTATTTTTTTGTTGCTCAAACTAAAGCTTTTGCTATTTCCTTTAAGAGCTTTGTGCTCTTTTGGTGCGACGCGACGTGTAAACGTCGACGACTATTTTGGGGGAAATATTTCTCCAAAGTATTTTGTTGTTGGCACTGAACCAAATAATCTGAAGTCTTCCTCTTCAAAATCACCACCGAGATGGCTAATGTCTTTGATTTCACAGCAAACTTTGAGGTCGAATAACTTAAACTGGATTTTAGTTTTGGAAGAACACACTTACGAGACACTATAGCTCCTAGATAATGAAGGTCCATATTTGCAACTATAGATTAAAACCAGTAAGGAAAGGCTAAAGGCGGGCGGTGCCGACTATATAATACCCTACACCACTCTCGTAATATTGAATAACTCTGGTATATCAATTTTGTAATTCATGTTTACATAAATTTACTTTTGGGACATTTTATACTTAAATAAAATGTATAAAAACGATTGGATCTAAAGAGCCAAATCGGATGAAACATATATATGGGAGCTATAGCTAAATCTTTACCGATTTTCTTCAAATTCGGCAATGTTGGTTCATGAATCAAGAAACTCTACCATTCTAAATTTCAAAACGATTGGATGTAAAATATAGCTTCTATAGAACTAAAGGGCCAAATCGGACGAAACATATATATGGGAGCTATAGCTAAATCTTAACCGATTTTCTTTAAATTCGGCAGTGTTGGTTCATGGATCAAGAAACTCTACCATTCTAAATTTTAAAATGATTGGATGTAAAATACAGCTTTTATAGGACTAAAGGGCCAAATCTTCAAATTCGGCAGTGTTGGTTCATGGATCAAGAAACTCTACCATTCTAAATTTCAAAATGATTGGATGTAAAATACAGCTTCTACAGGACTAAATGGCCAAATCGGACGAAACATATATATGGGAGCTATAGCTAAATCTTAACCGATTTTCTTCAAATTCGGTAGTGTTGGTTCATGGATCAAGAAACTCTACCATTCTAAATTTCAAAATGATTGGATGTAAAATACAGCTTCTACAGGACTAAAGAGCAAAATCGGACGAAACATATATATGGGAGCTATAGCTAAATCTTAACCGATTTTCTTCAAATTCGGCAATGTTGGTTCATGGATCAAGAAACTCTACCATTCTAAATTTCAAAACGATTGGATGTAAAATACAGCTTCTATAGGACTAAAGGGCCAAATCGGACGAAAGATATATATGGGAGCTATATCTAAATCTGAACCGATTTCAACCAAATTCAATAGCGATCTTAACAGCCGCGAAATACTCTAAACTGCAAAATTTCAGAACGATCGGAGTGAAATTGCGACCTGTAGTCGACGAACAACTTTACATGGACAGACGGACGGACGGACATCGTTAAATCGACTCTGCTAGTGATTCTGAGTCGATCGGTATACTTTAAGGTGGGTCTAGCTGTGTTATTTTCAGGTGTTACAAACATCTGCCGTGAAACAAACTTATAATACCCTGTACCACAGTGTGGTGTAGGGTATAAATATCTCTTCTATAATTATAGTACGTTTTAATACAATCGGCTTATATTATTCCTAATTGTCTAAATTGTCCCACATGAATTTTCACAGTTCATTCCATTCTTATATATATGTAGCATATACGGGATCTTACCATTGGCGCTGCATTATATTTACGAATTTGCGGGGCTCTTCTCACAACTGGCGCTGCTCTGAAATTGCTCTAAAAACATAAGGTAAAATACTCGTATGTAGAAGTTTTATTTCATTGCGGTATTACGTACCTTTGGACGTGAACTTTTGATCCCCAGTACAACAATAGTTAAATTGAGGACCCACAAAATATATATGAGTCGCATTGCAAAAGGATATTTTCATGCAAGTTCGCTTAAAAAAATCGATCACTGTTGTTACGTTGAGTTTACTTTATAATATGACTGAAATTGCAGAAATTCTTAATGCATTAACCATCTACACTTGCATCTCTATTAATATAAATATTTGTAAAATATTTTTATATTATTGCGGTTAAATTAGCCGGTGGAGAAAATATTTGTTGTGGTTGAAGTAAAGTCCGGTGAACTTGAATGCAAATATGTGTATATTGATATAATAAACTATTTATAACAACCTACAAAGTAGATGACATACAATAGTAGAGAAAATTTAGACCAACCCATTGCAATGAATCACACACTTCACAGTGGGAGGAATATATTTCGGCCGTTTCTTAACCAGACAATCGATTGCGACAAAACTTGGCATGCTTGTAGAAGATGTTTAAGAGAAGTTATTTTGTTAATTTGGGCCACCCTACGGAGCTCCAAGGCCTCAAATTTGGCCAATTTTGGTGAAAAAATGTTTAAGCGCATGTAACTTTCGTCTGATTCTGATGATTTCATTACACAGTGCAACATGAAAAACAACCATATACGAAGACCACTACGTGATATATTCTTCAAGGTCAAAATCCCAAAAAACATTAAAAATGTTTCCCTGTTGCGGTCCATAGGTAGCAAACCGTTAAAAATTCAAGGAAGCAATCAACTACAAAAATTTACCTAAGATCTCATTAAACAACTTTCTAGAACATATGAACTTCCTAGGAATGATTCTTAACACCATTTAGGTAGTGCTTAGGTAGCGAAAAGGTGAAAAATTTCCCGTCCCTTTTCAACGTCCCTTTTGGTACCCTCCACACAAATGCAACATTTTGCACCAAAAGTTAAAGTTATGTTATAACATTAATACAAGTGTATAAAAATACTTGAAATTTTGTACAGTGTACCGTTCTGGTACCTCCCATACAAACTGACGGAATACTTCGTGGAATATTCAATATTACATTACTCACAAAGTGAGAGTATACCTTAATCGGTTCACCCGACTGAAACTTTCTTACTTGTTTAGTCTTTACTTCAACATTGAGCCCATAAAAAAGTGCATGACTTTGGGCAAAACTGGGAGACACGGGTATTATTTTTTGGTCTTTTATCACGTAGTTCTGTCCGTATATAGTTATATTTCCGTGACTTAAAAAATTACACAGTGTTATTTTGTGAATACACAAAGCAAAAAATTTTTGTTTTTACAAAAAAATTGAATTTTCTTGCACGAAAAATGCCATATGAAATAGAAAAAAATGCGCCAAGGGAAATTGTTTGTTCCATATTTTGAAAGCTAGCATCATAACAAAGAAAACAATGCCTTTTTTGAAGAAAATCAATGAATAAATGCAGAAATTATAGCACTTTTGATAGAAATAAGATAATTTCAACAAAATTTGGTTTTTGTACCGCCCCTATTGTGAATAAGGACATATATTAGATGCTGCCAACCAAAATTGTAACACATCGATGGAGTGACCTAAGGGACCCCAAAAAATATTTGGCGGAAATCCGTTTTGCGGCATTTTAAGTGATTTTAGCAATGTCCGTCTGTCTGTCTAGTTGGAGCGCACGATATCTTTCGACAGGATTAATCGATTGACGTAAAATTTGGTGTGTGTCAATATTTTTTAATCTCAGGATAAGGTTAAAGATGGACAATGTTGGTCCACGCCTTCGAGTACCTCCCCCATGAAGGCTCAAAATTTAGTGAAATATTGATTATCCCATAACCTATATACTTCTAACCAGAATCTTTCACAATTTTACACATAGTATTAGTTTATGAATCCCTATCATTTTTAGAAAAATAGCGAAGTTGTCGCGCTCCTTTTGGTACCTCCCATACAAATGGACCATTTAGCACAAAAAGTTAACGGCTTATAAATTGGATTGCTGCACATACAAACACTTGAAATTTTGTGGAGTGTAATGCTTTTATAGTACCTACAGTCCCTTGCAAAGTTTTTTTCTATTTTTTATGGGGTTTTTCGTGCCAGCAAAAAATGATGTTTTTGAAAATAATTTATTTTTTCCTAATTGTTTTAACGACAGTTACTAAACTTCAGTTTCTACATGAAAGTGATGTTTTCAGCATTTATAATTTCTTTTAATTTAAATGGTAGCCTGGCTTCATCAGCTTATACTTCAAAAAATATGGTTTAAATACTGAAGGCACACGGAGGAAAATCGCCATTTTTGATATGTTTGAATTCAAAGAAAATATACTTGGAACCAAAATTTTTAAATATTATATATTTTTGAACAAATATATTTTATTTGAAAATCAAGAAATTTTGTTTAATATATTACAACAAAATATATTTGCGAACTTACTGTCACAAATAAAATATGTGTTTACAAACAAACAATGATTTTGTTTAAGAATTTATCCAAATACATCATATTTAAAAAAATGTTAAAACTTTGTTGACTTTGGCAATTTTTAATTTCATTTTTTCCTAGATTTTGTGTTATACTTAATAGGTAAAAATTGTCGTAAGCAGCATTTTCTTTTGTTTTACAGCACTAATTTTTAATTTATAAATAGTCCAATTGTCAATCCATCAATGCTATTTGTCGTAACCCAAAATTATACGATTTAAATATTTCAAACATATAAAATTTCTAAAAAATTAAACCTTAAATTTCTTAAATTGCCAAAATACTTAAATACAAGTTAAACATTGTTTTGGAAATATTATTTCCAAATAAAAAAATATTAGGATGAAAACATAATTTTGTTTAGAACAACATCCTCACACTGATAGAAAAAGTTTCGTCATGACGACGAATTTGTACATCATCACGATTATTTTTCCGTCAAAAGTCAGCTAACGTACGGAATAATCCTCATGATGAATTTGTTCGTCACCATGACGAATCTCTGTTTCCAAAAACTTTCGTCCTCAGGATAATCACAGTTCATACCTACGATGAATCGAGTTCATTACCACGACGAATTATATTCATCCCTACAATTAATCGGGTTCATCACCACGGCGAAACCCATTCATCACTACGACGAATCCCATTCATCACCACGAAGAACTCCATTCATCACCACGACGAATCCCATTCATCATCACGACGAATCCCATTCATCACCACGACGAACTCCATTCATCACCATTATTAGATTTTTTAAATTAAACTTGTACAGCAAATTATTTAACAAAGGTAATCAGAACGCATATAGAACCGTACAGTTAAGCACAACCTATAAATTGATTGCTTCGTTTTATCACATTTTCAGCACAATGGTCAAATAAATCCTTTCGTCGTGGGGATGAAACCGTATCGTTCCCTCGACGAATTTCGAAGTTCGTCGATCGTGTTCGTTCTATTGACGTACAAAAACATCGCATGTACGAAACTTTTCGTCACCAGTACGAAGATATATTGACGAAACTGATTCGTCATGGTGACGAACGGTTTTTCTAAAGTGCACAAACAAACAAATTTGGAATGTACACTAAACATATGTATGTTTCCAGCAGAATATGTTTGGAACAATATACTACAGAAGCGATTTTTTTTAACAGCGTGTACATTCCATGAAAATTGGAATTCTAAAAAAAAATGTAAAAAAGAATACCATAAAAAAATTTGGGTTTTGGTTTCATAAAACAGTGTGCCTCAATCTATATGTACAAAACAAGTGAAAGCGTTAAGTTCGAATCCATGCCATGCCGAATTTTATATACCCTCCACCATGAATCGCACGAGAATGGTTACGGGTACTAATAAACTCATTATAAAAAATGTCAGACCAATTCGTTGAAATTTGAGGTTTTTGTGGCGTTAAGAAGTCAAATCAAGAGGAACCTTTGTATGGGGCTATATCAAAACATGGACGTTTGCACGTTTTCAATCCCAACATTCCTGCAGATATAAGAAGTATATGTACCAAATTCCAGCCACCTAGATCAAGTTTTATAGATTGTAGCGTGATTACAACAGACAAACGGACGGACATGGCTAAATCGTCTTAGAATTTTACGACGATTAAAAATATAAACTTTATGGGGTCTCAGATCAATATTTAATGGTGTTACAAACGGAGTGACAAAATGTATTTACCCCCCATCCTATGGTGGAGGAAGGGCTGCGGAGTCGAGCCAAAACTACTCGACTCCGACTCCCGGAGTCGGATTTTAAAATGTTCGACTCCAGGTCCGACTCCGGCAGTTAAATAATAAATTTCTGAGATTATATGTTTACTAAGACGTGAATTCTATTTATTGAAAATAAGATATAGCTTTGTTAAAAAAACGGTAGGTATTAAATACCAGTAATTAAATAAAATTGTATTATTTATTTATCGACGCTTGACTTGCAACTAATATGACAATTCTTTCAAAATTAAATCATGATGAAATTTTCTACAATCACTACCTCTGATTTAATACCCATATACCACAATTTTTAGATAACATGTTCGCTTCAGGCACCGGTTTGTTCATTAGTTAGTAATTTTACTCTACACCACACTATCGTACAGGGAGTTATAATTTTTTTTTGTGTCAGATTTGTAAAAAAATTCCACAGATAAACACACCTTAAAATGCACTCTTCGACTCAGAATCACTAGCAGTCCGTCTATCTGTCCATCTTAAGTTGTTCGTTGAGTACAGGTCAAAATTTCAATCCGATCCTGCTGAAATTTAGCAATAAGAACACTTGCACAACAGGGAGGAAACCTATTGCAATTTGTCAAAATCGGTTCAGATCGATATTGCCCCCAGATATAAATGTTACTTTAGATTTGGCCTTGTAGCGCTATGGGAGCGGTATTCCACAATCAATCATTTTGAAATTTAGTAGGGCAGAGTTTATTTATTCAAGAACGCATATTGTCGAATTTGAACAAATTCAGTCTAGATTTACTTTTATAGTTATTATTAATATTTCATATTTTTATTTAGTATATCTTAGCTTATTTTGCTCTATCAAGGTGGTGTACGATATCATACAGTTGTCTTCGCCAGTCATTGGCCTTTCCTCGCTTAGGGGGTTTTTAATCGCTTAGAAATAGCGTATAGTCTTGCAAAATTCTTATTTTGTTAGCAGCATATTCATCTTGCTAAATTTATCACATATTTAAACAGAACTTTCCTAAAACTGTCTTTACATAAAAAAAGCTTCAAATGTTTTATCCTCCTTCTGTACCAGAATTGTTTTCCCAAGAATTGTTGAGTGCAAAAATTCTATCGCATAAATTGTACATTTTGCATAATCCATCTCGGAATTCGCCATAATTTTTCGACTCCGACTCCACAGCCTTGGGTGAAGGGTATAAAAAAGAAATGGAAACAAAAACAAGTAAAAGCGTTAAGTTCGGCCATGCCGAATCTTATATACCCTCCACCATGGATTGTATTCAATTTCGATTACTGGAAAAATCTTTGGATATGGAGCAAATCATGAAACGATCTTTTTATTTAAGTAAATATTAAAAAAAAAGAACACACGAAATTATATTTGACTACATACCGTTCTTGAACAAAATGTTGAAGATTTATGTCGAATAATTTTATTTTTTGTTTGTCATGTATCAACAAAAGAACTGCAACCGTGCTTTCGGTTGTATTTCCCAACAAATTATTGGGATAACCAAAAAACCATTATTTATTAATATTTTCTCTATTATAGTTACTAATTATTCATTGGAATAGTAATCTTTGGTCTTTTTATGCAATTTCTGTTGTCAAGAATAAAAAATTCGTTGTCACAACAAAATATCGATCATATGGTACTATAATGAAAATTTAAAAGTAGTTACCACAACTAACCGAGTGTGAAAGAAAAAAAATCTTAAATCGATTGATACAACCATCGATTTAGTTGCAACTATTTTCATTTGATCGTATCCATGTTATAATTGTTGTTTCAACCATTTATATATAAATACAAACGGCACACGGTGTTTGCAATAGAATGTTTGTTGCTAGTACTATTTTTGTATTGTTACTATCGAATTCCAACCAATTACTTTCCTGAGTGTATATTTTGGAGCTACCTCTATAGGGTAACTATAACAGTACAAACTGCAAAGTTTCTGCTAGATTGCTTTAAAAATGTGGTATCTACATATGGCTCAAAACCAGTATTTTGGAGCGACCTCTATAGGGAAGCTATTTCAAAACATTTGCAAATATTTCCACCAAATTTTATCAAACTAGCTCTATTATTACGGACTGTAGCGTGTTAGAATTTTACGACGATTAAGAATATACATATATACTTTATGGGGCCTCAGATAAATATTTAGAGGCGTTACAAACGGAGTGACAAAATGAATATACCCCCCACCCTATGGTGGAGGGTATAAACATTTTTTGTTGTATAGTTATATCGGAGCAGAATATATATCATTCTAACTAATATGATCTTAATCTTTCCCATCAACTTTTCTGAATTGACAATAAAATTAGCTATACGAGTATAATGAACAAAGTTGGATCCGATATTTTCAAAAAATATAAAAGTATATATCGTATTTAGGTGTTATAAAAGAAGTTGTTTAAAAAAGTATAACTTATTTGTATTCATCTTAAATTAAATCTCCTAGCGAATGTTCTCGATGAGAGATACACGGAGGAAAATCGTCATTTTTGATATGTTTGAAACGAAAGAAAATATACTTGGAAACGATTTTTTTAAATATTATATATTTGTTAACAAATAAATTTTATTTGAAAATCAAGAAATTTTGTTTGGAACGCATATATTCATATATTAGAACATAATTTATTTGCAAAGTGAATTTCACAAATAAAATATGTGTTTACACACAAACAAAGTTATTGTTTAAGAAGATTTCCAAATATGTTTTATTTAAAAAGATTTTTAAAACATTACTGACTTATTCGAATTTTAGTTAGTTTTTCCTAAACTTTATAGCTAAAAATGTCCTTATTTATAAATATTCCTATTCATCACTTTTTGTCAATCCATCAATGTCGTTTATATTTACGAAAGATTGTTCGATTTAAGTTTTGATTAAATTTTACAAACATATACAATTTATAAAAAAAATTGCTCTTTGAAAATCTGAAAAACAGAAAACTTGTATTTAAGTTAAAGCATTTAATACATTACCAAAATAAATAATTACAAATGAATCCTTATTTCGGAAATACTAGTTCCAAATAAAAATATTTGAATGGGAGCATATTTTTGTTTAGAACAATATCCTCACAAACATATAATATTTGTGTGTGTAAAATATTATATATTTGGAGTGTACCCTAAACATATGTTTATTTCAAGCCGAATATGTTTGGGACAATATACTACAGAAGCGATTTTTTTTCAGCGTGTAGGGTTAAACATATTCACTGGTGCTGCTTTACACCATTTTTTACAAAAATTTAAAAAGTAAGCTACATTTTCTCCTATCGCAAAGCTTAAATATGAAAACCTTTACTATTACTATATGTGGTAAGGTGTTGCACCTTGAACTGCAAATAGAATGTGGAGCCCGGCTTTTAGTATAGTATATATAAGGGAAAATCCAAAAAAAATTTTGATGGTTTTTGAAATTATTTTGTGAATTGTGGGATTTGCAAATATAATTTTTTGCGAATTACTTTTGATTTCTGTTGTCAAGACCTACAAGCTACAAAATAACAATGAATAATATTAATTTATAAATATTTTAAGGGGTTACTACATTTCTGTGTGCATTTGAAAAATTATTTTTTTCATTTTTTTTTACTGAACCTATCTTTGCATTTTGTTAATATATTTCTCTCCGATTTCTCTCACAACATTTTTTCTGAATTGACAACAAAATTTGCTAAACGGTGTAAAAAATTTCAGTTGGATGTGCTCACTGATAGAAGATCTATGGCCATATCAATTTATAAGGGTCCGCCAATAACTTCTTTTTTTTGAAAATGCTATAAAAAAAACTACTGAATATTTTCTCAAATTTCTTTTTTATTTGAAAGTACAATCCTACCGGTTAATAATGGAAAATAATTTCATTCAAATGGCTGCCTCGGCTGGCCATGCGGTAGCCTACACGATCGGTCCAATTTTTAAGCACATTATCGATTCACCAATGGCTTCACGAATATTGTCCTTTAAAGCGTCAATTGTCTCTGGCTTGTCGGCGAAACACTTATCTTTGAGGGCACCCCACAAATAATAGTCCAACGGTGTCAAATCGCAGCTCCGAGGTGGCCAAACGACATCAGCTCTGCGGCTGATAATGCGATCTTCAAAAACAGGGCGCAAAACATCGAGTGTAGCTTCGGCTGTGTGGTCCGCCGGTAGCGCCGTCCTGTTGAAACCAAATGTTGCCAATATCCTCCTCTTCAATTTTTGTGAACAAAAATTCGTTCAACATGGCCCGATAACGATCGCCATTGACTGTAAATGGCCCAATTATGCCTCTGGACCAAAATCCGCACCAAACAGTGACTCGTTTTGGGTGTATCGGCTTTTCAATGTATGCGTGCGGGTTTTCTGTGCCCCAAATGCGACAATTTTGCTTGTTTACATACCCGCCAAGATCAAAATGAGCTTCATCTGAAAAGATGATTTTTTTTTGGCAAAAACGGCATCTTCTGTAAGTCGATCGACAGGCCCACTTAGCTAAGTGTTACCATTCACGAAATAAGCACTAGTTGGAAAAAAAACGTTAGATATCGGACCCTTTATATTCGGAGATAAGTAATTTTTGTATATTATTGCGAAAAGGTATATGTAGTATATTGGAGATATAGAGGAAATTATAACTGGAAAATGTTTTCGAAAACAGAAACGATAAACAAATTTTATAAATAGCATTGCCATGCTTCTCCAAATTACACAATTTTTTTATGAAAATTTCAAAACTTGTTCTCATATTCGACTATCGCAAAGCTAGAATATAAAATCTTTTACTATTTTCATACTATAAGTGTTACCCGTAAACTGCAAAAGTAATTTAGATTCCCGCTTTTAGTATAATAGATTTTGGAGAAAAAATAAGAAAAAAGCCGTTTTTGGAGATTTTCTTGTTTATTTTGGGAATTTTGAGATTTTGCTTTACAAATATATGAATGTTCGAATTAGCCTCGATTTATGGTGTCAAAACGTACAAATTACAATAAATATAATTGAAATATGTACATATATTAATATTTTATGGATTAATAATGTTACTTTCGAAAGTTAGAGCGATAGGCAAAATAAATAGAAAGGAAGGAATTTTGTAATTCATGTATAAATTGTTTACATAAATTTACTTTTGGGACATTTTTTACTTAAATAATACCCTGTACCACAGTGTGGTGTAGGGTATAAAAACGATTGGATCTAAAGAGCCAAATCGGATGAAACATATATATGGGAGCTATAGCTAAATCTTTACCCATTTTCTTCAAATTCGGCAATGTTGGTTCATGAATCAAGAAACTCTACCATTCTAAATATCAAAACGATTGGATGTAAAATACAGCTTTTATAGGAGTAAATGGCCAAATCGGACGAAACATATATATGGGAGCTATAGCTAAATCTTAACCGATTTTCTTCAAATTCGGCAATGTTGGTTCATGGATCAAGAAACTCTACCATTCTAAATTTCAAAATGATTGGATGTAAAATACAGTTTTATAGGACTAAATGGCCAAATCGGACGAAACATATATATGGGAGCTATAGCTAAATCTTAACCGATTTTCTTCAAAGTCGGCAGTGTTTGTTCATGGATCAAGAAACTCTACCATTCTAAATTTCAAAACGATTGGATGTAAAATACAGCTTCTATAGAACTAAAGGGCCAAATCGGACGAAACATATATATGGGAGCTATAGCTAAATCTTAACCGATTTTCTTCAAATTCGGTAGTGTTGGTTCATGGATCAAGAAACTCTACCATTCTAAATTTCAAAATGATTGGATGTAAAATACAGCTTTTATAGGACTAAAGAGCAAAATCGGACGAAACATATATAAGGGAGCTATAGCTAAATCTTAACCGATTTTCTTCAAATTCGGCAATGTTGGTTCATGGATCAAGAAACTCTACCATTCTAAATTTCAAAACGATGGGATGTAAAATACAGCTTCTATAGGACTAAAGGGCCAAATCGGACGAAACATATATATGGGAGCTATAGCTAAATCTTAACCGAATTTCTTCAAATTCGGTAGTGTTGGTTCATGGATCAAGAAACTCTACCATTCTAAATTTCAAAATGATTGGATGTAAAATACAGCTTCTACAGGACTAAAGAGCAAAATCGGACGAAACATATATATGGGAGCTATAGCTAAATCTTAACCGATTTTCTTCAAATTCGGCAATGTTGGTTCATGGATCAAGAAACTCTACCATTCTAAATTTCAAAACGATCGGATGTAAAATACAGCTTCTATAGGACTAAAGGGCCAAATCGGACGAAAGATATATATGGGAGCTATATCTAAATCTGATCTGATTTCAACCAAATTCAATAGCGATTTTAACAGCCGCGAAATACTCTAAACTACTAAATTTCAGAACGATCGGAGTGAAATTGCAACCTGTAATCGACGAACAACTTTACATGGACGGACGGGCGGACGGACGGACATCGTCAAATCGACTCAGCTAGTGATTCTGAGTCGAGGTGGCTCTAGCTGTGTTATGTTCAGGTGTTACAAACATCTGCCGTGAAACAAACTTATAATACCCTGCACCACAGTGTGGTGTAGGGTATAAATACCATGGACGTTGACATACAAAAATAGCAACAATTGCGTAAAATTGAACTGACGATTTTTTTTAATTCAACGATTGACGGTACGAATATCAAAAGCAAAGGTTAATAACTAATATTCGGCATTTATTATCGCTAATTAAAATTTTTGAAAATATTTATAGGAAAATAAAATATTTCATATTTACAAAGAGTATACAATTTTTAAATGTTCAAAAATCATGGCCCAATACGATGCCAACATGACCTTCTGGTTTACCATTTCCATTGGGACCACCGATTTGTTTCGATACACCGCCCGTGACATCGAGTTTTGTGGTTCCCTTGTCATTTTGCCAGATATTTTGACGAGCATCGAGGCCAATCTGTGCTCCCTGACCGGGGGCACCATTTACTGAAGCTGTGATTTGGGTCTACATAAACAAATTAAATTCAATATAATTTAAATAATAAGAAAATATAAACAAATTTATGTTATATATGTTTTGACGACGCACCTTTGGAGCCTCATATGTGTACTGAGCTCCTAAACCGACTTGAGTCTTCTCATTGCCCTGAGGGCCACCGATATGTTTGGAGACCTCAGCATTCGCACCAATGGAGTGACGTTTATTTTGACTTTCCCAGAGCTTCTGTTCGGCACCCAATTTCAAATCAACTCCCTGGCCCGGTTTTCCATTAGCCGATGCGGTTATTTGGGTCTACATAAGAGACAAGATTAAAGATCAGGGCACAATGAAAGACATGTTGTTGTAAAAATAAAGATCGATTATCTATAAATCAAAGGCGAAATATCTCAAAGAAATTTTGTTTACAATAAGATTATATTAGTTAGGACGAAGTTAAGATTTTGTTCGCCGTATAATGCACACAGAAAAAATGTTTGTTCACTGAAACAAAGATAATGTTCTTTGATGCCAAGAAATATTTCATTCATTTTCTGTCAAAAAAACATGTCTTTGAAAATAGACAAGTTTTTGTTTAACTCTGAGACAAAAAACATGAATGAACATCTGTAGGCAATAAAAAACATTTTGTCGTAAAAATAACGATTGCTAATTCTTATCTCAAAGATTGCATTTTTTTTCTAAAGTCAAAGAAATTTTCTGCGCATTAAACTCAAATAATTTAATTTATCAAAATTTACTATGGATTATTTCTCCATCTCTTAAGATGAAATACGCACATACTTATACTAAAGATTGTTATCATTGGCTTGAAGTCCAATGGCAAATTTAAATATATACCAAATAAATTGTGTTTTTTGTAACAAAGAAAATGTTCATTCATATGAGACAAAATTAAGGAACAGTACACTAATGGCGAATTTTTTGCAAAAAAGTGCAACATTTTCATTGCCCTTTTTCCGAAAACGGCACTTTTGTGATACTTTTTTGAAATTTGGTAATTAAGTTACTCGAATTTAGCACAACTAAAATTTCAAAATTTCAAAAAAGCGATATAATAGTGCAGTTTTCGGAAAAAGGGCAATGCAAGTGCACTTTTTTGCAGAAAAGAATTCGCCATAAAAAAAGCTAGTAATAAAATTTAAGACTACACATACTTAAATCAAGTATGCATACAATTTTCATTAAAATAACGACAATTTACATTTTTTTTAAAGAAATTTTCATTGATATAGGGTTATTTGTATTTGATTTCATTTGCTTTGTGTACTTCCGTCTTAAAATTAACATTTTTAAATTGAAGGAAAAATCATTATTTTTGAGATAAGCTACATTATTTCAATTGATATATACTTTTAAAGATTTTGTACATTATGATGTAGACAAGTAATAGTTTTAAATGATGATGTAGACAAGTAATAATTTTAAAGCTGGATCGAAGTTAATTATCGGTATGCAAAATTAGAGGAATAAAATTAAGGCTGTGCTGACTTAAAAAAAGTCTGTTATTTAATTTTAGGACAGTTGCCATTATTTTAAAAAATATGTCTTAAATAGACTATATATGGGAAATAGTTATACTCTCCCTCTCTGAGTTAATTACACTGTCTCTTCTGCTTCTGTGAACATCACGGTATTTTGTTAACGTTTGAATTTATAAAGAAATGGTTGTGTTTCAGACAATGGAGAATCTGCTGTTTGATTATTTTAAATAATCATTTTTTGAGAAAAATGTTCTTTGATACAAAGAAATGTTTTATTATTTTCCAGTCAAAGACATTTCTTTAAATTAAAGACTCGGCTCCCCTAATCTGAGACAAGAGACCAGTTCTAAATTTATGAAAATTTGCATCGGTATTTTTCTATGTCTTAAGATCAAGTTTGATATACACTGAGTTTAAAGATTATTGTCATTGACTGGTAAATTTCCCTGTACACAGAAAATATGTTATTCATTGCAACAAACAAATTTACTTTGTTACAAAGACATGTTTCATTATTTTTCAATCAAAAATATTTCTTTAAAACAAATATATAGTGATTTATGTCTAAGACAAGAGATATGATTGAATTTGTCTAGACAATGAAAAACAATTTTTCGTAACATTTAAGATTGCTTATCCTAAATCAAAGACGCTCTTCCCCTAAATCCAAAGTAATTTCCTTCACAATTAGCACAAATTACGTAATTTATGAAGTCTTGCTTCAGATATTTTCCCAATGTCTTAGAATCAATTCAACATATACTTATATTAAAGATGATTGACATTGGCTGGTAATCGCAATATTCCGTTTAGTGATGAGTAGACCTCGGATTTTCGCATATTTTTAATTGTTCATCCTATTGGAACCAAACTTAGCATTTAGACGTTTTATTGTTCAAACATATTTTAATACATACATAATTTCGATATGCACTAAATGTTCTATATTTGAACGATACAACGTCTAAATGAAAAGTTTGTTTTGAATCGAATGAAAAATTAAAAATATGCAAAATGCGGAGTCTAGTCTGAGTCTTATTTTTGTTTCAATAGTTATGTCAAATTGGTGCACGAATCGGTCAAGAGGAGCAAACATTTAAGAACTGTTCTTTGTTATTAAATTTAAGGAACATTTAACATTTTTCACAATTTCATTAAAACTAGCAAACTTCTTAGTTTTTATGAAACCTTAATAATATTCCATTTCCATTGTTTCAGTGTATCTGTATTCTACGAGTATACTTTTTACTTACTTTGTCGCCATTATAACTGTACTTCCCACCTAGAGTGACATCTGTTTTGGTATTGCCCTGGGGACCACCCAAGTGTTTCGAAACATCGGCTGTGGCATCAATGGAGTGTTTTTGATTTTTACTTTGCCAGATATTTTGATTGGCAGCAGCATTTAGATCAAGACCCTGATGGGGCTTGCCGCTAGCCGATGCTGTGATTTGAGTCTATATGCAGGACAAGAATAAAAAGAAATTTGAATGAGTTCCACTTTATCCTAGAGTATGTTTTTCGCCCTCACTTTGTCAGTGTTGTAACTGTACTGGCCACCGAGAGTGACATCTGGTTTAGTGTTACCCTGAGGTCCACCCAATTGTTTCGTGGCGCCCAGCGTTGCATCGACGGAGTGTTGCTTATCTTTACTTTCCCAAATATTTTTCTTAGCATCAATAGTCACTTGACTTCCGGTCTTGGTTGTTCCAGCAATTTGGTGTTCCACCTTAATTGTTCCGCCCACCTTTGGGTCGAATTTGGGAGGACTAATGGGAACTGGGGTTTTAACGGGTGTCTAAAAATTAAAAAAAAAAAATTTTTTAATAATTCAGCCAAAAAAAATTTGAGTTAATGATAATATTTTTATTACAATTACAATATAAAATAGTGTAGTATAATATTAACTTAAAGATTTTTAGTACAAACCTTTGCTGCAGGTTTAGGAGGAGAAACTGCGGATTTGACAGGAGCCTAAAAAAGAAGAAAAAACGTTTAAAAAATTCGAAATAATGTTTAAGATGTGTATAAGAAAATTTTCTTTTACTGTTTTAATAAACATTTTCAATACAAACCTTGGCAATAGGCTTTGGTTTGGCAACCACAGGTTTAACAGGAGCCTAGGAAAAAAATAGATAAACGAATAAAAATTATTAAATGAATAATGAAAAATCTAGTTAACTGGTCACTTCCCAATTATTTTTATCATTAATAATTTAGTAAAAAGGTTTAGGAGGGCGGTCAGAATTTTTAATAATAACCTATACATTTTATTTTTGCCTAAAAAGTCTATAAAAAGTTTGTACATGGTAAAAGAAGATCCGGCAATCATTTATCTTTTGAAAAAAAAATCGAAAATTTATGGGGGTTTGAAATGTAAAAAATTGAGAAAATTCATTTTTAGTTTTTACGAAATTTTTAGTTGCTCTTGAAAGGCTGAACTGATTTTTACAAAGTTTACGTCGTTTGAAAGAGAAAATAACGGGCAATTTTTTATGCAATTTAATTTGATTTTTTTAAATTTTTTTTGCGAAGTCAGTTTTCAATAGCCTTTTTTTGACAGATCACGTGTGAGTCGTGTCATGCTGTCATGTTGTTTTTGTTAAGTATTGTTTGGCATTTCACCGTGGAAAGTCTTACGCCTGAGCAACGTTTACAAATTATTCAGTTTTATTATCAAAATAATCGTTCGCCAATTGCGCTAAGTCCATTTTTTTAAAATCCAAAAAAAAAACACTTTCCAGTCGACCGACGACCTTGACACCCATGAGCAATATTTTAGCTCTCGTTAAGAGCTATTTTTTGCCATTCACCGATTCCCGATCCGACGTACCGGAATCATCGGTCCATATTTCTTCAAAAATGATGCCGGTGAGAACGTAACCGTCAATGGCGACCGTTATCGTGCCATGATAACCGACTATTTGATCGGCGACATTTGTTTGATATTTAATTTGCTGATTTAAAGATGTGTTTTTTGCAATTTTATTTAAAAAATCAATTGTGTTTGCTCCAATTGTGATTGTAAGTGAAATGTTTGAGGAAAAATGCCAAAAATATGTATAAAAAAATAAAAACAAATTTGTGCTCTTTCTTCTATTAACTACTAATGTCAAAAATGTTATCGTTCGTAACTCGAGAAATTTGCTTAAGAGCACGACGGATCATCTAGTACTTATTTGTTTATGGTTGCATTATCAAAAATTGTGTCATTCTGGATATGAAGCCGACATTAAGGGTCGAATCGGAAGAAGACTGGTGTTTTCTTTAAAATATAAAATAACCTCATAATTAAATAATAACTTAGAGTGGACGATATTGGGCTCATTAGTCTGTTTTGAACCTCTACGTAAAAAAACTAAAGGAAATAAAAACGTTCTTGGACGACTCCGTCTGGATCGTTATATTTCCATATAAATTTTAAAAAACTATCCGGAATACCAACGTTATGATCCGTGGCACTTCTACGAACTCTACATTATTAATATACTAACCTTGACAACAGGCTTTGGTGGAGCAACTGCGGGTTTAACTGGAGCCTAAAAATAAAAATAAGTGAACAAATAAAAATTAATTAATAGTATTTAATGTATACAATTATTATTAAACAATTAATAAAACGTTGGTGGTAATTAAACCACTTGATTGGCTGAATAGTAGTACATATTAACAAATTTAGTACTAACCTTGACAACAGGCTTTGGTGGTGCAACTGCGGGTTTAACTGGAGCCTACAAATAAATTACCAAATACAAATGAATAAATAATCTTGATATAGTTATTATTAAGCAATCACTCGTAATGAAACCTAAGTGGTGATTAAAGTACTTAAACGTCTGAATAGTATTATAAAATATTTAGTACTAACCTTAACTATTGGCTTTGGTGGAGCAACTGCGGCTTTAACTGGAGCCTGCAAATAAAAAGAATAGAAATAAAAATTAATGAATATTATTGAATTGAAGCAATTATTATCTAACATTTAATGAAACATTGGAGGTGATTAAGACACTTGAATCACTGATTATAATTATAAAATATTGAATACAAACCTTGACTACAGCTTTCGGTGGGGCAACCACAGGCTTAACTGGAACCTAAAATAAGTGAACAAAAAAAATGTAAAAACTTATCTTGAATTAAAAAAATTCGTACTTTCATATTTCTCCCAATAATTCCTTAAATTTGCCCCAATTATTCCTCAAATTTTATGGAGCTGTGATTTTTTATTTATGTGTATGGACTCCATATTACACCACAAAATATTATGTTAATTTAGTGTAATTTAGTAAAAACATTTACAAAAGGTTTAGGAGGGCAGTCAGAATTTTTAATATTAACCTATTAATTTTATATTTGCCTAAAATGTATATAAAAAATTTTGGTAAAAGAAGATATCTTAATCATTTATTTTTCGAAAAAATTGATTTTCGAAATTTTATGGGGATTTGAAATTCCAAAAAAATTTAGCTAAATGCTTTTTTTGGTTTTTACGATTTTTTTTAATGCTCTTGAACGCCTGAACCGATTTTTACAAAGTTGAGGTCGGGGCCTTTCTTACGGAGTTTTATTTTTATTTTTTAAATTTATTTTTTCCAATTTTTTTTTGTTATAAACATTAGAATATTTTTTAAAAACAATTTGCTCCCTTTCGATTTTTTCAAATGTACACAGAATATTCACCAGATTCTCGCAAATCCAAAATTATTTTTTTGGGGGGACTCAATATTGTGTTGTTGTTATTTATTGTTGGTCTGTGCTTTTATTATTCAGTCAGAATTCATTCGGTTCAAGACCATATGTTTCAGTTACTTTCTGTCTATTGCAAAAATGTAATAGAAACAAATACAACAATTGGTAGAGAGTTTTAATTGCTTGGTAGAATTGACTGCAGCTTCGATAGACACAACTCTATCATCTTCAGAATTCAATAGCAATATTGTATGTCTTTAACTTAAATCAGCTGAAATACTTATGGAAGCAGTAAATTGAATTTAACAAGAGCTACTAACCAAAACCGTATTTTGCCGAACTAAGTCAACATACTAAAACTCTCATACCAATATTTGTAAAAGTTATGGACGAAATACTTAGGCAGTCTGGCAATTTTTGACATTTTTCTTTAACTATAAGAACCACTTAAGTAATAAAGACGTATATTATAAACATACTAACCTTGACAGCTGGCTTTGGTGCGGCTTTTACTGGAGTCTAAAAATAAAAATAATTGAACAAATAAAAGTTAATAAATAAGCTTGAATTGATTATAACGATTTTTACTTGTAAATTCTGCACAGATTAACATTCTTTTAGGGGCACAGTGGCGAAGGAAAGAAAAAATATGGTACGACCGCCAAATCCAAACGGCTAAAACTAGAATCCCGAATATTGGTGTGAGGGTAGCCCTTGAGATGTTGATTCGGGACAAGAAGCGATTTTCTCTCTGAGAGGGATGAAAGGAGTACAATGGGGGTAAAAAGCGAAGACTATGGTTACACCGTCAATCAGCAAATGGCTAGATCTAGAACCGTGAAATTAGACTAGACGTAGACTCAAGAAATGAAGCTATTTTACGAAAATCGAACTATTAGTGGGATAGTGAAAAATTAGAATTGGAAAAAATAGTTAAATATGGTAATGTGGGTAAAACGATTATATATGGTATCTGGTCGCGAGGGTAGTTCTTCGAATATAAAATAAAGGTAATAAGTGTTTTTCCAAAATTGTAAATCATTGAAGCAAATAGAGTAAGTGTGTAACAGAAGGCAACCGGTTTTATCTGCGATTTTCTGGAATAACTGCATATCTCAAAAACACACAATGTTCAATAGAGGAGCAATTCCTATTCTATGTTGATAATTATTGAAAAATTATTCATATCTAGAAATGTTATATTTATATATGTATATTTCGATAGGTAATGACTACATGTAGGTACGAAAATTTCAGACTGGGTTGTAATTCCAGAAAATCACAGAAATATGGTACCGTGGACAAAAGGAGTTAAATATATTATTTCACTCCGCTCTTGATTAAAGTTTTACGCACTCTTTCACGCATGGGACGAATCATATTTAATTTGTCAAAATAGATTCATTTTACGAAAATTATGTAGTCTCATTTACACCGTTTGATATCTAAGCGCTATAGAAGCCACATTTTTCAACCGAAGTGTATGAAATTCGACACAAAAAAATATTTTGAATCCGGCACATACAGTGCCGAATTAAATTTTCAGAAAATCAGATTTCTATGTAGCCCCTATATGTATATGTATATGTTCATCTCTATTTGCCTTCTAACCGTTATATGGTGGATGACACGAGCAAAAGGATGGAAACTATAGAGGATACCGTAAGGCTCTTGATGGAAACTAATTTTCCGACTGGTAATGCTGGACCAACAGAGGAACAGTTACAGAACGAAAATGTGATGCATCAAGTACCTATTACGAATATAACAGATGCTATGGTTAAAGAAGAAAAAGCTTCTCTCCTATCAATTCAATTCATCTGGCTGGAGTTTTCACTGCATGCCTAACTCATGTATGTACCCCAAAAAATTGGCAGGAATCAAGGGTGGTCTTCATAACCAAGCCTGACAAGGCGAGTTATACGATCCCAAAGGCTTATCGACCTATTAGCCTAAAGCTGAGTATAGACGATTGCCAGATCGGCAAACGTTATCAACCCTGTTAAAGTGTTGCAAATATACGGACAATGACAGATTGTTAGGCAAAGGTGAATTGACAGTACAGACGATTGCAAGAAAACATTACAATTTCATATATTTACAATATATTTTGTAAATATTTATATGCAGGATTACCAATAAAAATACATTATAGATAGTGTTGCAAATAACATGATTTTCTGGCAATGGCGCCGTTGTCACATGCATAAACTTCGAACATATAACAATCAGCAAATTATCTCGCAATGACTTTATGCTAACGTTGCAAAACAAAAATTGTATTTTCACACGGTTGTAAATTCACAGGGTTGCATTTTTCCGCCATTTTTCTGGCATTGTTGTCCGATCAGCAAATCGTGAGGTAGTGCACCACATAGAAGAGTCCTTCAGTAAAGAAATGTATACACTTGCTGTTTGCATAGACATTGAGGGCGCATTTAACAATGTACAGACCGATACACTTATCCAGTCCTTAGACGAGTTTCAGGTTGACCGGGCGCTGAAAAACTGGATCAACAATATGCTAAGGAATAGGTGGATTATTTGTGGGTCATATGACGTAAAAATTAGACAAGGTAAATCGTGGTATACCTCAGGGGGGCATTTTATCGCCTCTTCTATGGATTACAACGATACACAGTCTCCTAAAAGCTCCCACCAATGAAGGACTTAAACCAGTCTGTTATGCAGACGACGTTGTAATACTTCTAAGGGGCTTTCATCCAAATCTATTATTCAGAAGAGCTGAGGAGGCACTTAACAATGCATATAACTGGACACAACCAAGGGGATTAAATGTTAACCCAGACAAAACAGAAATATGTCTATTTACAAGGAAAACAAGTAAGAAAGTTTCAGTCGGGTAAACCGACTAAGGAATACCCTCACTTTGTGAGTAATGTAATATTGAATATTACACAAATTATTCTGTCAATTTTTGTGGGAGGTACCAGAAGGGGTTTAAGAAATACACCTATATTTCGCTGAATAGTAGATACTTTAAATACATTGCACTGTGCCGAATTATAACAGTTTATATGGACTGGTATATTAACGTTGAGATATTAAATTGTGGTATAATTTGGCCATTTTGTGTGGGAGGTACAAAAAGGGGCGTGGTGATAACGCTCATTTTTCCCTGGACTATAGGCATTATAAAAGCATTACACTGTACAAAACTGCAAGTAATTGTAAACACTGATATTAATGTTATAAACTGTTAATTTTTGGTGCAAAATGGTACCTTTGTGGGAGAGGTACCAAAAGGGGCGTGGCAATTTCGCCCATTTTCCTCGAGTTGATAGCGACTAACAAACTAATACTATGTGTGGAATTTCAGAAGATTCGAATACGTTTAATAGCAGTTATTAAAGAAACAATATTTCACAACATTTTAACCCTTTGTGGGGGAGGTACCAGAAGGAGTGGACCAATATGGCCCATCTTCGAACTTAGCCGGAGATAGAAAAAAATATTACCACATACGAAATTTGAAGTCAATCGGTTAATCCTTTCGAGAGTTATCGTGCGCACCAGCCAGCAGACAGACAGACAGACAGGCCGACAGACAGACAGACAGACAGACAGACAGACAGACAGACGGACGGACATTGCTCATTCGACTTAAAATGACCCAAAACGAATATCTGCCGAACATACTTAGGGTCTCAGATCACTCCTTCGATGTGTTACACTTTTTTTCGTAGCAAATGATATATACCCTCGTCACACTAAAGTGAGGGTATAACGAAGATCCCACGTTTTAACCGACCTTGATTCTTGAATAAGACAATTGCTATAACTAAAAACGTAAAATACTTGGGTGTAATCTTGGATAAGAAACTGTACTGAAAAAATCATCTTGAAGAAAGAGTTACAAAGGCCCACAGATGTTGGTCGTTGTGCAGAAGAGCTATGGGTTCAAAATGGGGACTACGTCCAAATATGACTCACTGGCTTTACATGAGCGTGATTAGACCAATAATCACCTACGCCTGTGTAGTGTGGTGGACATCTATGGACAAGAAGTGCAAGGTACTACACCTCTGCAAAAAATTTAACGTATGTGCTGTCTAGGCATAAGCGGGGCATTTACAACTGCGCCAACAAAAGCGTTGGAGACTATACTGCACATCCAAGCAATAGACTTCTGTATATAGTATGTGGCAGACCTCACAGCAAGACGTCTACAAGTGATGGGTGAATGGATAAATCGAGACCACAAGTCGTATCTTCAGAAGATTTTAGAATATCTAGTTGGTCACATTCAAACACCAGAAATCTCCGACCCCATTCCTGAAGTGCGGCTAACAGCTACCTGTGATTCGTTTGTGTCAGAAAGACGCTCCCGGGAAAACGGAACACTGGCTCAGGTGCCAGTGGGAACCAGCTGCTACACCGATGGGTCCAAGCTAGGAGGAGGGACTGGTCTAGGACTTTTTATTGATGAACCAGAAGTCAAACTTTACTTTCACCTCCCAGACCATAACATGTTATATCAGACAGAAGTTCGAGCAATCACGGAGTGTGTGAACTGGCTTAGTAATATCACAAAGCCTAAATATGCCAACATCTTCACAGATAGCCAAATGACGATCAAAGCAATAACATCGGAAAGGGTCAAGTCCAGAACTGTGTTATACTGTAAAAAAAACTATAAATGATTACTCAGCCCATGGTGATGCTGCGTATTTACTGGGTACCAGGATACAACGGAGTGATTGGAAATGAACCTGCAAACAGCTTGGCTTCAAAGGGCAGATAACTTCGAGTAATAAACTTGGAAAATTGAAAACCTTTCGAAACCACGAAGGATGAGTTGAAGCACTGGGCGGTGATGGCTCACAAAACTGTGTGGAATAGAGCAACAGTAATAGCTACAGCAAAGATACTGTGAGGTAACGCAAATGGGAAGAAAACAAGTAGTTTTCTGAAAGTAAACAAATGGAGATTAGTAAGATGATGAGTGTTCTAACGGGACACTCAAACTTACAAGCACATCATCGTCATCGCATAGGACTAGCTGAAAATGATAAATGCAGGGCTTGCAGGCAAAACATCGAAACGATGGAACATTTTCTGTGTCACTGTCCGGCTTTCACACATGCAATATCCCGAGATTTCGGGTCCGACAAATTGCCAGACTTGACTCATCTCAGAGGATAAGACTGAAAGATGCCGAGAAAATTCCTGTCTAGTACCGATTTTCTGTAATACGTCAAGTAAAACAAGATCATAAATAAGGAGCACACAACAGGCCGAATCACTGGCTTAAGTGTATGTCCATCGACATGAGACGTTTAAATGTCTCCTCTTTTCAACCTAACCTAACCTAACCTAACCGTTATAAAAGATGTGCTTTTCTCTCTATCATTACAAAATGATGTAAATAACTCGAACCTAGAACGAACACTGCCGAATTTGGTCAAAATCGGTTAATATTTAGATATAGCTCACATAAATATGTATAAGTATGTATTGTCCATTTGGCCTCTTAGGGCTATAGAAACTGTATTTTACATTTGACGCAAGGCATCTAATGCTTTGTGTCATGCTATTCAACATAATCTAAGCTAACGTAGCATTTTCCCCAAATTTGTATAAGACGTCAAATGTGTGACTTTATAATGGGGGTTAACTTGGATATGCAGATAAATTTTTACTAAAGGACTTTAGATGAATACATCTAGAGAACGATGAAAAGACAGAATTGTCTTTTAAATTTAAATGAAAAAAAAAATAAATAAAAAAATAATACAAATCTTTACAATGGGCTTAGAAGGAACGGCTGCAGGTTTTATTGGGGCCTAGAAATTGCATTTTGAAAAGAATGGTAGCAAAATATAAAAAAAAATAATATATGTAGAAACATATTCTGCAATTTAGAGTAATTTCATTCACGGGATATTAGAAGAACTTATATGATGGTCAAACATAAAACTCTCTTTTATAGTATTTATATAATTCCGGCATAAAGACTCACCTTAATTAATGGTTTTGCGATGGGAGCTTTAACAATTGGTTTTATCTGAGGCTATATAAATAAATTAATTATGTAGTATTTCGAGGTTTTTATACCAAATAATTTACTTACCTTAGCAACAATCTTAGGTAGGGGTACTTTCGCTGGAGATTTGATCACTGGTCTCAACGGTGATCTAATCTGAGGCTACAAAAATATAAGAACAAGAATAAAACATGTTTAATAATTAAATTATATTGTGGATCTTACTTTTGGGGGAGCCCGAATAACTGGTCTGACGGGTGCTCTCACTTGAGACTGAAGGGGGAATATAATAAAAAGTTTTAAAAGAAATAATAAATTGAACTAGTGACAAAAGATTCACCTTCGGTGGAGCTCGCATAACCGGTCTAGTTGGTGCTCTGATCTGAGTTATAAAAAAAAAGAGAAAAATTATATTTTAAATTTTGTTTTGGTCTGTGTTCTAAACTAATATGATTTGATGCTAGAATATTGTCCGGCTCAATAAATTTTTTCGGTGTGGTTAATACCAATTACATTTTAGTTGAAATGTCAGAAGTCGGTTGAACTTCCATATTATTTGGGTGAAGCAATAGCTTATAGAGCTTATCTTTCATGTGGAAGTATGTCCTACCGTAAAATTTGTCTGCATGGTGCGAAATCGCCTTTTTTGTTATATTTCAATCAAACGAAAATATATTTGGAACACACAAATTTTAAATATTTTATATTTCTTAGCAAAAAAATTTTATTTGAAAATCAATAAAATGTATTTGGGAACTAATTTTCTCGAATAAAATATGTATTTGTATACAAATAAAATAATTGTTTAAAAAGTTATCCAAATATATATTATTTAAAAACGATTCAAAACGTTACAAATTTTTCGAATTTCATTTTTAAATTATACTTTATTATTTAAAATGTCATAAGAATTATTAAAATTGGTTTTAAAGCGCCAACATTATAGGATTTCAGTTATAAAGAAATTTTACGAACATTTAAAATTTCTGAAAAAAATTAACGCTGAATTACCGAAAAACATAAAACTTGTCTTAAAATTAAGATATTTTTTGTATATATATTTGTAAAAAATTAGTGCTGTAAAACAAGAAACGAAATCTAGGAAAAATTAAAACAAAAATTCGACAAAGTCAGCAAAGTTTTAATAATAACACTATGCAACAAAATTTTTGTACAAGGGAAGTGGAATAGGTGCAAATAGGTGTCACAAACTCGAAAAAAATATTAAAAAAAAATTTTATGTTTTTTTTTTTAATTTTTTTTTTTTAATTCCATCTTTCATGGAAAGTACATTCAGTGCTTGGAACATAATCAAGTATAAGCCTGATTGAGTCGTGTTATGCCTCAAGAATTATGAGAGCTACATATGATGGAAATATCGCTATAACGTAGAATCTTTGGTTTAGTAACAGTCGTAAAAAATATGAGAAAATTTTTTTTTTTTTTTAAAAAACACTTTCTCCTGGTAAAAAAAAAAACATAAAAAATGGAAAAAATTATTTTATTACATTTTTAAAAAGCCAGCATGCTAAAGAAGAGAACATTGTCTATTTGTAAAAGTTATGAGCCATTTTGTAAATGTTAGGGAAATTCAAAAAAATCTTGTTTCATATTTTTTCGTTTTTAAATTATGTTTTTGCGTATATCGCCATATGTGAGAGATACATATAAGAGACATTGCATTTGCATTTTGTTTTATGAGGATTGATATCAGACATTATAAAATTATAGAGAGAAAAAATATTTTCTTGTAACGGATGATCCAAGTAGAGATACTTTTTTCAATAGCCTTTTTTGACAGATCACGTGTGAGTCGTGTCATATTATTTTTGTTAAGTATTGTTTGGCATTTCATCATGGAAAGACTTACGTCAGAACAACGTTTTGACAACAAATTGACAGATTAATTAGTGTAATGTTATAACGGGTGATCCAAGTAGAGTTACTTTTTCAATAGCCTTTTTTGACAGATCATGTGTCATTCTGTCATGTTATTTTTGTTAAGTATTGTTTGGCATTTCATCATGGAAAGACTTACGCCTGAACAACGTTTACGCATGTCATTCGCCAGTTACCAGTCGAAATGCTCTAAAGAGTCATCGAAAATTGGACTCGACGTATGGACCACTGTGACGTAGCCGCGGCCAACATTTAATACACATAACCTACGAAAATAAATGCAAAAGAATTCTTTCAAATGATAATAAACATTCCCCATTCAATTTGAATTTTCTGTGTTTTTTCTTTAAAAAGGTAGGGAACATCGAAATGGATCACCCTATATATTTGATTGAAGACATTGTCCATCAATTTATTGTCAATGATTTGTTGCAAGACAAGGTCTTGCACGACATTGTTGGCTATTTTGTGAAAATGTCATCGATGATTCTCTTTGCCTGCCCCCTAAGTGTCTTCAACGATTTATAAAGGACTTGGCCCCGCTTCAGTGACGTCTTTCCCTTCCCATTAGTATTTTGACAACTCTCGAAAGGAGTAACGGATTGACTTTAAATTTGGTATGTGATAAGATTTTTGTCTATCTCAGGCTAAGTCTGAGGATTGGTCCACTCCTTCTAGTACCTACCTCTCTGAGCGATTCAAGTTTGAGTCAGAAGTCATCGCTTTTAACTGGGTTTCAACTCTTTGAACTAGTGAGAGAAGTGACCAAAGATAAGGCAGAACCGTCCGTGACATACCTTACAAACAATTTTATACAACTGTCGATAACAGATGCTTTTGCAAGGACATTCCCGGGTTGTTCGAGGAACTTAATCAAACATACAATTCAAAGGAATGGCGGTTACTTGTTGACAGCAGTAAATAAAGTTTGAAAGCAGTACTTCTACAAAAACAGAAATCGTCGATTCCCATTGCTCATGCTGCAAACACTAAGGAATCATACGAAACAATGGCTAAATTGATAAAATACATAAAATATGAACATGACTGGAAAATTTGTTGCGATTTAAAAGTAGTTGGTATGTTATGCCTCTGGGATAGCCGATATTTTGCCACCACTGCATATTAAGCTGGGGCTCTTTAAAAATTTTGTAAAAGCCTTAAGGAAAGATGGCAATTCACTGTCATATTTAAAAAGTTTATTTAAAAGTCTTTCTTTTCAAAAAATTGAAGGAGTTTTGATGGGCCTAAAATAAGAAAAGTGATGAAAGATGTGAATTTCGAATCATATTTGACGTCGGATGAAATTGCAGCATGAAACAATGATTAATGATTTGTTAAAAAAATTATGAAAAAAATGGTTAGAAGTATATTTTTTTGCAAACTTTTAAAAAATAAAATATTTTTTTTCTATTTTTTGTCCCAGGATTATTTTTTTTTTGAAAAAAATCTACTTTTTCCAACTTGTTTAATGACTGTTACTATACCACTGTTTCTAAGAGAAAGAGATATTTCCAACATTGGTATCCCACATTAATAGCTACAATTTAACGCATAAGTCGACCTGATCGGGCATATACTCCAAAAATTATAGTGCAAATACTAATGGTGATTTCGATTCTGAAAAAAATGTTGCCCCGTCGACTCGAAATTCTGAAGAATATTTGCCCTTTTTGGGTGGAATATATGCAGTCCCTCGAAATAAACTCAGCTCCTGTTTAAAAATTCCAAAATATGACATAAAACTCCAGATTTCGGGAAAAGGGCAACGGAAATGTTGCACTTTTTTGCAGAAAAGAAATCGCCATAAGGGTACCTTCGACGATAATAGCATTTTTAATAAAAAAATTTAAAAAAAAATGTATCCATAAAAAATTTTTGGGTTTGATTTTATATAACAGTATGCTACAATCTATACAAAACCAGTAAGGAAAGGCTAAAGTCGGGCGGTGCCGACTATATAATACCCAACACCACTCTCGTAATATTGAATAACTCTGATATATAAATTTTGTAATTCATGTATAAATTGTTTACATAAATTTACTTTTGGGACATTTTATACTTAAATAATACCCTGTACCACAGTGTGGTGTAGGGTATAAAAACGATTGGATCTAAAGAGCCAAATCGGATGAAACATATATATGGGAGCTGTAGCTAAATCTTTACCGATTTTCTTCAAATTCGGCAATGTTGGTTCATGAATCAAGAAACTCTACCATTCTAAATTTCAAAACGATTGGATATAAAATATAGCTTCTATAGAACTAAAGGGCCAAATCGGACGAAACATATATATGGGAGCTATAGCTAAATCTTAACCGATTTTCTTCAAATTCGGTAGTGGTGGTTCATGGATCAAGAAACTCTACCATTCTAAATTTCAAAACGATTGGATGTAAAATACAGCTTTTATAGGACTAAAGGGCCAAATCGGACGAAACATATATATGGGAGCTATAGCTAAATCTTAACCGATTTTCTTCAAATTCGGTAGTGTTGGTTCATGGATCAGGAAACTCTACCATTCTAAATTTCAAAATGATTGGATGTAAAATACAGCTTCTTCAGGACTAAAGAGCAAAATCGGACGAAACATATATATGGGAGCTATAGCAAAATCTTAACCGATTTTCTTCAACTTCGGCAATGTTGGTTCATGGATCAAGAAACTCTACCATTCAAAATTTCAAAACGATCGGATGTAAAATACAGCTTCTATAGGACTAAAGGGCCAAATCGGACGAAAGATATATATGGGAGCTATATCTAAATCTGAACCGATTTCAACCAAATTCAATAGCGATCTTAACAGCCGCGAAATACTCTAATCTGCAAAATTTCAGAACGATCGGAGTGAAATTGCGACCTGTAGTCGACGAAGAACTTTACATGGACAGACGGACGGACAGACATCGTTAAATCGACTCAGCTAGTGATTCTGATTCGATCGGTATACTTTAAGGTGGGTCTAGCTGTGTTATTTTCAGGTGTTACAAACATCTGCCGTGAAACAAACTTATAATACCCTGTACCACAGTGTGGTGTAGGGTATAAAAATAATTATTAGGTCTTTCTTTAACAATAACTTTGTTTGTGTGTAAATATATATTTTATTTCTGAAAGTCAGTTCGCAAATATATGTTGTTCTAATATGTATATTAATATATGCGTGCCAAAATTTTATTTCTTGATTTCAAATAACATTTATATGTTCAGAAATATAATGGGTTTTCCATTAGGGATGATATGATTTTAAAGTGACGTTTCGGCCATATGTAATATGTCATGATCTGTCATTTGTTTTTCATTGCATTCAGTAGTGTTTACAATTTCATCATGGAGAGATATACGCAAGAACAACGTTTACAAATTATTAAACTTTATTATCAAAATAATCGTTCTCCAATTGCAACTTTTCGTTGTCGTGCGCTAAGTCCATTTTAACAAATCAAAAAAAAAAAAACACTTTCCAGTCGACCTACGACCTTGACACCCATGAGCAATATTTTAGCTCTCGTTAAGAGCTATCTTTTTGCCATTGACCGATTGTGGCTACGTGCCACACAGCAAATGAAACAATTGAATTTTTGCGAGAAAAGTTTGGAGATTCTTTATTTCAAGATATTGTGATATTGAATGGCCTCCAAGAAGTTGTGATTTTACACCATTAGACTATTTCTTGTGGGGTTATTTGAAATCATTGGTATTTCGAAATAAACCAGACTCTCTTCAAGCTTTACAAGTTAGTATTGAACGTGCGATTCATGACTTACGACTTGATTTAGGGGAAAAAGTGCTCGAAAATTGGGTTCATCAAATTCGTTCCTGCAGAAGAAGTCGTGGAGGCCATTTAAATGACGTTTTATATTAAGAACTTAATTTCATAATGCAAAGTTTCAGCATGATACCAAGAAATGCTGGAGGTTTTTGAACGAAACCCTGGGAAGGAAAGTAAAAACTCAAATAAACTTAAAAAACTCTGACGGTGATTTAATAAACGAGGATGCTATAAAATGTGATCTTCTGAACGATTACTTTTTAAAAATGCCCAGAACTTTGAAGGAGCAAATACAAAGTCATTCTACAGATTCTTTTAACAGTTTAAGGACTTTAAGACACAACAGCAGTAATTTCCTCCTCAGAAACCCATCGATTGAAGAAATATTACAAACTATTTCAAACCTCTCCTTGATCAAAAGTCCGGGCCATGACAAGTTGTCGCCAAAAATGATTGCTGTATGCAATATTGATGTTGCACCCATTTTGATCGAAATATTTCAAAGCATTATTGAGACTGCCGAATATCCTGAGGTTTTAAAAATTGCAAAAATAGTTCCTATACCCAAGGTAACAAATGCCAGTTCTGAAGATAAATACAGACCAATTGCTGTTTTATCAGTAATTGATAAAATTTTTGAGAAATTAATTCATCACCAGCTATTAACGTACTTTGAAACAAATAAATTGCTTTATAAATACCAATTTGGGTTTAGAAAAGGAAGTGGAACGGAGCATGCGGTACTTAATGTCGTAAATTATATATGTCAAGGTCTTGATCAGGGTTATAATGCAGTTGCTGGTATATTCTACGACTTCTCGAAGGCATTCGATCTAGTGGACCATGGTATTTTGTGTCAGAAACTGGAGTATTATGGTATAAATGGAAAAGAATTGCACATTCTAAAGAATTATTTGGAAGAAAGAAAGCAGTACGTTGAAATTAATGGAATCAAAAGTTTCATGGGTGATTTAGAACATGGTGTACCTCAAGGCAGTGTATTGGGGCCTCTTTTGTTCGCGGTGTATGTCAACGATATTACGAAGCTTGGCCTTTATGGAAAATTGTATATGTATGCAGACGACATATCCTTGTTTTATCCTTATAAACATGAAACAGCTTTGAAATCGTATATGGAGAGAGACGCAGCTTTAATTTTTGAATATGCACGTATTAACAAATTTCTTATTAATAAAACCAAAACAAAAATTGTACGCTTTAAGCCCCGTAATGACACAAGTTCTGGTCAATTCCGAATGTTTGTTGATGGCGAAGAAGTCTATGAAAGTCAGTCAATAAAATACCTAGGCGTACATTTGCAGAACAATCTCACGTGGACTTTACATATTCAAGAGTTAAAATCAAAAATATCCCCAGCAATTGGTTTGATGTACAAGTTCAAAAACAAGTTCAACGAAGAAACAAAATTACTGTTATATCATGCATTGGTACATAGTCATCTAAACTATTTAGTTTCTGTCTACGGATGTAAAAAAACTGCAGAACTGAAATCCTTGCAAAGGATGCAAAACAAAGCTCTAAAGTCGGTGTATAGCTTACCAATTCTATTTCCAACATTATCATTGTACAAAGATGTATGTAAGAATATTTTACCTATTCAGGGGTTATATAAGATGCAAATTCTGCTATTCATTTTTAAGATGCTCCACAATATTGGTCACATTGCTATAAACTTTGAACAAAATCAGAGTGCAATCCAGACTAGAAATAACTCAAATTTAAGAGTAAAACGATGCCGACTGGAAGTCACGAAGCAGAGAATTGAGTATATGGGGTGCTTGGAATTTAACAATCTGCCTGAAAACATTAAAAATTTGGACAGAGTTTCAGCTTTTAAATTGAACTTAAAAAGCTTTTTCATAAGTAATCTTGCTACACTTTTAGGCTAGCTTCTAGTAAGAATGAATTCTATGATCTCACTTTTTCTAAAGTTATGAATGTACTTTTTATTTTTAACATAATTTGTTAACCAATCTTTATATTAATTAATATGATTTATTTATATTTATTATAAAGCTTTAATTACTGCCAACTCGCCTCAATAAAGTCATCTGACGCTGAGGCATACTTATATATCTGTAAACTGAAATTTGTTAATAAATTAATTAAATTAAAAAAAAAAAAAAAAAAAAAAATATAGCGATTGTACTTCACATTTAATAAAAAACTTTTGAATTTCCTTAACAATAAGTGTGTTTTTTTTTCAAAGAAATCATATCACTCTTATTGGATAACCCTGTGCCAGCAATTTGCCATGTCTACACGGGGCATAATCGCCTTTTTTGATATGTTTGAATAGAAAGAAAATATATTTGGAACACTAATTTTTAAATATTATATATTTCTGAGCAAATAAATTTTATTTGAAAATCAATAAAATATATTTGGAACTCGTATATTAATATGTTACAACATATAATATTTGCAAACTAAATTTCTCAAATAAAATATGTATTTGAATACAAATAAAATTATTGTTTAGGAATTTTTCCAAATATATTTTATTTAAAAACGATTTTCGAAACTTTTGTTGAATTTTTCGAAACACTAGGATGTCTATACTTTAAATTGTCATCGATTTTACCAATGACAATTTAAAGTATAGACATCCTAGTGTATTTGCAACTTTTTTCCACAAGATGGGGGAAAAGTCAATTTCACGTACGTTTGTATGCGAGTAAGAAGATTTTTAGGTAGCCATCTACAGAAATCTTTTTTATTACTGTAAAAGTCAACTGCGATAGGGTGTCTATACCTTTGATTGTCATTGATTTTACAACCAGTCAGATGTGCCGTGCTTTTGTCCAGGTAAGTCTTTGGATGCAATTCTCATTCGCTCGTGTGAGTCGCCCTCTGATAAGCTTTAAGCGTTTGGTAATCGAATCGTCAATCAAAAGCTTTATTGAAAAGCCTGCCAGATAGATTACTGATGACGGGGTTCACACTTTGCTTTATAATTACTTGCAATAGATTTTGCCATGTAAAAAAACTATCTTTCTGTCACTGTATAGAAGGAGGTTAGTCTTGTGCCGAGCGAATATCTCAGTTTAGATCAAAACTATTACAGAACGAATAAAACGGGCAACCGAAAAATATATTTTGTTGTCAGTACATACACAAATTTTAGATTATGCAATAAAAAAACAGGCTGATCAAGATTTTATCAAAACCTAATGGGTAAAATTTTTTGAAAAAAGCCTAAAAAAACTTTTGTCGAATTTTGTGATGAAAATTGGTATGCGTGGTCCGGAGGGCAAATAAAAAATACAATTTGAGTAGTTTTGCAGAATTTTCATTTTCGCGGAAGTTATGACCTAAAATGTCCGCTCATGCCACATTTTTGTTTTTTAATTTTCTTGAGATCTACTGTACGGTTTACGTTGAATTTTTGCATGTACATAAAGCGTGGATGCTACATATAACTAGTAATTTATATTTTGCAAAACGACTTCGGATGCTGCAAAAATTTTAAATTTTCACAGAGATTTGCATTTTTTGCAACTTTCTCTAGCTGCGTTTTGAAATATTTTGTATCTTAAATATTGCACATTTTGTTGTTATATATATTCAAGAATAAAAAGTTTGTACTCTTGATACGGACATTCAGATTTCCGTGTTTTTCTAATATCACCTCATACCACATTTTACTTTATCGGCAGCATTATACGTAGTAAAGGTCTATTATGATTGAATACATTCGTTAGATTTGATGTAAAAATGCACCCAAATTATAAGGACCACCTTTAAAAAAAACGGCCTTTAACATTTCTAAAGAATGGACTTTAAATGACCGCTGGCTAAAATTCATCTTACGCAATATATATTAGACTCAATTTCAACTGAATTCGGTACGCTGACGTCGAATCTCACCTCTATATTGCTAAAAAAAATTCGCGTTCGGGAGTTATATAGATCCAGATTATAACTAAGAACATAGTTCATTAAAAAAGAAATAATTGTGGAACTTTAGTTCGGTAGGTTTAGTTTTATTTGGAATATTATTTTTAGTAACAGTTACTAATGTTTGGCTATTGATTCAAAAAATATCTTGCAGTTAAGGGTATTTTTGGAGGCTGGATAAAAAGCGTGATATTAACGAGTGTTTTTAATTGTTTTCACATCTTTGTAGCGCAATTCCAAACTTCCTTTACATTTAATGTGAAAATCCATCGTCGAATAATCAAAATAAATTTTTACTGCGCCGCTGCAACTGCAAGATATGTTCTGAATTGACCCTTAACTGCAAGATATTTTTTGAATCAATAGCCAAACATTAGTAACTGTTACTAAAAATAATATTCCAAATAAAACTAAACCTACCGAACTAAAGTTCCACAATTATTTCTTTTTTAATGAACTATGTTCTTAGTTATAATCTGGATCTATATAACTCCCGAACGCGAATTTTTTTTAGCAATATAGAGGTGAGATTCGACTTCAGCGTACCGAATTCAGTTGAAATTGAGTCTAATATATATTGCGTAAGATGAATTTTAGCCAGCGGTCATTTAAAGTCCATTCTTTAGAAATGTTAAAGGCCGTTTTTTTTAAAGGTGGTCCTTATAATTTGGGTGCATTTTTACATCAAATCTAACAAATGTATTCAATCATAATAGACGTTTACTACGTATAATGCTGCCGATAAAGTAAAATGTGGTATGAGGTGATATTAGAAAAACACGGAAATCTGAATGTCCGTATCAAGAGTACAAACTTTTTATTCTTGAATATATATAACAACAAAATGTGCAATATTTAAGATACAAAATATTTCAAAACGCAGCTAGAGAAAGTTGCAAAAAATGCAAATCTCTGTGAAAATTTAAAATTTTTGCAGCATCCGAAATCGTTTTGCAAAATATAAATTACTAGTTATATGTAGCATCTACGCTTTATGTACATGCAAAAATTCAACGTAATCCGTAAAGTAGATCTCAAGAAAATTAAAAAACAAAAATGTGGCATGAGCGGACATTTTAGGTCATAACTTCCGCGAAAATGAAAATTCTGCAAAACTACTCAAATTGTATTTTTTATTTGCCCTCCGGACCACGCATACCAATGTTCATCACAAAATTCGACAAAAGTTTTTTTTAGGCTTTTTTCAAAAAATTTTACCCTAATGTGACATCCCTTGCGGTGATATATCAACCATATTTTTTTTATTTTAAATATTATTTAATATCCTTGAATGTCAGTAGGTATCACTTAAGTATATCTACATGAACCACCCTTTGTGAATTGTCGTTATAAATTAAATATATCAATATCAAGAAAATACTCAAGGTAAGTACACCCAGCGAAAAACAAAGCACATACGTGCTTAATCTTTGGAAATTCGTTTATGATAATGAACCAACCCCGTATGTTACGAATTCCAGCAAGGCTGTGCATGAATAAAGCATCAAAAATCAACAACGCTTCGTTGCAAAATGAATACCAACTGGGGATAATTTAAATCAAGTGTTGGGGACAACTATAGAACGTGTGGGGGACGAATAAAGCACTTACTGAGGACGAATAAAGCTGGCGCTGGTATAACTTTCCATTCTAAATCCCCCCTACCCCATCCCCATTTAAAACTATTTAAACAGCATTAGCGTTTCAATACATTTATTAATGTTATAAGTACATAAAACGTGAACACAACAAACGTATAATTGTAAATTTGAATATTTATCACTAAGCAAATCACGTCTTAACAAAACACATTCGAATGTGCAGCAACACAGTATTATTATTGTTTTTCTCGGAATTCAGCTCGTAACCCTAATGGTGGCAGTCTCCTTCGTATCATTCGCCTTTATGTACTACAAAAATGAATTCCTGTGCTCTATAAAAACATACACACTCATTATTAACTTTTAAAATTTAAATTTTTATAAGCTTAGGTTGTTAAATATTCGTAGGCCGACACCATTTCTATTGATTCTAGAAATTTCTGCAATAGGAAGATGTCACTGGATTTTGCAATCACCTTATCCTTCTCATTCCATAGCCCAGAGAATCATCCACATATCAAACAGGTCATTAAATTCTATTTCTTCGTCATTAATTTTCATTTTTCACGTCTTTATAAATCCTCGTGGTTTCTTCTTCTAAGAACAGACAATAACAAATCCAATGAACAACACAAAGCCGAACAAATAATCAGCAACCTTACGGCGACAATACATAACACAACGCCGGTCAAAAAATCACCCCCGTTTCGTTGATAATTAATGAACGAATCAGTGGCGATTTTTCATGCACGTTACGTTTATAAATTGGTACCAAACGGTGTTTATTTTGCAACGTCTTTTTTCCCTCAGTGTACACACGATTTGCAGATCGGACAACGTTGCCAGAAAAATGGCGGAAAAATGCAACCCTGTGAATTTACAACCGTATGAACACACAATTTTTGTTTTGCAACGTTACGCGATGGGAAAATATGATGAAATATGCGCGCACAGGACTTTCAAAACAACTTTTAAAAATCAGTTTTTTGGGATTGTTGTTTTATTGTGGATAACATTTAATGAAAATACCTTCAAATTTTATGAAAATATCTCTAGGTGATTCCGAGTTATGACCATTCAAAGTTTGTCTTTTTTACTCATAAATGCAAATAAAATTGCGATGATAAAATGTATATACTAAAATGCTTGTAGAATTCTCGTTTGTTGGTGAAATACGACCGGACTTGTAACATATTATAAGGTTATATTCATCTTAATTTTTGTGTATAAGACGCATTTTTAGCGTCTTTAAATTAAGAGATATTTCAAATGAAAAATACAGTTTTTTTTTGATTTTCAAAAAAATTATCCACAGTAAATGGAATACAACTTTTTTGGATCACGTGGGATCACTACCACATGACATAGAGAAGAGAGGTGACTTAGTGGTGAATCCAACAGTACCAAGTTTATCTGCGACTTTTTGCGACTATGGCAGTTTTTTTGTACTTTAAATATGTCCTTTTTTACTTTAAATATAGAAAAAATGTGTGGGAGCTACATCGAACTATGAACCGATTTTCCCGAAACATATGGACCGATTTTCTTGGTCAAAAAAAATAACCTTTACGAAATTTCGACAAAATCGGACAATAAATACGATCGGAAGATGTCCGGCTGCAAGTTTGTAGTGTCCCACGATCACAAATAGTGATATTATTAATTTTATAAGAATTATATGTGTAATTATTATTGTTTACTTCTTCTACAAAAACTATAAAAATATAGTTAAACGCTTCTGTAGTTTGTGTATATTAGGGTAGACCGATTATTTTCTGTTTTTAATTTAACTTTTCTTTTATTACCAGTCGACGACCCATTGTGTAAGAGCATTATTGGAACACTTCAGCTTTCAAAAATATTGCAGACTACGATTTTATCCTATTTATGTTGTTTTGGTTTCAATTTCAAAAACATTGCCCTATTTTGTAGACTTTTAACCCAATGTTGACAAAAATAAGTTTGAATTTCAATGGTCTATATATTTAAAAAGCACCAACACACAATCAAGTAACTCAAATAGATTTTGAACTAAATATTGTCAGCTCTAATTTAAAATAAAGATCACTGAAGATGGTACGATATTTCGATTTTTACTCTAATTTCCACAAAGTCGCTTTTGTAGCCTCACTGTGCGATATATGGTAACAGTAAAATAAAGTACAGCTATTTCTTCTCCAAAGAATTCTCTTGAATATGGTCCAAACCGTAGGACTCTATCTCTAACGGTATAGTCATGAGATAGAAAATATTGCTATGCGCGCGTATTTACCCCTTTTTTTCCCATTGTGCGTTAGCAGAAAAGTCATTGCGAGATAATTTGCAGATTGTTACATGTGCGACGTTTTTGCATGTGACAACGGCGCCATTGCCAGAAAAACATTTTATTTGCAACACTGTCTATAATGTATTTCTATTGGCAATCCTGCATATAAATATTTACAACATATATTGTAAATATATAAAATTGTAATGTTTTCTTGCAATCGTCTGAACTGTCAATTCACCTTTGCCTAACAATCTGTCATTGTCCGTATATTTGCAGCACTTTAGCAGGGTTGATAACATTTGCCGATCTGGCAATCGTCTATACTCAGCTTCAGTAACATTGTTACACCCGTTCCATTGGAATAACCCATATAGTTTCGTCTGTGGAAAAAGTAAAATTAATGTTTCCGACTTTGTTTACCTTAAATATTTTTGTAGGCTGTCGAATTCAAAGAACTCTTATTTTGTGACTTTCCAGTTATTTAACAAATACCTTTTTCAGAATTTTTTATCCAAAACTTTTAAGTATATTCAAGGATAACTGTTTTAAAGGACATTTTTAATATCCTATGACCTTGGAAAAATGTTCCAAAAGTTTTAGTGACAAATTCTCCCATTAAATAATTGGTTAGAATTCGATTGTAACAATAAAAAATAGTACTAGCAGCAAAAAGTATATTGCCTACACCGTGTGTCGGTTGTATTTATACAAGTAGTTGAAACAACGATAATAACATGGTTGTATCAATCGAATTAAGATTGTTTTTTTTTTCATTGACACTGGGTTAGTTGTGGTAACCAATTTTAAACTTTCATTACAGTACCATATGATCGATATTTGGTTGTGACGACCAATGTTTTATTCTTTACAACAGAAATTGTATCAATAAATGTATTTTGTGAAATACAATCGAAAGATTGGTTGCTGTTCTTTTGCTGATACATGACAAACAAAAACTAAAATTACTCGACATAAATAAATCTTCAACATATTGTTTAAGAACTGTATATGTAGTCAAAATAATCTCGTGTGGATAATAATGTGTGGAAAAATGTTTTACATGGAAGCAGAAGTATTCCACAACCAAAATGTTGGTTGTCCTGATGGAATCGCATGATAGTAGACAGAACTACCAAATTTCTGTTGGCAAATAATTCGATTGAGGCAAGCAAACTGTATTCTGTGTGTAGTCATATTGATGCTATTCGGATTGCAATAGGTATTTAATTTTAAAAAGCACAAACGTTCACGAAATATATAACAAAGTATGCAGTTTTTTTATATAGTCTCGCTCTGACGAGGAAAATCGTGTAGCATAGTGTAGCAGGTTATAATTTTTATCAATACAATAGTTACCCTTGAACCACCACCTCCTCTGCTGAAGGCAGCAACAATTGCCAAACAGCAGATCAATAAAATCAACGATAGTTTCATGTTTCCCGAATTGCTATACTTTACTCTGATATATGCAATTTAATAACCGTACGACGCACTTATATTGTACACTTATGTATATGTTTTTTCTTTAATTAATGATGGAGATTCTGTCGATTCAATTCCTTTATATACAAAATGATATCGGAACTTGGGTGCGTGTATATTTAGATAAACCATATTCTGCTTATAAGTGGTACTCTTATCGTCGATTCATTACAATGTGTGATTTTTGCGGTAGTGAATACAGTGGCCATCATTATTCATGAAAGAGGAATCCCCGTATACAAATTATATACATACTTCTCAAAACACTTGTGACACTTAATCAGTGATCTAACTGAAGTGATTAATCATTCGAGTAATCGAATTCTAGGCATTCCTGTTTAACTGTTATCTGTATTTATACCCTACACCACACTGTGGTCCAGGGTATTAGAAGTGTACGCATTTGTTTGTAACACCCAAAAGGAGAAGAAAGAGACTCATCGATTATTATACCCATCGACTTGGAAGCACTTCCTGAATCGATTTAACCATGTCCGTCCGTCAGTCTGTATATGTATCTTAGTCATCAAAATGCAGGTCGTATTTGTGGTCCGATCGTGATT
Source organism: Eudasyphora cyanicolor (assembly GCA_963930755.1). Lineage (NCBI taxonomy): Eukaryota > Metazoa > Arthropoda > Insecta > Diptera > Muscidae > Eudasyphora > Eudasyphora cyanicolor. The sequence continues at coordinate 156,697,699 of OZ005736.1, read as the reverse complement.
AAACTTAGTACTGTGCTCTTTTTTGAACCAAGGATGTTCCCTGTTGAAACTGGTGAAATCGGTTCAGTTTTAGATATAGACCTCACCAGCTAGACCCGGTCCACTTTGTTGCCCCAGACTTCTGAATACATTTTGGATTAATTACGTAGACTGACACCAAATATGTATGCACAATATTACATTAATCTCTCTAACAAATTGCTCAAGATATATCAAACACAAAATTACAGCACTCTCGCTAACAAATTGTGCAAGATATCTCAATTTCAAAATTTGGCTTATATGGTGGGTCCACGCCCATTGGTCCGATCCTGCCCATATTTGGACTAATAACTCACGCTAACAAATTGTTCACGATATCTCAATTCCAAAATTTGGGTTATATGGGCGGGGCCACGCCCATTGGTCCAATCCCGCCCATTTTTGGACCAATTGCGCAGACTGCTACTAGATACATATACACAAAATTACAGAACTCTCGCTAATAAATTGCGGAAAATATTTCAATTTCAAAATTTGGCTTATATGGGCGGGGCCACGCCCATTGGTCCGATTCCGCCCATTTTTGGAAAATTCACATGATCTGCCACTAAATGCATACAACACTCTAGCTAAAATTGTTTCTCAATATCAAAATTTGACCCATGTGGGCGGGTCCACGCCCACTTTATATATCGAAAATTCACCCTATTTTCACCACCCCCCACACATGTACATTCTGTGAAAATTTCAAGATGATCGGTCCAGCCGTTTAGACGCCTATACGGAACAAACAAACCCACAAACAGAGACTCTCTTTTATATAGAAGTAATTCCAAAGAAAATCGACCCAAAAATTACGATTTAAAAATTTTACCTCTTTTTTTTTGCACGCGCATACTGCTAGATGATACGAAATTTTGACAGTTTACCGTTTGTCAAAATTTAAAGCGGTGCAGATTTTATAGGGTGCCAAAGTGGGGCATCTAATTTTGAAAATTAAGCTATGTTCAAGTCGAGTTGGGGTACGAAAAGGGGCGTGGTGATAACGCCTATTTTTCACAGTGCTATAGGCACTATAAAAGCATTACATTGTACAAAATTTCAAATATGTTTATGCACTGGTATTAGTGTTATAAGCTTTTAACTTGTTGTACCAATTACTCCCTTTGTGTGGGAGGTACCAGAAGGGGCGTGACTATAACGCCCAATTTTCACTTAATTGAAGGTACTATAAAATCAGTACATTGTACAAAATTTCAAGTATTTTTATGCACTGGTATTAATGTTATAAGCATTTAAATTTGTGTACCAATTGGTCCTTTTGTGTGGAAGGTACCAAAAGGGGCGTGACATTTTCGCCCATTTTTGTTCAGCTTATAGATACGGTGAAATAATTACTATGTATGAAATCATCATCGGTTTCCCATGAGTAGTATAGAAATCATAAGAGTTTTAACATGTCACAACATTTTAACCCTTTGTGGTGGAGGTACTGCAAGGAGGGGTCCGACATGGGCCACTTCAAAATATTAAGTAGATTTGAGGAAATTAATACCACATACGAATTTTTAATTCATTCGGTCACTCCTTTTCAGAGATATCGTTCGCATGATCCAGTCAAACGGACAGACAGACGGACATTAATTAAGTCATATCTTTTGAACCCATTCTGAAAATTTTGTATTTTATGGGTAAATATGGTGGTTATATTCAGAAGTACAATAAAAAAAATTTAAAATACTTTTTTCAGGATAATCAAGGATTAAGGACATTTTCCTTGTCCTATTGGTATCCTTAATACACATTAAGTTATCCTTTTGTACATTATACTTAGAAAGAACGTTAATATCTTTAAAATGGTACGTATTTCATTTAAATCTGACCTTCCGGTCTAAAGTTATGGCGACTTGAACATAGCTTAATTTTCAAAAAAAAATTTTGACGCCCCACTTTGGCAACCTCTAAAATTTAAACCGCTATAAATTTTGACAAACGGTAAACCGTCTTTATTTCGTATCATCTTGCAGAATGCGCGTGCATTTATTTACCTCCAACATGTCATTTTCTGGCAAGATATTTGCGTACAGACGTGTTTCTAGTGACTCTCACAATAATTCTATTAAAAAAGTATTTCTTTGGGATTAACCCTGTTAAAGCATATAAGGCGAGTTGGGCGCTATTAACAAGTGATTTGCTTATAATTCTGTGTTAAAGTTCATTGCTAAAGTGTAACTTTTTGCAAAAAAAAAATAATCAAGTTAAAAATCATAGTGCTTGCTGTGTTGGTTTTTCATAAATAAACAAAGGAAATTTACAAAAACAAATATCCGTGCATTTCTCTCACTCCCTCCGTTGAGAGGCGGTTCAGTCTAAAGGCCGGGCTAGGCATACGTAACCGTAATTTATCTTTACCGTTCCCGTAACGTTGCCCGTCTGAGCGATTAGCCAACGTTGAGAAAACGAGTCATATGTTCTGACAACAACAACACATAAGTAAAAAAAAACGCGATTTCTTTTTGTTTAGATTTATTAAAAATGAAGTTAAAAATAATGTTTATAAATTTGTGTTTTTAAATCTGTGTAGAATTTACAATAAAAGTAATCAAGTCCTATAAACAATGACTGGGCGAAAGCCGGACACTAGAATGCCTATGGCAGTTTTTAATTTGTTATTAATATTAATAAAATATGAGTTAACTACGCCAAAGCAACGGATTAGACCGGCAGAGAGACTAGCAATAACACCACTGTATGTCAGATATTGCTTTATCCTATGATCCCAAGATGGGAAATATTAACATTCTATTCTTTAAAATTGTAGATATTTGGGTCACGGTTGTTCCATACAATCGATTGCATGGAGTCACAAGCTGGGGAAAACAACAATTCGAAATATTATTTTAGAATGCAGTGAAGATTTGTGGCGCTTGCTTTCGCCGATTTATTTAAGTGAACAAACTACCCAGCAGTACAAACACATTGCCAATGATTTTCAACGAGTGTGGGATATGCCGAATTGTGTGGGAATCTGCGATGCTAACTATACATTCATATCAGCTAAAGTTCGAAGTTATGGCAGCCAACACGATGGGGGTATGTCCATTAAACTTCAATTTATTTATAATCTTTTTTAATACAAGCAATTTCCCTTTCATAATTTAAATTAAATACAGCTATATTCCAGTACTCTCCCTTTTTTAGGTACAGTAACTGTACCTCCTAGTAAACCATTATCGTCAGCATCCTCTGAAGCCTTTCCTCATTTCTTATTGGCGATGCGGCGTATCCCCTGAGGAATATCCTTGGTCTAAGTCAACGACTTTAGACGAGCTCAGAGCCAACATCCAACGCGAAATTGCCAACGTTTCGGTCGAAAAGTGTCCAAGAGTGGTGGAAAATTGGGTCCAAAGAATAGATCGCTGTTTACGGGCTCGTGGTGGTCATATGACCGAAATTGAATTTCATTCTTAAAATGTAACATTTGCACTACAACTGGAATAAATTTGAACTCTATATCTTAAATATTCTGTGTTCTATTAATATATAAAATTCTTATGTCCTTAATGGAAAACCCTTTACTTATGTCTATTTCCATTGAAGAGGGACTCAGCCAAATCCAATCCAATCTCTATCTATAAATAAGTCCACGTTTGTAGAGACGCTTATATTGCTGTCAAATTAACCCACAATGAAGAAGATTGGCGCAATGATTGTCTCGTACTGTCGTCAAAAGAATCCTGAAGCAGATTATAAATTAAATTTTTAATGGAGTCAGCCGCGATCTTCATAAAACTCACCTGTAACACCCAGCTCCTTGCCAATTTGCTTCCATGCTTCTCGCATTTTTCCGATATCTTATATGCTGGATTATATTTATTGTATAAATACTCGTGCGACTGCACCAATGAAATCAAATATTCGTCTTTCATGTTTATTTGCACTTTTAAACAACAAATAATTAATAAATTATTTTCTTTACTTTTCTCGTTGAACAAACAATTGTAATTGTAAACAACATGTAGTATCAGCTGTTGTCAAATTGTACGTAAACGGAACGTCCAATTCTGATTTCAACAGATTCAGCCGTCCGTTTACGTTTCGTTTCCGTTGGCTAATCGTTTACACTGATTTCCATACCACAGATTGAATCAGCTGATTCGTTACGCTACGGGGGCGTTACGGTTAAGTTTGCCTAACTTTAAGGCACAATGGGAGAAATACGTACATTTCTGTGACAACTGCAGAAAGTGACGCAACAACAACGCCTAGATGAGATGTCAGCATCTTTTTAACCGTCAAAACCCCAAACAGTGCGAGTTCTTTCTCACTACAGTTGCCAAGTAGTGAAACAAATCAAACAGAAATGCTAGCAAATACAATGAAAAACAAATAAGAAAGTTTCAGTCAGATAAACCGACTAAGGTATACCCTCACTTTGAGTAATGTAATATAAAATATTACACGTATTAATGTGTCAATCTGTGTGAGAGGTACCAGAAGGTGTTTATCAAATACACTTATTTTTCGCTGAACAGTAGATACTTTAAATACTTTGCACTGTGCCGAATTATAATCTTTTATGTGCACTAATAATTTCACCATTTTGTGTGGGAAGTAACAAAAGGGGCGTGGCAATAACGCCCATTTTTTACTGGACTGTAGGTGCCCTAAAAGCATTACTCTGTGCATAGTTTCAAGTATTTTTATGCGCTGGTATTTATGTTATAAGCTGTTAACTTTTTGTACAAAATGGTCCCTTTGTGTGGGAGGTACCAAAAAGGGGCGGGGCCACTTCACCCATTTTCCTCAAGTTGATTGCGACAGATAAACTATTACTATATATGGAATTACAGAGGATTCAGATAAGTAGTATAGATGTTATTAGAGACTCAATATTTCACTAAATTTTAACCCTTTGTGAGGGAGGTACTAAAAGGAGTGGACCAATATGGCCCATCTTCGAACTGATATAGAAAAAATATTATACTATACCAAATTTGAAATCAATACGTTACTCCTTTCGAGAGTTATCGTAAATGACTTAAAATGGCTCAAAATGGCTTTCCGCCGAACATACATGGGGTCTTAGGTCACTCCTTCGATGTGCTACACCTTTTGTCCGTAGCAAATGATATATTCCCTCGTCACACTAAAGTAAGGGTATAAAAACGAAGTGCCTAAAAGTATGCTTTCAAGTGCAGTAACCAATCCGAATGGAAATAGTGTTGATACAGCAACAGGAACAATCCCCAAAGGTACAAATCCAAACAGTACAACGGGCAAAGATGATAAAATTCAGACAGGTATAGATAGATACATTTTAGTGACAAAACGAAAGGCAAATGCAAGGTCTCCACATAACGAACCAGATTCCAAAGTTCTCATGGGAATGAATGCGGTAAGTTCGAACAAGGCCCCAACCCCGGGGGGTGTTGGGGGTTCAACCCCCCACCAAAAAGGATTTGGAATTACAAATTTTTACTACATTTTGGAGGTCATATCCGCCTTAGAAGGAGAGATATGCTGGACTTGATTTAAATTAAAACTAAACAAAAACACAAATTAAATTATGATTTTTAAATTTGAAATATTAACCTTTTAAAGTCTCAAAGGTTTATTCGCAATGGCAATAACCCAGAGAATAGTATTCTAGGCTAAGAATTGTCCATCTATTGTCATTTTCATTGTTTAATATTGAAAGATTCAATAATAAATGTAATGAATGAAAAAAAACTTGGCATTTAAATGCTATAGAAATCGTGTTTTACATCAGATCATTATTAAATATGACATAAAGGAGTTCATTGGTGCAAGATTGAACAGAAATTTGAAAGAAATCGGTTCACATTTAGCTATAACCCACATATGTACTTTCCTCCCGATTTGGTATCAACGTGTCAGAGAAACTTTATTTTACATCCGATCATTGTAAACATTGGCAGAGAGAAGTTTTTTGATACAGAAACGAAGATTGCCAACTTTAAAGAAATTATGAGGACTACATATCGTGAAAGTATGTATATCTTTTACGTAAAAACAGTGGCTTAGTAACAATCGTTAAAAATTATAAAAACTGTAAATCGTTTTTTGCTGGCATGAAGAAGATCATAAAAATATGGAAGAAAATAGCAAACAATTACTATATTAAATTTTTCAATAGCCAGCATATTAACGAAGAAAACAATGCTAACTCGAAAAAATCTATCGATAGATGTAAATAAATCTTTTGATAGAAGTATGAGAATTTCAACAAAATCATGCTTACCATCACGAGGGTATATAACATTTGCTACGGGCCAAAAGTGTAACATATTGGCTCTACGATCTCAATTATATTTGGCGGAAATTCGTTTTGGGACATTTAAGGCATTTGAGCAATGTCCATCCTTCTGTCTGTCTGTTAAGGTGGTGCGCACGATAACTCCCGTTAGGAGTAACCGATTTACTTAAAATTTGGTCCATGTTACTATTTTTTATAGTTTATTAGTAGGTATCACCTTGAGAAAAATGGTAGAAGTTGTCACGTCCCTTTTGGTACGTCCCACACAGATGGACCATTTTGCACGAAAGTTATAGACTTATAACTTTGATTCTGGTCCATACAAAAACTTGAAATTTTGTACAGTGTAATGCGCGTTTATAGTACCCACAGTCAATTAAAAAATGGGAGTTATTGCCACACCCCTCTAGGTACTTCCCAAAAATGGCAAAAAAAACATAAAAAATGTGTTTTTTTTAAGTAATGACCTATATTGCAAAAGTAAGGGACTTTTACAATATGGGTCATAACTTAGGTCATTTTTATATTCATTCCATGCTAGCTTTTAAAATGTAGAATACGATAATTTCTTTGTTTTTATTTTTTATGGTTTTTTGCGTCAATAAAAACGTTTTTTTTTTCAAAGAAATAAGATTGCTTTCTTATTTTTGATGACTGTTACACGCTGAAAAAAAATCGCTTCTGTAGTATATTGTCCCAAACATATTCGGCTTGAAACATATATATGTTTATGGTACACTCCAAATACATAATATTTGATACACACCAAAATTATATATTTGGGAAGATGTTGTTCTAAACAAATCTTTGTTTATATCCCAATATATTTTTATTTGGGACCATTATTTCCGAAATAAATATGTATTTGCATTTAAGTATTCAGAAAATACCTAAGTTATGTTAAATTTTTCAGTAATTCAATGTTAGTTTTTTTATAAATTGTTAATGTTTGTGAATTAATTATTGAAATCGTATAATATTGGATAGAATACTCATAAATTGTATTAACATTATTGATTAAGAACAGAAGCTAATGCTGGGAGGATAAACCCGGAACCAAGGAAAAATTTAATCTGGAATTCGAAAAAGTCAACACAAGTTTTGAAATTTTTTTTAAATAAAATATATTTAGAGAAATTCCTAAACAATAATTATATTTGTATTTAAACACATATTATATTTGAGAATTTTTGTTTGCAAATATATTTTGTTGTAATATATTAATATATGCGTTTCAAATATATTTTGTCGATTTTCAAATAAAATTTATTTGCTAGGAAATATATAATATTAAAAAATTTGTGTTCCAAATATATTTTCTTTCGATTCAAACATATCAAAAAAGGCTATTTTGCCCCGTGTACTAAACCATATGAATATGTAACATTTGTAGCCCTCATAATTACCTTAAATAATACGTATCAGGTCTGTACCGGGCTTATAATCCAAATAATGTAGTCCAAAATACTAGAGGCACATTCCATGAAAATTGGAAAAAAAATCCTATATATACACTGAAAAAAATATTGATCTGAAATTAAAAACAATTTTGCCCTTTGTTTGAAGTAGTACAAATTAGGTACTACTTGTACGTTTATGATAATGAACCAACCCAAAATCAACACGAACTGAGGATAATTTAAAGTTCATGCTGGGGGCGGCAAAAGCATGCTGGGGGCGGCAAAAGCATGCTGGGGGCGGCAAAAGCATGCTGGGGGCGGCAAAAGCATGCTGGGGGCGGCAAAAGCATGCTGGGGGCGGCAAAAGCATGCTGGGGACGACTAAATCACGCTCTGGGCATGTTTTTTCACTTATAGAACAACATTTACTTTTTCCCTTCTTCGCTCGCATTTAATAGAATAAACATAAACGGCGCTACACCGGCGACAATTCGAAAAATACAGCACAGCGCTCTTATCTAGCCCACACGCTGAAAAAAAATCGCTTCTGTAGTATATTGTCCCAAACATATTCGGCTTGAAACATATATATGTTTAGGGTACACTCTAAACATATAGTATTTGGTACATACAAAAATTATATATTTGGGAAGATGTCCTTCTAAACAAGTCATTGTTTGCATCCCAATAGGTTATTATTTGGGAATATTACATATTTCCGAAAAAAATATTTATTTGCATTTAAGTATTTGAAAAATACATAAATTGTATTACATTTTTCAGTAATTCAAAGTTAATTTTTTAGAAATGTTAAATGTTCGTAATATAATAATAATTGAAATCGTATAATCTTGGATCAAAATAAATTACTGAAGGATTGACAACTAATGATGGCTTGGAATACTCAGAAAATTTAAATGATTAATTTAAAACGGAAGTTAGTATGGTATCATAACTGGGAGGTACAATTCGAAAACAAGGAAAAATTAAAACTGAAATTCGAAAAAGTCAGTAAATGTTTTGAAAATTTTTTTAAATAAAATATATTTGGAGAAATTCCTAAACAATAATTTTATTGGTATTTAAACACATATTTTATTTGAGAAATTTAGTTTGCAAATAAATTTTAATATCACTTACGGCTGCGATATTGATTAAAAATCATTAATCATCTCTCGATAGCGCAATCCATTCACCGTAACTGTTGATCCAACCTCATTTTCGAAAATGTAAGGTCCAATGACCCCGCCGGACCATAAACCGCACCAAACAGTCACACGTTGAGGATGGAGAGGCTTCTCAACAATAACTCTTGGGTTTTCCGAGCCCCAGATGCGACAATTTTGCTTGTTGACGTAGCCACCGAGGTGGAAATATATTTTCAATGCAAACATGATCTTATCGTAATATCTAACTTCTGTTATTCGTATTTATTTACGTTTTAATTCAAAAAATGCCGACTACTGGTACATGCCGCCGAACTTAGGCACGGTTACCCTACTTTACAGTTTAATCTAACCCGTCTTGAATAACTTGAGTACCTAATAGTTATGCCTTATCAGACATAACGAGTGTTGCCTGAAACGCTGGTTTTGTACTTTTAGCTTTCGTTTATGCAACAGTTAACCAGTTGATAATTATGGAACATACGTTAACTCTGCCCATGTGAGAGTAAGCAGTTGAGAGCGCAGTGCTGTCATTCGAACGTGAGAAGAAAATATGGCAACCCCATTGTTATTGTTTTGTTTTCTTCGTTTCTTTTGACCGTAATTTTCGTTTGTGGTTTGTTTACTATGAGTTTTTTTGTCGTTTGTGTGGGGCGGGCATTGGGGGGAAATTGGTGTGCACGAAGCTTCGAAAACATTGGCGCTTCGTTGAAGTTACTTTATCAGTTTACGACGAGATTTCTTTCTATGCGGACGTACTCGGTGAGGGATTGCGCGGACAACAGTTAAACTTCGACAACGACAATTGAAGATCCATCGATTGTGTGAGAAAGCACTAAACGCGTGTTAAATTGTATTTGTTTTGTTAATTTGTTTTTCGTGTTCGAAGTGTATGTTAACAGTGTGCAACTGAAAAGAAATATTAGGAAAATAAATAGAAAAAAGCTAAAAAAATATATTAATAAAATTGAAAAAGAAATTGAAGAAATTTTCAAAAAAAAAAAAATACAGAAAGTGTTTCTGAAATCACCTGTGCAAATTTAAACGGTGATTGATAACAACAAAAGTAATTACAAGAAAATTAACCGAGTAAAAAACATAAAAAAAAGAAATTCAAGCATTTCTTGCAATTAATTAAAAAGGTGTGTGTTTATTCAGGTTATACAATATAATACAATTTTCAAAATCAAAAGTTAGAGAATATATTTTTGTGGAGTATGTTTTAGTTTTGTGATTACATATATTTATTTATGTATTTTGTTTTGTGTTTAAACTCAACTCAAAATAAGTGAAAAAAAGTATTTTTCAAAATGTACATACGAGTATGTATTTTATTTCTCAACAATTTAATTAATGTTAATTATTATAGAAAAAAGCAAAACACAGGCAACACTAACAATCGAGGAATAAAATGTTGTTTATAGTGAGTGAATGAATGCCGCCGCATAGGTACCAACAACAACAATAACAGCGATTTATAGTAAAACTTCAGTCATTGTTACAATTACCAATTGCCGCCTCTGTTTTGGTTATCATTGTCGTTCGCTTTGCAGTTGTTGTTGCAGTTCAATGTGTTCGTTGCGGTGTATTAACGCCATAAGCCGTGTTGTGATCGTAGTGTATTAACGCTTCAGTGATTTTCTTTTAAACCAAATAAAAATTATTTTTGAATAAAAAGGCTTCATTTTATATTTTGATACGACCAGACATACGTACGTATGTGTGTTTGTACATGCATATCTACATACGAGTATGTACTTGTATCTATGTATATACGAGGGTGCATTGCAAAATAACCGACCTCAACATTAAAGACATCACCACATTGCATGTCCAAAGTGAATTCTCCACAATTGAATTAAGTGTCTTGCAAAAAATTGTTCGATGTCCGTAGATCGGCTTATTAGATCATTTTCGGTGTCTAATTTTTTCAAGCGTGTAGTTCAAGTAATCGTGTAGTAAAAGTAGTGTAACATCAAATGCTATGCATTTTGTACAGTGAGTGAAATGTACTTAATGTAATGTGATGTTTGAAGTGTTTAAAAATAACTTTATATTTTAAAATTTTTAAAATAGCAATTTGCTGAATTTTTAAAATTTCTGCTTTAATTCCTTGATATCAAGCATTAACTTTTGTTGTAGATCACTCATTGTGAATATCTAAATATTCCAAATCTTACCGCCTGACGCACGATGTCGAACGGTAACGTTTGCATGATTACTACACGCAAAGAAAAAATTCGTTACTCCCAAACGAAAAATTAGACAAACGAATTTCGTTTGTGGTGTATGTTTGTCGCAAACGATTTATGTTTATCCCAAAACCCAAAGAAACGTTTATAGCAAACGGTTAGTGTACTTATCGTAAATGATTTATATTTGTTACAAACCCTGTGAAACGTTTAGTGCAAACGGTTATTGTGTTTGCCACGAGTAATGCCTGTTTATCCCAAACCCAGTAAAACGTGTGTTGCAAACAATCATTGCGTTTGTCACAAGCAATGTCAGTTTAACAATAAATGAGAAAACGATTGCCACAAAAGAATAATTTGATTGAATTATGATATTTAATATGTTTTGTAAAATTATGTTTATAATGAAAAATGTCACAATTTTTAGTAAAATGTCCCCGGGAGCTCCCCGACAAACACCTCTGCTATTATTTGGCTGCTATCTTCTAATTGAGTTGTAGACAAACTGTAAAAAAGAAAGCATGTATGTTAGAACATATTAAAAATGTAGTAGTCCATTGTAGGGATCAAAGCGAGATGTTATCTTACCATATATGTATAAAACTTTTTTGTCAAAAGTGAATTTTATAGGTCAATATTCTGACCCAAATGCTGACAATTCAAAAGTTTCCACGTCCATGAATAGAATACTATACTACATCAGAAAATAACATGAAAAACTTCGGGTGAAAAAACGTGTTGCATAATGCCATTAAAAAACAAAGTTTAACTGTTTAGTGTTGAAAATATCAGCAGTTTCCAGAAGTATCCAATTGTATTGTGCCTGAATAAATTTATTTCACAATTACAATTAGCTGCTTCAGTACCTAAACGTGTGATGATTGATTGTTAATGATTTTAATTAGCTAATTCACAATTTAAGGAGTGTGGAAAAATAACCAGTTAGTCGTTAACAAAAGCAATAGATGGTCTCAGTTTCTGTTAAAATCTATTGTTTTTGTTATTCCGGTTTTCCACAAAGTATTCAATATTTTCATGCAGTGCTCGATCCATTTTTTTGCTATTAACTATCTGGTTATTTTCCCACATGTCTTCACTTCATTTACCACCTCCGATAATTTAGATTCTTTGATTTAATTAATTCTTTGACTAAAATCATTTTAAGTTAACTGATAAAAATATTTTTAATTTTGCCACACACGCTCACAAATACCGAACACCACAAGCGCCAGTACAAAACTAAAGGCCCACCAGCATACGACTCTACGCATGCTGAGTACGATTGCAAATGTTATGAGATTGTATAACAGTGCGGAGGGAGGGATGCAGATAACTAAATATCCACCACCGTCTGTTAATAAAGCAACGCGGACAAACATGTATGCAACGTTGCAACGTTTCTTTTTGTGTTTTGTACACACACATCTCCATCTTTTTGCAGAAACACTGCAACGTCGCTTTTTGTGTTGTATACACACACATCTGCATCTTTTGAGTTCTGTACATATACATCTACACATATTATTCCGTCATATAAGTAATAAAAAAAGTTATAAAACCGCACTCTCACAAAATGAAAACAAGTTTAGCTCTTTGTTCTCTCAACTCTCTTTAATATATTCAATCATGTTTAAATACAATATGGTTCCGTAAACGTTTTTCGTTTACCATAAAATAAATTACGAAAATTTTGGAATGAAAGAATGTTCGTTTACAGTTAGAGAAACTACGTTTACGATAAACTTTTGCATTCACCGCAAAAATTTCAACCGTTGCGGGAAAAGTAGAGCGTTTGAGACAAAGAAAAATGTTTGCCATAAACGACGCCCAAACGTTTTTTTCTTTGCGTGTATGCGAAAAACAGCTGCATTTGCGACCTACAAAAAGGCATCAAAACGACAATGCGAATGAAAACACAAGGCTTGATGCCTTTTAGTTAGTTGTAAATCAGCTTTTGTTCGCATAGAAGTCATGCGACCGTTAACGTTCGACATCGTGGGTCAGGCGGTTAATTTGCTGTCAATCTATCAAGAAAATTATATGATTTGAGTTATAAAAGAGTTTTACTAACATTTAAAATTTCTTTTCTAAATTTCTAATATTAACTTTGAATTATTAGAAAAAAACATAAAAAAAATTCTCCTAATTATATAATATTTGGCACAGAGATTAATCTAAACATCTATGTGTTTGAAGCAGAGTATGTTTGTACTACAAAAGGGATTGGTTTTCAGCGTTTAACGGTATTTTTTTGATCAAATACTCGTATATGACAAAATAAAGTTTTATGTTTGAAATTTGCTTAGCCTCAGTCACATTAAGAGTTTTTTTGTTGTTAAATTGTATAATTAGTTTTGATGTTATATGTATAAAAAGCAACTGCAACTGTCGTACTTGCTTATCAATAAACTGGCCTTATAAAATTAATAATTACACTGTGACTAACTTTCCGAATGGGAATGGGATGAGAGCAATTGCAAATGAAAGTTCACATTATCCATAACAAAACCTTCAAGGGTTTTTTTCAGGTCAGTGCGAGATTTTTTTTACACGCATTTGAAGTTGGTGATTTTGAAACGTTGATCCAAAGAAAATATATTTGGAACATAAATTTTAAAATATTTAATATTTCTGAGCAAATAAATTTTATTTGAAAATATTTGGAAGGCATGAACAAATGCTTTACAACAAAAAGTATTTGCAAACTAATTTTCTCAAATAAAATATGTGTTTATATACCAATAAAATTATTGTTTAAGAATTTTTCCAAATAGGTACCTACATTTTGGTTAAAAAAGCTTTTCAAAACGTTGCAGATTTTTCGAATTTAATTTTTCTTTGAATTCGAGTTATACCTTACAATTTAAAATGACATGCGTAGCAACAACATTTGTCTTAAAATACTAATATTTAATTTCTATTATTCCAATTTGACTAACATTTTAAATTTCTAAAAAAATTAACTTTGAATTGCTGAACGAAATAAAACGTGTCTTCAAATTAAGGTACTCATTTATTTTCTGAATACTTAAATGCACATAAATATTTGTTTTGTAAATAATAGTCCCAAAACAACGATTTGTTTAGAACAACATCTTTCCAAATATATAATAGGCATGTTTTCGTTACAAGCTAGCAATTTTAGTTTAGCAATTTGCAACGAAAACAACTGACTTCCACTAACTGACACATAAGCAATAAGTGACGGATTTTCACTATCTGGTAGCAATGGTGTCATGAGTTGCGAAGAAAGAACAGTGCGAAACAGACAAAAAATTCGTGAAAAGTATTTATAAAACATATATTTACTATTCTGTGTTCAATTGTTTACACTATTTTTGCAAATATTAAAATAATTTCTCATTTTTGTTCTTCTTCTTCCCGTTAATTCACAATAATTCATAAAATCTCTCCAAAAATGGGATGCCATATTGCGAAATATAGGGTGCCCAATCTGGCAACATCATACTCGTTTAAGACAGGAACACAAGCACCAAACTTCATCGGAAACTAATAGTGCTTAGCTCCCCATACAAATTACGCACTTATGGTGTAACGAAAACACGCCTAATATAGGTATGTGCCAAATACATATAGGTATGTGAGTGTACCCTAAACATTTATATATTTCAAGCAGAAAATGTTTGGGACGACATACAACAGAAGCGATGTTTTTTCAGCGTGTACACGCAAAGAAAAAATTCGTTTCTGCGAAACGAAATATTAGGCGCCTACAATTCTCGTTTGCTGGAACTGAAATTTCGTTTGTTGTGACAGAAACTTACTTCGCGTAAGCAGTTATTTGTTCTGACTAAAAGAATTTCGGTCGTCGTAAACGAGAATTGTAGTTGTCTAATATTTCGTTTCGCAGAAACGAATTTTTTCTTTGCGTGTAACAATAGTTTAAAAGATTTATGTTGAAGGGATGTACATTAAATTTTATGGTATCCCAAATACGAAAAAAACATTTAAAAAAAGTTTTTAATTTTTAATAGATCCCTGAAGATGACTAAAAATTTTAGTCGAAATGTTGGATAAAAATAAATAAATTTAAACAAATTTTATTTCTACGCGGAACCTTTGGTTTAGTTACAGTCATCAAAAATATGCAAACATATTTTTTAAACAATAAAAACAAGTAAGAATGTTCAGTCGGCTAAACCGTTTTAAGAATCCCCTCACCTTCAGTCCCAAAAAAATATTTGTAAATGTATTTTTTTTGTTTAATTAAGCTTTTATCAATTTAAATGGCATTTAATAAATTTAAAGCATGTACTGGTATTAAAGTTATAAGCTTTTGGTGCAAAATGGTTCGTGAGGTACTAAAAGCGGCGTGTCAATAACGCCCACTTTTCTCTGGGCTCAAAGTACTATAAAGGCGTTACACTGTACACAATTGCAAGTATTTGATTGGACTGATATTAAAGCTATAAGCAGCTAAATTTTGGTACAAAACGGTCCAATTGTATGGGAGGTACTAAGTGGAGCGTGCAACTTCGTTTCCCATTTTTCTTGACGTGTACCGACTAACAAAACAAAATACCAATACGTACTTTAAATGTATTAAATACAATTTAAATTGATAATAATTTAATTAAAACTGAACTGGACTGAAGGTGATGGAATCCGTAAGTCGGTTTACCCGACTGAACTCTCTTACACTGAAAATATTATCTTCGTAAATATCACGAAATGTTTCTTACATATTACGAAATCTGTCTTATTTTTTCAGCCAAAGAAATGTTTCATACGATATATTTTGAATCACCTGGTATTGTGGTAGTTGTCACTTTTGAAGCTTTTATTTTTTGACATTTGGCAAGTGGAAACTACGCCATTATTAAAAATGGAACGATACACGATTCAACAACGCATTGAAATTATTAAAATTCGAAAAATCGAATATCATCGAAAAATCATCTTGACTGATGAGGCCCATTTCCACCTCGGTGGCATCTGGGGCTCGGAAAACCCAAAATTAATGTTGAGAAGCCTCTCCATCCTCAACGTGTGACTGTTTGGTGCGGTTTATGGTCCGGCGGCGTCACTGGACCTTACTTTTTCGAAAATGGGGTTGGATCAACAGTTACGGTGAATGGATTGCGCTATCGAGAGATGATTAATGATTTTTTATGGTCGGAGTTGGATGGTATTGATCTGGACAACGTTTACTTTCAACAAGACGGCGCTACGTGCCACACAAGCAACGAAACCATTGCTCTGTTACGGGAAAATTTTCCGGACCGTGTTATCTCTCGAAGAGGTGATCACAATTGGCCACCGAGATCTTGTGATTTAACAACTTGCGACTTCTTCCTTTAGAGCCACAAGGGTGAAAGATAAGGTCTACGCCAATTCGTGAGGCTATCGAGGACATAGGGCAGCCACTTTGCAATTTGGTTATGGAAAATTTCCTGAAAACGATATAGTCCTGTAGGCGTGGTCGTTGTGGCCATTTGGATGATGTTGTTTTTCATTATTAACGACAAACCTTCCTCTTTATTATGAAATAAACATCCGATCATTTATCTCAAAAAATGGAATTTTTCTTTGAATACCAAAGTAACACCTCTTGTTATATATATCGCGACCTAAGAGTGTAAAGGCGTTAAGTCCAATATTTAAAATTGTACAGGAGAGGCAAAATACTTACTGTATATGAATGTTTGTATAAAGGGTATGTGGACTTAGCGCTTTTACGTTTCAGCTTTTTAAGATGACAAAGAATGATTTTTTTGGCTTTTTGTTTTCAAATCGATGTATATCCAACTTAGCTTACGTTCCGCATCAAAAAATAAATTTAGGCAAAAAGTGGACTTAGCGCCTTTTCACTCTTAGGTCGCGATATATGTTTGGGATAATATACTACAGATTTTTTTCAGCGTGTAATAGCTCTAACATTAATGTACAAATGTTGCTGAAATTTCAGCATATCATTTCAAATGGGATTTGTAACTGATTTATATAAAAATAAGTGAAAAGTTAGTTTCCCTATTACTCGTTTTATGCTGTCGAAAATTCAGATTACGATACTAAAAGGATGCAGTAATTAGAACCCAGTTGTTTTTTTTAGATTTTTTCACGTCCCTGTCGTTGCCTCCCACACAAGGGGACCATTTGAAACAAAATGTTAACAGCTCATAACTTGAGTACCAATGCATTGCAATTTGGTTCAGTTTAATAATTTCACAGTACCTAATAGTCACTTCCCTTTTGGTACCTCTGACACAGAAGGGTTGAAATGTACCACAATTGAATAGCTCATAGATAAACAATTTAGTAATAAATATGACGAATTTATTGAAAACCCATCAAAACCGCACATTACTCACAATAATTATTATATAGTGACTAACTCCCATTAACACAAAAGAAGATAACCGAGCGTTAAAGCTAAAGAAAGTTAAATTGTATAGAATTTGACATCTGTAACCGGTAGTTAGCTCTTAACCCTAGTTTATTTATTTATTGGTAATGGCCCTTATTGTGAGAATTTGGAATATATACGAGTATAGTTGTTTATTAAAAGATAACATATTTTTCGAAAGTGGCTTTGGCTGTTCTAGGATTTTCCAAGTGCTTTTAAATCCGGTAATAAATGCTTTATATTTTACCCCATTAGCCTTGATAGTATTAATATGCACATTTTAAGTTTTAATGTGACAATTTTCCAAAGAAATTACTCAAAATCTGCGTTTACGAAATGGCGATCCGCGTCCCCCGAAACCCCATAGCAGCATTTATTGGGAACGTATTTGCGTATAAGTTATTTTATAACTCTTTTGTATTCATATTTCTCTTGAATATTACATTTTGTGTGCTTTAGAATGAAAAATATATTAAATATTAGGAAAACACACTTCAACTTTCAAAGTTACTTACACTTCTTGTAGCGTGAGTCACAAACTTTATAATCAATTTTTCCGAACAAATACCATTTAAAAAATACGCTCTAAATTCTATGTATAACACAGTACAGTATTTTTTATCTCATTGATTTGGGACTCAATTCTGAGAATTGGACGTGAAAGTAGCCCCAAAATTAAGAACTTCTGCATCATTCGTTTAGTCAAGTTGGTTCAATTAATAATTTAATTCCCATACGAATTTTTTTGCTCAAAGTAGATTTTTAGCACTTTTTCTATATCTTTTTTGTTTCTGAAGGAAAGTTGTGGAATAAACCTATCCGAAAAAAGTGCATCCAGTTCATCCAATATATAGAAAAAGTGCTACAAATCCATCTTGAGCTAAACAATTCGCCGGCCGTAAGTTGGACGCCTAGAAAACGCACCCCGAATTGTCACCAAATTTGGGTCATATTTTCATTACAAAAACTAATTTAGGAAATTACACCCCAATCAAGAAAACAGCATGAAATGAAAATAACCCCCAAAAAAAAACCAGTAAGGAAAGGCTAAAGTCGGGCGGGGCCG
Source organism: Eudasyphora cyanicolor (assembly GCA_963930755.1). Classification (NCBI taxonomy): domain Eukaryota; kingdom Metazoa; phylum Arthropoda; class Insecta; order Diptera; family Muscidae; genus Eudasyphora; species Eudasyphora cyanicolor. Next base: position 156,679,246 of record OZ005736.1, on the reverse strand, counting down.
ACTATATAATACCCTACACCACTCTCGAAATATTAAATAACTCTGATATATAAATTTTGTAATTCATGTATAAATTGTTTACATAAATTTACTTTTGGGACATTTTATACTTAAATAATACCCTGTACCACAGTGTGGTGTAGGGTATAAAAACGAGCCAAATCGGATGAAACATATATATGGGAGCTATAGCTAAATCTTTACCGATTTTCTTCAAATTCGGTAGTGTTGAAACATATATATGGGAGCTATAGCTAAATCTTTACCGATTTTCTTCAAATTCGGTAGTGTTGGTTCATGGATCAAGAAACTCTACCATTCTAAATTTCACAATGATTGGATGTAAAATACAGCTTCTTCAGGACTAAAGAGCAAAATCGGACGAAACATATATATGGGAGCTATAGCTAAATCTTAACCGATTTTCTTCAAATTCGGCAATGTTGGTTCATGGATCAAGAAACTCTACCATTCTAAATTTCAAAACGATTGGATGTAAAATACAGCTTTTATAGGACTAAAGGTCCAAATCGGACGAAACATATATATGGGAGCTATAGCTAAATCTTAACCGATTTTCTTCAAATTCGGTAGTGTTGGTTCATGGATCAAGAAACTCTACCATTCTAAATTTCAAAACGATCGGATGTAAAATACAGCTTTTATAGGACTAAAGGGCCAAATCGGACGAAACATATATATGGGAGCTATAGCTAAATCTTAACCGATTTTCTTCAAATTCGGTAGTGTTGGTTCATGGATCAAGAAACTCTACCATTCTAAATTTCAAAAGGATTGGATGTAAAATACAGCTTCTACAGGACTAAAGAGCAAAATCGGACGAAACATATATATGGGAGCTATAGCTAAATCTTAACCGATTTTCTTCAAATTCGGCAATGTTGGTTCATGGATCAAGAAACTCTACCATTCTAAATTTCAAAATGATTGGATGTAAAATACAGCTTATGTAGGACTAAGGGGCCAAATCGGACGAAATATATATATGGGAGCTATATCTAAATCTGAACCGATTTCAACCAAATTCAATAGCGATCTTAACAGCTGCGAAATACTCTAAACTGCAAAATTTCAGAACTGGACAGACGGACGGACGGACGGACAGACATGCTTAAATCGACTCAGCTAGTGATTCTGAGTCGATCGGTATACTTTAAGGTGGGTCTAGCTGTGTTATTTTCAGGTGTTACAAACATCTGCCGTGAAACAAACTTATAATACCCTGTACCACAGTGTGGTGTAGGGTATAACTAAGAAATTTTCTCTTCGTTAATCTGGGGAGAATGCAATAATACACATATACGAACCTATTTTCTAATTATAAATCATTTCCTGTGCAGTCGGACTACGGCCTGCAGCCGTTCGTCACGCAAGATTTGGCCATATTCAAATAAATTTTTAGTGTGTTAATATAAAATAAAAATGTTTTATTTACATTTTGTTCTCAAACATATTTTGTTTAGTGGGTTTTTTCTCCGTGTAGGTAGATAGGTTAAATTCTTCACATTTTGCTGATTGTTTTCTAAAATCGACAATTTTACTAACCAAATACATATGTACATACGTATGTATTATGTATATCCATATACGAGTATGCAATGTTGAAAATACATCTCCAGTTATAATTAAACAACAAACAAGATTGTATTAATATTCAATGTACGCAAGTGCTGTAAATAGTTTTAACAATAAAATGGAGCTGTAGTATGCATTTTTATATTTCCAAGAAGTCGTGAATGTATTACTAATTTAAACTACTACTTTAAATCTACATACTGGAAATATAAATAAACAAGAGTTTAATGGAAATTCTCAAACTTGTTTTTTTATAAGTTTTCAATATTAATTATTTATTTTTATATATAATTAAAATTTATATTATTGTATTTTTAATAGATTCCAAAGTTGTAATGTAAAAGGAAACGCACTTTTAGTGTTTCTATAGAAATAAATTTGATTTATTTTATACCGGAAACCTTTTCAACTTCCCTCGTATTTTAATGAAACTACATAGTTTTTTGAACATTTTTCAATCTGAATATTTTTTTGTTTGTTTTGGGGGTATTGCTTCTGCTGATATTTTATTTTCTGCAGTTGTTTCGTTAACTCGTTGAACACATGACAGTACATTCGTCCAACCAACCGTTCATTAATCCATTACTGTGTACTGTACTTTGACTAGGACGGACACCAGTTATCCGCTTCCATTCATTTATTCATTCATTGATATGTACGAGTACTCGTACATACCTATAGCAACTATAAATTCCAATGTACTAGGTAATGTTCGTTGGCCATCGTTTTGGTACACCATAACTATCGTCTACAGGTGTCATCTACTAAAACAGTGGCTAACAAATACAAATAAACGTATATTTGCGACGCCTACTACCCAAATATCGTTTATAGGTAATAGATAATTGCTTCTTTTCATTTAACGTTGGCGGGAAAATTAATTAATTAAAAGAATAAAGCTATTCTCCAATTTTACATTTTTTCACAATCGGAAACTCAATTTTAGCTCTAAACGCAGAAGTTAGACACCAGTTTTAGTCATAGACATATCGCACCTGTTCCACATAAGGGTAACAACTCGAAATGAAAAAAATGTCAGTAGACGCCATAAATAGCTTCCGTTAATACTATTAACATGTAAAAAATTTGTCATAAATTATGAAAATATATCTTCTTAATTGTATTTTATTGCAATGACATATTTCTGTTAATATTATTTTTTTGAAATTAATATTTTAAATTAATATTTATTTAATATATTTTATCTAAATTATACATATTTGCGTTAATATTATTTTTTTTTAAATTAATATTTACGGGAACAATTTTTGGGCTCTAGTGAATTTTTTGTCATTTTGAGTTGTTACCCTTTTGTGGAACAGGTGCAATATGTCATAAAACCAAATTTTGGTCTTCTACAGGGTGGCTGATATGTATTGCAACCAACTTCAGGTTGCTATCATTTCTAAACCGCTAGTCTGATAGCTGACAGATTTATTTCAGTGACAGTTCATTTTATTGTTTACAAGCTTACAAAAGCATTTTGATCTTCAGATTCAGATAAAAAGTTATTCGTGATGGAATTCAAGCGTGATAGTGTGATTGCTTTATATTTGGGTGGAAAAACACAAGTGGCTATCGTTAGAGCCCTCCAGCATTTAAATGTGAATAAATCTTTTGTTTCTCTGGTGATACTGGCAGTGTTGCATCGCGTCCAAAAAGTGGACAAAAAAACGGTAACAACACCAGAAATGATCCGAAAAGTGAAGGCCAGATTTGATCGAGATCCACGCCGCAGTGGTAGAAAAATTGCTCGTGAGCTGAACATATCGCGAGAACGGATACAACACATATTAAAAAAATGAGCTTGGACTAAAGCCATTGAAGTTTCAAAAAGTGCAAGAGCTCACCGATGCACAAAAAAGTTAGACTGGAAAGAGCCAAGGAGTTGCTTCGCTTGCACGAAAGTGGCCAGTTACCGAATTTGGTTTTCTCCGGTGAGAAGCCATTCCAAATTGAGCAGTTTGTGAACAAACAAAATGATCGGGTTTACTTGCCAAAGAGGTCAGCTGAAAATTTACACCTTCGATTGGCCACCAGAACTCAAGCGCCGCCGATGGTAATGGTGTGGGCCGCCGTAACGGCCGATGGTCGCTCCCCGTTCGTATTCATCGACCATGGGGTCAAAATAAATGCCGAATATTATCTGGAAAATGTCCTAAAGACAGTATTGAAGCCCTGGGCAGACAAACATTTCGGCCGCAGACCATGGACATTCAAACAGGACTCAGCACCATCGCACTCAGCACGCGTCAACCAAGAATGGCTTAAAAAGGAGGTTCCTCGCTTCATTTCTACCGCACAATGGCACCAAGATCTCCGGATCTCAATCCGTTGGACTTTTGCGCCTGGGGCATTTTAGAGAGTAAGGTTCGCACTAAAAATACCAAAGTATCGATCATCTCAAGACGGCGCTTCGCCGGGAATGGGCCAAAATACCGCAGAGCCACTTTCGTGCAGCGTGTGATGGCTTTGTCGGCCGTTTGAAGGCCATAATTCGTGCCAAAGGTGGCCAATTCGAACAAATCTAAACTGTTTCTAAAATTTTATGTTATTTCCGACATTTTTTGCTTTTGAACAAAAAAATTAAAAAAACATAGCGCTTTACTTTGTTGCATTACATATCAGCCACCCTGCACACAGAAAAAAGCTAAGAAAACTGGTTTCAATTGCGAAATTTGTGTAATGAAAAAATAATGTGTTTGATTTTGAACCTGTCAACAAATATGTATTATTTATTAATGCAGTTGTTTAACTGACTTCTATCACCGAACTATGGGAGCAAGTAAGAAAGTTCAGTCGGGTAAAGCAATTTACGAATCCCCCCACCTTCTGTCCCAAAAAATATTCGCAAATTTATTTATTTTTGTGTTGTAATTAAATTATTATCAATTTAATTCTATTAATATAATCCATTTGTGTGGAAGGTACACATAGGGGCCCAATTTTTCACTGGACTGTAGGTACTATAGAAGCATTACACTGTACGAAATTTCAAGTAAGTTTTGGTACAAAAATTAAGCTGTTAACTTTTGGTGCAAAATGGTCCATTTGTGTGGGAGGTACCTAAAGGGGAGTGTCAATGAAGCCCATTTATCACTAGACTGAAGGTACTATTAAAACATTGCACTGTACAAAAAGTCGTGTATTTGTGAGCACTGGTATTAAGGTTATAAGCTGTTATCTGCTTGTGCAACATAGTCCGTTTGTATGAGAGGTACCAAAACGTGCCAATGACGCCCCTTTTCACAGGACTGAAGGTACTATAAAAGAATTACCCTGTACAAAATGTCAAGTATTTATGAACACTGGTATTAAGGTTATAAGCTGTTAACTTTTGGTACAAAATAGTCCATTTGTGTGGGAGGTATCAAAAGAGGCGTGGCAATTATGCCCACTTTTCACTGGACTCTAGTTACTACAAAAGCATTGCATTGTACACAATTTCAAGTAGTTTTATTAACTGATATTAAAGTTTTAAACAGTTAACTTTTTGTGTAAAATTGTCCACATGTGTGGGAGGTACCAAAAGAGGCGTGACAACTTCGCCCATTTTTCTTGAGGTGTTAGCTATTAATAAACTAATATTGTGTGTGAAATTTCAGAAGATTCGAGTAAGTAGTAGAGAAGTTTTTTAAGAATCAATATCTCACTAAATGTTAACCCTTTGTGCGGGAGGTACTAGAACAGAGCTTCTCAAATGGTAGTCCGCGACTCACTGGGGAGCCATAGCGGTATATCAGGGGGGCCGTGACGCCTCGATGAAAATTATGCCCATTAAATTTTTTGATTGCAAATTATAGTCATTGCTTTTTTTCTAAATTCAAATCAGTCTAGAAACAAATAAACTGAATTCGGAAAATATTTTTCGACAGAAATGAACAAATTGAAAAAAATGTCTAAGTCATGTCCAAAAATTCTGAAAAATTGCATGGAATGAGCCAACCGCAACTTCTCCAAAAGATATTCGACAATTCTCCATCATATTCATTGCTTCAAAGTTTTCATCGGTTATTAATTTTCTGAGCCGTATACTTCAAGTGGTCATAACATTTGAACTCTTAAGTATATCGAACCAATTTTTTTTCGTCATATAGGAAATTTTATTGCCCATCCAGACATGTTGATACGGCTGAAATCGGTGAATATTGCGCTCCGACATTTACGAAATACTAGCACACGGTAAGGGAAAAAATGAAAAATTAAATTTTCAATTGCTTAGTTAGTATAACACACGCACAAAAAAATTTAATAAATCGGAAGAGAAACACGAGTTACACGTGCTTGAACATTTTCTTCACCCGATGTGGCCAACTTTGAGGCCCTCTAGCTCCGCCTCTGTCTGACGGCTGAAATCGGTGAATATTGCGCTCCGACATTTACGAAATACTAGCACACGGTAAGGGAAAAAATATAACACACACAAAAAAATTAATAAATCGGAAGAGAAACACGAGTTGAACATTTTCTTCACCCGATGTGGCCAACTTTGAGGCCCTCTAGCTCCGCCTCTGTCTGTAGTGGGCCCAAATAAAAAACTTAACTTCTGTGACACCTCTTCATCTACCATACCAAGTTTGTTCGCAATCGGTTGTTTGGTTAAGAAACGGTCGAATTATTTAAATTTTTGAATTCGTACCACTGTGCAGTGTTTTGCAAAAAGAGACGAAACTTGTCACACTAGTCTTGTTATTTCGTCCATAACTTTTACAAATATTGAGTCTCCCAAAACATTTTACTGTTCTGGATTTGTGAGAGTGCGACGAATGTTTGAAGAAAATCGAGAGTGAGCAACTTTTTCTACAGAGATTTTTTCAAAAAAAACTCATAAAATTTTTTTTAAAAAATTTCCAAAAATTTTTGTGAAAAAACAAACAAAATTCCAAAATGGCTCAAAATTTTATAGGGTACATTTGCCTCAATATAATAAAACACGTAAGAAAGTTCAGTCGGGTAAACCGACTTATGAATCCCCTCACCTTGAGTCCCAAAATGTATGCACTGGTATTAATGTAAAAGCTGTTAACTTTTTGTACAGAAATTTCCATTTGTGTGGGAGGTACCAAAAGGGGCGTGCCAATAACGCCCATTTTTCTCAGGACTCTTGGTACTATAAAAGCATTACACTGTACAAAATTTCTAGTATTTATATGTACTTGTATTAAAGTTATAAGCTGTTAACTTTTGGTGTAAAATGGTCCAAGTGTGTGGGAGGTACCAAAAGGGGAGTGTCAATTAAAGCCACTTTTCTTAAGACTCTAGGTACTAAACCTCTGCATCAAGACATTCATTTCTTCGTCTACAGGAGTGTACACTACTTCACTGCACACTGAAACATTGTATATTTTACTCGATTGACACCACCATAGAATGATCGGAAAAAAAACAACAAACACTTCACACTGTTTGATGTTTACAATCTAGTCGTGTACTCTGCTCGTTCGGTTGTTGTATTCTTTATACTCGTTTCAATTCGTCAAACGATGAGTATAATGAAGCGAGTACAGTGCTGTTTTCTATTTCTTCAGTATGTACACTAGTGTATTTACCCCTCAAAAGCAATAAATTTGTAAGGTGGTCCGCCGCTCTTTGTTGTTGCGTCTCTCTTTGCAATGACAATGAGTACAGTAGTGCAGTGTACACTGAAATCGAGTATTTCAGTTTTTGTGTACAGTACTTGAATGAGTATACTTCTTCATTGTCTTGTTACTTATTTGTTTTGAAACCTGTTTGGCGGTTACTGTTCTCTTCACTCATTCATTTGTTTTGTCAAAATAGAGTGTGTGGCAGTAAGTATTTGATAAACAACTGAATGTCTTGAAAGGCCATTCAAGACATTCATTGCAGAGGTTTACTAGGTACTATAAAAGCATTACACTGTACACAATTTCAAGTAATTTTATGCACTGGTATTAAAATTATAATCAGGTAACTTTTGGTACATAATGGTCCATTTGTGTGGGAGGTACCAAAAGGAGCGTGGCAATAATGCCAAATTTTCAACGTATTGTAGGTACTATTAAAACATTACAAAATAAACAATTTCAAGTCTTTGTATGTATTAGTAATAAAATTATAAGCTATTAACTTTTGGTTCAAAATTGTCCATTTGTGTTGTAGGTACCAAAAGGGGCGTGGAGGCTTCGCCCATTTTTCTCGAGGTAATAGTGACTGTTTAAGTACGATTTTACTGAATTTTGTTGATATCATTAATTTCTCTAGGTGCATAGATTGGCACATTTATCGTACGTTAACAGCTCGTTGAAATCTGCCTACTCCTCGTTACTACATCCTTGCAATATTTGATTTGCAGATTTCAACGAGTAAGTATTTGTTTTTCTTTGACACTTGCTCCGCCACCTCTCTCCATCTTGGACTTTCGTTCGGTACGCATTACATATCGCTAAGTACATCTTGCTGTATATTGTAAACAAAAGGTAATCTTCGTTACCCTTTCTTACTAAATAAAGTTACGCTTTACTATCGTCGAAAAAACTAAACTTCTTGTGTTTTATTTATTTTCTATTTCGCCAATTGCATTTCTGCATCGCCGCCTTCACCAACACCGGTCACTACGTGAACACACACACATCGTTCCCCCCACTCCTGAGCTATCGTTGTTCTTGTAATTGGTTATTGGAGTTTGTCATAGAAGGGATTTCGTCGATTCGCCTGCCCTTACCTCCCTTGCTGGCAAACTCCCCACCTAAACAGTGACTAAAAAAATAGTACAATATGTAGAATTTCAGAGGATTCAAAGAAGTAGTATAGATTTTATTAAATGATCAATTTCACTAAATGTTAAACCTTTGTGGGGAAGGTACTAGAAGGAGTGGACGAATATGGCCCATCTTCGAACTTAGACGGAGATGGAAGAAAATATTACTACATACCAAATTTGAAGTCAATCGGTTACTCCTTTCGAGAGTTATCGTGCGCACCAGCCAGCAGGCAGACAGACAGACGGACGGACGGACATTGCTCATTCGATTTAAAATGACCCAAAACGGATATCCGCTGAACATACTTAGGGTCTTAGGTCACGCTTCGATGTGTTACACTTTTGGCACGTGATGCAGAACTTGGTGAGAACCTCTGTACTAGAATGACTGGACCAATATGGACCATCTTCGAACTGAGACGGAGATAATGAAAAATACTACCGCATACCACATTTGAAGTTAATCGGTTAATCCTTTCGAGAGTTATCGTGCGCCTGAGGCAGCGGACAAAAACACATACAGACGGACGGACGAACATTGCTCAAATGACTAAAAGACAGCCAAATCGAATTTCCGCCAAACATACGTCATTCCTTCGATGTGTTACTTTTTTGGCTCGTAGCAAATGATATATACCCTCCTCTCTAGGTGAGGGGATAAAAATGCACAAGAAGATTAAACAATTTTACATTCATAACCAGTAAGGAAAGGCTAAAGTCGGGCGGGGCCGACTATATAATACCCTACACCACTCTCGTAATATTGAATAACTCTGATATATAAATTTTGTAATTCATGTATAAATTGTTTACATAAATTTACTTTTGGGACATTTTATACTTAAATAATACCCTGTACCACAGTGTGGTGTAGGGTATAAAAAGATCTAAAGAGCCAAATCGGACGAAACATATATATGGGAGCTATAGCTAAATCTTAACCGATTTTCTTCAAATTCGGTAGTGTTGGTTCATGGATCAAGAAACTCTACCATTCTAAATTTCAAAATGATTGGATGTAAAATACAGCTTCTACAGGACTAAAGAGCAAAATCGGACGAAACATATATATGGGAGCTTTAGCTAAATCTTAACCGATTTTCTTCAAATTCGGCAATGTTGGTTCATGTATCAAGAAACTCTACCATTCTAAATTTCAAAACGATTGGATGTAAAATACAGCTTCTATAGGACTAAAGGGCCAAATCGGACGAAACATATATATGGGAGCTATAGCTAAATCTTAACCGATTTTCTTCAAATTCGGCAATGTTGGTTCATGGATCAAGAAACTCTACCATTCTAAATTTCAAAACGATTGGATGTAAAATACAGCTTCTATAGGACTAAAGGTCCAAATCGGACGAAAGATATATATGGGAGCTATATCTAAATCTGAACCGATTTCAACCAAATTCAATAGCGATCTTAACAGCTGCGAAATACTCTAAACTGCAAAATTTCAGAACGATCGGAGTGAAATTGCGACCTGTAGTCGACGAACAAATTTACATGGACAGACGGACGGACAGACATGGTTAAATCGACTCAGCTAGTGATTCTGAGTCGATCGGTATACTTTAAGGTGGGTCTAGCTGTGTTATTTTCAGGTGTTACAAACATCTGCCGTGAAACAAACTTATAATACCCTGTACCACAGAGTGGTGTAGGGTATAAATTTAAATAATGGATGTTTTTTTTGGCAACACTGTTTTTGACATCTCAGCTGTTTTCGTGTTGTCATCTTTAAACATTGTTTTTTCATCTTTTAACATTGAGTTAAATAGACCATTCTATGGACCCAAATAAAGATTTCATACATTTGTCTAAACTTTATGTGTTTTTTAAATAAAATGCAACAGCTCTTAAAAAGTCAATCTAGAGTCCCTTAAAAAGTATATGGAGTACTCGTACTACTATCTATAAAAGATCTGTAAACTGTTTGTGCAAAAAATATTCTTATATCTGCGAAAAAAATGCCCGCTCTTAATTGTTTTAAATGTGTACCAACAATATGTACGTACAAAAATTGCCCAAAAAATAACACACATTACTTACATCTAATGGCGATTTTGCTAATTGTTTGACGTTGAAAACTAAAATCAAACAAATGTCAAATGATTACACAAATGTATGCAATAACTGAATGATAAATAATTTAGTGACATGACTAAGCCATTTAAACACTGAGTTCTACAATGGCCGGCAAAACATTTAGACAGAAGTATGTATTGACGAGAGTTATCTGAAATCTTGATGACAAGTTAAGGAAACGCTGTGACACAATGTATAATCGTGAGAAATATTTTTTAAAAGTATCTACGAGTATAATACATCCGCCTCTAAGATTGAACAGACATTTCATCATTAATCAAGTTTGATACACTAAGTATTCTTTTTTTTAGATTAGCCCCAAAGACGCCCTTAATCATTAAAATATATACATTTTGTAGTTAAAATGTAATTGATTTCATTAATTTTAAGTACAAAACGTACTTTTTTCATACATTAAGGACGTCTTTGGCGCAAATCTTTAATTTGAAGACAATTTTTTTTTCTGTATTAATACTTTAAAATGGAGTTAAATGGAGAAAATTTATTCTAATATCCACTAAATTGGTTTTATTTTAAAGATACTCGTATTTTAATGACATTATTGTATGTCTGAATGTTGAATTGCTGCCAAACCTAACTAACAAAAAAAAAAAAAAAACAAGTAAGAAAGTTTCAGTCGGGTAAACCGACTAAGGTATACCCTCACTTTGTGAGTAATGTAATATTGAATATTACACAAATTATTCTGTAAATTTTTGTGGGAGGTACCAGAAGGGGTTTAAGAAATACACCTATATTTCGCTGAACAGTAGATACTTTAAATACATTGCACTGTGCCGAATTGTAAGCGTTTATATGGACTGGTATATTAACGTTGAGATATTAAATTGTGTGGGAGGTACAAAAAGGGGCGTGACAACAACACCCATTTTTCCCTGGAATATAGGCAATATAAAAGCATAATACTGTACAAAATTTCAAGTATTTTTATACACTGGTTTTAATGTTATAAGCTGTTAACTTTCGGTGCAAAAAGGTACCTTTGTGTGGGAGGTACCAAAAGGGGCGTGACAACAACACCCATTTTTCCCTGGAATGTAGGCAATATAAAAGCATAATACTGTACAAAATTTCAAGTATTTTTATACACTGGTATTAATGTTATAAGCTGTCAACTTTTGGTGCAAAATGGTGCATTTGTGTGGGAGGTACCAAAAGGGGCGCGGCAATAACGCCCATTTTTCACTGGACTGTAGGAACTATAAAAGTATTACACTGTACAAAATTTCAAGTATTTCTAAACACTGGTATTAATGTTATAAGCTTTTAACTTTTAGTGCAAAATGGTGCATTTGTGTGGGAGGTACCAAAAGGGGCGTGGCAATTTCGCTCATTTTCCTCGAGCTGATAGCGACTAACAAACTAATACTATGTGTGGAATTTCAGAAGATTCGAATACGCATAATAGCAGTTATTAATGAATCAATATTTCACAACATGTTAACCCTTTGTGGGGAATGTACCAGAAGGAGTGGACCAATATGGCCCATCTTCGAACTTAGCCGGAGAAAGAAAAAAATATTACCACATACGAAATTTGAAGTCAATCGGTTACTCCTTTCGAGAGTTATCGTGCGCACCAGCCAGCAGACACACAGACAGACAGACAGACAGACAGACGGACGGACATTGCTCATTCGACTTAAAATGACCCAAAACGGATTTCCGCCGAACATACTTGGGGTCTTAGGTCACTCCTTCGATGTGTTACACTTTTTTCCGTAGCAAATGATATATACCCTCGTCACACTAAAGTGAGGGTATAACAAGTAAAAGCGTTAAGTTCGGCCATGCCGAATCTTATATACCCTCCACCATGGATAGCATGTGACCTCACAAAATAACTCAAACCTAAAGAAAAAAATATAGTAGATGAGAACAGTAGGAAACCTATAGTAGTGAGAACAGTAGGAATAACAACAAGATGGATGATATATGTATATGGGAGCTATATCTAAATATGGACCGATATCGCCCATTTGCAGTCCCAAACAACCTGCAACTATAAGAAGTATTCGTACCAAATTTGATCAACCTAGCTATATTATATCGGACTGTAGCGTGATTACCACAGACGGACGGACAGACGGAAATGGCTAAATCGTGTTAGAATTTTCGCCGATTAAGAATATATATACTTTACGGGGTCTCAGTTTAATATTTAGAGGTGTTACAAACGGAGTGACAAAATGAATACACCCCCCTTCCTATGGTGGAGGGTATAAAAACGCCAGAGAACTATTAAATCGGCAGTCACAGAAAACAGTGCTGACATTTTATCATTCTTTGCCTTCAACAATACCTGGTTGAAATAACTGCTAATATTGAATACTCCCAAAACCAAATATCTACTTTGCAATCGATCAACTTGGAGGAAGTTTTTGTTTTTTTTTTACTTTAATACTTTATTTTATTTAAACAGCTGAATTTGATAAGTAATTTCCACAAACGTGTTTCTCCGTCTATATTAAAAGCAGATATCTATCTAGCTTCGCTACCACACAAAACTCACAATTTGTACAAAAATTAATTTAGTTCAGACAATAATCACAACTCTGTTTATATGCTGAAAAAACTTGTTTATTAACCGATTAAATCTTTGAATGATAAACTAAAAAGTAACAACAAATAAAGAAAAACTTTAAAATCAATTATAACACGACCTGTTCTTGAACAATTAAATGAAAACAAGTCAACCAATATGAAGTTAATTTTGGCAAAGAGCTCTACAAAAACAAAATACGGCCGGTGTAATAGGGCGGATGGCAAAATTAATGGTGAAAATTAAATTATATTAATTCTGAAAATTTTGTGAAAAATATTTGCCCTTTTTAGGTGAACTGATGTAGTCCCTCGAACTAGAGTTAAGTCCCATTTCACAATTCCAAAATGTGGTAAAAAAAAGTCCAGTTATCGTGAGGGATGTTGCACTTTTTTTGCAGAAAAGAAATCGCCATAGGTATAAATGTGGAATTTTATACGACTAATAAACTAAGTCAGTTTCACCAATTCAGCAGTTTTTGGTCACCTTAAAAATGTCCAACACATATTCAAGAAAATGTTCAAAGAGGATCTGTAATATTTTTTATATGGAACATTTATTCGTGGATAACTCCTAAAATTGCCCACAATGTCTACGTGTTTTTATATTTTTTGGCGAGTAAAGAAATGAGTTATATGTTTTGGTTCTTAACAAAATGGAATGAAAGCTTTGTTAAAGGACAAAACTACCATCTTTATCTTTATATATAAAATCCTTTGTACGTTTGTTAGTAACGCATGATCACCGAAACCATAAAAGCGAATGGGCTGAAAATTTAACAATATATTCAGTTTGGGGTCATTTGTGTTTTATAATTATTTTCACCGCGATAAATTGCGGATTGGTCAAGTTATTAGCAAAATTCCCATTTCATGACCGATTTGACTGAAATTTAAAATGTATGTGTAGTTTGTCTTGATAATAGTTTTTACACGGGGCAAAATCCCCGTTTTTCATATGTTTGAATAGAAAGAAAATATATTTGGAACAGATATTTTTAAATATTATATATTTTTGAATAAATAAATTTTAAATAATTTGTTAATATATTACAACAAAATATATTTGCGAACTATCTTTCTCAAATAAAATATGTGCTTACATACAAATAAAATTATTGTTTAGAAATTTCTTCAAATATATTTTATTTAAAGTTATTCAAGAATCTGCTGAATTTTTCGAATTTCGTTTTTAATTTTTCTTGATTTCGAGTTATGTCTTTCAGTCAAAAATTGCATTAACTTTTTAATGCACTAATTTTTTATTTTTAAATATTCCAATACATCATTTGTTGTAAATCCATATTTTCACCCATCTTATCATCTCATCATTTATAGTTATATTTCAATTATAATGGAATTTTACAAACATTATAAATTTCTAAAAAATTAACTTTTTATTACTTAAAAACTTAAAACTTGCATTGAATTTAAGATATCGATATATCTTCTGAATGCTTAATTGGACATAATTCTGTGTTTAAGAAGTAATAGTCTCAAATAAAAAATATTAGTTGGAAACAAGAACAACATATTTCCAAATATATAATATTTGCGTGAATCAAATATTGTACATATATTTAGAGTGTACCCTAAACATATATATGTTTCAAGCCGAATATGTTTAGGCCAATATACTACAGAAGCGATTTTTTTTCAGCGTGTATGTATGATTCTAACAGGTAGATGGCGCTGTAGTGGACATATGGTCAATATACGTTTTTTGATGATTTTTTCCTGAAACTCGGGATTATGCATTTTTGAATGAAATATCAATGAATAACAAAATTATACATCCCAAATAGGACGGGCAGGACAACGTCTGCTGGGGTCAGCTAGTAAATTTATAATTTTCTTGCTCCCATTCGATTACATTTTTTAGCAAAAATTATATCTTTTGAACCGAATAAGATAATCGTATAATTTAAATGGCATATGATAGATAATTGTTCAGCCTATAAAATGAGTGTTTGGAAAGGGTGCTACGCCTTGTAGATGCTTGGTTATGGGTTTTAAAGTAAAATTTTGTGGAAAAATCAATTTTACGGTAACCAAAAAAAAAATATTTTGACCAATTTTAGGTGTTTTTTAAAGTTTTTATTATTTAAAATTATTGCCCAACAAAAAAAAATTTATTTATTTTTTTTTTAAGTTTCTGAAACCATGTTTTTTACCTCTAGCAGCCTAAGTGGCGCCTAGCGGCAGATAAAACCTCTTGAATTATATAAAGGATTAATCAAAGAATATATATTATGAAAATATGACTATTATAGAAATCATAGATTTCCGTCAAAGTTGTAAAATAGCTTAGTTATGGGTTATCAAAGTTAAAATTTGTGGAAAAATCAATTTTATGGTAACTAAGTGGAGTAAAAACATTATTTTTGCCAATTTTAGATCTTTTAAGGTTTTTATATGTTAAAATTATTATCTAACAAATAAAAAAATCTTTTTTTAAATTAATTTTTAAGTTTTTCTTTAAAATATTCATCACAATTCGTAAGGGAAGTTATGTCTAAAAGACTAATCATTTCTTAAACTATATGTAATTATTATCCCCTCATCTTAGAGAGGAGTTTATATATCATTTGCTACGAGCCAAAAGTGTAACACATCGAAGGAGTGATCTAAGTCCCTAAGTATGTTCTGCGGAAATCCTTTGTGGGTCATTTTAAGTCATTTGAGCAATGTCCGTCTGTCTGTCTGCTGGCTGGTGCGCACGATAACTCTCGAAAGAAGTAACCGATTGACTTCAAATTTGTTATGCGGTCATATTTTTCTATATCTCCGGCTAACTTCGAAGATGGGCCAAATTGGTGCACTCCTTCTAGTACCTCCCCCACAAAGCGTTAACATTTAGTGAAATACTGATTCTTTACTAACTTCTATACTATTTACTCGAATCTCCTGAAACTCCACACATAGTATTAGTTTATTAGTGGCTATCACCTCAAGGAAAATGAGCGAAGTTGCCACGCCCCTTTTGGTGCCTCTCACACAAATGGACCAGTTTGCACCAATAGTTAACTGCGTATAGCTTTAATATCACTTCATAAAAATACTAGATATTTTGTACCCTTTAATGCTTTTATAGAACCTATGGCCCAGAGAAAAGTGGGCGTTATTGACACGCCCCTTTTGGTACCTCCCATAAAATTTAACAGCTTATAACTTTATACCAGTGCATACAAATACTTGAAATTTTGTACAGTGCAATGTTGTTATATTACCTACAGTTCAGTGAAAAATTGCCGTTATTGCCCCGCCCCTTTTGGTACCTCCCACACAACATGGACTACTCTCCACCAAAAGATAACAGCTTTTAACTTTAATACCAGTGCATACTTTAAAATTATTAAATGCACTTTAAATTGATAATCAATTAATTAAAACAAAAAAAATTTACTAATATTTTTTGGGACTGAAGGTGAGGGGATTTTCAAGACTTTGGTTTACCCGACTGAACTTTCTTACTTGTTTTTATACCCTTCAGCATAGGATGAGGAGTATATTAATTTTGTCACTCCATTTGTAACACCTCTAAATATTGATCGGAGATCCCATAAAGTATATATATTCTTAATCGTCGTATAATTCTAAGACTATTTAGCCATGTCCGTCTGTCCGTCCATCCGTCTGTCTGTTGTAATTACGCTTCAGTCCGTAATAATTTCTTATAGTTGCAGGTTGTTTGGGATTGCAAATGGGCCATATCGGTCAATGTTTTGATATTGCTCCCTTATAGATGTCGCTCCAAAATACGGGTTTTGAGCCATAAATACCACATTTTTAAAGCAATTTAGCAGATACTTTGCAGTTTGTATTCTATTTTGACAAAAATTTTACAAATCGGTTCATATTTTGTTATAGTCACCCTATAGAGGTCGCTCCAAAATATGCGTATTTAAGCCATAGATACCATATTTTCTAAGCATTTTAACTAAATCTTTGCAGTTTGTATTTAATTAAGACAAGAATTCATCGCAGTAAAAATTTTTTAAATCAGTTCATATTTTGTTATAGTCCACCTATAGATGTCGCTCCCAAAAAGGCATATTTAAGCTAAAAACACCACATTTTCTAAGAAAATTTAGCTGAAACTTTGCAGATTATATTCTATTTTGGCAAGAATTCATCTCAATAAAATTTATACAAATAAAATTTTATTTTGTTGTAGTCCCCCTGTAGATGTAGCTCGCAAAAAAGCTATTTTAAGCCATAAATACCATATTTTTCAGGTGAAGAGTTTGGCTAAAGAATTTGCGGTCTAAAAATTGCAGCGTTCGTTTTTTTTTAATAATTTACTTATGATTTGCTCCACATCCAAAGATTTTTCCAGTAATAAAATCAAAAACCCCAAATTTTAACGAATTGGTCTGAAATTTAGTGTAATGAGTTTATTAGTACTCCTAACATTTCACATGCGATTCATTGTGGAGGGTATATAAGATTCGGCAAGGCCGAACTTAATCGGTCTTTACTTGTTTTATATTTTAGCCAAGTTAGCTTACTCCCGAAAGAAATGAGTTCCTAGGGTTTCATGTTGCCTTTTTGGTGTTCTGTCACTTGATCCTCCTCTTCGTATGCACAGCTTCTGCAAAAGTCATTATACATGACCTACGATCTCTCTGCGTGCCGTCCAATTAGGCTGTGACCTATCATGACACACAGGATAAGTGAGACGTTCGATTTCTATAATGACAGCAGGGTTCTGTTTGGAGTTTAGAAAGGGCCAAATTCGCTTGGAAAATTCCTGACTAGTGACCAACTGTCATTTGCTGCCGCAAGAGCAAGAGTTAGAAAATCTCGCAGTCCGTTAGAGGTCCCATATCCACATATTTCAGCTCCCCTGTAGCGTGTATGGTAGTTCATTATCTTGCTAGTTGATCTACTATGGCGTTCCCTGGTATGTCCCTGTGGTCCGGCACTGATATCAAAAGAAAATTTAACCGTTCAGCCACCACGTTAAGAGATCGGCTACAGTCAATGGCAGTTTTTGAATTCAGGAATAATGTTTCCAGGGAATTGATAGCAGCAGTCTGACTATCAGAGAAAATATCATCATCGTTTTAAAGATATATGGACGCCGCACAGTGGGGATGGCTTCATGCATTTGTGGGAAAAAAATTATAAGGGTGCTCGTAGAGTGGTGAAACATGGCACCGAGCCCGGTGGGCAGTATAGATGAAACTTGGCATGGATATTTTGTTTATTCTAGGAGATCTATGGACCAAATTTCCAGACTTTTGCTTGAATAGAAAAAAATTTATGAGAAAATATCGATTTGGTGTGTAATGGCGGGGGGCGGTGGGCGGTGGTTCTGGTCGATTTTGATGAAACTTAGCATGTATATTTTGCTTATTCTAGGAAGTGTGTACCAAATTTGAAGAATTTTGCTTTGATAGGAAACATTTTATGAGAAAAAGTCGACCGGTGGGCGTGGTCGATTTTGATGAAATAAATTTTTTTTCTTAATTTAGTCAATGTATTACTCGGTGCCAACTTTCAATGTTCTAGGACCACTCCTTATATGTATGAATCCATACCACTGTGCGCCGGTCCCCAAAACTATGGATATTATTGTATTTGAACAAAATCTTGTGGATTATCTTCTTTCCAAATGCGACAATTTTGCATATTTACTTCATCGCTGAATGAAATTTTGTAAATAAGTTTGACGAACTGAACCAGATTTTTGATAGAAAATTTCAACAATTGCAAGCGTTGCTCTCGTATAAGTTTGTCCATAATGAAATGGAAAACCAAAATAAAAAGAAAAACAACTGTAATCGGTTGTCAAATAAATCACAATTTTACGGTTCAATTTCAGTCATTTTTTGATTCAACTATTACCTAGTATTTCTTTTTGTGTAATTTCATATAAAGAATAAATATGATTGATTGGATTCTTATAAATTCTATTTATTATCAGATTTGCGTCACTTAATTCGAAATATAAGGCAGCAAATGCATTTGTCTACACAACAACTTACTGCACTCAAATTGTGTGAAACCAAAAACAAAAATATTAAAAGCCAGCGTGAAATTTTACAACTCTAATGAAATAATTAAAACAATTATCATATTTGTACCAATTCTCACATTCATTTCCAGAATGATTCACTAAACCAATACTCATAGTTGGACAATATTATGTTTGATTTTGTTAATTCCAGAAACTAATATCCGTTCATTAATTCTACACTTTCTTCCCTTTTGAGCTAATGAATCAATTTGATAGAAAGTGTATATTGATCATCAAAAAGAATTTACCTACTATGTGTGTTTCTTTAAATAATCTGTGTAAAAAGGCTTCAAAAAGATTTCCTATAAATATTTTTAAGAAAAAACACCAATGACGGAACAGTAGAACAAATCAGTGGCAATACCGGTGAGTCACAGTGGTGAGGTAATTTTTTTTAATACAAAAATACTATACTTAATTCCTCGTGATTAATTTAAAATTTAAAATTGCAATTTAGAAGCAACAAATACTACGAAGATAGCAAAAAAGTTGATGTTTTCTTGCCGTACATAAAAGTACGTGTGTAATTTTTCTTTATTACAAAAGACAACAATATAAGCGGCAGTGAAATTTGACAAAAAACTGAATTGTTTAATCAATTTTATTAATACTCATATTTTTGAAATAAAGATACCAATTAATCAAGCGACAACAACAACAAAAAATTTATTTCCAACCATTATATTTTTCTATGTATTAAATAATTAAAAAATAAAAATTACCTTAAATGAAGACATGTCTTCATCAAAAAAAATTATTACGAAAATGTAAAACTACTTTCTGCGATTGTTTTCCTTAACCGAACAATGTAAAACTGCATAAATTAACTAAATATTTTGTAGATCGTTACGGCCATCATCGTCTTTCAGGAAGTACAGTCCAATGATGCCGCCAGCCCATAAACAGCAACAAACATTGCATTTTTCAGGGTGCATTTTCAGCTTTTGAACAGCCTATGGCAGCTCTTCGGACCAAATTTGTCTAATTTATATACAAATATAAATTATATTACTCGACTTTCAATGATCTAAGACCATTCCTTATATTTTTTGCACAAAAATGTATGAAGGCATGCCACTGTGTGGCGCGACAAGCCAATCATCGGTGAAGACCCAATAAAGTAGTGCGCGAACAAGAATTAAAAATATTTTTTTGAATAATGTCATTCTTTGAAACTTTGAAGTCCTTTTAAATGGCAACAGGACCAGGAAATAAATAACTGAAAATGCCAATTTACTATATTTTGTCTATATTTTCACACGTATTTGTATGTCATCCGGTTCAAGTGTAATATGGACTGTCGAATGGTGTAATATTTGGAAATTTTCTAGATAATTGTTTATTTGAGTCAATTAATTTTTTAATTAAATTTTGATATCAGTGCATCATTTTATTGACTCAATAACTAATACAGTTAGAATGAATAAGTCAATCTAGTTTATAGGGAAAAATCCAAAAAAAAAAATGTTTAATTAAGTGAACAATTTTCGTAATTGAACCCACTTTTTTGTTTTTTTTTTGTATCAGTAGTAAGTAATGCTTTGCGTCCCATTTGCCTAAAAAAAATCTCCCACAGTTTTATTTATAATGTTATCTTTCAAAACAGTTGAAAGTGCTGCAGTAAGAAAGTTTGTTGAAGTTAAAAAAATATTACAATCACTGGAAACTTTGTTTGTTGAGAATCATACTATTTGTCATGGGATGAGTGATAAATTGCATTTTGTTTGCTGAACTCATATCTAAGAATGAAAAAATTTGGTATCTTTTACAATCTGTATTAACTATAAAACATAGAGAACAACTGAATATTTTTTTGTTGCTCTGTGTAAAGCAAACAAATGCCTAAATCTTTAAATTTCGTAAACTCCACAAGACTATGCGTATCTATTTACTTTTGTTCTACTTTTCTTTAAAGTCAAATGATATTTATTTACTCTATTTCCTCAAATTTTTTTTATTTGTCATTGCAGCTCATTTGTTGGAGAAATTTTTGATCAGGTTTCTAACTTTGTTAGAAAACTATTATTTAAATACAACTCGACTAAATATTTGTGGATTAATTTCTGGATTTGAGGTGGAGAAAAAATATTCAGCTGGAGTTTGTTATTCACAACAATGTCACAATTTCGTGATAATTCTTGGGTAAGTTAAATTTGAAACTATTTGTCGTTGCAACCGCTACATTTAATTCCCATTCCATTTTTATAAGTACATACATTAATAGGCCTCATGAAAAGCTCATTTTTTGTGTTTTGCTGTTTATAACTACATAATATCAAATGTTTATAGTGTTTGTTTTTGTGAATGCAAAATCATAAAAAATAAACCGCTCTAATTTATATCTGTTTCTGTGGTTTTTCGTGTTTAGTTTTTTTTTTCGTAGATTCTATGCCGCCTCTAAGGTGTCTTTGATGTTGCACCATTTTTGTTTGCTGTTTTATTTGACAAAAGGTTGGCTTTTTATGTATTATTTCTCGTTATGTCTACCGTTTTTGTTGTCATTGACGATTTGGTTTGGTTATCTATTGTATACAAGTTTTAATTTACTTAATTTGTTTATTTACCACAATCTCTGTTTAATTATTCGATTTATTTTTTTATGATTTCATTTTATTTCTTTTTTTGTTGTTGTGTTATTTCTTCGACAATCGTTCATTGGCTTGATTTAAAGCAGCTAAGCTCAAATTATCTAGAAAAAATCTAAAAAAAAATACTTCTATCATTTATTGCTTTGAGTGTATTCACATCAAAAGTATTATCAGTTGATATCAATATATTAACTGATTATCAGTGATAATATTTTTCGTGACATACTTTATTATTACTAATAGGGAAAAAACTTAATTATTGTGTCATTACTTCTGTATATAAAAAAATAATCTGCAAAATGTTCCCATGGAAGTGAACTAAATATTTTTGTTTGCAATAGGATTCTATAAATGTTTATAGTTTCATACGATTTCGGCCACGCGTACAATAAAAATAGATCTCGAAAATTGTTCTTTGACATTTGAGTTTTTCTTTGATTGCTCAGTCAATGATATGAAAATATTTAGATGATTGCTGCAGAGGTTATGAGCTGGGTTTGAATGAATCTATCAATTTGTGTGGGGGTACCACAAATGGCTGGACGAATACGCATATTTTGCACTAATCAGTATATACTTCAAAGGCATTGAACTGTACCAAATTGTGAGCATATATGTGTACATATATGGCATTAACATTATGAGCCATTCAATTTTGGTATGAATCGTCTACGAGTATTTCGTGTGGTAGGTTCCAAAAGGGTCGTGGCAATAAAGCCTATTTTTAAAAAGCTATTGGTACCATAAAAGCATTGCACTGAAAAAAATGTCAAGTATTTGTATGTGCTGGCATTAAAGTAATTAGCATTTAACTGTTTGTACAAAATAGTCTCTTTGTGTGGGAGGTACCAAAAGGGGCGTGGTTATTACGTCAATTCTTTTAACTGACTGAAGGCACTATAGGAGCATTACACTACACAAAATTTCAAGTATTTGTATGCACTGGTATTAAAGTTATTAGCAGTTAACTTTTTGTATAAAATGGTCCAGCGGTACAACTTCGACCATTTTTCCCAAGTTGATAGCAACAGATGAACTATTACTATGTGTGGAATTACAGAATATTCGAATAAGTAGTATAGAAGTTATTAGCGAATCAATATTTCACTAAATTTTAAACCTTTTTGCGGGAGGTACTAGATGGAGTGGAGCAAAATGGTCCATTTTCGAACTTAACCTGAAATTTGAAGTCAATCGGTAACTCCTTTCGAGAGTGTGCACCAACCAGCCGAATTACAGACAGACGGACATTGGTGAAATGACTTAAAATGAACCAAAACGGACTTTCGTCGAACATACGTGGGGTCTTAGGTCACTCCTTCGATGTGTTACACTTTTGGCCCATAGCAAATGATATATAATACCCTCGTCACACTAAAGTGAGGGTATAAGAGCGAAATTTTGCATTTTCTGTGGTAGATGCCAGAACGGGTGAAATTATTGTAAAAGTTATCTAACAGTGAACATTTATTGTCCATTACAACACAGAAAAAGTTCCCCGATAGAATGAAATATTTCGTTATTTTTTAGTCAACCTGTCTTTAAATAAGGAACATTTTCTTCAAATCTAAGTTTCGTAGGAATAACCATAAAATTTTATTACTAGCAGATTCGATCTAACCATGTATGTTTATCCGACCTCCGTTGCACACTGGGGTATTTGGTATCAAAACTGTGGATTAATTCAGACAAGCCTCCCACTTATCTTCCCAGACATTGCGAAAAATCCAATTTTTCTAAAAAAAATAGTAATAATTTTTCAATAAAAGCTTTCTAAAAGCATCAAAAAAAATTAAAAATATAAATTTTTGTGTTGTTGTTATTTATTGTTGGTCTGTGCTTTTGTTATTCAGTCAGAATTTATCTTTTGGTTTGAGACCATTTTTTTTATTTTGTGGTAAAGTCTGACCGGTCATGAATAAAATGAGACCATTTCGAAAAATATCGATGAATACGTTAAAAAGTTGTAGCTAATTATTTAAAACAAATGAAGAATACAACAACCCATAAAAAATTAACAAACTGAGCATTTCTGCACTATGGGTTGTTGGGCAAAAGTGCAATAAATCGAAAAAGGCAAAAAAAGGCAGCCTACATTTTGACGGGGATACTGTAAACAATCCACAAAATGAGAAGAAATTATGTTCAGAGCTTAATAGAACTTAACAATTAACTATATGTCTATCTATTATAAATAGGCAAATTTGGTGGACTTATTTTTTATTTTACGCAGATCAAAGCGAACAGCGAATGAAATCTTAACTTAAAAGATACAATGCAGCTACACTATATAACTTAGAACGGTAATTTTTTCGGTAAGCGGCGCAGGATTTTAACTGCTTTTAATCTGTACAAAATAATCGTATGTTGAATTGAATTAATCCACAGTTTTGGTACCAAATACCCCACCGTGCGCCGGTCTGTCTGATGTCCATCCTAACTTTGTGTCCAATGTGCAGGTCACTACTTAAATGTGTTATATAGGTTCTGATTTAGATATATGTGTATCTCCCGGTAGGAGTGAAGAATTTAAAAAAAATCATTTCAGAATTAGTTATATGCCGACGCATATAAGAGTGACCCAAATCCAAGTTTCTTTTTAAAAATTTAAAAAATTAACAAACATAATTTTATGGATATATTTTTGTTTTTTCGTAGGTGCCAACACTATTTCAATTATGTGTCTGCATCGGCTGTATAGGTCGCAATTATGCTCCGACCTCAGCGAAACTTCGCACATATCTTTCTTTTGGTCAAAGGACGAACCCTATTGAATTTGTGTGAAATCGGTTCAGATTTACATATAGCGTAATATTCTTTGGTCGGATGAAACAAGAAGACCAACAATAAATAATAACAACACATACAAACACATGAGGCATTAGCCTTTGACACCATATGCAAATTTCTTTGTAGATTGGTATATATACAAGTGATGATCGCCACAACTACAAGCTCACACTGTGTCATGTATAAGACCCTCTGATGATATCCCCGCACAGGATTGAAATACGTATAAGGGTATGTGTTTACATGGCTTTCAGAGCGCAGTGTCTTATCTTTTCCAATACACCACAAAAAAAAAAAACCTCTCTTTCTATAGGAAGAGTTGATCGAAAAGCTGAACAATTCGAATGTGAAAACATTCAATAAATAAATCTAAATAAAAATTAAATCGATCATTAACAAAAAAACTTCTAAAACATTTAAATAATAAGGATCAGCCCGCCTAAATACAATTAGAAAGAAGCTGCTCATCTTCAACACGTAGTGTTAATGAATTCTAAATAATAACATAAAAATATTTGATATTCAACAAAAAAATACTATGCCTTCTGAAATGTAGTAAAGTCTTTCTAATCGTCCAACAAATCTCAGAATCCACGCCATCTACCTGGCGATTGGTGTAGAGACAACTGTGTCGAACTGGCAACCCTTACCAGTCACATGGGTGGTGAAAATGGTGAATTTAAGTCTCGCTTAAAGCTTTGGCTGTGTGACTTGTACGCTTTCTTCGTAGGTATATAATTCCCATATGCAAATTTCTTTGTAGATTGGTATATATACAAGTGATGATCGCCACAACTACAAGCTCACACTGTGTCATGTATAAGACCCTCTGATGATATCCCCGCACAGGATTGAAATACGTATAAGGGTATGTGTTTACATGGCTTTCAGAGCGCAGTGTCTTATCTTTTCCAATACACCACAAAAAAAACCTCTCTTTCTATAGGAAGAGTTGATCGAAAAGCTGAACAATTCGAATGTGAAAACATTCAATAAATAAATCTAAATAAAAATTAAATCGATCATTAACAAAAAAACTTCTAAAACATTTAAAACGTCATTTGTTTTCGTGGCTCGCGAAGCGAACCCAAGCAAAAAAACAAAAATGTATTGGTATGAGAGTTTCAGTATGTTGACTTAGTTCGGCAAAATACGGGTTTGGTTAGTAGTTTTGTGACATTTAATTTACTACTTCCATAAGTATTTCAGCTGATTTAAGTTAAAGACATTGCTATTGAATTCTGAAGATGATGATGATGAAGATGAATTCTATCGAAACTGCGGTCAATTCTACCAAACAATTAAAACTCTCTACCAATATTTGTATTTGTTTCTATTACATTTTTGCAATAGACAGAAAGTAACTGAAACATATGGTCCTTAACCGAATAAATTCTGACTGAAGAACAAAAATATATTTGTTCAACTCAGATCGGGGTTTTAAATTTTAATTGGTTTTTGCCAAATTTCTATCTTTAGTACTACTCTCCCTATTATTTCGCACATAACTGTATATGTTACACCCGATTTGACATGAAAGCGCGGTAGAAACCGTTGTTATACGACGAGCGTATATGTTTGCTACGGACAAAAAGTGTAACACATCGAAGGAGTTTTCTAAGACCCCAAGTATGTTCGGTGAAAATCCGTTTTGAGCCATTTAAGCAATGTCCGTCCGTCCGTCTGTCTATCTGTCTGTCTGGCTGGAGCGCACGATAACTCTTGAAATGAGTAACGGATTGACTACATGTTTGGTACGGGATAATATTTTTCTATCTCAGGCTAAGTTCGAAGATAGGCCATATTGTTCCACTCCTTCTAGTACCTCCCTCACAAAGGGTTAACATTTAGTAAAAGATTGATTATTTAAAAACTTCTATACTACGTATTTGAATCCTCTGAAATTCCAATACTGAAATTCTAGTATTACTGAAATTCTAGTATTAGTTTATTAGTCACTATTACCTCGAATGGGCGAAGTTACCACGCTCCTTTTGGTACCTCCCACACAAATGGACAATTTTGAACCAAAAGTTAATAGCTTATATCTTTATTACCAGTGCATACCAAGACTTGAGATTTTGTACAGTGTAATGGCTTAATAGTACCTACAAAACAGTGAAAAATGTGCATTATTGCCACGCTGCTTTTGGTACCTCCCACACAAATGAACCATATTGTACCACAAGTTACCAGCATATAACTTTAATACCAGTGCATACAAACACTTGAAATTTCGTACAGTGTAATGCTTTTATAGTACCTAGAGTCTAGAGAAAAGTGGCCGTAATTGGCAAGCCCCTTTTGGTACGTCCCACCCAAATGGACCATTTTGTACCACAAGTAAACATCTTTTAACTTTAATACCAGTACATACCTTAAAGCTATTAAATGCAATTTAAATTGATAATAATTTAAATAAAACAAAAAATAAATTCGGATTATTACTAATTGTTCGAATAACATTGGGCCTGTAGGATACCCCAAAAAATGTCAAACGGCGTCAAATCATAGCTGCAATTGCCAGCGCCGAGATGGTTGAAAACACGATTGTGGCGTGGGTTGTGTGGCATGACGTGCCATCCTGCTGAAACCAAAGATCTTTCAAGTCTTCAGTCTCCGGTATTGAGTCCAATGACTTCTGCAGGAGCAGCGGTGATAAGAAGTGGAATGCATTGAGCACCTGCTTTGCTACTGTTCCTCATTAAGTAAATGACACGACGCGACGTCGGGATATACGGGGGTTGGCCATTCTAGAAAGTTTGAAGGTCTTTCTGGTACCAATATTCGTACTACAGATAACTTTGTTTATCAAACAGGATGTTTTCGATAAGGGGCATCTGAGCCCGTGGTATCGCTGGGGGCACACATTGGGTTATATGAGCTGGCAAGTGTGGCTGCCACCCAAAACCTGAACCTACCAACTCCCTTTCGGCACCTGCACATATTTAATATGTAATCTAAAATAAGACTCCAAAAATAATTATAATTTGAGACTGATTTGTTACTAATCACCAATAATACTCTTTCTGTAAGGTTCAGTAACCCACCATTCAATATAATTGCTGAAAGACAACACATTTAGGCTGATTTGTTGTTAATCATAATTTTTCTTTGAAGTGGTCATTCACTTCTTAGAAAGTTCTCTGCCCGCGGGACTTTATTCCAAAATTTGATTATTTTACTTTAAGATTTCTTTTGAAAATGGAAACAAAAGAAATCCTGGAATAAAATATTTCACCATTTTATGGCGTATTGCTTTGGGGGCAGTGCAATATCAATTTTGCCAGACCTTCCGACCTGCTCGCCTCCGCCCACTCCCCGCGCCCCACTAACGTTAACTGAGCCATTAGTAGACGTTAACAGCAAAGTGCAAAATAAATTCAAATAAAAACCTCGAAAGTTGTTATCAACTTAAAAACAACAAAAGCATTTGTATGTGTATATTTGGAAATAAGCAGTTTGTGAAAAAATAACAGCAGTTCTGATGCACGTACATATGTCGTTTTAAACAAACTGAAAATATCGCGCGATAAACCCACCTTGGACAAAGGGTCTATTGGTCTATTCTCGACCTTAGACAATATATAGATTGAATGAGACTACATATTTGCAAATACTTCGTCGAATCATTTGTTTTACAACTTTCCGCCCAATCGAGATTGTTTTGATTCTTAAGAGTTTAATGCGTTTAAATTTATTTTTTTATTTTTATTTAGTGAGTAAACCCCATAAAGTCTGAGTGATAGATACTCTACGGGAATTAATACCTGTAGACAAGGGGTCTTTGGTAAGACTACAGCCGGTAGTTTGTTTGTTAGGGGCGGTGTTGTTGCTGGTGATTCAATTGCTGTTGTTGAGTGACGCTATCTATGATACAAGTTAATTTTCACAAACACCGGAATATTTATTGTTAATGAAATGTTACTCATACCGGTGTGCACAGCCCGGTGTGGTGCATAATGTTTTGTTGTTTTTGTTTTTAAAACTCTTATTTGCAAAAAATTCGCAGTGTTGGGAAATTTTCGTGAGAAGAATATTTTGTTATTTATTATTATTATATCCATTCATTCATATTCATATTGTCGCACCTTTAGATACATTAATTTACAAATAATTACTCAACAACTTAAATTATCTAGCGAAAACTGACAGTCTAATATTTACCGAAATATAATTTTGTATAAGGCACAAAATTAGCTGTCTATTAGATTATCAATTATTTATTTACTTGAGTAAGCAACCTTTGGCGGCATTTTTGCTGGTACTATGCACTCAAAGAAATAATTGTGTAGAGAAAAACCATCGAAGTCTATTCTAGTATAGAGGAAGACCCTAGAAGTCAAAATTAAAGAATAGAGAAAAACCTTCATGGTCGACTATACTATTGAGAAAGACCTTCGAGGTCGAATCTAGTACAGGGGAAAACCTTCAAGGTGGACTATAGTATTGAGAAAGACCTTCCAGGTCGAATCTAGTGTAGAGCTAGACGTTCGATGTCGACTTTTTTATAGAGGGAATATATAAAGATATTCGAAATCGACTCTAGTAAAGAAAAAATTCTAGGTCGACTCTAGTATAGAGAAAAACCTTCAAGAGCAGCTATAATAAAGAGGAAAACTTCAGTGGTCGACTCTAATATAGAGACCAAACTCAGTGGTCAACTCTAGTATGGACAAAGATCTTCCAGGTCAACTCATAGTCTTCGAGACCGTCTTTAGTAATGACGAAGATCTTCCGGTTTACTGGTTTAGAGGATGACCTTCTAGATCGACTAAATAGGAGGACCTTCTAGATCGACTCTAGTAAACAGGAGACCTTCTAATTCGACTCTAATACACAGGAAAACCTTCAAAATCGATTTTAATAAATAGGAAGATCTTCAAGAGCAAGAAAGACTCCAGTGGCCGACTCTTATATAGAGGCAGAGCTCAGTGGTCGACTCTAGAATATAGGAAGATCTTCATGGTCTACTCTTGTATAGAACGTCAATGGTATAGGAATGTCTTCAAGGCCGTCTCTAGTATAAATGAGGACCCTCGAGAACATCTCGAGTATATAGCAAAATCTTAGAGATTAACACCTGTAGAGGAAGTCTTTTCGAAGTCGGCTCTAGTGTAGACGAAGGCCTTCGAGTAAAGAAGATGGTCTTCTAAATCGACTCTAGTAAATAGAAATACCTTCTAGATCGACTATAATACCCGTAAGTAGGAATACCTTATAATTCGACTCTATTGTACAGGAAGACCTCCTGAATCGACCCTAGTATAAAATATGGACTTGAAGGTTGACTCAAGTATTAGTATAAAGTTAGACCTAATTGATCGACTCTAGTATAAAGCAAGACCCCAGCCATCAGCTATGGTATAGAAGAAGACCATCACAACCGACTGTAGTATAAAGAAAGTCCACAGATTTCTACTGTAGTATAAAGGTCGAACATAGTATAGAAGAATACCATCGACTCTAGTACAAAGGACGACTTTCAAGATCGACTCTGGTATAGATGAAGATCATCAGCGTTCGACAATAGTTAGATGAAGACTTTCGGGGTTGACCATAAGACAGAGAAATACCCTCAAGATCGACTCTAATATAAATAAATTGCATCGAAGTCGACTCTATTATAGAGGAAGTCGACTCTTGTGTAGAGGAAATCCTTGGAAATCAACTCTATATAGAGTAAGACTTCAGTGGTCGACTTTAATAACGTGAGTAGCCAGTGGACGACTCTACATAGAGGAAGAACTCAGCGGTCGACTATAATATATAGGAAAATTCAGCGGGCGACTATAATATATAGGAAAATTCAGTGCTCGACCCTAGTATAGATCAAGTCCTCTATTATCCATTAAATCCTCTAGTATGGATTAAGTCCTTCGAAATTGAGAAAGAAGACGTACGTGTATGACACTATTATAAAGAAAATCCTTAAGGGATAAATATGTTATAGAAGATGACCTTGGAGGACGATTCTAGGAGTAAAGAAACATCTCAATCAAGTATAAAGGTAGACGTTCGAGGATGACGCTGGTACAGAGGAAGACCTTCGAAGTCAACTCTACTATATAGGAACCCTTGGACGTGCACCTTAGTATAGATAAAGAACCTTAGTATAGAAGAAACTGTAGAAGTCGACTCTAACTGCAGTCTTTTTGATAGAGTACTTCGAGGTCGTTCTAGAGTCATACGCTGTAGAAGAAGTTCTGTAGAAGAAGTTCTTCTGTATTTCTTTTTATACCATCACTTTAGTGTGACGAGGGTATATATCATTTGCTACGGAAAAAAGTGTAACACATCGAAGGAGTCTGTCTGTCTGTCTGTCTGCTGGCTGGTGCGCACGATAACTCTCGAAAGGAGTAACCGATTGACTTCAAATTTGGTATGTGGTAATATTTTGATCTATCTCCGGATGAGTTCGAAGATGGGCCATATTGGTCTACTCCTTCTGGTACCTCCCACACAAAGGGTTAAAATTTAGTGAAATATTGATTCTTTAATAACTTCTATACTACTTATTCGAATCTTTTGAAATTCTGCACATAATATTAGTATATTTGTCGCTATTAACTCGAGAAAAATGGGTGAAGTTGGCATGCCCCTTTTGGTACCTCCCACACAAATGGACCATTTTGCATCAAAATTTAACTGCTTATAACTTTAATAAAAATGCTTGAAATTTTCTACAGTATAATGTTTTTGTAGCGCCTATAGTCCGGTAAAAAATGGGCATTATTGTACAGCCCCTTTTGGTACCTCCCACACAAATGGACTGTTTCGTACCAAAAGTAAACGGCTTGTAACTTTAATACCAGTGCATACAAATACTTGAAATTTTGTACAGTGTAATGCTGTTATAGTGCCTATAGTCCTGTAAAAAGTGGGCGTTATCACCCCGCCCCTTTTTGTACCTCCCACACAAAATGACCAAATCATACCAAAATTACATAGCTCGCATCTTTAATATACCAGTGCACATAAACGCTTATAGTTCAGCACAATGCAATGTATTTAAGAATGTACCGTTTACCGAAAAATATGTGTATTTGGAAAACCCCTTCTGGTACCTCCCACACAAATTGACAGATTTATTGGTGTAATGTTATATATTACATTACTCACAAAGTGAGGGTATACCTTAGTCGGTTTACCCGACTGAAACTTTCTTACTTGTTGATAGAGTACTTCGAAGTCGTTCTAGAGTCATACGCTGTAGAAGAAGTTCTGTAGAAGAAGTTCTTCTGTATTTCTTTTCATATATACTTGTTATCAATGTCAAGCTTTCAAATAGGAACCGAACTTAATGACATTTTTAATAGGAAACTGCAGCGGTCGACTGTTATATATAGGAAACCTCAGTAGTCGACTATAGTACAGAGAAGGGATCAGTAAAATACATATTAATGTTAAAAAACATTTCAATGTTCGAATCTAGTATAAAGGAAACCGCTCAAGGACCTCGCTGGACCTCTACTATTCACGAAGACCTTAATAAAGATGAAGACATTGAGGTCAACTGTAGAGGAAAACTTTCGGAGTCGACTCTAGAGGGAGAAGTTTCGAGGTCGATTCTAGAGGGAGTCCTTCGATGTTTATCTCCAGATAATTTTTTAGGTTTATTCTCAAGGGAGTTCTTCGAGGTCTATTCTAGAGAAAGACATTGGTGGTCAAAGTCCAGCTTACAGCAAATAGGAACCGATCTTAATGAAATTTTGAATAGGAAACTTTAGTGGTCGACTCTAATATATAGGAAGCCTCAGTGGTCGCATATAACGTCGGCTAAGTCCTTCGAAGTCAACAATAACACAGAAAAAGGTTCAATTGAATACTCTTATAGAGAAATAAGACCCATTGTACAACACTACTACGAGTATAAAGAAAGTCCTTAGAGGTAAATTCAGTTTTAAAGGAAAACCTTGGAGGATGATACCAGCTGAAAGAAACATCTCAATGTTCAATCTTAGTATACTCACTACTCCTACTCCACTATAGAGGAAGTCATTGGACGTATAAAGACCTTCGAAGTCCACTGCAGAGTATAACATTCGAAGCCGACTACATATGGATAACTTTCGAGAGTCCTAGAGGGAGTACTCGAGGTAAATTCTATAAAAAGCCCTTTTATGTAGATTTCAGAGGAAGCTGGTGGTCGTCTCTAGAAGATGTTCGTCTGTCTATTCATATATATTCATTGTTATCAAAGTCCAGCTCGCAAATAGGAACCTATCTTCATGAAATTTTGAATAGTCATTTTGCGGAACAATCAATCTCTGTTGAAAATGGAACACTTCGTTCAAAGTTTTTTCTATCTTTCTTAGGTCAAACATTTAGCATTTGGTATTTAATGTGTACGTAAACCATCATCTGTAAAAATTTGCCATATTGGTCAATGTTTTGATATAGAACCTTTCGGATACGTCTTTCTGATGCCACATTTTTAAATCCGATTTGGCTGAAATTGTCTATATCTATGTTCTGATAAAGGAGCAATATTAAAATGTTCCTCTCGATTTTACTCCTTAAATCCTAGGTGTCAATTAACCTGAATTCACCGATTTCAATGCAGAATAAATCAGGTTCTGTCACTGATCTAAGTCCGCATGAATTGATGTTGTATCCACTTAAATACAGCGTATCTCCAAAGAATGTTTATATCAGGCGGATTGTTTAAAATAAGTCAGCCACACTCAATTTGGGAATTTATTTTTTGAAGTTAAAAAAGTATTATACTATTTAATTGATTTGAAACATAACTTATGCCGTAAATTATATTATTATTGTAGTTCAGGTACTGTACCTATTCCTTAAACCAGTACATGAATACTTCAAAGGGTGTCAATTTTAAAATTCCAATGACAAACCCATGTTAATGTTACCGGTTGTTTTCACATAATAGATTCCATCTGGGTACCGCTCCTTATTAATAACTTACATGTTACAAATGAGGTTTTGTATCTGTCCAAATTTTCGTAGGGAAGCTTTCGAGTCAACATTGTTAAGCCGGTCCACTCCTTCTAGCACCTCCCTCACAGAAGTTTAAAATGTAGTGAAAAATCGATTCTCTAATAATTTCTATAATATGCCACGCCACGAACTACTATGGTTGAGAACAGAACTTGCAGACATAAACATCGAAATCCTTAGAAGAAAATGCGGTTGGATTGGACTCACACTTCGCAAAGCACGTGAAGAAATATGACACGCCTTAGAATTACAACCTACAAGGAAGTAGAAAAAGAGGAAGGCCGAGAATGTCTTAGAGGAGGTCAACATTACCCTATTAAATCTGTCGAGAAATACGATTTTATAGCGCTTGCAAGCGAAATCGATATATAGTTATTACATATTAGAGCTAAATAATAATATTTCTGAACCGATTTTCTCCAAATTTGACAGAATTCGTTCTTTAAGAAACTGTTATGTACCAAATTTAATGTAGATCTGATAACAAATGCGAATTCTATAGCGCTAAGATCCTAAATCGCGAGATATGTATATATGGGTGGGCTTTATCTAAATATGAACAGATTGGCTTCGAATTGAGCAGGTTTTGTCATTGGATTAAGAAATATCTACACTGTCAAATTCCAGAGAACATATAGATGTATGGGGGCTATAACTTAATCTATAGATTTTTTTAACACAACAACATCTCTGCTCCATGCATCGAATCTGACACCCATCGGTTGTAAAATGTGGATTCTATACTGCTTAGATGCCAAATCGGAGGTACATACATATGGGATCTATATCTAAATCTGAATTTACCTATATAAACATCTGAATCTGAACATACATATGATATATAAATCTGAAGCTATTTTGAGCATTTTCAATAGACTTCGTCCCAGACGTGAGAGAACTTCGTACCAAATTTCTTCAATCTCGGAATGAAATTGCGACCTGTACTTTGCAAACCTGTACTTGCGAAGCAAAACAGCAATCGACCGTGTGGGTCTTCGTAGACGAGCCAAATCCCACGAAAGTTGTTCGTGGAAGAAGCACTTCGAAGCAAATGGTCGCCTGTTTCTTCGGCAAAACTGGTCATGTGGCGACTGTTCCGCTTGGGCAACGTAGGACGGTCAATTCTGAGTGGTACACCACAATGTGTTTGCCTGAAGTCTTCGGAGAAATTCGAAAAACGAACAAGAGAAAACGAACCATTGTGCACCACGACAATGCGAGCTCTCACACATCGGCTCAAACCAGCGCCTTTTTGACCGGCCAAAACGTCGAATTGATGGGTCATCCACCGTACTGCCCTGATTTGACACCCAATGACTTATTCTTATTCACTCACATTAAGAAAAAACTGCTTGGTCAACGTTTTTCGACGCCTGAAGCAGCTGTCGAAGCGTTCAAAAGCAATGTTTTGGAGGTGAATTTTCAACACACTGCAACCAAAACAATTCGCGCTCAAATGACAAAACGGTCTGAGTGAAGTTTTGCTAAAAAATGTCATACTTTCCAATGGAAGTTCCAGTTTTCATCTGACAACATCAGCATTGCCAGGACCGAAATATAAATAACAACCCTCGTATTCAACACATCGTTCTTGCTGCTCTGTTCACTCAATTCTCAATTGTCCGAGAAATAATCATAAATATCTAGCATTAAGTTCCTATGCGAAATTTGTTTATTGTGTCCAGGTGACACCTGAGCTAATCTCGAAGATCAATGACCAATTTTGAATTTGAACACAATCACGATAAGTACTGAGTTTTGCCAATTTAAAGTCGAATAAAGCACTGTCATTCAGCCAATAAACCCTACGCCACACTTCCCCCCTTATAACTATACCATACTCTTCATATTTTTATTTTTAATAGAATTTTAGGGGTTTCACTGCCGTCAGTTATTTCCTATAGAAAACCTGTAATTGGAGTAGTGTTTTCCCGTAACATGATTTTGCCGGTTGTTGTTGTTGTTTTGTTTGAGTTCGTGTTCGATCACACAAAAGTACAGCAGTACGAACAACGGAGATCTGTCAATGGGTTTTCTCGTTCCGTACACAGTTCGTATTGAAATTCAGTTTCGTATTGAAAGCTGCAATCGACACAAAACGTGACTTGAACATTCGAAGACAGGCGGACCGACGGACGGACGGACAGACAAACATGGCAAATGGAACAAGGTATCAACAGACAACGACTATGAAGTACTTACTGTGCTCGTACTTCTTCGTTACTTTCTTTTTTCTATAGCGATAGGTAATAAATATTGAATGGTAGAATTCGAATACATTCGAAATGAACAATAAATGATGTTGGTACGAGTACAAATGATATTCGATACTATACCGAACCCTCTCTCGTCCGTCCAAAAATGTTGGGCTTTTAGACCTTCTCTCTGCGTATTTAGACCGAAGTACGAGCTCAAAACACAGTAATATCGCAGTACCGCCGCTTTGGAAGTGTGTCTAAAAGAATTGAAAGTTTATTGTTTGTTTTGAATTCTTTATCAGAAGATTCGAAATGTCTCATCTGTGCACGTTTTGTGAAGTTGACAAGCGTGGAAAGGAAAATTAAAGCGGAATAAAAATAATAGCCCCGACATGGAGTAGGTCGGTAGGTAGTTAGGTAGTACTACCTTTTTTCTAGTTCTTACTTTTCCCAAGAATAAATCTGATTGTTCATTATTTTTTAATTGCAGAAAAGAAAGTTATTCGTTCTTTCATTCCAAGAAGAAGCTTTTCGGCTTCTGTTGTTTGGCGGGAAACAATGATATTTGAGAATTTTATTGTCGTTTTTATTAGGTTTAATATTTGCTTATCATTTGCATATTTCGCTTCGCTTTTTTTGTTGTTGCTATTATTGAGGTTTTGTTTGTTTTGATTAAAACTGTATTCGCCAATGTGTGAATAGAGGCAACACAATGAACCTAATTCACACGGAATACTTACTTCTAAGTCGGACTTTTTGCCTCTGGGGGAGCTTTCATGTGCGAAGAATTGATCTTTCACCTCTTGTGTTGTGATTTTGTTTTGAACGGCATTGATTAGAGATTCTACGCACGTTTCGTCATAGTACGAGTAAACTACTTTTTGTCTGCAGATCTGAAATATTTTTTAAATTCTTAGCAGTCACGGTTAAAAATATAAGAATTCAAATGTCTAAAAAATAAGATTTGGCCTAATACGTGTGGTACAACTAAAAGTTATGAGAAAAACTCAGATTTGACTTCTTAAGGAAAGTCTCAACTATGTAGTAAAAGTGACTTCGTTTTTGTACCAGAAACCGATTCTTAGTTCGAACCAGGGCTGTGGAGTCGGAAACAGTCAGAATTGATTTGTAATATTGTACTTAATATACTTATATATTATTATATATAAAGTCAAAATTTTCTTTTTCTTAGAAAAAATACAAAAATTACTTTTTATTAGAAAAAGTAAAAATTTACTTATTCTTATTGTAACCCATTTAAATATACTTTTAATTGGAAATTGAATTTTTCCTTATAGAAAATTAAATTTTTATTAAAAAACTTTTCTTAAAATAACTATTGAATTTTTTTAGGAAAATTTTACGATTGCCTCCATAGATTCAGTATCAACTTTTTATACAAAAAAGTCATAAGTGACTTTTTACAGGAAAAGGTCACAAGTGACTTTTAATAGAAAAAAGTCACAAGTGACTTTTAATAGAAAAAAGTCACAAGTGACTTTTAATAGAGAAAAGTCACAAGTGACTTTTAATAGAAAAAAGTCACAAGTGACTTTTAATAGAAAAAAGTCACGGGTGACTTTTAATAGAAAAAAGTCACAAGTGACTTTTAATAAAAAAAAGTCACAAGTGACTTTTAATAGAAAAAAGTCACAAGTGACTTTTAATAGAAAAAAGTCACAAGTGACTTCTAATCGAAAAACTCACAAGTGACTTCTACTAGAAAAAAGTCACAAGTGACTTCTAATAGAAAAAAGTCACAAGTAACTTTTAATAGAAAAAAGTCATAAGTGACTTTTAATAGAAAAAAGTCACAAGTGACTTTTAATAGAAAAAAATCACAAGTGACTTTTAATAGAAAAAAATCACAAGTGCCTTTTATAGGAAAAAGTCAGAAGTGACTTTTTATAGGAAGAAGTCACAAGTGACTTTTTATAGGAAGAAGTCACAAGTGACTTTTTATAGGAAGAAGTCACAAGTGACTTTTTATAGGAAAAAGTCTCAAGTGACTTTTTATATGAAAAAGTCGCAAGTGACATTTTATAGGAAGAAGTCAGAATTGACTTTTTATAGGAAAAAGTCACAAGTGACATTTTATGGGAAAAAGTCACAAGTGACTTTTTATTGGAAAATCTAGAAAGTGACTTTTTACAGACCTTTTTATAGGAAAAAGTCACAAGTGACCTTTTTTATAGGAAACATGTGACCTTTTTTATAGCAAAAAGTCACAAGTGCCTTTTTATAGGACCTTTTTTTTAGGAAAAAGTCATAAGTGACTTTTTATAGGAAAAGGTCACAAGTGACTTTTAATAGAAAAATTCACAAGTGAATTTTAATAGAAAAAAGTCACAAGTGACTTTTAATTGAAAAAAGTCACAAGTGACTTTTAATTGAAAAAAGTCACAAGTGACTTTTAATAGAAACAAGTCACAATTGCCTTTTTATAGGAAGAAGTCACAAGTGACTTTTTATAGGAAGAAGTCACAAGTGACTTTTTATAGGAAGAAGTCACAAGTGACTTTTTATAGGAAGAAGTCACAAGTGACTTTTTATAGGAAGAAGTCACAAGTGACTTTTTATAGGAAAAAGTCACAAGTGACTTTTTATAGGAAAAAGTCACAAGTGACTTTTTATAGGAAAAAGTCACAAATGACTTTTTATATGAAAAAGTCACAAATGACTTTTTATATGAAAAAGTCGCAAGTGACTTTTTATATGAAAAAGTCGCAAGTGACATTTTATAGGAAGAAGTTAGAATTGACTTTTTATAGGAAAATGTCACAAGTGACATTTTATGGGAAAAAGTCACAAGTGACTTTTTATAGGAAAAAGTCAGAAGTGACTTTTTATAGGAAAAAGTCACAAGTGACTTTTTATAGGAAAAAGTCACAAGTGACTTTTTATAGGAAAAAGTCACAAGTGACTTTTTATAGGAAAAAGTCACAAGTGATTTTTTATAGGAAAAAGTCACAAGTGACTTTTTATAGGAAAAAGTCACAAGTGACTTTTTATAGGAAAAAGTCACAAGTGAATTTTTATAGGAAAAAGTCACAAGTGACTTTTTATAGGAAAAAGTCACAAGTGACTTTTTATAGGAAAAAGTCACAAGTGAATTTTTCTAGGAAAAAGTCCCAAGTGACTTTTTATAGGAAAACGTCACAAGTGACTTTTTATAGGAAAAAAGTCACAAGTGACTTTTTATAGGAAAAAATCACAAGTGACTTTTTATAGGAAAATGTCACGTGACTTTTTTTAGGAAAAAGTCACAAGTGACTTTTTATAGGAAAAAGTCACAAGTGACTTTTTATAGGAAAAAGTCACAAGTGACTTTTTATAGGAAAAAGTCACAAGTGACTTTTTATAGTAAAAAGTCACAAGTGACTTTTTATAGGAAAAAGTCACAAGTGACTTTTTATAGGAAAAAGTCACAAGTGACTTTTTATAGGAAAAAGTCACAAGAGACTTTTTATAGGAAAAAGTCACAAGTGACTTTTTATAGGAAAAAGTCACAAGTGAATTTTTATAGGAAAAAGTCACAAGTGACTTTTTATAGGAAAAAGTCACATGTGAATTTTTGTAGGAAAAAATTCACAAGTGACTTTTTATAGGAAAAAGTCCTAAGTGACTTTTTATAGGAAAACGTCACAAGTGACTTTTTATAGGAAAAAGTCACAAGTGACTTTTTATAGGAAAAAATCACAAGTGACTTTTTTTAGAAAAAAGTCACAAGTGACTTTTTTTAGGAAAAAGTCACAAGTGACTTTTTTTAGGAAAAAGTCACAAGTGACTTTTTTTAGGAAAAAGTCACAAGTGACTTTTTTTAGGAAAAAGTCACAAGTGACTTTTTTTAGGAAAAAGTCACAAGTGACTTTATTTAGGAAAAAGTCACAAGTGACTTTTTTTAGGAAAAAGTCACAAGTGACTTTTTTTAGGAAAAAGTCACAAGTGACTTTTTTTAGGAAAAAGTCACAAGTGACTTTTTTTAGGAAAAAGTCACAAGTGACTTTTTATAGGAAAAAGTCACAAGTGAATTTTTATAGGAAAAAGTCACAAGTGACTTTTTATAGGAAAAAGTCACAAGTGACTTTTTATAGGAAAAAGTCACAAATGACTTTTCATAGGAAAAAGTCACAAGTGATTTTTAATGGAAAAAGTCACAAGTGACTTTTTATAGGAAAAAGTCACAAGTGACTTTTTATAGGAAAAAGTCACAAGTGACTTTTTATAGGAAGAAGTCACAAGTGTCTTTTTATAGAAAAAAGTGACATGTGACTTTTTGTAGGAAAAAGTCACAAGTGAAATTTTATAGGAAAAATGATCGGATGTTTATTTCACAATAAAGAGGAAGGTATGCCGTTAATAATGAAAAACAACCTCAGCCAAATGGCCACCACCACCACGCTTACAGGACCATATCCTTTTCATGAAATTTTCCATAACCAAATCGCAAAGTGGCTGCCCTATGTCCTCGATAGCCTCACGAATTCTATCTTTCAGGTCTTGAATCGACGCTGGGCTTTTGGCGTAGACCTTATCTTTCACGTGGCCCCAAAGGAAGATGTTGCAAGGTGTTAAATCACAATCAATACCATCCAACTCCGACCATAAAAAATCATTAATCATCTCTCGATAGCGCAATCCATTCGCCGTAACTGTTGATCTAACCTCATTTTCGAAAAAGTAATGTCCAATGACCCCGCCGGACCATAAACCTCACCAAACAGTCACACGTTGAGGATGGAGAGGCTTCTCAACAATAACTCTTGGGTTTTTCGAGCCCCAGATGCGACAAGTTTGCTTGTTGACGTAGCCAGCGAGGTGAAAATGGGCCTCATCAGTCAAGAAGATTTTACGATGATTTTCGATTTTTTGAATTTTGTGTGAATTTCGTGTATCGTTCCATTTTTAGTAATGGCATAGTTTCTACTTGTCAAATGTCAGAGAATAAAAGCTTCAAAAGTGACAGCTACCGAAATACCGGGTGATTCAAACTAACAACTCTTGTTGGAAAACCGTGTACAAAAATGTTGGCCATAAATTTTCAATGTGATACCAGTAAAGACCGTTTTTGACTGGAATTGTACCGTCTTTTGGTTTTTGTGTTAAGTTTTGGGCTTTGGTGTGTTCCGACACACATAGTAAAATTTTATGGCCAACATTTTTGTAGAACATTTCATCCCCGCCATCCCCAATTTAAGGGGTGTTTTACGATTTTTTGAAATAGGGCCAAAAATTACAGTTATGTGGGGGAGCTAGAGGGTTAATATGTTCCACAAAAATATTGGCCTTAATATTTTATATAAAGTTGCTGAACATACCCTATACCAAAAAAATATATTTTTCTTACATAATAGTAAAATACTGAAATTTTTGGGGTACTATGTGGTTTTTTGAGCTATTTAGGGTGCCTAGACACATTCAGATTGTATTGAAATGTTCACAAAAGTTGTTCAGATTTACGCTGGCTACAATTTTACGAGTCCCTAGAAGTTATGCTGAAAAAGTGAAAAAAATTTTTTCCTTCACTTTTCAAAAAAAAAATTAATGGAAAAATTTTTTTTTTCCCAAAAAATTTTAAGAAGCTTTGTTCAGCATATTTTTAGCTACATTATTGCTAAATATACTTAAGCGCTATCACAAAGTCTCAGTTAGTTGTTGGACAAAAGCTGATTACACCTTTTTCGAGGGGCCCACTGATTTTCAGAAACTTTGGAGGCCCATAAAAAAAATTGTTCACCAATTTCGAAATTTGAAATTTTATTTCGCCAATATTGTTTTTTTTTTCACTTTTCTTTACTTTATTTCCACCATTAGTGACTAGACCGACGACCACTTGAGTTCGAAACATAATCATTTGCTCCGAATAGTTTAGAGACTTCACAATATTTCTCCAATTAAAAATACAAATTCAATAAGCATTACTACATTAACCTATAACGTGAACTTTTAATTAATTGTTGTTGTTGCTGTAGAAATAAGAGAAAAACTTCGTTTAGCCTAAGTTCATTCACACTACTCAACACGAAATGTAGGTTAAGAAAAAAAAAACAACAACATTTGTTTTCTATTCCACCCGTACATTGCATCTTGTTACATTGTCTGGTTCCAACATCGAGATAAATAGATGCGAAACTAGACCCCCATCGATGACCCTTCTCTAATGTGTTCAAATTCAAATTTCCCCGTCCCCCATTGAATTACGTACAATTTAATTGGATTGTAAAAAGAAACGAAACTATTCGGAGCAAATGATTATCTTTCGAACTCAAGTGGTCGTCGGTCTCGTCACTAATGGTGGAAATAAAGTAAAGAAAAGTAAAAAAACAATATTGGCGAAATAAAATTTCACTTTTCATTAATTTCAAATATTTACGGTTATTAACTTATAAAAACTCTAGAGAATTTATTTTCAGAATTTTTGTTTGCTTTTGTTTTCTTCAGTAAGAAACCAAAACAGTTTCTGCTGCGATAGTAATAAGACTGCTTCTGTGTCAGAGGCAGAATATGAATTGGAGGAATCAAAATGTCTGCTGGGGGAGTAAAATCATCTTTGCCATTATTAATGGATTTCTGTTTATTGTATTTGCCCGTTTTGTTTTTTGTTATTTACAGATTTAATAAAATTCCCATAAAACCGTAAATCATTCACAACAAACATTGTATATCTTTAAAAAATAGTGTCTTAATGACGATAAAGAAATTGAATAAAGTCATTAAATATGAATTTGCTTAGACGATAACGAAGATGTTTATTTCAACGGATACCATCATTGTAAGGTTTTCCAAAATTTGTGTCAGTAGTTTAAGAGCTACACGAGATATATTATTAAATGCCGTAAGATTAACGGGTTGTGAAGTGAATTGATTTTACAAAAGGTTTACTATCACAGTAAGCAAATTATACAAGCTACGTCGGAATCCAAAATAAATTTTTTATCAGATCGTCTCTATTAGGTAAATGTAAAAATGTAAAAAAAATAAATAAATTGCTTATTATACTTATATTACACATTTCATAGATTCGGAGCCTACAACACATTTCATTGAGTTGAAGTAAATTTACATTAAACTTTCTTCAAAAATGTTTATTAAAAACTTTTTCCTATACAGGAGACTTTTATAGGAATAAAGTGACTTTTTCCTATAAAAAGTCACTTGAGACTTTTCCTATAAAAAGTCACTTGTGACTTTTTCCTATAAAAAGTCTCTTGTGACTTTTTCCTATAAAAAGTCTCTTGTGACTTTTTCCTATAAAAAGTTTCTTGTGACTTTTTCCTATAAAGTGTCACTTGTGACGGTTTTCCTATAAAAAGTCACTTGTGACGTTTTTCCTATAAAAAGTCACTTGTGACGTTTTTCCTATAAAAAGTCACTTGTGACGTTTTTCCTATAAAAAGTCACTTGTGACGTTTTTCCTATAAAAAGTCACTTGTGACGTTTTTCCTATAAAAAGTCACTTGTGACTTTTTCCTATAAAAGGTCACGTTTGACTTTTTCCTATAAAAAGTCACGTTTGAATTTTTCCTATAAAAAGTCACGTTTGACTTTTTCCTATAAAAAGTCACTTGTGTTTTTTCCTATAAAAAGTCACTAGTGACTTTATCCTATAAAAAGTCACTTGTGACTTTTTCCTATAAAAAGTCTCTTGTGACCTTTTCCTATAAAAAGTCTCTTGTGACTTTTTCCTATAAAAATTCACTTGTGACTTTTTCCTTTAAAAAGTCGCTTGTGACTTTTTCCTATAAAAAGTCACTTGAGACTTTTCCTATAAAAGGTCACTTGTGACTTTTTCATATAAAAAGTCTCTTGTGACTTTTTCCTATAAAAAGTCTCTTGTGACTTTTTCCTATAAAGTGTCACTTGAGACATTTTCCTATAAAAAGTCACTTGAGACATTTTCCTATAAAAAGTCACTTGTGACATTTTCCTATAAAAAGTCACTTGTGACTTTTTCCTATAAAAGGTCGCTTGTTACTTTTTCCTATAAAAAGTCACTTGAGACTTTTCCTATAAAAAGTCACTTGTGACATTTTCCTATAAAAAGTCACTTGTGACATTTTCCTATAAAAATTCACTTGTGACTTTTTCCTATAAAAAGTCGCTTGTGACTTTTTCCTATAAAAAGTCACTTGAGACTTTTCATATAAAAAGTCACTTGTGACATTTTCCTATAAAAAGTCACTGAGATTTTTCACTTGTGACTTTTTCCTATAAAAGTCACTTGTGACTTTTTCCTATAAAAAGTCATTTGTGACTTTTTCAAGTAACTTGTGAATTTTTCCTATAAAAAGTCACTAGTGACTTTATCCTATAAAAAATAAGGATAAATAAAAAAAAAATAAAGTCACTTGCGACTTTTTCCTATAAAATGCCACTTGTGAATTTTTCCTATAAAATGTCACTTGTGACTTTTTCCTATAAAAAGTCGCTTGTGACTTTTTCCTATAAAAAGTCACTTGTGACTTTTTCCTATAAAAGGTCACTTGTGACTTTTTCCTATAAAAAGGTCACTTGTGACTTTTTCCTATAAAAAGGTCACTTGTGACTTTTTCCTATAAAAAGGTCACTTGTGACTTTTTCCTATAAAAAGGTCACTTGTGACTTTTTCCTATAAAAAGGTCACTTGTGACTTTTTCCTATAAAAAGGTCACTTGCGACTTTTTCCTATAAAAAGTCACTTGTGACTTTTTCCTATACAATGTAAGTTGTGACTTTTCCTATAAAATGTAAGTTGTGACTTTTCCTATAAATAGTCACTTGTGACTTTTTTCTATAAAAAGTCAATTGTTACTTTTCCTATAAAAAGTCAATTGTGACTTTTTCCTATAAAATGTCAACTGTGAATTTTTCCTATAAAAAGTCAATTGTGACTTTTTTCTGCAAGAAGTCACTTGTGACTTTTTCCTATAAAAAGTCACTTAT
The DNA here is from genome assembly GCA_963930755.1 of Eudasyphora cyanicolor. Lineage (NCBI taxonomy): Eukaryota > Metazoa > Arthropoda > Insecta > Diptera > Muscidae > Eudasyphora > Eudasyphora cyanicolor. Next base: position 156,634,786 of record OZ005736.1, on the reverse strand, counting down.
CTATCCAAGTGGCTTTTTTTAATCCAGCTTTTACCTGGACCTCCACTTTGGAATGTAAAGTGACTTTGTATTGTAATTCGTATAAATAAATAAATAAAATTCAAAAGTTAATATAACAAATTCTGACCCATATGCGGAACTGCGCAGCCATCTCGATCTGCGCCATTTGAGGTCTGCTTGTGAATTTAGGGATGTAGTCTCCAGAGATTTCATAGCAGCCTGGCGGTCCGCATTGGTGACGACGGCAGTGTTGGTCACTATCTTGCGACTCAGCCACATGGCGACTTCCCCATTGCCATTATTTCGGCTTGATGGACCATCTGTATAGCAGTGTCTGTCTATTTCCTGATATTCTGCCAAACCATCTCTATGACAGATATCTTAGTGCTAAAGGTCCGCTCGAAAGTGCACACCGTTCGTATATAGTCACTGTGTCGTTTACGATTGTACTACAAAGTGATTTCGTAGTTCTTGTTTGTACTTTCACATTGATACACAGTTTAATCTTAACGTGCCCCACAGCTTTCCTACAGGAATATAAGGCGACATTGATCTTTCTTAAGCATTCCAATATATTAAGTCTGAAAGTCAATTTTCTGTCTAGTATTATTCCTAGAAATTTTAGAACAGAACAGGAACAATTCTATGTACATGGGTGATTCATGCAGGGCCAATTATGTAGACTTTAGATAATAAATTATTTTGTAGCTTTTTCCAGCGGGTACTAAAGATGCATTCAACATATGTGATGTAATCTCGAACATTTTTTATTTTGCAATTCCATATATTGACCTGTTATCCACTGCTCCAGAAATGTCAGTCCATTAACAATCTTTGTATATTAATGGCATGCTATATTTCTATTTAATTTTTAAAAATGCGGCTATTCAGAATTTTACTGCGTAAAATTGTATATGTATATACTTTGGAATTTGAAATTTAAAATCACTTTTCATTTAATTATACATGGAATATATAGGTATACTAGTTATTTTATATAAAACGTGACCTTGTCTGTCTCACTATCCAAATATATACAATTGTCCGTACGAGTAGTAAATTCCAACGTTGCCTTTTTTTCTGCCTCTAAAAGTACTCGATCCATAAGGTACGAGCTTTTCCCTCGTACTCGATCCATTATTGTTTTGTACGAATTGTAGTACTACGAGTACTCGTATTTATCTATTCATGTCAATTCATTGAAACCTCAGTGCGAGTTATTTATTCATTTGCTAATTATTTAGTTTGTAATTGCGTTCAAATAAATTGCATACTCTACGTCGACGGACGAAAAAAATGGAATACTAACTACAGATAGTAATTCACAACAATTCATATGTTTATATACTTATACATATACATATGTGTATGTGAGTATAGAGGAGAGGCGGACTCAAATGTCCGTCTGTCGAATGTACCTACATAAAAATAAGTGCGAGTAAATTACTCCACCTGACTAAAAGTCTTGTTAAAGGTCAAGTGGGGAGCAAAAGTGTTCACACATAATAACAGCTGTAGCAGCAGCAGCAGAAGCAGTCGAGCATCTAAGTCTACAGCCCATAGTACAATGACTATAGTCGATGGTACGAGGCCGATTTAATATTAGAGGAAATGAAATAATATTTTTCAAAACAAACACTCACAACTCGAAGTTCCGATATACATTTATCACTGTTATTATTTTAATGGAAGTAATTTTCGTAAAACGATCTTTTCCAATTTCAAAAAATATTATACAAAAAAGAAAATTATTATACAAGAAAGGAAAGACAGAAAGTCGAGCGGGGCCGACTATATAATAACCTACACCTCCCTCTTAATGCGAAAATGGACATTGAGATAATAATTTGGAATAATTGGTTTCTTTTCAGCTAACAAAGTACTTAGCTCCACCTCCTCATCGAGGCTTGTTCCAAGGAGGAGTTGATCATAATAAGCTAAATCTAGAACGATAATCTTAAAATGTAAAGTATTCTTTCATAGATCAAGAATCGGAAGGAACAAATAGATGGGGCTATACATAATCTAAGCAGATTTTCATTAACTTGGATCAAGAACGTCATTTCTGCCAATAATATAAAGATCGAACGTAAAATACAGTTTCAAAAGCGTTAAATACTGCATAGGCACGAACGTAGTATATATGTGGCTATATCTAAATCTAAACCAATTAACCTTAATAAGAGGTATTATTTCCTAGATTAAGAAATCTATCTCTGTCGAATTTCGTACTTATCGGATATAAAATGCGTTTTTTACAGCGCTTACATGTCAAATCGGGTGAAACATATATATGGGGGCTATATCTAAATCTGAAAGGATTTTCCCCGAATTTGGTAGGGTTCATTAACGTAACAAGAAAACTCTCTCTGCCGAATTTCGTACTGATCGTATATAAAATTAGTTTTCAACAGCCCTTACATGTCAAATCGGGTGAAACATATATATGGGGGCTATATCTAAATCTGAACGATTTTCCCCGAATTTGGCAGTGTTCATTCAAGTAATAAGAAAACTGTCTCTTCCGAATTTCGTACCTATCGGAAATCAAATACGGTTTCTACAGTGCTTACATATCAAATCGGGCGAAAAAATCTGAACGGATTTTCCCCGAATTTGGTAGTGTTCATTCCTGAAATAAGAAATCTATCTCTGCCAAATTTCGTACTGATCTGATATAAAATACAGTTTCTACGGCGCTTACGTGTCAAATCGGGGTAACACATATATGGGGGCTATATCTATATCTGAACCGATTTTGTCTAATTTAAATAGGGATCGTCCTTGGGCCATGAAAGAGCGCTGTGCTAAATTTCATCACAATCGGACTATACATACGACCTGCACTTTGATTACTATGATACATCTACAGACGGACATGGTTAAATCGACTCATGGAGTGATTCAAAAACGATCGGTATAATAAACGATGGATCTATCTCTTCTTCTTCTGGTTGTTAAAACAAATGCACAAACTCATAATATCCGGGACCACAGGGTGGTGTATGGTATAAAAATGTATCGATAAATGTAGAAATTATAGCACATTTGTTAGAAATAAGAGAATTTCAATATAATCCGGTTTTTATACCCCCACTATTGTGAACAAGGGTATACGAGTATATCAGATGCTGCCGGTCAAAAGTGTAACACATCGATGAAGTGACCTGAGAAGCCCAGAATATTTAGGGGAAATCCGTTTTGGACCATTTTCAGCTAAGTCCGTCATTTTTTATGGTAAAGTCAGTCATTTTTTTATGGTTGGTGCGCACGATAACTTTCGACAGGGTTAACCGATTGACTTCAAATATGGTATGCGTCAATATTTTGTTCTATCTCGGACTAAGGTTGAAGATGGACCATGTTGATGCACTCTTTCGAGTACCTCCCCCACAAATGGTCAACATTTAGTGAAATGTTGATTCTTAAATAACTTCTATATAACTTATCGGAATCTTCCGCAATTTCAATAGCCTTTTTTTGACAGATCACGTGTATTGTTTGGCATTTCATCATGGAAAGACTCACACCTGAAACAACGTTTACAAATTATTCAGTTTTATTATCAAAATAATCGTTCGCCAATTGCGCTAAGTCCACTTTTTTTAAATCCAAAAAAAACTTTCCAGTCGACCCACGACCTTGACACCCGTGAGCAATATTTTAGCTCTCGTTAAGAGCTATCTTTTTGCCGTTGACCGATTCCCGATCCGACGTACCGGAATCATCGGTCCATATTTCTTAAAAAATGATGCCGGTGAGAACGTAACCGTCAATGGCGACCGTTATCGTGCCATGATAACCGAGTATTTGATGCCTGAAACTAAAGCTCGTGATCTCGGCGACATTTGGTTTGAAGTGAGCAGATAATTTCACGTTTTGGGCCGGTCGATTGGCCACCAAGATCATGTGATATCACACCGTTTGACTTTTTCCTGTGGGGATATGTAAAGTCTAAAGTTTATGCGGCCAAACCCGCTTCGATTCAGGCCTTGGAGCAAAATATCACGCGTGTCATTCGCCAGTTACCAGTCGAAATGCTCGAACGAGTCATCGAAAATTGGACTCAACGGATTGTCCATCTGAGACGTAGCCGCGGCCAACATTTGATAGACATAATTTTCAAAAAATAAATGCCAAAGAATGTTCTTTCAAATAATAATAAACATCCCATTCAATTTGAATTTTCTGTGTTTTTTTGTTCTTTAAAAAAGTAGGGAACCTCAAAATGGATCACCCTATATTAGTTTCTCAGTCGCACCCTGGGTAAAATGGGAGAAGTTGGCACGCCAATGGGACCATTTTGCACACAAAGTTAACGTCTTATAACTTTTATTCCAGGAAATACAAATACTTAAAGTGTGGTGTGTAATGCACCTATAGTCCCTTGAAAAATGGGCGTTATTGCCACGACCCTCTTGGTACCTCCCATACAAATGGACCATTTTGCACACTTCCATTTCTTCGTGAATGTGATGTTTTCCGCATTTCTAGGCCTTATAATTTCCTTTAATTGAAATGGTATTCCGGCTTTAAAGAGCTTATACTTCAAAAAATATGGTCCAAACACTAAATGTACCTTCCATGGAAATTAAAATAAAACTTTACCATAAAAAAAAAATGTATTATGCCTTTATCTAAAAACAAGTTTTTAGGTATAGGAAAAACATTTTTTTTTGTTGCATAGTGAAATCAATGAAATTATCGTAACTTTCATGACTTTGGGTTTGATGTGTCGACAAAGACAATGTCCATTAAAATAAGTACGTCTTGTACTTCAATCAATTGCATTTCGGACATCATTTATGGCATGAAATGTCTTTAAATCAATTACATATTGTACATCAGTTAAGAACATGAGACGTCTTTAAATCAATTAACTATTGTGCTCTAAATAAAGCCATGAAACTTCCTTAATTCAATTACATGTTGTAATTAAATCATGAACATGTTGCATTGGTTTATAGATACTGTATTATGTGACCTAATCCATTTCGATAAGTATTTTTTATTTAAATTGGAATTTTTACATCTTCATGGACATTTTTGTTATTATTTTCCTCACTAATTTGTGAAAGATAATTTCTTCGAGTCGATTTTCACGTCGGTTGAGAAATGTGGCTTTTATAGCGCTTAGATGTTAGATCTAAAGTTCATGGGGCTATAGCAATATCTGATCCGATTTTGACCAAATTCAATAGGCTTCGTCCCTGTTTGAACAAAATGTAAAATGCAACACCCTGCAACTCGTAGAGTCCTTAACCGATCTCGTTGAAATATAGGACTTAACTCGATCCAAGTTTCATCCCGATCAGAATAGATCGATAGATAGATAGAATTGGTCCAGACGCATAATTGGGCCATTTTTCTTCGAAAATGAGCAAGGAGTGGCCGTTACAGTCAATGGCGATCGTTATCGGGCCATGTTGAACGAATTTTTGTTCACAAAAATTGAAGAGGAGGATATTGGCAACATTTGGTTTCGCATTTGAAGATCGCATTATCATCCGCAGAGCTGATGTCGTTTGGCCACCTCGGAGCTGCGATTTGACACCGTTGGACTATTATTTGTGCAAAGCGTCAATTGTCTCGCCAGAGACAATTGACGCTTTAAAGGACAATATTCGTGAAGCCATAGGTGAAATACAGCTGCACACAATCGATAATGTGCTTAAAAATTGGACCGATCGTGTAGGCTACTGCATGGCCAGCCGAGGCAGCCATATGAATGAAATTATTTTCCATTATTAACCGAAAGGATTGTACTTTCAAATAAAAAAAGAAATTTGAGAAAATATTCTGTAGTTTTTTTATAGCATTTAAAAAAAAGTTATTTGGCGGACCCTTTAATTTTAATTTTAGAAAGTGGTCCAAAAAGTTGCAAAAATGGCTTTGCAAATGTAATCCTTCATTATTGTTTAAGATCCACGGTAGACAAATTCGAAAAAAAAAATATATTTTGCGGATCTTACTGTTCTGCTCTATATATCCAAATTTTAGCATTCTACATTGATTAGTTTGTTTTTTAGAACTATTTTAATATTACATTGATGGTTATTTTGTTTTGTTTGTTTCATGTCACCTTTCAGAATTATGTGTTGATTTTCATGACCAAAAATTGGTGTCGCACGGTGTAATATGACAAAGAGTAACCAAAATGTTTCCATCACTCTGGCATCGTCCACAGAAACTACCAAATTATACTTATATACTACATTACTCACAAATTGAGGCTGTGTTTTAGTCGGTTTCATCGTCTCAAACTTTATTGTCTCTCAATAATCCCATCATCTTAATATATTCGTTTTCTATAAAGTAAATTTTAATTAACTTATGTCACGCCAATTATCAAAAATAGGCTTTCCGGATGTTTAAATGAATACACTTTTCCCCAAATTGCCTTTTCTATTCAATTGTCGCCTATTGCTAAATACCCGCCTCGTTGGAAACGCCTCTGTTAGAGGCCGCAAAGTTAAATAAACGGTCTTTGCACCTCATAAATTCCAAAACCAGAAGGAAATTCGCACACAAACAAGACATCCAAGACGACTATTGCAAAAGACCCGCCAAAATGGCAAAACTAAAAAACAACGCCGTCTGCACAAGTGGATGTTGTTTTATTTCAGACGGTTGGGTTTCCTCACTGCCAAACGCAGTTGTTAATTAAAAAAGGTCATTGTCACCTTTTTTGTCATAATTTTTTCTTCCAAAAAAAAAGAAAAACAGTTAAACAGACTTTTGTCAGCTCAAATGGTTAAAAAATAAACAAAATGGGAATATAACTTGTTTTCCCTCCGGCGATGGGCGATATGGCTACCAAACAGAGGGGAAAAACACTAAACAATTGTCAAGTTTTCCTCCGTCCGTCCGTTCGATCATCCAATCAATTGTTGCTAGTCTCTGTGTCTGGTTAATGGCGGACCGGCCTATTTGTCCGTCTGTCCGTCCGACGACATTCATTGTCGTCTTCCTTTCCTTCAGCAATCGTATAAAGAAAATACAACAAAAATCATTTTTTATTACTTTTTTTTGGGGTAAAAACACACATGTACGAGAAAAACAAGGCGTGTTGTATTTTGTTCGTGGAAAACTAAATCCAACAGCGCATGCGCGCACGTTTTTGAATAACATGTTCAGTTTGCTTTTTTTTGACAAAAAGTCTGGCAACAAAATGAATTGTTGGTTGTTCATTTTGTTCGAAGTTTCATAGAGACATTTGACTTTAGAGTCATAGTCACAGCAGCAGCCTCCGTTGATAAAATGAAACAAAGTGGCCATATGTCTTTGCAGTCAGCAGATTATGAATGAGAGTGTTTGGTTTTCTTTTCTTTTTTGGCCAAAGATACCAAAAATGGCTAAATAACCAAAGATATTTCAAATGAAAGTGAAACATATCCTTATATGTTTAAACATGAAAAAAATTATGGAAACACATATACGAATACTTGTTTAGTGTATCCAAATCACTAACGAATGGTACTAGTATTTATATATTTCAACAGGCTTGCTCTAAGAAACAATGGCAAAAATTTGAATTTGAGTGATAGAAGAATAGGGTTATTGACACCAAAATCCCACTGTGTAACGGCAAGCGCTATAGGTTACCGGTTACCATTTAATATCTACAAAGTTTCCTATTCAATATCTGCAATATAAAGGGTTTTCCAACAAGAGGTGTTATTTTGGTATTCAAAGAAAAATGTAATTTTTTGAGATAAATGATCGGATGTTTATTTCATAATAAAGAGGGAAGGTATGCCGTTAATAATGAAAAACAACATCAGCCAAATGGTCACCACGACCACGCTTACAGGACCATATCCTTTTCCATATCCTTTCCTTGAGGATGGAGAGGCTTCTCAACAATAATTCTTGGGTTTTCCGAGCCCCAGATGCGACAATTTTGCTTGTTGATGTAGCCACCGAGGTGGAAATGGGCCTCATCCGCCAAGATGATTTTTCGATGATTTTCGAATTTTAATAATTTCAATGCGTTGTTGAATCGTGTATCGTTCCATTTTTATACCCTACACCACACTGTGGTACAGGGTATTATAAGTTTGTTTCACGGCAGATGTTTGTAACACCTGAAAATAACACAGCTAGACCCACCTTAAAGTATACCGATCGACTCAGAATCACTAGCTGAGTCGATTTAACGATGTCTGTCCGTCCGTCCGTCCGTCCGTCTGTCCATGTAAAGTTGTTCGTCGACTACAGGTCGCAATTTCACTCCGATCGTTCTGAAATTTTGCAGTTTAGAGTATTTCGCGGCTGTTAAGATCGCTATTGAATTTGGTTGAAATCGGTTCAGATTTAGATATAGCTCCAATATATATCTTTCGTCCGATTTGGCCCTTTAGTCCTATAGAAGCTGTATTTTACATCCAATCGTTTTGAAATTTAGAATGGTAGAGTTTCTTGATCCATGAACTAACACTACTGAATTTGAAAAAAATCGATTTAGCTATAGCTCCCATATATATGTTTCGTCCGATTTGGCCCTTTAGTCCTATAGAAGCTGTATTTTACATCCGATCGTTTTGAAATTTAGAATGGTAGAGTTTCTTGATCCATGAACCAACATTGCCGAATTTGAAGAAAATCGGTTAAGATTTAGCTATAGCTCCCATATATATGTTTCCTCCGATTTTGCTCTTTAGTCCTGTAGAAGCTGTATTTTACATCCAATCGTTTTGAAATTTAGAATGGTACAGTTTCTTGATCCATGAACCAACATTGCCGAATTTGAAGAAAATCGGTTTAGATTTAGCTATAGCTCCCATATATATGTTTCGTCCGATTTGGCCATTTGGTCCTATAAAAGCTGTATTTTACATCCAATCGTTTTGAAATTTAGAATGGTACAGTTTCTTGATCCATGAACCAACATTGCCGAATTTGAAGAAAATCGGTTAAGATTTAGCTATAGCTCCCATATATATGTTTCGTCCGATTTTGCTCTTTAGTCCTGAAGAAGCTGTATTTTACATCCAATCATTTTGAAATTTAGAATGGCAGAGTTTCTTGATCCATGAACCAACACTACCGAATTTGAAGAAAATCGGTTAAGATTTAGCTATAGCTCCCATATATATGTTTCGTCCGATTTGGCCCTTTAGTTCTATAGCAGCTGTATTTTACGTCCAATCGTTTTGAAATTTAGAATGGTAGAGTTTATTGTTCCATGAACCAACACTACCGAATTTGAAGAAAATCGGTTAAGATTTAGCTATAGCTACCATATACACGTTTCGTCCGATTTGGCACTTTAGTCCTGTAGAAGCTGTATTTTACATCCAATCATTTTGAAATGTAGAATGGTAGAGTTTCTTGATCCATGAACCAACACTGCCGAATTTGAAGAAAATCGGTTAAGATTTAGCTATAGCTCCCATATATATGTTTCGTCCGATTTAGCTCTTTAGATCCAATCGTTTTTATACCCTACACCACACTGTGGTACAGGGTATTATTTAAGTATAAAATGTCCCAAAAGTAAATTTATGTAAACAATTTATACATGAATTACAAAATTTATATATCAGAGTTATTCAATATTACGAGAGTGGTGTAGGGTATTATATAGTCGGCACCGCCCGACTTTAGCCTTTCATTACTGGTTAGTAATGGCGTAGTTTCTACTTGTCAAATGTCAAAGAATAAAATCTTCAAATGTGACAGCTACCGAAATACCGGGTGATTCAAAATAACACCTCTTGTTGGAAAACCCTATATTTGTTTCAGACACAAACGAGATATTCCGTGCGGTATACTGAGATTTAACCGTGTTAAAATATAGAAAAAGTCCTAAAAATCTACCTTGAGCAAAAAAAAATTCGTATGGCCATTAAATTGTTAATTGAGCCAACTTGACTAAACGAATAATGCAGAAGTTTTTACTTTGGGGCTACTTTCACGTCCATTTCTAAGAATTGAGTTCCAAAATCTTGTGTTGTACTGTGTTATTTAATTAAATTTATAATTTTATTGAAAATTTCCTTAATTTTAATAAAAAAGAAATATATTTCCCCGTATTTCCTTGTAGAAAGTTGTTTTCTAAAAATATTATAATTTGTATCAAACATTTTTATTGCAAAAAAACTGAATAATTTCGATCATTATCGCTCAAACCGAAATTTCTTGTAACAATGTTGGCCATTATGATGAAACTGCCATAAATTTTCGTTTATCAATGCTCTCCATTGATGTCCAGACAGACAGACAGACAGAGAGAGAGGCCGACAGCTGAACCATGGCAAATTAATGTTGTAATCTATTTATAAAGAAAGTTGTATGGAAGACATACTACATAGTAGAGACTGACTCTCGAAAATAAAAACAAATTTGTCCAAAATCAAACTTGTTTTGCCGGCTGATCATAGACACGTCCACATAATGGCATTGACAGCCAAACAAGCAACTTTTGAACTTGAAATCCATAATTCATTTCCCGGCAATTTTCCACATTGCAAGGAGGAAGTCTGCCTGGCGAGCCAAAATCAATGATTATGGTCATAAATGATAATGCCGCCGCCGCCGCTGATGATTACGATGAGGATGCAGATGGTTTTGTGAAAAAAAAACATTCATTGTTTTTCTCCATATAAGAAAATAACCACTTAATGATTTAATGAAACATAATGTTTTGGGGAAAAAAAAGCAGTGAAGGCAAACAATTCAAGGCTTGAGGAATTTTGTAAGGAAATCATCATTAACTAGACAGACAATCACCTTTCCGCAAAAGGTGGGGAATTAACCAACCAACCAGCCATCCATCCATTCATCTACCCATCCATCCATCAGGTGAATAAGTGCAATTGCGCATGCGCAGCTTTATTGATCGATTATGTTGTCGGGAAACGGTGTGGTGGTTCAGATGAACCTCCTCCTATGCAGCATCTAGCATATGCTTAGATGTTAGTTGATGTCAAAAAGGCTTCCCCAACCATCGATAATGTGCACTGCGCATGTGTGGCGCGGAGTTGTTAGCTCCATTGTTGTCTTTTCAATGTTTTTTAGCATAATGCCTTGCAGGTGGGACGACTTCCCTGACGACGACGACGACGACACTTTGTCTCCTCGTCTGCCAATGAAACGGAAGTGAATAAAGACAATAGAATTTTGTTGTTATTGCTGTGGTTTGTTACTTTACATAGTTGTTTTAGTGTTTTTTTTTTCTTTTCGATCAAATTCGTGTTTGAAAGTGAAATTTTCGTTTGGGACGATTATCACCAAAGGTCAAGGCAGCTTTTGAATAATAAAACAAAATAGTTGCATGGTTATACTATCTTTTTTTCTTCTAATCTAAACTTTAATTGTTCACAAATGTTATACTAATGTGAATGAAATCCAGTAACTCTTAAATACTGTCTTATACGATTTGTGAGCAGTGAAAGTGAGCGGTTTTGTTTCTAGTTTGGAGACAAACTAAAATAAATTGTGCATTTCGTTGCCTCGTTTAGTAAAGGAAGTGACAAGCAAGCAACTGCCAACCATAAAAGTTACTTTATACTTACATTCATGGATAAAATTTAACTTTCAATTAGGAGAAACTGCTTAGCGTCCAAGCATTTCCTCCACAAAAAAATAGAAATTTTAGAAACAAGTTTGGAATAGATTTTATTCCACAACAAAAAGTAGAAGGTATTGAGTTATTAAATGAGAATTTGAATTTTGAAAAGATTCTCAGAATATAATATATTATAATATAAGTTGAATAATAATTTCAACTAAGAACGCGTATAGAGGAGCTTAAATCGTGCAGAACCGACTATATGGTTAGGTTAGGTTAAGAGTGGCAGCATGTAACATATTCACTTAAGCAATCTATACTAGATTGCCAGATCGGACAATATTGTCAGAAAGACGACGGAAAAATGCAACCCTGTGAAGTTCCTCCCGTGTGAACATACAATTGTTGTCTCGCAACGTTAGCAGAAAAGTCATTGTGAGATAATTTGCAGATGTGCAAAGTTTATGCATGTGGCAATGGCGCCATTGTCAGAGAAACATTTTATTGGTAACACAGTAACATATTTTTATGGTAACATATTTTTATTGGAAATCCTGCGTAAAAATATTTACAAAATATAGTGTATACGAGTATATATGAAATTGTAAGGTTTTTTTTGCAATCATCTAAACTTTCAATTCACCTTTTGCGTAACAATCTATCATTGCCCGTACATTTGCAGCACTTTAACAGGGTTAATAATGTTGTCCGATCTGACAATCGTCTGTACATAGCTTTAGACTATATAGTCCATTGCGTTACCACGGGGATGTAAGGATAAACAGAAGTCATCCCTAGCCCCTCCCGTTGAACCAATATGATTTGTTTTAAATAGGTCAAAAGCGGATACCAACGTTAGCCAAATTAGATAGCTCCCCAAAGAAATGAGAGCCTAAGATTGCATGCCACCTTCTAGAGCGAGCGGGGCACATTCACAGAAGGTGTCCTATTACACAGTGCAACAACCAAAATGGGAATGGGATGAAACCAAATGCAAATGAAAGTTGACATTATCCATAACAAAACCTTAAATGGTTTTTTTCAGTTCAGTTCGAGATTATTTTTTACACGCATTTGAAGTTGGTGATTTTAGAACGCTGTCTAACAAGAAAAGATAATTGCAAATTTGATAAACTAATACTTATTATACCCCCCACCATAGGATGGGGGTATATTCATTTAGTCACTCCGTTTGTAACACCCCTAAATATTGATCTGAGATCCCATAAAGTATATATATTCTTAATCGTCGTAAAATTCTATGACGATTTAGCCATGTCCGTCTGTCCGTCTTCTGTAATCATGCTACAGTCCTTAATAATAGAGCTAGGTTGATCAAATTTGGTATAAATATTTCTTATAGTTGCAGGTTGTTTGGGATTGCAAATGGGCCATATTGGTCAATGTTTCGATATAGCCCCCATATATAGCATCTTACTTATTGTGATTCCTACTGTTCTCATCTACTCTACATTTGCCATATTTTGTGATTCCTACTGTTCTCATATGCTATACCACCATTTGTATGACAGCGTCATCTAGCGTGAGTTGTAGGTAAAACTAAATATCAAAAATGAATTCCTCGACCCCAAACATATGATAATAAAAAGAAATAAGCATTCTTTTATCAAATTTTCAATGATCTTTTCCAAAATCACCAACTTCCAATGCGCGTAAAAAGAAATCTCGCACTGAACTGAAAAAAACCCTTGAAGGTTTTGTTATGGATAATGTCAACTTTCATTTGCAATTGGTCTCATCCCATTCCCATTCGGAAAGTTCGATTTTGTATCGCAGTGTTATTAATTCCTTCAATATCTCTGCGTGCCGTCCAATAATACAGTGACCCGTCGTGACAGACAAGATAAGTGATTCGTCCTGTGCGTTTGAGGTTCAGGCAGGGCCACATCAGCCTGAAATGTATGCAGTTCCTGACTAGTGACCAGCTGTCATTTGTTGCCGTAGGGGCACTATGTCTCAAGAAGAGCTTGCAGGTCGCTAGAGGCATACCTACATATTCCAGTTATCCTGAAGCTTGTAAGGTAAATCCTAGTCTCGCTAGCTAATCTGTCTTACTGTTCCCTGTGACCGGCACCCATATTAGGCGTATATTGAACTGTTCAGTCATCTCGTTAAGAGATCTGCGACAGTCGAGGGCCATTCTTGAATTCAGGAATATAGTTCCAGGGACTTGATAGCACCCTAACGATCAGAGAAAATATTAATACCGACTTTGGGCAGAACATTAATTTTCAGCCATTCCGCTACCTCTTTAATACACCCAGGAAAATAATTGGTTGGAATTCGATTGTAACAATAAACCAGTAAGGAAAGGCTAAAGTCGGGCGGTGCCGACTATATAATACCCTACACCACTCTCGTAATATTGAATAACTCTGATATATAAATTTTGTAATTCATGTATAAATTGTTTACATAAATTTACTTTTGGGACATTTTATACTTAAAGAATACCCTGTACCACAGTGTGGTGTAGGGTATAAAAACGATTGGATCTAAAGAGCCAAATCGGATGAAACATATATATGGGAGCTATAGCTAAATCTTAACCGATTTTCTTCAAATTCGGTAGTGTTGGTTCATGGATCAAGAAACTCTACCATTCTAAATTTCAAAACGATCGGATGTAAAATACAGCTTCTATAGGACTAAAGGACCAAATCGGACGAAAGATATATATGGAACCTATATCTAAATCTGCACCGATTTTCTTCAAATTCGGCAATGTTGGTTCATGGATCAAGAAACGCTACCATTCTAAATTTCAAAACGATCGGATGTAAAATACAGCTTCTATAGGACTAAAGGGCCAAATCGGACGAAACATATACATGGGAGCTATAGCTAAATCTTAACCGATTTTCTTCAAATTCGGCAATGTTGGTTCATGGATCAAGAAACTCTACCATTCTAAATTTCAAAACGATCGGATGTAAAATACAGCTTCTATAGGACTAAAGGACCAAATCGGACGAAAGATATATATGGAACCCATATCTAAATCTGCACCGATTTTCTTCAAATTCGGCAATGTTGGTTCATGGATTAAGAAACGCTACCATTCTAAATTTCAAAACGATCGGATGTAAAATACAGCTTCTATAGGACTAAAGGGCCAAATCGGACGAAACATATATATGGGAGCTATAGCTAAATCTTAACCGATTTTCTTCAAATTCGGCAATGTTGGTTCATGGATCAAGAAACTCTACCATTCTAAATTTCAAAACGATCGGATGTAAAATACAGCTTCTATAGGACTAAAGGACCAAATCGGACGAAAGATATATATTGGAGCTATATCTAAATCTGAACCGATTTTCTTCAAATTCAGCAATGTTGGTTCATGGATCAAGAAACTCTACCATTCTAAATTTCAAAACGATCGGTTGTAAAATACAGCTTCTATAGGACTAAAGGACCAAATCGGACGAAAGATATATATGGGAGCTATATCTAAATCTGCACCGATTTTCTTCAAATTCGGCAATGTTGGTTCATGGATCAAGAAACTCTACCATTCTAAATTTCAAAACGATCGGATGTAAAATACAGCTTCTATAGGACTAAAGGGCCAAATCGGACGAAACATATATATGGGAGCTATATCTAAATCTGAACCGATTTTCTTCAAATTCGGCAATGTTGGTTCATGGATCAAGAAACTCTACCATTCTAAATTTCAAAACGATCGGATGTAAAATACAGCTTCTATAGGACTAAAGAGCCAAATCGGACGAAACATATATATGGGAGCTATAGCTAAATCTTAACCGATTTTCTTTAAATTCAGCAATGTTGGTTCATGGATCAAGAAACTCTACCATTCTAAATTTCAAAACGATCGGATTGAAAATACAGCTTCTATAGGACTAAAGGGCCAAATCGGACGAAAGATATATATGGGAGCTATACCTAAATCTGAACCGATTTCAACCAAATTCAATAGCGATCTTAACAGCCGCAAAATACTCTAAACTGCAAAATTTCAGAACGATCGGAGTAAAATTGCGACCTGTAGTCGACGAACAACTTTACATGGACGGACGGACGGACATCGTTAAATCGACTCAACTAGTGATTCTGAGTCGATCGGTATACTTTAAGGGGGGTCTAGCTGTGTTATTTTAAGGTGTTACAAACATCTGTCGTGAAACAAACTTATAATACCCTGTACCACAGTGTGGTGTAGGGTATAAAAATTGTACTAGCAACAAAATGTATACACACAGACCAACCGAATTTTGGTAGTTCTCTCTACTATCATGCGATTCCATCAGGACAACCAATATTTTGGTTGTGGTATACTTCTGCTTCCATGTTGACAACAATCATATTTGGTTGCGCCAACTACGAAAATGGTGGCTTAAATTATCTGTTGTAGTTGCCACAACCACATGTTTTAAAAAATTGGTTGTTCTGACAATTTGTCAGTCATATACTACCGAAAATTAATTAAAAACAGTTTTCATTAATTTTTATTTTATTTATTGAACAAAACAAAAAACAATTCATAACAAAATTAAAAATCTCATATTACAAATTCATCACTATTATGAGATGTGGAAATATTTGACACACAGATTTTAGTACACGACAAAAAACACAATACTTTTATGCAAATATCGCTTAACCCTGTGCTTTCAATTTCATGATTGTTGCTTTTATTTTTTATTTATGTAAAACGTTTTGAACAACATATTCTGCTTTCCACACATTATTATCCACACGAGATTATTTTTGATTACCTATACCGTTCTTGAAAAAAAGTTGAAGATTTTTTATGTCGAGTAATTTTATTTTTTGTTTGTCATGTATCTGCAAAAGAACAGCAAACAATCTTTCGGTTGAATTTCCCAAAATACATTTAATTATTCAAGATTTGGGAAATGATTGGGATAACCAATAAACGATACAATTTAGCCATGTCCGTCTGTCTGTCTGTTGAAATCACGCTACAGACCGTAATAATAGAGCTAGGTTGATCAAATTTGGTAGAAATATTTCTTATAGTTGCAGGTCGTTTGGGATTGCAAATGAGCCGTCTCGGTCAATATTTTGATATAGCTCCCCTATAGAGGTCGCTCCAAAATTCGGTTTTTGAGCCATAGATTCCACATTTTTAAAGCAATTTTGCTGAAACTTTGCAGTTTGTGTTCTATTTTGACTAAAATTCATCACAATAAAAAGTTTACAAATCGATTCATTTTTTGTTATAGTCACCCTATAGAGGTCGCTCAAAAATAGGCTTATTTAAATCATAAATACAACATTTTCATATCATATTTCTTATTATTATTTCATATTTTTTATGAAGTTATTTAATAGTTTTTATGAAATTTTAAGAAATAATTTCATATTTTTTATGAAATAATTTCATATTTTTTATGAAATAATTTCATATTTTTTATGAAATAATTTCATATCTTTTATGAAATTATTTCATATCTTTTATGAAATTGTTTCATATTTTGTATGCCCCCGACTATTTTAAAATTGTCTATATGTATTCTTCTGCTTTTAGATCGTTTTTTCCTCCAAACGAACAAGAATTATTCCCTACATCTGCTATTTTAAATCAAAAATATTCACTTCAAGTAATGTATTTGTCAACTCGTTTGTTGTTTGGTTTAATATTTTTATGAAATTATTTCATATCTTGTATGAAATTTTTTCATATTTTGTATGAAATTATTTCATATTTTGTATGAAATTATTTCATATTTTGTATGAAATTATTTCATATTTTGTATGAAATTATTTCATATTTTGTATGAAATTATTTCATAATTTGTATGTATATAATTTGTATCATTTCATATTTTGTATGAAATTATCAAAAATTTTTACAATTTGGATAAAATTATGTAGTCAGCATCTGAAATGTATAACATATATATCACATAAACAGTTGTTGAATAATTTTCAGGTTTTCCTCCGAACGATGTAAGTAGGTGGTAAAATTGGAATATATCTCCTTTTTTGTCCTAAGGTCCAATGCTTTTGAAATTATTGGAAATATTTGCTCGATATTTCGACTAACATTGTTAGTCGTCATCAGGAGATATTGAAAAATTGCTAAACGTTTAAGAAATTTTCCGATTACCCTTCGCAAAGCTAAACCAATTTTGTAAACTAGTGTAATATAACTGTGATAAGTACAACAATATTCAAATTACCGTAAACACAATCAATTTAGATAATTACCATGAAATAGTCCTACTGTGTAATTTTTATGTTCATAACTCCTTTCAAATGGTGTACGCGGTTTATGTAGCCATCTCATAAACCCATTATAATTCCAAGAGTTATATCGAAGCAAAATTAATTATATATTTTGTATAATATTTTATTAAAATTTTTCTATAAAAATTTTTTTTTGTTTTTATGCCGACTTACATCTATGTATATACTTATACATTCATAGTTTTGTGTTACATATAATTACATCTCAAACTGCAGCTCATATTTCACCTTCCGCATTTCTTTGAAATCGTCGCAATGTTTTCATCAGAAATCATGATAATATTTAGCAAATGTCCGTCTGTCTGTCAGACGGTTTACATTTATGTATATTAAATATACACAGATAGGGGAGTGGAGCAACAGGCCAAAATGAAAACTTTCTTGTAAAAGATTTCAAAAATTATAACATTTTTATTGTTTGCCAAGCAAACGTTTTTTATTTGCAATTACATAAAAACACACAGACAAACTCCCAGTAGATATTGTTAACTGAAATCGAAGCAATAAAATAAGAGAAAAAAACACAACTCGGATACATGGCAACAATATGTCAATTGCACATTGACTTGTTTGTTTCGTTATTATCTTTGGTTGTAGTTGTTGAAGAAATTACTTAAATAATTAACATTTCAAATAATTGCTAATTTCTCAATTACGTTTCTCGAGTAGAAACACAAAGAAAACAAATTAGTAGTACACGAGTTCTACAAACACATTCGCATTCGCAAATTTCTCGGGTATTAAAACCACTTCCCACGATATGATTTATTTGTAAATAAAAAAAAAAATTATAAAACTCTATTTTTTAGAAAGATTTCAGTAATGCAGTTGACCAATAATGTGTCCAATATTTCAAAATCAGATCGATTTTTCAAATAAATAAAAAATAACAATTTTTATTTATCACTTTCGTGGCCTCTAGGAAACATCTCGTGGCCTCTTTGCATCTCCTGCAGCAAAGAAAGCTAACTGGAAGCCTCACTCCGATAGCATCATTATTAGATACACGCAGAAAAAAAATAGCTTCTGTAGTATATTGTCGCAAACATATTCGGCTTGAAATATACATATGTTTAGGGTACACTTCAAATATATAATATTTGACACACACAAATATTATATATTTGGGGGGATATTGTTCTAAACAAAAATATGCTCCCATTCAAATATTTTTTATTTGGAACTAGTATTTCCGAAACAAAGATTAATTTCTATTTATTTATTTTGGCAATGTAACAATGCCTTAACTTTAAGACACGTTTTTAAGATGTTCAAAGATCAATCTTTTTAATAAATTGTATATTTTTGTAAAATTTAATTAAAACATAAATCGAATAATCTTTCGTAAATATAAATTGAATTGATGGATTGACAAAAAGTGATGAATGATAAATTGAATTGATGGATTGACAAAAAGTGATGAACTGGAATATTTATAAATTAAGAAAATTTTAGCTATAAAGTTTAACACGAAAACTAGGAAAAACCAACTAAAATTCGAATGTCAGAAAAGTTTTAAAATCTTTTTAAATAAAATATATTTGGAAACTTTTTACACAATAAACTTCTTTGTGTGTAAACATGCATTTTATTTGTGAAATTCAGTTTGCAAATAAATTATGTTGTAATATATTAATATATGCGTTCCAAATATAATTTTTTGATTTTTAAATAAAATTTATTTGTTAACAAATATATAATATTTAAAAAAATCGTTTCCAAGTATATTTTCTTTCAACTCAAACATATCAAAAATGACGATTTTCTCTGTGTAGGCTTCGCATTGACATTCTGACATGTATGTACTTGATAAGCTACGACAGAATCTACCCAAACTCTTAAAAAAAATTAGGAAGTCCTTCACAAATTAGGTCCGATAGTAACGATATACACGCAAAGAAAAAATTCGTTTCTGCGAAACGAAATATTGGACAACTACAATTCTCGTTTACGACGACTGAAATTTCTTTTGGTTAGAACAAACAATTGTTTATGCAAAAAAAGTTTCTGTCACAACAAACGAAATTTCAGTTTCAGCAAACGAGAAGTGTAGTTGTCTAACATTTCGTTTCGCAGAAACAAATTCCTTTCTTTGCGTGTAAATGTGGAGCACTCTGTGGATATTTGATATTTGATGGCACATTATACTCCTATCGCAGAATATAAAAAGCATCCCGGGTATCGTCAGGTGGAAATACACAAAAAACCGATTGACCGCACAAATACCGAAATTACAAGGCTCACTCTTAGACATACGTAATAAACAGGGAGTCGATATTGTAAACCTCCGCATGAAAATAGAGTCAATAAGTTAAGGTTAGATGTGAAAAAATAAAACTCCCTACCGTTGCTCAATTCTATACAAACTGGTTGAATGCAGCTACTCAGAAATTCAACAAAACGAATCCTAGCTGGGAGATAAAAGGTTTCAAATATAACAGCCATAAATGGCGGTTTGGTGACGAGACTTGGAAGTTTTTTCTCGACAAGAAGGAAGCTAAGACGTTTAAGTTAGGGTGGTAGCCAGCTTCACCAGCTCACATAGACCAATTGAGGTCTCTAGCGCTTCCTCAGATGCTCCTAATCGAATCAACATGTTTTATACACAAAATTATCAATAATACGAATATATGTCCCAGCAAGATCTGTCAGACTACCTAGAAAGGCCTACCCCAGTATATCCAGACGTGGTTTACTTAATGAGGGACAGTAGCAAAGCAGTTGCTCAATGCTTTCCACTTTTTCCTCATCAACACAGCTTTTGCCGAAGCCGTTAGACTCAATTCCCAACCTCCTGCAGTGTTTGTCGATCAGATAATTTCCCTTCAGAACAGACATTAACGTTCAGAACTGACACTAGAGCAGTCAGTAACAATCCGGAAATTCGAAAAATCTAATGATTTTGGGAATGATGCACCCTGAAGGAACCTGCAGACGACAACGCTATATCTCCTAGCATTATTGGAAACAAACATATACGCATTACAAATTATAGCATTTACAATATATATACGAGGGCGGTTCGGAAACTTCTTAGCCTATCAATGAAAGAGAATAGTTAGTTTTTCAGAAATATTTTTATTTTTCAATATAATCTCCTGAAACTTCAATACACTTAGTCCAACGCTTATCTAGCAATTCTATCCCTTGATTAAAATAGTTATCCTCAAGGTCTTCAAAATAGTGGTTTACAACTGTAATTGCATCTTCATTTGAGGTAAAACGCTTGCCAGCAAGGATTTTTTTTAGATTTGGGAACAGGTAAAGGTCACTGGGAGCTAAATCAGGAGAATAAGGTGGGTGGTCAAGCAACTCGTACTTTAATTCGTTGATTTTAGCCATTGTTAAAACACTCTTGTGCGCTGGTGCGTTGTCTTGATGAAAAATTATTTTTTTGTGTTGTAAGCCAGGACGTTTTTCTCGAATTTGTACATTTAATTGATCCAAAAGGTTGCAATAGTACTCTGAATTTATTTTTTTACCCTTTTGCAGATAGTCAATCAATAAAATACCTTTGAAGTCCAAAAAAACCGTTGCCATAACCTTACCAGCCGATTGAATTGTTTTTGCCTTCTTTGGGGCACTTCCTCCAGCTTCAGTTCATTGTTTGGATTGTTCTTTTGTCTCTGGAGTATAGTGGTGGATCCATGCTCATCAACAGTTATGAAACGACGCTTAAAATCAATTTTATTTCGCTTAAAACGATCCAAACAAGCTTGAGCTCATTTTATCGGCATTATCGGCTAAAGTGCAGTTTACCGGGGGCATCACGATAATCAAACGAAAGGAAATGGCGATCAGACTCCTATACATATGGCCCAATAAAATGAGGGCTCAAGCTCACAGAATCTATATTATACTTAATATTATTTTTAAGCAAAAATAATATGCAAAAACAACTTTTCTACAGCCCCACTCACTTTCATAGAAAATAAAATTTGTTTCCAAAAAAATCACGCTATTTGTTACCGTAAGTTTATTCCTTAATTTAAATATTTTGTTTTACATTCAAATACATTAAAAATAGCAAAATAAATAGTATCCAACCTTTTTTGGCCTAGAAATACAAATACAATTTTTCTTTCGTAAAAATCGCGGAATTTTTGGAAACAAAAATAACATAAAAATGCGTTAATTTACATATTTGGTGCCATTTTTATATTAAAACTAGCTGAGCCCGGTGCGCTTCGCTGCCCATGTCAAAATTCGCGCTGTAGAAACTGTATTTTATATCCGATCAGTACGAAATTCGGCAGAAAGAGGTTTGTTATTACATGAAGGAATACTGCCAAATTCGGAAAAAATCGGTTCAGATTTAGATATAGTCCCCATATATATGTTACTCCCGATTTGAAATTCAAGCGCTGTAGAAACTGTATTTTATATCCGATCAGTAAGAAATTCGGCAGAAAGAGGTTTGTTATTACATGAAGGAATACTGCCAAATTCGGAGAAAATCGGTTCAGATTTAGATATAGTCCCCATATATATGTTACCCCCGATTTGAAATTCAAGCGCTGTAGAAACTGTATTTTATATCCGATCAGTAAGAAATTCGGCAGAAAGAGGTTTCTTATTACATGAAGGAATGCCGCAAAATTCGGAGAAAATCAGTTCAGATTTAGATATAGCCCCCATATATATATGTTACCCCCAATTTGACATGTAAGCGCTGTAGAGACTGTGTTTTATATCCGATCAGTACGAAATTCGACAGAAACAGGTTTCTATTTTACATGAATGAGTATTCTAGGAAAATCGATTCAGATTTATATATAACCTCCATATATATGTTCCTCCAGATTTGGTTACAAAGCGCTATAGAAGTTGTACTTTACTTCCGATCATTACAAAGTTCTCCAGAAAGATTTTTCTCAATTTAGGAACGAATATTGCTTAATTTTGCGATTATCGGTTCAAAATACATTTACCAATTATTCCAAATTATTATCGCAATGACCCTTATCGCATTGTTAGGGAGGTGTAGTTTATTATATAGTCGGCCCCGCCCGACTTTCTGTCTTTCCTTACTGGTATTAGTAATAAATTCACTGAATGAAAAAATACCGAATTCAGTGGAAAGTCCAGAAAATAGAAATGTATACTTATAAAATTTCCAAATTCTTGTTTCATTGATATTGCATCACATTATCATATTGCGATTGTATTGGAGTGAGCAGCTGTAATTATCGAATACCGAGCATTTTTGTTCATGTATTTCCTATATAATACTTGCAAGATATATCAAAATATTGGCTGGGCCACGCCCACTGGTCCTATTCCGCCCATTTGAAAGCCAATCACGTAGACTGCTACCAGATACATATACGCAAAATTTCAACACTCTCGCTAACAAAATGAGCAAGATAATTCAATTTCAAAATTTGGCTTATATGGGCGGTGGCCCGCCCATTGGTCAGATCCCGCCAATTTTTGGACCAATCACGTGGACTGTCACCAGATACATATCTACAACATGACAGCACTCTAGATAAAAAATTGTGCAAGTTATATCAATTTCAAAATTTGGCTTATAAGGGCGGGGCCACGCCCATTGGTCCGATCCCGCCCATTTTCTGACCAATTACGTAGAATGCCACCAGATACATATACACAACATTGCAGCACTCCCGATAGCAAATTGTGCAAGATATAAAAATTTCAAAATTTGGTCATTGTGGGCGGGGCCACGCCTATTGGTCCGAACCCGCCCATTTTTGGACCAATCACGTAGATCGCCAACGGATATATATACACAAAATTCCAGGTCTCTCGCTAACAAATTGTGCAAGATATCACATTTTTTAAATGTGGCTTATATGGGCGGTGCCACGCCCATTGGTTCGATCCCGCCCGTTTTTTGGATCAATCACGTAGACTGCCACCGTTTACATATACACAAAATTCCAGCACTCTCGCTAACAAATTGTGCAAAATATCTCAATTTCAAAATTTGGCTTATATGGGCGGGGCCACGCCCATTGGTCCGGTCCCGCCCATTTTTTCACCAATTACGTAGAATGCCACCAGATACATATACGCAACATTGCAGCACTCCCGCTAGCAAATTGTGCAAGATATCAAAATTTTGTCTATGTGGGCGGGGCCACGCCCATTGGTCCGATCCCGCCCATTTTTGGACCAATCACGTAGACTGCCACCGTTTACATATACACAAAATTCCAGCACTCTCGCTAACAAATTGTGCAAAATATCTCAATTTCAAAATTTGGCTTATATGGGCGGGGCCACGCCCATTGGTCCGATTCCGCCCATTTTTGGAAAATTCACATAATCTGCCATTAAATGCATACAAACAAAATTTCAGCACTATACCTATAATAGGAGCAGAAATATCGGATTTTTAACCTGCGATTTGTATGGGAGGTACCACGCCCATTTGCCCAATAAATTTTTTTTTTCTATATAAACCATCTCGTGAAAATTTAGAATCGAATAAAAAAAAAATCATCCAAATCGCTCCAGCCGTTCTGACGTGATGCCATTACACAGATGGACCGTTTCATTTTTATATATATAGATAGATTACATTAAAAATAGAAAAACGAAATCTACATTTAATATTTCATTTTGATTGAGTATATCATTGATTTTCTACACTTGGGCCCCGATTTCTGGGGATCACTTTTTATATTTTTTCATAAATGGTTTTCCAACAAGAGGTATTATTTTGGTATTTAAAGAAAAATGCCATTTTTTGAGATAAATGATCGGATGTTTTTTTCATAATAAAGAGGAAGGTATGCCGTTAATAATGAAAGACAACATCAGCAAAATGGCCACCACGACCACGCTTACAGGACCATATCCTTTTCATGAAATTTTCCATAACCAAATCGCATAGCGGCTGCCCTATGTCCTCGATAGCCTCACGAATTCTATCGTTGAGGTCTTCAATCGACGCTGGGCTGTTGGCGTAGACCTTATCTTTCACGTGGCCCCAAAGGAAGAAGTCGCAAGGTGTTAAATCACGATCTCGGTGGCCAATTGTGATCACCTCTTCGAGAGATAACACGGTCCGAAAACTTTTCCCGTAACAGAGCAATGGTTTCGTTGCTTGTGTGGCACGTAGCGCCGTCTTGTTGAAAGTAAATGTTGTCCAGATCAATACCATCCAACTCCGACCATAAAAAATCATTAATCATCTCTCGATAGCGCAATCCATTCACCGTAACTGTTGATCCAACCTCGTTTTCGTTCCCCCGGACCATAAACCGCATCAAACAGTCACACGTTGAGGATGGAGAGACTTCGCAACAATAACTCTTGGGTTTTCCGAGCCGCAGATGCGACAATTTTGCTTGTTGACGTAGCTACCGAGGTGGAAATGGGCCTCATCAGTCAAGATGATTTTTCGATGATTTTCGATTTTTCGAATTTTAATAATTTCAGTGCGTTGTTGAATAGTGTATCGTTCCAGTTTTAGTAATGGCGTAGATTCTACTTGTCAAATGTCAAAGAATAAAAGCTTCAAAAGTGACAGCTACCGAAATACCGGGTGACTCAAATTAACACCTCTTGTTGGAAAACCCTGTATTTAGGCTATATTCGACATTTCCTTTCGTTTGAGTATATTATTGATTTTGGGGTTCCAAGTGCCCTAAAATATTGGATCCTAGATGCCTACTGGATCCACTTCTTACCCATTTTTTGCCTCTACATGGCATTACCTTTCGTTTGAGTATAATGTTGACTATGTCGGGGACCGGGTCCATGGGGTACCATGGGTCCGAGCATCAAATTTCGACTCCATTTCGTACGATTCTGGACGGTTCCTGAAACTAGAATTTTTTAAATTTTTTAATTAAATTCAATGAATATCAAACCAATAATACTTTCCAAACAGAACGGGCAGGACAAAGTCTGCTGGGATCAGCTAGTTTTTTATTCAGTTCATTACCATCTTGCACTACAGGCAAAGGAAACAAACCTTTTGGCATCAAATTGTTTTATGGTTGTTATCAATGCCTTAAATATTCTTCAAAATCATTGTTCATAGAATAACTCATATTTCCGATTATGTGGTATACATTTGTATTAGAACTTTATGATTGTAATAAAATATTGAGGTTGTCCGTATATTACAATTCCATGTCGAAACCGTCTTCATACTCCAATGAGCTTTGTGTCAAATATCTTGTCAGACAGAAGAAAATTGCAATATACTTGTACTATGCGGAAGGTATCATGTAGTAAGACATGATGTAATTAGCTTTTCCGTATAATTATTGGCTAATTGAAACTTTAGTACAAAGTCAAGTGTAGCGTAACTGAGATTACTTCGTATTGTAAAATAGGGTGACTCCCTTTGAGGTGATATTAGTACTGGTTATCATAACAAAGCACATCTGAAAGAGATCAATCGAAAAATAAATAGGAAAGTTTTATTCGTGTAAACCGATACATTTGAATATGATAAGGATTGAAACTTTAATAGATTCTCAAGAAGAAGAAAAACTTACGATCTTTAAAATTAGGCTTCATTTGTGAAAATTCGTCCACGCATTCGGATAACGCAGAACTCGAAACGTACGGCTTTTAAGAATATTTTTATATTTTGTCTGATTTCAGATTCTAACTACATCTGAAAAAAATGTTATATTATGTCGCCAACTACAAGAAGTATTATATTGAGCAGAGAATCGATGTACAAATTTATTATAAAATCGAACCCAAAAAAGTGTTCGGTTCGGATACATGGGGCTAAAATCGCCATTTTTCATATGATTGAAAGAAAATATATTTGGAACCAAAATTTTGAAATCTTTATAAGTCCTTTGTACGTTTATTAGTAACGCATGATCTCCGAAACCATAAAAGCGAATGGGCTGACAATTTTACAATATATTTTCGAATTATGTTGTGTTTTTGAATTATTTTCACCGCGATAAATTGGGGAGTGGTCAAGATATTTTAAATCCAAAGCGATTTAAATGAAATTTTTAATGTATGTTTGTCTTGATAATAGTTTGTATGTATAATTCTAACTGGTAGATGGCGCTGTAGTGGACATATGGTCAATATAATTTTTTTGAAGATTTTTTCCTGAGTCTGGGGATACAAATATGTGAATTTTTGAATGAAATATCAATGAATAACAAACCAATATATCCCAAACAGGACGGGCAGGACGAGCAGGACGAGCAGGACAACGTCTGCTGAGGTCAGCTAGTATTATATATTTGTGAATAAATAAATTTAATTTGACAGCTTAAGACCTCAGTAGTCAGAGCTTGCATTATATTTGTAATTTAGTTATAAGTATAATTGTTAATAAATAAATAAATAAATTTAATTTGAAAATATGTGCAAATGGCACCATTCCCACAAAGTTTCTAAATATAAAAAATATTTTGTCATGCCATTATCGTACTTATATTACCTACACAAATATTTACGCATCATCTCATATTGTGGAATCATTACGTTTTCTTAACGCTAATGTGACCACATATACTCGTACCATAACAGGAAGAAACATAGTAAAATGACCATATCCAATACGACCGACCGACCGGCCACATTATGTTGTAATCAAAGGTTCGATACCCTACCGCCACCTGCTAAAGTCATCCATCAGACGGTCTATATGAAGTAGTAGGTAGGGCTGTATAACAGTAACAATCTGTTATACACTGCAAGTGCGTACGATTTTATAGCTTTTTTACTCCAATTGCAGTCAATTGTTTGCTTTGTGAAATTAAATGGCTCTACGCCTATCCAAGCGTCTCTTGTTGGTCTTGATACCAGTTTCATTGTGGATTTTTTTTGTAACACAATTTAAGATTCATACGAGCATATGCTTTAGTTTGTCTGCTCTGCCTCTGTAACTGGTTACATGTTGTAGTTCTTTTAGTTTCTTCAATTCAATTTCAAGGTTGCCTCTCAGACAAGTTTAATTCACCGGTTGATTGTTGTTGTTTTTTTCACAAATGTAATTATTAAAAATTATTTGCAATATTTAATTGCTAATGTATAGTGCATTTTGAGTATGCCGCAAAATGGAGAAAATTCGATCGATTACACTGTACAAGAGGGGGAAAAAATAAACGGACTTGACAGTATAGGTTCGATTCTACTACCAGAGGGAAGTATAACCCTCTACTCGGTTTGGCGAAATTGGTGACCAATTTTTTTTTTTAGCCTCAAAAGATTCTGAATATCAGTGGGGCCCCCTTTTCGGGGTGTCATCAGTTTTTCTCCAACAGCAAACTCAGACTTGGTGATACTGCTTAACTTGTTAACATATTATGCAAAAAAATGTTTTCCTTGTACTTTTTTTGAAAAAGTGAAGGAAAAAATATTTTTTTTTCACCTTTTCAGCTTAACTTACGGGGCTCCTAATTTTTCAGTAACGATATTAACCCACTCCACGATAGCTCCCCCACATAACGGTAATTTTTGGCCCCACAGGGTGGCTGATAAACATCGCAGATTAAGAAAGTCAAATAACTATAGAATTAATTTTTCTTTTATTCATGTTAAAGCTCATTCAATGCTATTAAATATAGCTTAATTAGTTTTAACAAGTAAGAAAATGCAGCCCAAAAAAATATTAGTAAATTTATTTATTATTTTCTTTTATTTAAATTATTATCAATTTAAATTGTATTTAATAACATTAAAATATGTACTGGTATTAAAGTTATAAGCTGTTAACTTTTGATGTAAAATGGTCCATTTATGTGGGGGTACCAAAAGGGTCGTGCCCTAACAGCCACTTTTCTGTAGACTCTAGGTACTATAAAAGCATTGTACGAAGTTTCAAGTATTTGTATGCACTGGTATTAATGTTAAAAGCTGTTAACTTTTGGTACAAAACGGTCCATTTATGTGGGAGGTACCAATGCCAATGCCAATTTTTCACTGCATTGTAGGTACTAAACCATTACACTGTACAAAATTGCAGGTCATTGCATGCCTTGGTTAGAAAGTTATAAGCTAGTAACTTTTGGTACAAAATGGTCCATTTGTGTGGGAGGTACCAAAAGGAGCGTTGCAATAATGCTCACTAAATGTTAACCCTTTGTGGGGAGGTACTAGAAGAAGTGGACCAATATGGCCCATCTTCGAACTTAGCCGGAGATAGAAGAAAATATGAAGTCAGTCGGTTACTCCTTTCGAGAGTTATCGTGCGCACCAGCCAGCAGACAGACAGACATTCAACTTAAAATGACCCAAAACGGATATCCGCCGAACATACTTAGGGTCTTACGTCACTCCTTCGATGTGTTACGCTTTTGGCTCGTAGCAAATGATATATACTCTCATCTCTAAGGTGAGGGGATAAAACATGGCAGTATGTGCAAGAACTGAAGCCGCCCGACCTTCCCAAGCGACATCGCTTCGCTCTATGTGCTCTTGAAAAGTTCCAAGAAGATCCGACGTTTTCGAGCCAAATTTTGTTCAGCGATTGTTGTTCATTCTGTTGTTCATTCAATTCAATTCTGTTCAATTGTTCATTCTGGCAATTGAGCCCATTTCTGGCTCAATGGGTATGTAAACAAGCAAAATTGCAACATTTGGGACGAAGAGCAACCTGATGAGTTTCAAGAGCTGCCACATCATCCAGAAAAAACACCTGTTTGGTGTGGTTGGTGGGCCGGTGGAATCATCGGTCCATATTTCTTCAATGATGCTGCTGAGAACGTAACCGTCAATGGCGACCGTTATCGTGCCATGATAACCGACTATTTGATGCCTGAAATTGAAGCTCGTGATCTCGGCGACATTTGGTTGCAACAAGACGGCGCCACTTCCCACACATCGCATCAATCAATGGATTTATTGAGAGAACACTTCGGTGAGCAGATAATTTCACGTTTTGGGCCGGTCGATTGGCCGCCAAGATCGTGTGATATCACACCGTTAGACTTTTTCCTGTGGGCATATGTAAAGTCTAAAGTTTATGCGAACAAACCCGCTTCGATTCAGGCCTTGGAGCAAAACATCACGCGTGTCATTCGCCAGTTACCAGTCGAAAAGCTCGAACGAGTCATCGAAAATTGGACTCAACGGATGGACCATCTGAGACGTAGCCGCGACCAATATTTGATAGACATATTCTTCATAAAATAAATGCCAAAGAATAGCTCGCCCACAAAGGGTAAAAATGTTGTGAAATATTGATTCTTTAATAACTTCTATACCTCTTATTCGAATCTTCAGTAATTCCACACATAATAATAGTTTATCTGTCGCTATCAACTTGAGAAAAATGGGTGAAGTGACGACGAACCTTTTGTACCTACCACATAAAAGGACCATTTTGTACAAAAATGTAACACTTATAACATTAATACCAGTGTATAAAAATACTTGAAATTATGTACATTGTAATGCTTTTATAGTACCTACATTACAGTGTAAAATGGGCGTTATTGCCACGCCCCTTTTGGTACCTCCCACGCAAAGGTACCATTTTGAGAAAAAAGTTAAAAGCTTATATATTGAGTACCATTGCACGAAAATACTACAAAATTATGCACAGTGTAACGCTTTTGAAGTACCTATAGTCCTGTGCAAAATAGTCGTGGAAAAGGGACGTGGTGACCCTTTTTGTACCTCCCACACAAACTTACCAACTCATATCAAAATTGAATACTTCATAACGTGATTACACTAGTGCACATAAATGCTTAAAATTTGGCAGAGTAATGTATTTAAAGTATCTATGGTCCATCGAAAAATACGTGTACTTGACAAACCCCTTCTGGTACCTCCTACATAAATTGACAGATTAATTCGTGTAATATTCAATATAGCATTACTCACAAAGTGAGAGTATACCTTAGTCGTTTTATCCGACTGAAACTTTCTTACTTGTTTTTAAAGTGAAATTCATAATTTTTGAAGCTAAAGGAGGACAAAGGTCTTTACTAAAATATTAAAATATGATTTTCGAAATCGGCACTTTTTTGTGGATTTTCCAAATTGTATTTCTTGTATAATTTACGTGGGGCAAACATGTGTGATATGAAATAATAATATGATACTCTATCCCTGAATTGAAATAATATTAACTCAATATTCAAAAATACATCGATGACAATAGCTTTTGAATTTCGTACGGTTAGGATAAAAAAGTACGCATCGGTCCCAAATACGGTACCCAACCAATGTGACGGGCTAAAAATATATTTTTGAAATTATGTGTCGCATTACGATAAAAAACGATTTTGGGCTTATATCGCGGGCTCGGAAAAAATAAATGTTGTCTCTCGAGGTGAACATTGATATTCCCTATCGCATTTGGGACGTTTTTGATGAACCGGTCTAATCGCGTAACCTAAAACTACTGCAGAAATTTGATTTTTTTTGCTACAAGGGTGGCGGCATAGGTCCATAATGTTGCTCTCTCTCCCGAGATGAGATTATTGGTATTCGAGGTCAGTACTTTTTATATTTAAAAAGGGCCCACAAATGGTACCATCTTCTAGAGAAGAAGTAATTATCATTTTTAAAAATTGGAATACTTTTAAGAGTACTTCTTGCAGTAAAAAGTTGATAAAAGGACCTAAAATTCGAATTCATAAAAAATTAGACAAAAAGAGGCCCGACAATTTTACTTTCCGTACTAGAACTTTTATTTTTGCTATGAAACGGAGACAAAACTGACGATTCATACTTTTTGGTATAGAACGGTGTTAAAATAGGCCCAAAAAGTGTACCCCAGCTAGTGAGATAATAATTGTTTTTAAGATGGAGAATGTGACAACGAGAGTAAAAATGACACCTGGTGTAAAATAAAGCGTTTTCCAACAAGAGGTGTTATTTTGAATCACCCGGTATTTCGGTAGCTGTCACTTTTAAAGCTTTTATTCTTTGACATTTGACAAGTAGAAACCACGCCATTACTAAAAATCGTACCATACACGATCATCGAACGATACAAAACGATCGAACAAAAAAAAACGATACGAACGATACAAAATCATCTTGACTGATGAAGCCCATTTCCCACTCGGTGGCTACGTCAACAAGCAAAATTGTCGCATTTGGGGTTCGGAAAACCCAAGAGTTATTGTTGAGAAGCCTCTCCATCCTCAACGTGTGACTGTTTGTTGCGGTTTATGGTCCGGCGGGGTCATTGGACCTTACTTTTTCGAAAATGAGGTTGGATCAACAGTTACGGTAAATGGATTGCGCTATCGAGAGATGATTAATAATTTTTTATGGTCGGAGTTGGATGGTATTGATCTGGACAACGTTTAATTTCCACAAGACGGCGCTACGAAACCATTGCTCTGTAACGGAAAAAGTTTCCGGGCCGTGTTATCTCTCGAAGAGGTGATCACAATTGGCCACCGAGATCTTGTGATTTAACACCTTGCGACTTCTTCCTTTGGTGTCACGTGAAAACTAAGGTCTACGCCAACAGCCCAGCGTCGATTCAAGACCTCAAAGATAGAATTCGTGAGGCTATCGACGACATAGGGCAGCCACTTTGCGATTTGCTTATGGAAAATTTCATGAAATAGGATATGGTCCTGTAAGCGTGGTCGTGGTGGCCATTTGGCTGATGTTGTTTTTCATTATTAACGGCATACCTTCCTCTTTATTATGAAATAAACATCCTATCAGTTATCTGAAAAAATTGAATTTTTCTTTGAATACCAAAATAACACCTCTTGTTGGAAAACACTGTATAATCTGAGTTTATTTACAGTGTGCCAAAATTTTCAATTTTAGGTCGAAGGGAGCATTATACTAAATGAAACAAATGCTTTAAGTTAATGTCTGAGAGATTTCTTATTGTCAAAGTTGTGTAGTGGAATTTTATGAGGATTATTTTTGTGGAAGATCTTAACCCTCTAGCTTTCCTCTTAATGGGTCAATTTTTATGATAATGAGAAAGCTGTGCGCAAAATGGGTGCCGCGTTTGCTCACAATCAAGATAATGCATCAGTTCACACGTCCAGTATTGCTATGGGCAAAATCAATGAATTAAAGTTTGAATTGATTCAGCACCCACCTCATTTGCCAGACTTAGCTACCTCGGATAATTTTTTGTTTCCAAACTTTAATGGCTATTTCCAGGAGCCAGATAGTTCTTACTACAAACAGGATGTCGAAACTATTGAAAATCGCTGGAAAAATGTATCGAGCTCAAAGGAGATGATGTTGAGAAATAAAGAAAAACAAATTCCCAAATTTGTTGTGTCTTCTAATCTTGGGACCGCCCTCGTATAGTCACCATGTAGAGTTCGCCTTTAAATTTGAGTCTATATGCCATAAAGGCCACATTTTCCAGTCGATTTGTCTGACGTTTTGCAGTTTCTGCTTGAATTTTTCTAAAATTGTGCGCAGTGAAAATGCATTATATCGGTCAACGTTTGAATCTTTTCCACTTCAAAGAGTTTTTTCCGGTTAAAGAACTGAATGCAATCCATGGTGGAGGGTGTATAAGATTCGAACCAGCCGAACTTACTACCGTTCTTACTTGTTTATTCACTCACCTTAGAGAGAGAAGGGTATATAATATTTGAAACGAGGCAAAAGTGTAAAACATCGAAGGAGTGACCTAATACATAAGTATGTTCGGCAGAAATACTTTTTGGGTCTTTCTGAGTCATTTGAGCAATGTCCTTTCGTCCACCTGTTTGGTATGCGGAAATATTTTTCTATATCTCCCCCTAAGTTCGAAGATGGGCCATATTGATCCACTCCTTCTAGTACCTCCCCACAAAGGGTTAACATTTGGTGAAATATTGAATTCTTTAATAACTTCTATACTACTTACTCGAATCTTCTGATATTCCACACATAGAAGTAGTTTAATAGTCGCTAACACCTCAAGACAAAATGAGCGTAGTTGCCACGCCCCTTTTGGTACCTCCCACACAAATGGACCATTTTGCACCAAAAGTTAACTGCGTATAGCTTTAATATCAGTTCATAAAAATACTTGAAATTGTGTACACTTTAATGTGTTTATAGCACAGATAAAAATGGGCAAAGTTGCCACGCCCCTTTTGGTACCTCCCACACAAATGGACCATTTTGCACCAAAAGTTAACTGCTTACAGCTTTAATACCAGTGGATACTAATACTTGAAATTTTGTACAGCGTAATGCTTCTATAGTACCTAGAGTCCAGAGAAAAGTGGGCATTATTGGCACGCCCGTTGTGGCACCTCCCACACAAATTGACTACTCTGCACCAAAAGTATTACCAGTGCATACTTTAAAATTATTAAGTGCAATTTAAACTGATAATAATTTAAATAACTCAAAAACAATATATAAATGTACTAATATTTTTTGGGACTACACGCTGAAAAAAAATCGCTTCTGTAGTATATTGTCCCAAACATATTCGGCTTGAAACATATATATGTTCAGGGAACACTCTAAACATATAATATTTGGTACACACAAAGGTTATATGTTTGGGAAGATGGTGTTATAAACAAATCTTTGTTTACTCCCAATTTGTTATTATTTGGGACTATTGTTTCCGAAAAAATTCACATTTAAGTATTCAGAAAATACCTAAATTGTGTTATATTGTTCAGTAATTGAAAATAATTTTTTAGAAATTGTTTAATGTTCGTAAAAATAATAATTAAAATCCTATAATCTTGGATCAAAATAAATTTTTTGGTGGATTGACAACTAATGATGGCTTGGAATGCTCAGAACTTTAAATAATTGATTTGAAACAAAAGTCAATGCTGCATATGGTATCAAAACTGGGAGCTACAATTGGGAACCAAGAAAAAGTTAAAAATGAAATTCGAAAAAGCCAGCTAAAGATTTGAAAATCTTTTTTAAATAAAATATATTTGAAGAAATTCCTAAACAATAATTTTATTTGTACTTAAACACATACTTTATTTAGGAAATTTAGTTTGCAAATATATTTTGTTGTAATATATTAATATATACGTTGCAAATATATTTTATTGATTTTCAAATAAAATTTATTTCTTCAGAAATATATAATATTTAAAAATTTGTGTTCCAAATATATTTTCTTTCCATTCAAACATATCAAAAAAGGCGATTTTGCCCCGCGTATATGTAGATGAGGGGATTCTTAGGTCTGTTTACCCGACTGAACTTTCTTACTTGTTTTTAACTTT
Organism: Eudasyphora cyanicolor; assembly: GCA_963930755.1. Classification (NCBI taxonomy): domain Eukaryota; kingdom Metazoa; phylum Arthropoda; class Insecta; order Diptera; family Muscidae; genus Eudasyphora; species Eudasyphora cyanicolor. Next base: position 156,599,896 of record OZ005736.1, on the reverse strand, counting down.
GTTTTAGACTGAAAGTAGTCATATAAACGTAAAGATGGTGTCACGATTTATTATTACAAATGATAATAAAATTCTGAATATTAATTTTTTTTAGTAATAAATAAAGTATATACATAGATACATATTTTTATTATTTTTAATTTCATGATGCGCATTTTTATTAAATTCAACATACTCGTAAAATATTTTTCTTAATGCTCCTAAGTTAATGTTTTTGAGTTAATGTTTTTGAAACGTTTAGACACAAATGCCATTTATTAGATTGATATGTCATTTTGATAAGAGACAATGAAACCACTGATATAAACTTAAACAAATAGCATAAAAACAATGAATGGCTTTGTTTAGTATATTTTTTAAAATCGTTGCAAATATTCTTTGTTAATTTTTCGAATATTCTTTTTAATTACAACAATTCGTTCACTTTTTGCTTCAGACAAAAGTGTCTTTTGTATTGATACTTCGTTTGGCAAATTCCACTGTCAAGGTGTTGATTTTTTGAAACAATAAATACATTTTATTAAGATACTTAAATATGTATTTTACCATTAGCGCCTTCGTTATATAAAAAACAAAATTGCGAAAAAATACGTTACAACTCTTCTTCAATAACAACAAATTGGTAAAATTCTCAATTTAGTCTCGAATCGAACAGAATGACATTAATTGTTTTTAAAATGACTTTAAATTGATTGTTTCTAAGACATCCCGTCCGACAAACACTTGTCGGGTGATGAGTGCGTTGTCGCGCCGTTTCTCGACTTTAACATTGCGATTAATTGCTATAGATTTTGTTGTTATTTCTAAAATCGAATGTTCTTTTTCGTAGCTTATTTTGCAGTTCGATTTGCTATATTTTCGTTTTTTTTTTTGCTGAAATACTTGTTTAAAATCTTATGACTTTAATTAACGTCACTTCAGCATGCTCCAACACGTCACAATGACCTTGTGCCGGGTACGAACTATAAAAAACAAGAAACCGCCACAACAAATTGATACGAATTTTGAGCATCGTTTTGTAGAGATTCAAATATATATATAAGGGTTTTCCAATAGGGATGATATGATTTTGAAGTGACGTTTCGTCATTTGTTTTTCATTGTATTCAGTAGTTTTTACAATTTCATCATGGAGAGATATACGCAAGAACAATGTTTACAAATTATTCAGTTTTATTATCAAAATAATCGTTCTACAATTGAAAGTTTTCGTGCGCTAAGTGAATTTTTTTTTTAAATCCAAAAAAAACTCTTTCCAGTCGACCTACGACCTTGACACCCATGAGCAATATTTTAGCTCTCGTTAAGAGCTATCTTTTTGCCATTGACCGATTGTGGTTACGTGCCACACACCAAATGATACAATTGAATTGTTGCGAGAAAAGTTTGGAAATTCGATTTTTTTAAGAAATTTGATATTGAATGGCCTCCAAGAAGTTGTGATTTAACACCATTAGACTATTTCTTGTACGGTTATTTGAAGTCATTGGTCTTTCGAAATAAACCAGATTCTCTTCAAGCTTTACAAGTCAATATTGAACGTGCCATTCATGACATACGACTTGATAAAGTGGAAAAAGTGCTCGAAAATTGGGTTCATCGAATTCGTTCCTGCAGAAGAAGTCGTGGAGGCCATTTGAATTACGTTTTATTTAGATCTTAATTGTATCGATTGTACTTCACATTAAATAAAAAACTTTTGAATTTCCTTAACAAATACAACAATTGGTAGAGAGTTTTAATTGCTTGGTATAATTGACTGCAGTTTCGATAGACACCACTCTATGTATCATCTTCAGAATTCTATAGGAATAATGTATGTCTTTAACTTAAATCAGCTGAAATACTTATGGAAGTAGTAAATTGAATGTAAAAAGAACAAGATTAAAATAAAAACTATAATCTAAAAAGACGAGCTTGACATTTTTGGAAGCTTTGGAGAACCTTCTGTTTCCAAAAAATTCTAATTCCCAAAAACAATAATTTTTGTTCCTACTTGTGTGCCAAACAAGTAAGAAAATGTTAATAGGATAAACTATAGCAAATCCTTACTTCGTCAGTAAAGTAATATGGTAGATCAGATGTGAGATGCCAAAACGTTGAAAAAGAATGTTCTTTCTTGACGAATACGGTGAAAGGGGCGTGGCAATAAAGCTAATTTTTTGCCAGACTCCAGGTACTACAAAATCATTACACTGCATAAAATTTCAAGTATTTGTATGCACACTTATTATGGTTACAAGCAATTAACTTTTGGTACAAAATGGTCGCCTTGTGGGGAATCCACTTCGCCCATTTTTATCCATTCGATAGCGACAGATAAGCTATTACTATGTGAGCAATTACAGATGATTCGGACAAGTTACTAGAGAACAAATATTTCACTACCCTTTTCATTATCCATTGTGAGTTACTAGAATGAGTGGACAAATAGGGCCTCTCTTCAAACTTAGACTGAGATAGAAAAAATATTATCACATACAAATTTGAGAGCAATTCGCTACTCCTTTCTAGAGTAAACGTACGCTCAAGCCAGACAGACACACGGACGGACATTACTCAAATTACTCAATTTCCGAATTCCGCCGAATATACTTATCTTAGGACACTCCTTCGAAGTGTTACGTTTTTGGCCCGTAACAAATAATATATAACCTCTTCCACTAAAGTGAGGACATATAGGTTAGGTTTAGGTTAGGTTGGAAGCAGTATGTTTTACCAGCTAACATAGACTAGTTTAGGTCCCTAGTGTTACCACGGACTGATATGCCCCTCATCGAAACCAACTTGTTTGATATACAAATTTATCGATGGTACGAAAATCGGTACCCCAGTATGTCCAGTCGTCGTTTACTCAAAGCGGCAAGTGTTCAATGCTCTGCACTTCTTCCTCATCTCCACAGCTTCTGCAGAAGTCATTGGAGTCAATACCCAATCTTTTGGCGTGTTCGCCGATCAAGCAGTGTCCCGTCAGAACTGATACTAACGATGACAATCTTTTCCATTCTAGTGCGAGGAGATATTTTGACCTTCTCAGGTCTTATCTTAGCCAGATTTGTCTAGCTACCCTGCAGGAGCCAATTTCTGTCCATCTTTCGTTGGACTGCCTGATTGCCTCTTGCCTAAGCCAAAGCTTGCACGTGGATTGTGACGCACCAATATATGCAAATTCTTCGAGAATTATTTGTATTTTTTGTATAAATTGTGGTGTAATTTTGCTAAAGAGCAATATTTACAACTTTGGTGTCTTTGGCAACCCCCACGGAAATTTGTCGGCAAAAATTGCCGTAGAATATTTGATTCCTTAAATGTCCTATTTGAAATTTTTTTTTTTTTGATTTTTCGAACTATTGGCCAAATTTACCCATTAAGAGGGGAGCTAGAGGGTTAATATCTTCCACAAAAATGAATCCTTTAATGTCAATTTGGAATAGAATTTTTTTGAGTTTTTCGAAAAATGGACCAAATTGACCCATTAAGAGGGAGCTAGAGGGTTAAAATCTTCCACAAAAATGTTCCTCATAAAATTGCACTATATAACTGAATATACAATAAGAAATCTCTCAGACAATAACTTACAGTATTTTTTTCATTTCAAAAATTTAAAACTTTTTAAGTTAAAAACATACATTATTGCTATTGAATTCCGAAGATGACAGAGTGGTGTATATTGAAACTGCAGTCAATTCTACCAAGCAATTAAAACTCTCTACCAATTTTTGTATTTGTTTCTATTACATTTTTGCAATAGACAGAAAGTAAACGTATGGTCTTAAACCGAATAAATTTTGACTGAATAACAAAAGCACAGACCAACAATAAATAACAAAAACTTTGTCACGCTGTAAAAAAAACTCAGACCTGCCGGACCCTAATTTTATTCTACATAAATTATCTACTTAATAATGCCCTTTCAGAATTATAGGGTCGCTATTCTGTTCCAATCAAAAAGTCCTAATTTGTTGGACAGTGTAATTATTACATCAGATGTAACTTTTAATCCAGAAATCACAAACTCTGAAAATTAATTTCCTCATAACAGGGAGAAGATTCTTCGTTTGGGCCTATTTTTTTACCAAACAGGACTAATTTCGAAAAATAATTATTACTTCTTCCCAAGAAGAGGATAAATTTTTTGGGGTCTCGTTGTCACATTTTCCACATTAAAAAGCACAGATTTTGAAAAACAATTATTTTCTCACTAGAGGGTACCATTTTTGGACCTATTTTAAATCCGTTATACACAAAAAAATATGAATTGTCAGTTTCGTCTCCGTTTCATAGCCAAAATAAAAGTTCTAGTATGGAAAGTACCTCTTTTTGTCTAATTTTTTATGAATTCAAATTGTAGGTCCTTTTATAAACTTTTTTCTGCAAGAAGTACTCTAAAAATAATTCGAATTTCTAAAAATTCTTAGAATTACTTCTTCTCTAGGAGATGGTATCGTTTTTGGACCCTTTTTAATTAAAAAAAGTACTAATCTCGAAACCCAATAATCTCATCAAGGGCGAGGGGACAGGGGGCAACATTATGGTCATATGCTGTCAACCTTTTAGCAAAACAATTTCAAATTTTTGCAGTAGTTTTAGGTTACGTGTATTAGACCGGTTCATCAAAAAAGTCGCAAATGCGACAGGGAATATAGACAAGAAGTCGAAATCCGCCCATAATTGTTTTTTATCGTAATGCGATACATAATTTCAAAAATATATTATTAGCCCGCCCCAATGTTTGGGTACTATATTTGGGACCCATGCGTACTTTTTTTAATCCCTAACCGTACGAAATTCAAAATATATTGTCTTCGATGACTTTTTGAAAATTGAGTTAATATTGAAAAATACTACTTCAATTCAGAGATAGAGTATCATATCACACATGTTTGCCCCACGTAAATTATACAAGAAATACAATTTGGAAAATCCACAAAAAAGTGCAGATTTCGAAAATCTAATTTTAATATTTTAGTGATTTTTGATTCATGTCTTTGAAAAAACCTTTGTCCTCTTTTAGCTTCAAAATTTATGAATTTCACTTTAAAAATTAACATATCTCAGGGAGAGGGTACAGAATACAGACCCTTTCGCCCCTTTCAATAATAAGAAAAAATTGAAAATTCATTATTATTTGAAGAAGGTACAATATTTTCCTCTTTTTGTCCCCCAAAATTACGATTTTCGAATATTTATTGCTAACTCAAGCCTGAGAAAATATAGGAATTAGTTTTCTTACTAAAACAGTTTTTTAAACAGAATAAACATATTAAGGTAAAATATTGTTTTTAAAGTAGAAAATGCAAATAATGTTTTTTAATATACTCGTATATATGCTCGTTTGTTTATACATCGAATATCGTCAAGAACAAAAAATTCGTAGTCTCTGGGAGTTCGTTATAACCGCACTCCACTTTTATTACTTTTTTTCTTCTAAATTTCACACATATATAAAATTAAAAACTTAAAATGCAAAAACATCTTGAACTTGAATTTTTGCAATATTTAAATGAATTAAACACAACCAACCAAAGATCGAATAACAGTTACCCTCCACCGCCGATTTTTATTATCACATAAACAAGTCTGAGTATTATTTGGCCATCGTCAATTTCATTCTCTAGTTAACTTGAGGGTTTTCTTAAGTAGGAGCATCATCGATGAATATTCAATGAATGAATAAATTTATTTTTTGTGTCTAACACTGACTGATAATAAAATGCATTTTTTGTTTGTTAAAAAATATGTTATTTTCGATTTGAATATTAAAACGTGTTTTTCTCTCATAAGGGCAGTCGATGTATTTTGATGGCCTAATGACAGTCATAACAAATTGAAGTGTTGGTCGAGCGATTAACGGTTGGCAGGTATTATTTAACCCTTCTGTGGGATTCCGTTGAGGTATTTTTTCGTAACATTAAAACAACTCGATTTCGTCACAATTTTTGGAATATTACACCATTAGCCTTACTCGCGCACTCACCACACTGCCTCTGATTGGCCCATGGAAAGAAACTGCGCTTACATGAGCTGCCGCCGTAGAACATATTGCGGTTTACCGCTATGGCGGGCCTCTTGCCGGCTTGGTTGGCCACTGTTGGGGCAACAGGCGTGTTGACATGGCTGACTAACTGACTGACTGGAATGAAAGTTCAAACGTGTTTGGCAATTGCAATGTCAGCCTCGTTTCTGCTCTATTTTCTGTGATCGCTTTGCCCATTTTTTCTTTTCCTTTCTCTGTCTTGTAAATAGATCTTTCTCTTCATTTCCCCTTCTGTTTGTTTTGCTTATAACATGTGACCAACATTTTAAAGACACTTATTAAGATATATGACACATATTTTCTTGTTAAAGCCAAATAACGAGTTTCAGTAACCAACAATTGATTGGTCATGTTCTGACCAAAGATGTGGCTATTAGTACAACATAGACACTCGAAATCGTTTGTATGCGAAGAACGTTACAAGAACGTGAGGACAGTGGTTTGTGGGGAATTTTTACTGAGTAAAATATCGATAGCTCATTGATGAACTAAAATTGCATTGATAAACCCAGAGTTCAATGATGATCCATCGATCAATAATGTGCTCACAGTACAATTATGAACCTACAATTTATTGAGTTCTGTGATAAACTCATGTGATTGACGAACTAACAGTTTATACAGGGTCCCACATCTAACGTTTCTTTTTCAACTAGTGCTTATTTCGTGAATGGTAATACTTAGCTCATGTCTGATTTGACAGATAATTAGTTTTATCCTTCCGCTGAACGAATATGGTTGTGTATACGCTTGAACAACGCTGGGAGCGATCGACTTACAGAAGATGCCGATTTTGCCAAAAAAAATCATCTTTTCAGATGAAGCTCATTTTGATCTTGGCGGGTATGTAAACAAGCAAAATTGTTGCATTTGGGGCACAGAAAAACCGCACGCATACATTGAAAAGCCGATACACGCAAAACGAGTCACTGTTTGGTGCGGATTTTGGTCCAGAGGCATAATTGGGCCATTTTTCTTCGAAAATGAGCAAGTGGCCGTTACACTCAATGGCGATCGTTATCGGGCCATGTTGAAGGAATTTCTGTTCACAAAAATTGAAAAGGAGGATATTGGCAACATTTGGTTTCAACAGGACGGCGCTACGTGCCACACAGCCGAAGCTACACTCGATGTTTTGCGCGATGTTTTCAACAAAAAAGAGTTATTTGGCGGACCCTTTATATGAATTTGTATGAATTTTATTTTATTTATGAATTTGATCAGTGCATTGACAATTTATAGCTCATTGAGGAACTTGTTATTCATTGATAAACTTATTGCTCATTTCAAGGATTTTTAATTTATGAACTTATTCATCGATGAAATCATAGTTCAATGATTATATCTTAGTTCCTTGATGAATTCGTATTTCATCCTCAATGAACTCATAGATCATTGATGAACTCATAGTTCATTAATAAACTCAAAGTTCATTGATGAAATCATAGTTCATTGATGAACTCATAGTTCATTAATGAACTCATAGTTCATTGATGAACTCATAGTTCATTGATGAACTCATAGTTCATTGATGAACTCATAGTTCATTGATGAACTCATAGTTCATTGATGAACTCATAGTTCATTGATGAACTCATAGTTCATTGATGAACTCATAGTTCATTTGAACTCATAGTTCATTGATGAACTCATAGTTCATTGATGAACTCATAGTTCATTGATGAACTCATAGTTCATTGATGAACTCATAGTTCATTGATGGACTCTTAGTTCATAGTTGAACTCTTAATTCATTGATAGATTCTGAGTTCATAGATGAACTCTTAGGTCATTGATGAACTCTTAGTTCATTGATGAAAGCTTAGTTCATTGATGAACTCATAGTTCATTGATGAACTCATAGTTCATTGATGAACTCATAGTTCATTGATGGACTCTTAGTTCATAGTTGAACTCTTAATTCATTGATGGATTCTGAGTTCATAGATGAACTCTTAGGTCATTGATGAACTCTTAGTTCATAGATGAACTCTTAGTTCATTGATGAGCTCTAAGTTCATTGATGAACTCTTAGTTCATAGATGAACTCTTAGTTCATTAACTCTAAGTTCATTGATGAACTCTTAGTTCATTGATGAACTCTTAGTTCATTGATGATCTCCTAGTTCATTGATGAAAGCTTAGTTCATTGATGAACTCTTAGTTCATTGATGAACGCTTAGTTAATTGATGAACTCTTAGTTCATTGATGAACTCCTAGTTCATTGATGAACTCTTAGTTCATTGATGAACTCTTAGTTCATTGATGAACTCTTAGTTCATTGATGAACTCTTAGTTCATTGATGAAAGCTTAGTTGATTGATGAACTCTTAATTCATTGATTAATTTATAGTTCATTGATAAATTCATAATTCATGGATGAACTCTTGGTTCATTGATGAATTCATAATTCATGGATGAACTCTTGGTTCATTAATGAACCCTTGGTTCATTGATGAACTCTAAGTTCATTGATGAACTCTAAGTTCATTGATGAACTCTAAGTTCATTGATGAACTCTTAGTTCATTGATGAACTCTTAGTTCATTGATGAGCTCTAAGTTCATTGATGAACTCTTAGTTCATAGATGAACTCTTAGTTCATTAACTCTAAGTTCATCGATGAACTCTTAGTTCATTGACGAACTCTTAGTTCATTGATGAACTCTTAGTTCATTGATGAACTCTTAGTTCATTGATGAACTCATAGTTCATTTGAACTCATAGTTCATTGAGAAACTCATAGTTCATTGATGAACTCATGGTTCATTGATGTACTCATAGTTCATTGATGAACTCATAGTTCATTGATGAACTCATAGTTCATTGATGAACTCATAGTTCATTGATGGACTCTTAGTTCATAGTTGAACTCTTAATTCATTTATGGATTCTGAGTTCATAGTTGAACTCTTAATTCATTGATGGATTCTGAGTTCATAGATGAACTCTTAGGTCAGTGATGAACTCTTAGTTCGTTGATGAAAGCTTAGTTCATTGGTGAACTCTTAGTTCATTGATGAACGCTTAGTTAATTGATGAACTCTTAGTTCATTGATGAACTCCTAGTTCATTGATGAACTCTTAGTTCATTGATGAACTCTTAGTTTATTGATGAACTCTTAGTTCATTGATGAACTCTTAGTTCATTGATGAAAGCTTAGTTCATTGATGAACTCTTAATTCATTGATTAATTTATAGTTCATTGATAAATTCATAATTCATGGATGAACTCTTGGTTCATTGATGAATTCATAATTCATGGATGAACTCTTGGTTCATTAATGAACCCTTGGTTCATTGATGAACTCTAAGTTCATTGATGAACTCTTAGTTCATTGATGAGCTCTAAGTTCATTGATGAACTCTTAGTTCATAGATAAACTCTTAGTTCATAGATGAACTCTTAGTTCATTGATGAACTCTTAGTTCACTGATGAACTCTAAGTTCATTGATGAACTCTTAGTTCACTGATGAACTCTTAGTTCGTTGATGAGCTCTTAGTTCGTTGATGAACTCTTAGTTCATTGATGAACTCTTAGTTCATTGATGAACTCTTAGTTCATTGATGAACTCTTAGTTCATTAATGAACACTTAGTTAATTGATGAACTCTTAGTTCATTGATGAACTCTTAGTTCAATGATGAAAGCTTAGTTCATTGATGAACTCTTAGTTCATTGATGAACTCTTAGTTCATTGATTAATTTATAGTTCATTGATAAATTCATAATGCATGGATGAACTCTTGGTTCATTGATTAAATCATAATTCATGGATGAACTCTTAGTTCATTGATGAACTCTTAGTTGCGCTTTTCCACTGAGCTTTTATACCACATTTTGGAATATTGAAATAGGAGCTATGTTTAATTTGAGGTCCAACACCATCTTCATCTAAAAAGGCCAAATATTTTTCAGAATTTCGCGACGACGGGGCAAAATGTTTTTCAGAAACGACATCACCATTAGTTCAGTGATGAACTCTTAGTACGTTGATGATTAACTGATAAACTCATATGTCATTTATGGATCGATACCTTCTTTCCAAACAATGGTTCGTCGACATAGAATGTTTTCGTCGACATAGAATGTTTTTATCTGTGAAAATAAATAATAAATGTTTTAGTATTAGCTTTTAAATCACTGTATGATTTCCGAGGAACTATAGTAAATAACTATAAAAGAGAAATAAAGAACCTGATTGTAAACTCTAATAAATTGCATTGAAAGTTACTTGTGATAGCGTGAAAACGTTTTTGAGTAGTTTCATTTAAAGAGTTTATTTATTTTTCTAATGACACTTTTTCCACTTTTTATATTTTTAATATTTTTCTTTCACTGAGTAGTTTACGTATTTTCCTTATGTTTTGTTCCATCGTTTTTCTGTTTCTGATTACATTTTCAAATACTCTCACAACATTGACAAACGTCTACCAGACACTCCTCCGGAAACGAGGTCATTATTATTGGTAACACCGCAGTGAACATGCAACTGAACACATGACGTCACGTAAATAATAGAACGGGTCGTGCTTTTAAAATAACAATTTTGCTTTTAACATAAAAAAATAGAAACTTGATTTAATTTAACGATTTCTTTTGATTTTGAATCAATAAAGAAAATAGTAATATTTATTAATGAAGTTGCTCAACTTACTTATTCATTGTAATTAAATAACTTGTTAAGTCAATAAAAATATGAATTGGTATGAGCAATTTATTAAATAATGAATTAACTTATACAAATAAACAGAAATACGTATCATATTGATTGATTTTTATAAAATTAATATGGCTATTTACAATGTATCTCTATATTTATGGCACTTAAGTAATACGTATATCTTTAGTTATTTAATTTTTATAATTATGATATAACTAAAATGATTGATTTTCAACCATTTTTTCTGCATGGCTACACAAATTCTAGTTCATAATAGAAGCAATCCCTTCATTGCGTTTAGAGCTTGTATTCAAAACTTGTTAATATACAATAATAATTCTCGACCCCCTCTAATGTCCTTGCTTAACGTTAGTAATATGAGATTGTGTTTTTGTTCAAGTAGTCGCATTGTGTGCCACATTTTTCATTTTCTTCATTGTTTTTGCCATTGTTAAAGTTTGTGTTACTTCTTCAAACACTTTTTACATATACTCGTATATAAAGTAGTGCTATTGTTCTTTACAAGACACTAGGTATTAAGTTCTTGCCTTAATTAAGTTTGATTATTGTTGCTTCGGTGTTTGTGGAATATATAATATTTTTCCATTTGTGATTGTCCATTCACTCATTTAGGCCAAATATGAGCTTTCGTATCGTATCGCAAGGCAAAGAACTCCACCTGCAGCCATTGCAGGGCCATATGTTTGCACCCCTCCCCCGCCCAATGCAATGGTTCAAATTTCCTTATCTTGTGGTGTAATGTGATATTTATGGCTAATGCTATTTAGCATATGGCTATGAATGAAGTTAATTTTTTCTTACATTCGAACAACATACAAATAATTTAATTTAAAAATTACCGTGGACTAGTACGAGGCAATGCAACAAAAGGATTACAAAATAATATATCTGTGGTCAATTTCATGTGAAGTGAGTCAATTTTGAAAAGCGGTGTCTTCTGATCGGGATGAAACTTGCACCAAGTTTAGTCTTATTTGACAGTAGTTATGGCACAAAATCTTAACAAGATCGTTTAAGACCTGTCCGAGTTGGAGGGTGTTGAATATTGACATTTTGGTCAAACAGCCCTATTTCCCGATCCATATTGTATTCCGAAAATGTTGACCAACGACTTTTCGATAGCTTTTTCTTCGCAAAAATATTTTTTTGTGATTTTTAGCGAAATTAAAGCTTATTTTGACATTTTTGTCAAAGCCCATATTTGTATACCCTCCACCATAGGATGGGGGTATATTAATTTTATCACTCCGTTTGTAACACCTCTAAATATTGATCTGAGACCCCATAAAGTATATATATTCTTAATCATCGTAAAATTCTAAGACGATTTAGCCATGTCCGTCTGTCCGTCCGTCCGACTGTTGTAATCACGCTACAATCTGTAATAATAGAGCTAGGTTGATCAAATTTGGTAGAAATATTTATTATAGTTGCAGGTTGTTTGGGATTGCAAATGGGCCATATCGGTCAATGTTTTTATATAGCTCCCCTATAGAGGTCGCTCCAAAATACGGGTTTTGAGCCATAGATACCACATTTTTAAAGCAATGTAGCAGAAACTTTGCAGTTTTGTATTCTATTTTGACAAGAATTCATCACAGTAACAATTTTACAAATCGGTTCATATGTTCTTATAGTCACCCTATAGAGGTCGCTCCAAAATATACTTATTTAAGCCATAAATACAATATTTTCTAAGCATTTAAACTGAATCTTTGCAGTTTGTATTTAATTAAGACAAGACTTCATCACAATAAAAATTGTTTAAATCAGTTCATGTTTTGTTATAGTCCACCTATAGATGTCGCTCCCAAAAAGGCATGTTTAAGCCAAAAACACAAAATTTTCTATGAAAATTTAGCTGAAACTTTGCAGTTTATATTCTATTTTGGCAAGAATTCAGCTCAGTAAAATGTATTCAAATAAAATTTTATTTTGTTGGAGTCCCCGTGTAGATGTAGCTCCTAAAAAAAGCTATTTTAAACCATAAATACCACATTTTTCAGGCGAAGTGTTTAAAAGAGTTTAAAGAATTTGCCTCCTAAAAATTCAATTTTTTGGAGAAAATTTTAATAATTTTTTATTAATTCCAATTAATTTATTGAAAAATTTGCAACTATTATATATTTTGATTCCAAAATTCAACACATTCCAGTCCTTAACCGATCGCGTTGAAATGTTGTGTCATAACTACTATCCAATAGGACTAAATTTGGTGCAAGTTTCATCCCGCTCAGAAGACATTGCTTTTAAAAGTTGACTCACTTGACCTGAAATCCCCAATGTGTATGTATTTACATCGGATATAACGAGCTAAAATGTTTCGTCCCTGAGAGTTCGTGAGGATTTATTTATAATGTAAAATAGAACACATAAATTTGAAAGTGAACTTAAAATTTGTATTATCCGTTAAAAGAATAATTTATGGCATTTACTCTTTGAAAATGATATCATGTAAATGTTGGCCGTGACTACCTACGCCCATTCGAAAGGTCCAATTTTGGTATAGAAGCTATTAAACAATCAATATTACACTTAATGTTAACCCATTGTGGGGAAGGTACTAGAAGTAGTGGACCAATATGGCCCATCTTCAAATTTAGCCGGAGATAGAGAAAAATATTAGCGCATACCAAATTTAAAAGTCACATTTTTTACGTGAATATATTTTTTCTATCTCAGACTAAGGTCAAAGACTGACTATGTTGGTCCACTCCTTCGAGTACCTCCCTCACGAAAGGTCAACATTTAGTAAAATATTGATTATCTCATAACTTCTACACTACCACCCAGAATCTTTCACAACTCCACAAATAATATTAATTTCTTGGTCGCTATCATCTTCAGAAAAATGGTCCATGCCGATTTTGCTACCTCCCATACAAATGGACCATTTTGGACAACAATTCAAAGGCAAATTCGATTCGAGTCCATACAAATACTTGACATTTTGTGAAGTGTAATGCTTTCAAAGTACCTATTACCACGCCCCATTTGGTACCTCCTATTTTGCACAAGAAGTTAGCGGCTTATAACTACGATTCCTGCACACACAATAACTTGAAATATTGCACAGTATAATGTTTTCATAGTACCGATATATAACATATTAAAATTTTTAAAAAAAAAAAACATATTTTTGTTCGGCGGATATCCGTTTTGGGTCATTTTAAGTCGAATGAGCAATGTCCGTCCGTCCGTCTGTCTGTCTGCCTGCTGGCTGGTGCGCACGATAACACTCGAAAGGAGTAACCGATTAACTTCAAATTTGGTATGTGGTCATATTTTCTTCTATCTCCGGCTAAGTTCGAAGATGGGCAATATTGGTCCACTCCTTCTAGTACCTCCCCCACAAATGGTTAATATTTAGTGAAATATGTATTGATTATTTAATAACTTATATACTACTTATTTGAATCCTCTAAAATTCTACACATAGTATTAGTTTATTAGTCACTATTACCTCGAGAAAATGGGTTTAGTTGCCACACCCCTTTTGGTACCTCCCACACAAATGGACACTAAAAGTTAATTGAACTAAAAGTTAATAGCTTATAACTTTATTACCAGTGCATACAATGACTTGGTTTATTAGTACTTACAATACAGTGAAAAATGGGCATTATTGCCACGCTCCTTTTGGCACCTCCCACACAAATGGACCATTTTTTTTATCAAAAGTTACCAGCTTATAACTTTAATACCAGTGCATGCAAATACTTAAAATTTTTTAAAATACCTAGAGTCCAGAGAAAAATGGGCGTTATTGGCCCGCCTCTGTTGGCCAAAAATTGGCGAAGTGGCCCCAAAACATTTCTAATTGTTTTAATGACAGATACTAAATCACTGTCTCTACGTATCACCGGTCTATCGGGGTTATACTACAAGAATTATGGTCCCAACACTAAATGTACCTTCCACAAAAATTGGAATTAAAAAAGAAAAAATTAAAAAAATGCATTACAAGTACATTACTTGATGTGATTATATTTGATTTGAAATAACAGAAGTGATGAATACTTCTTGTTCGTTTGTTGTTCGTTTGCCTTTCCCTATAAGAGCTGCTTTTTGAACTGAGTAATCACAGCTGATCATTGCTGAAGATTGCAGTAGCAAGCATGAAATCACGATACAAGGAGCTAAGCTGTCAAGTAATAATATTTGCCATACCGTTTTTGAAAAAAATTTGCATTCTATAATAAATAATAGAGGCAAAAAATTGTCTAAAGCCAGTAGAGGATCCTAGTTAAAAAACAATAACGATTTAAAAACCAAATAAAATAAAAAAAACTTTATTATACAAAATTTGTTGTTTTGGTTTCATCAAATATGTACCTCAATCTGGGACAAGTCTGGGACACAAATTTTTTTGTAGCACACTGTAATTAGTAATATGCGTGGGGAAAAGAGTCTGTTTAGTCAAATTTCGACATCCTCCAACTCGGAGATCCTTAACCGATCTCATTGAAATTTTGTGTCATAGCTACTACTTGGTGCATGTTTCATCGCGATCAGAAGACATTGATTTCAAAAGTTCACTCACTTGACATGAAATCCCTCATATGTAGCAAATTTATAGTTTTTATTGGACTAAATTTGTAGGCATATTTATGGGTAAGTTACTTCAAATACATACTACCTTTTCTTGTTTTGTCCTACAACTTTCTCTCATTATATTATTATCCATCTCAGAAATTATTTTTGTGAGTATAACAAATATTCATTATCACTACTTGTAATTATTTGTGAACTTGTCAATATGTGTGGCTTATTAGGAAATTTAACAATTGCAAAAAATATATATAAATCATAGCCCAATTTTTTTCATACAGCCCGTACTCATTGGTTCGTTCGTCCACTTGATATTATTGCAACATGTTTGTCCAATTAGTAAGAACGTACTTATGTTCGTATTTCACTTCACTTCAAAAACACAGGTTTCATCTAACTTATTAACAAGTGATTCTCTTCTTTCTTCCTCCCTTCGCCCTGAATGTCAATGTTTTGAAAATTAAGCTTCTAAAGAATCCTTTCAAAAAACGTAAACATTTTTTATACGGCGGGACAGACGCTATACTCTGGGAAAATATGGTGAGTGGTTTGAGTCAAATGAAGAAGAAAACAAACTTACTTCATTCAGTATTTGTAAATTAAGGACTTTACCTTTTAGATAACAACTAAGAAATAAGTAAATACATTTATCTGAAATTTGCAATGCCAATTTTAATACTTATTACACACCGCCATTTATAAAATATTAACTTGCTACCATAACATGGCAACAAGATGATCTATAGCCTGCACAGTACTCTAGTTAGAATTAAAATACAATCACTTAATTTAATGGAATCCTAAATTGACTCTCATATGTTACAGTTTACTTCTAAGTAAGCCTAGTTTCACAAGCTTGCTTCTGTTCTCAGGTCTCATAAACGTTGACTTAAACGGTATAATCGTTGCTTAGAACAAACTATAGACATTATTTTTACACGATAAATGACCCAAATGTTCATGAAACATGTTCTTTTCGTTGCGATGATCTAGTTCAACTCAAATCCGCCTCAAGTTTAGTCGTTGTGACCATTTGCGTCTGCGTTAATTCTCGTGTAATGACATAAAATTGCGTCTCAACAGGTTTTCTTGAACAGAGCTGCGCTCGTCTGCGCAATACTCGCTGGCATTGCCACAGGCGCACTGCTGTGGAATAATTTTTTTCAATGCGTTTTACGTATAATGGCATTAAGTAATTAAAGTTCTCCTTATTTGCTATACAATTAATACGAATTTGTTGCTACTGTGGTTGTTATTATGATTAAGAAATTCAAATAATAGGAAACCCCGAATACACAAAATGTAATTTAAGAAGACAAAGTCATACAAAATATTGTATTATTTTTTTACGGCACATTTAAAAGGAGAGACATGTGTCCAAATTTATTTCATTTGGTTACTGCCTCGCACGAACATAGGCTTATCCCAGCAAAAACTTGGTAAGTACATGTCATTACCACTTGCATTACCCGGTAATGACATATCATTACCCCCTGCATTACATGTAGTCAAGAAATAATGACTTACATATATTGACATAAATAAGTACTTATTTGTAAGTTATTTTTTGTCGGGTATTATAAAATATACGACAACGCCAATTTTTATTTTCTAATCTAATCAACTTTTCTTCAATAAAAACTGTTGTTGTTGCATATACACTACAATACAATACCCATCTTAAATTGACTTACAAATACATATCTATGTATGTCAATATAAGTAAGTCATTATTTGTCGACTACATGTAATGCAGAGGGTAATGACATGTCTTACATGCTAATGCAATATACAATGACATGTACTTACCATGTTATTGATGGGAATATTCCGAGTAAAAAATATGTCTCGTCGTATTTAATATTATATGATAAGTAAATGGTTATGAAAATCATTACTGGTAAGGTGTTATTTAACCCCTTATTAAAATGACAATAATAACTACTTATATGTTGCATCTTCGTAAGCGTGGGGGTAAGTAGTTATTTGTTAGCTCTTCGTATGCTTGCATGGAAGTACTTTCCTCCAATATCATGCCCATGTAAAAATAATCTGAAGGGTGGCTAAATGGTAAGTCATTATTTCTTTTGAATTTCACTTACCCGCCAGGTTACTTGGTAATGAGAGTTTTTGCTGGGATAATGTCTTCAAAAGCAGTTGTCTGAAACACTCGTACATATGTAGGTGGTTACACTATGCAACAACATAAATTGTTTTTGTGTCCAAGGCATAAAAACATTTTTTTCCTGTAAATTGAGGGATACAATTCCATAAAATCAAGACCAATATTTGTTATGGTAAGATTAGGTTAGGTTGTGGGAGGAAGACACCAGATAGATCTGATGCCTAAAACTTGAACCAGGTTTGATCCATTGTTATTCCTCGTTTTTGTTGTTGTTGTTGTTGTTTCTTCTATTCTTCCACTAATTCAATGTAAATCGTGTACATCGTCTCAGGAAAGCGCGTTGGCCATAAGGGACGTTGATTCGATATCACAGTTTAACTTTGATTTCTCCAGATTTCTATTATCACATCTGGAGACCGCTTGCGCCGTTAAGGATGCCATCCTGATGTCTTTACGAAGGCCCACATTTTGCCTGGTTCTATACCTCGAATTTCCGTCAATGTCTGAAAGAAGAATGAGCCGAGTATCTTGTTTCTTCTTTTGCTTAGGGCCGGGCACTGACAAAGGAAATGATAGCTATCTTCCGAATAGTCAGCCTTCCCGCACCATCTACATATATCATCATTTCTGACACCGATTCTTACCATGTGTTTCCCCAGTGTATTGTGCCCAGTTATCACACCTATGATCGCCCTCAACTCATCTCTCTTCATCATCAGTAAGTATTCTGGATTTCTCATTGACTTTTCGTCCCATAGTAATTTGGTTTGTGCACAGCCTGTGGAGGTCACCCACCGTCTGTGCCATTTCTCCTTACTCTTGCATTTTATTCTGAAAAAATTATACGACAGAGGTGGTAAAACATTTGGAACAACGCCCCCCTGCAAGGCGTGTTCCGTTCTTAGCTAATACATCCGCTCCTTCATTTCCCGGGATATCTTTGTGTCCTGGCACCCAGCACATAGTAATATTATCCTGTTCAGTGAGAGTCCTCAATTCTCTACCACAGCGGCTGACTACCTTGGACCTAATATCCTTTCCCTTCAATGCCTTTTTGACCGCATGGCTATCAATTGATATGGTAAAGTTTTTATATGAAAATATCAAAATATTTCGCTTCTGCAATCGCGAAATTAGGGGTTATTTTCGGTTTAAATAACCTCTAAAAATCAGGTTTTCCCTCAATAAAATTTTCAATTTTTATTACTTTTATGAATTGACCTCTGGGCATTAAAATCTGGACCATTATCTGTAGGGCGACTTTACTTCCATTAAAAAAATGCAATGTAAAGTCACCTTTTTTCTCGATTTTATTGCAATTTTTAGTGCATTTTGTAAAAAATCGGAAACAATTTCCACAATTTTGGTCCGATTTTCACTCTTCATGGCTTGTTTTAGAACTGCTGATCTCTAGATTAAAATTTTTATAACAAATTAACCCTTTCAAGGCCGTAAACTTTTTATTCGATTGTTGGTCCCAAATGGGTTAAAGCTAATTGCTGGCAATAAACATGATTCTACACGCATTATTTCAACCTCAAAACCTGAAATTATCACGAAAATATGAATTTTGTAAATTTTATTCGAAATATGTGCTCTAATCTAAAACAATTGTTATATTTATCGGCTTAGAATTTTTAATTTCAATTGAATTTGAGCAATCTGAACAATGGTCCAGATTTTAATGTCCAGTGGTCAATTCCTAAAAGTAATAAAAAGTGACAATAATATTAAAACCTGAAAACCTGATTTTTAGAGGCTATTTCAACCGCAAATAGCCCCTAATTTCGCTATCGCAGAAACGAAATATTTTGCTAATAGACTTACAACAAACCAAAATTGCATATAAGCTTTTACCAACGCCAACTTTTTTCTCTTCCTCACAAAAGAAACCACTCTAATAGCCATGACCATTTTGGTACCTCCCACACAAACGTACCATTTTTTACGCAAAGTTTATATCTTGAACATCAATACATATATATACATTATCAAAATTTTTGCATATATTTTGTATATATAATTTTTTGTATATTCCTACAGTCCTGTTAAAAATGGGAGCCCGTTTTAGTACGTCCCATATAAAAAGAGCCAAGACATACCAAAATTATATAGCTCATAATATTAGCTCGTATACCAGTTCACATTTACAAAGTGAGGTTTACCCGACTGAAATTTCTTACTTGTTTTGACAGGAGAATGCAATGTTATCGAAAAAAGTCTATTGATTTTTTTGGGTTTTTCATTCATACTCGTATGTTAGTAACTAGGATAGTTCTCGAAAAATAGCATTGATTTTTTTTACATATTATAGATGTGATTTTACCAAAAAAATTAAAGTTTTTTTAAATTTGTTTTCGAATTTGATTGTCTGATAACTCGATAACTAAGCATTTTATCGATAAAAATGCCCGTTAATTATTCTTCTTATTTTGAGGTGTTCTATCGAAATATGCCCATCAAATCGATGGTCCTGGTTGTCGCCCTTTATAGTTCGCTTGTTAATCGTCATTCCCCTGTCATTTTTCTCGACAGGGGAATGATGATTGACAACAAAAGTATCTATAATTTTTTTCATGGAACTGAACATTGAACGCAATGAAGTTTAAAAGCACAAAAAAGTTTTAAAAAGTATTGAACTTTAAAAATAAAACAAACACAGGGGAATGACGCACGTGAAAGTTCATTTCGGAAGACAAAGAGCGATTTACATAATTATACCCTACACCACACTGTGGTACAGGGTATTATAAGTTTGTTTCACGGCATGTGTTTGTAACACCTGAAAATAACACAGCTAGACCCACCTTAAAGTATACCGATCGACTCAGAATCACTAGCTGAGTCGATCTGTCCGTCCGTCTGTCCATGTAAAGTTGTTCGTCGACTACAGGTCGCAATTTCCCTCCGATCGTTCTGAAATTTTGCAGTTTAGAGTATTTCGCGGCTGTTAAGATCGCTATTGAATTTGTTTGAAATCGGTTCAGATTTAGATATAGCTCCCATATATATCTTTCGTCCGATTTGGTCCTTTAGTCCTATAGAAGCTGTATTTTACATCCAATCGTTTTGAAATTTAGAATGGTAGAGTTTCTTGATCCATGAACCAACATTGCCGAATTTGAAGAAAATCGGTTAAGATTTAGCTATAGCTTCCATATATATGTTTCGTCCGATTTTGCTCTTTAGTCCTGTAGAAGCCGTATTTTACATACAATCATTTTGAAATTTAGAATGGTAGAGTTTCTTGATCCATGAACCAACACTACCGAATTTGAAGAAAATCGGTTAAGATTTAGCTATAGCTCCCATATATATGTTTCGTCCGATTTGGCCATTTAGTCCTATAAAAGCTGTATTTTACATCCAATCGTTTTGAAATTTAGAATGGTAGAGTTTCTTGATCCATAAACCAACACTGCCGAATTTGAAGAAAATCGGTTAAGATTTAGCTATAGCTCCCATATATATGCTTCGTCCGATTTTGCTCTTTAGTCCTGAAGAAGCTGTATTTGACATCCAATAATTTTGAAATTTAGAATGGTAGAGTTTCTTGATCCATGAACCAACACTACCGAATTTGAAGAAAATCGGTTAAGATTTAGCTATAGCTCCCATATATATGTTTCGTCCGATTTGGCCCTTTAGTTCTATAGAAGCTATATTTTACATCAAATCGTTTTGAAATTTAGAATGGTAGAGTTTCTTGATTCATGAACCAACATTGCCGAATTTGAAGAAAATCGGTAAAGATTTAGCTATAGCTCCCATATATATGTTTCATCCGATTTGGCTCTTTAGATCCAATCGTTTTTATACCCTACACCACACTGTGCTGCAGGGTATTATTCAAGTATAAAATGTCCCAAAAGTAAATTTATGTAAACAATTTATACATGAATTACAAAATTTATATATCAGAGTTATTCAATATTACGAGAGTGGTGTAGGGTATTATATAGTCGGCACCGCCCGACTTTAGCCTTTCCTTACTGGTTTTATTAATATTGTTGGATTCAATACTCTGTATAATTTTAATTATTGCTAATATACATAAGATTTGACAGGGGAATGATGAAAATATTGAGGGACAAAAAATAATAATTCATAAAATTAGCATAAAATTGAGAGCAAATTATAAACACTAATAGAAAACATAAATCAATAAATATTATATTTTACATTGAACAAATTTTATTAAATAGATATGTAATATTTTTGTCAAAAATGTTTAACAAATTAAGTGAATGTAGAGTTGGGGACAGACAGGGGAATGGCATTTGGTACACTATTTTTGTATAAACAATTTAATGATACTTGGCTCTGCGTATATATATTTCAATAATTCGACTGAAGTAATCGTTGTAACAGGGTTATTGACAATGGGAGTTTGGTGGCTCCCGAAACAGATCTGTCTATCAAACCATTACAACCACCCCCAATATGTACATGTCACTTACTTCTTTTTTAATTTTTAACAAAGTTGTTTTCATATACTGAAAACAACAATAACGATCTTGAGCCTAAGTACAAAAATAAAATACACAAATACGGCAAATTATCCGGAAATGTCGAAATCACCCATATAGCAAAAACAAATGAACTCCAACAGAAATGTGGTTGGGGGCGAAATCATTAATCCATCAATGGAAAAAAAACATTGATGAATTAATGCTTCCGCTCACTTGTTCCCAATATATCCAATGACACGCCAATTTGGGTTTTGACATTTTGTATAACCCTTTCTTGACCCAAAATACCCATCATTCGTTAATATGAGAAAATAAATTTAATTAACTATACACAACAGAAAAAGCCAACAAAAAGTGACAGATTCATCTGTCATCAAAGGCTGGAATGATCATTTTCCCATAGTTAGGTCACAAAAATACACTCACAAACAAACAAAGTAATAACCATTAAACCATCATTATCATGCACCTCGATGTGGAATATTAACTCTGACTATTGAAAACATTTGCGTCTTTAAGTGTTTCATTAAGTAGGCGATGGACCTGAGGTGATGGCGATGGTAGTGTTTGGCGATAGCAGCAGCGGATGCATTTAACATTTAACGCCAACATTCGTCTAAGCCCAGACAAATCAAAAGATAGGTCCATCTGTCTGTCTGTCTGTCCGCCTGCAACAAATTATGATTTACTCAACATCGACAACACCACCCGTTCAAACCTCTCGTCCACAGCCAAACAAAATAGAGTCAATAATCATGTAACATCTTTGTTAACAAACATCATAAATGACGTACGAAAAATAAAAACAATAATAATAATAAACCGAATATGCTTTTATTTGGAAATCTTAGTTATAGTCTTACAAAGGCAGATCGTTATGATGTGTACAGAGTTTGGCAGTTTAGCTGTCGATTTTAGTTTTACAACCACTTTAAGCCGCACACCTCAGATCTCAGCAGACCACAACACATACGAGTATGCTGGAAAAATATAGAAACAAAAATTCAATTCAGATCGCTCTTTTCTGGCCCCCCATGAAAGTAGATGGCACAGTGTTTGGTTTGGCACAATATCCCCAAAGAAATCACAATCGTTTAAATTTGAATTGTATTCAATTAAAATGTTGAAAAATGTCATTAAAAAACAAAATAAGAAAATAGCAGTCAAGTACAGCGATTTAGACAATAGTCATTACAAAAGTAATGTAAAATACAAAATTTGTAGACATTCGGACATTAGGCCTACAACAGAAGTTATTGGGAAATAATATTCCTATGAATTTTTCCAATTTATATAAGCTTGACGACAAAGTCCATTTTGCACTGAAAATGTTTAAAACTAAATTAAATTTATTTGACAAATGAAAAATATATATTTATTACACTGGTAGAAAAACCGTTGGTCGCCATGACGAATCTGTTTCGTCAACATATCTTCGTACTGGTGACGAAAAGTTTCGTACATGCAATGTTTTTGTACGTCAATACGTAAAATACGAACACGAACATCAACCCATGTTTTTGGTGATTTCGAAATTCGTCGAGGGAACGATAAGGTTTCATTCCCACAACGAAAAGATTTATTTGACCATTTTGCTGCAAATATGATAAAACGAAGCAATCAATTTATATTTTGTGTTTAATTGTACTGTTCTATATGCGTTCTGATTACTTAGTTAAATAATTTGTTGTAAATGTTTATTTAAAAAAAAACAAATAATGGTTATGAATGGAGTTCATAGTGGTGATGAATTGGATTCGTGATGGTGATGAATGGGATTCGTCTGTTGGCAAATACATTACTTGATGAGATTATTTTTGATTTTAAATATCAGAAATAATGAATACTTCTCGTTCGTTTGCTTTAAGCTTTTAAACTGCGTTTCAAACTGAATATTCACAACTGAACCTGGCAAAGCAGTCAAGTAATTTATTTTCCCTACCGTTTTGAATGGTCTAAAACCAGAAGAATATTTATTGCAATTTTTAAAATTTAAATAGTCGGGCCATGAATTCGTCGTGGTGATGAATGGGGTTCATCGCGGTGATGAATGGAATTCGTTGTGGTAATGAATGGGATTCGTCGTGGTGATGAACTCGATTCATCGTAGAGATGAATGGTGGTCATCGTGGTGATGAACTCGATTCATCGTAGGTATGAATTGTGTTCATCGTGGTGATGAACTCGATTCATCGTAGAGATGAATCGTGTTCATCGTGGTGATGAATGGGATTCGTCGTGGTAATGAGCTCGATTCATCGTAGGAATGAAATGTGATCATCCTGAGGACGAAAGTTTTTGGAAACAGAGATTCATCATTGTGACGAATAAATTCATCAAGAGAATTATTCTGTACGTTAGCTGACTTTTGACGAAAAAATAATCGTGATGATGTACAAACTCGTCGTCATGACGAAGCTTTTCTATCAGTGTAGGGCTGGTCACAATTAGGCATCAAAATAAGTATAAAATAGAAATTAAAAATACCTATTTTGAAAGATCCGAGGATCGCAATTCATTGTTGCGCTATTGTTTCTTCGGCAAAGTTTCCTGGAATGAACCATATAACAAGAATCGATGCATATTCCTAATATGTATATTCGATAATTCATATATTCGATGTATTTAATATTTTTGTTAGTTTCTCACTACATGTATGCAAATAAATTGTATTTGTAAATTTGTGGAAATATTTTGTCTGTCCCAAACAACTAATAAAAATGTGTTTTTTCGTCAAATTTACTACAACATGAAGTACATTGTTCACAAACACACCCAAAAATATTGTGTTTGCATTGATTTAATTAATTTTACAAAATACTCTTTCCGATTTTCAGCCCTGAACTTCTTACAAACTCTGAAGTAATTTTGAAAAAATATCAATGCTCGTTTAATGCAAATACATACTACATATCCGATTTTTTTCACAATGTTTTCGAGGTTCAAAAATCTATTCAGTTTTTGCAATGCTAAGGTATGAATTGTACATGTTTTGTGGGTAACCCTATGATCATTTCTTGTTTCAATTAAAATATATCTTTTTATTACTAAGTGTTAAAATATTCCTAAATAGAAACTCCGACTCAAAGTACCGAAGATATAATAAGAATAACAAAGTACAACACATGATTTTGGGACTCAATTCTGAGATTTGGACGTAAAAGTAGCCCCAACAATAAAAACGTCTGCATCATTCGTTTGATCAAGTTGGCTCAATTAATAATTTAATGGTCATACTATTTTTTTTTTTTTGCTCAAGGTGGATTTTTTGCACTTTTTTATGGTTTTTTCTTGGTATATCGTACGAAAAAAACGCATCTAGTGCCTTAAAAATCGCAATATGTTCAGGGGCTACTTTCACGTCCAATTTCAGATTGGAGTCCAAAATCAATGAGCTGAAAAATTTTTTACTGTGTAAGATAAGGCTACATCGACATACACAAATTTCTAATTGGTTTTCCGATATCATGTCAATCATAGTAATTTATTTAGTTGAATCTCAGACCCTATGAAACAGGGCTTCCCAACACACTCAGCCATACGGCTTCTCAAAACTATGTACAACAGCGTCATGCCTCCTTCCCACAAAAAATTATAGTAAATTCCATTTCTCTTTTTATAATTTTATTTTTTCTTGAATATTTCCTCAAAATTTTGTTTTTCTGCATTTTTTTTAGAAAATTTCTTTGAATTTGCAATCTCTTTAAAAATTACGTTGAAAATTCATTTTTCTACAAAATTTGGATGAAATCAAATTTTTCTAAAAAATTTCATAATTAAATTGAAAAAAAATCAAATTGCAATTTTTTAGAAAATTCCTTCAAATTAGTATTTTTCTAAAAAAAAATCTGTTGCAATCGAATTTTTCTACAAAATGTTTTAATATTTTTTTTTTTAAATTAAGTCGAAATTAATTTTTTCTACAAAATGTTATTGAAATTGCATATTTCTATAAAATCGTTTAATTGCATTTCTTTTATTAAAATTACATTTCTACGCAAAATTTCTTCATATTAAAGTTTTTCTATAAAATTTTGTTGAAATTTCAAAGGTCGATGATCGGATTAAGGGCCACGGTACAGATTGAAGACCGACGAGTTGTTTAAAGGACAAGGACTCCTGATTAGTGGCCACTGCCTGGATTAAAGGTCGCGTTGACTTTAGTAAAAGCCGGTAATCAGGAAATCAATTTGAAGACATTTTAAAGAAAAATTCAACGAAGGTTTTGTACAAAAATAAAATTTCGAAGAAATTTTGTAGAAAAATTTCTAGAGAAAACGAAATGGTCAATTAAAATGTATTTTCGACAAAAAGTTCATAAAATGTAATTTTGACAAAATTTTCTGGAAAAATTCAATTTTGAAGAAATTTTATAGAAAAACGCAGTTTTAAAATTTGACAAAATTGTCTATAAAAATTAGATTTTTAATTTTTCATTGTATTATTTCAAGCTCGAGGTCTAATAAGAAGAAAAATTAATAATGAAAAAGGTCGAATAAAACAAAAAACATTAATTAGATTTTTTGTTAGAACTTGCCTATAAAAATTAAACTTCCATCCACTAAATTTACAATAAATATGAAATTCTTATGAAAATTGCAAGAAAATATTAATTTAAGGAAGATTTTCTAGAAAATTACAATTTCGTCAATTTTGAAGGAGATTATTATAAAAGTAAAATTGGCTGCAATTTTCTATAAAATTTTATTTTCTCCATTGTTTTCATTGAAATTGCATTTATCTAAAAATTACGTTGAAATTGCATTTATCTAAAAATTACGTTGAAATTGCATTTTTCAACAAAATATCGGTAAAATTTATTTTTTCTAGAAAATTTCACAATTACATTTTAAAAAAAAATCTTGAAATTGTATTTTTTTTAAAATTCTTTAAAATTTGCAGTAGGCTAAAAAATTCTCTGAAATCAAATTTGTCTAAAAAATTTTTTTTATTTTTTTTGAATAATTCGTTGAAATTGTTTTTTTTTTTGAAAAATCTTTGTGAAATTCCATTTTTTAAGTAGAATCGTTGAATTGCGTTTGTCTACAAAATTTTTGATAATAATTTTTTTTTAAATTTTATTGAAATTTCAAATGTTGATGATCGGATTAAATGCCACGTAACGGATTAAGGAGTGACATGTCGTTTAAAGGATGATAACTCCTGATTAGTGACCACAGCCTCGATTAAAGGTCGTTGACTTTATTAAATGCCGGTTAAGGAAATGTTCTGGAAAAATTATAATTTCGAAGAAATGTTAAAGAAAAATTCTTCTTCTACAGAATTTAAAGCAAATTTCTTCTTCAACAGAATTTTAAAGAAAAATTCTTCTTCGACAAAATTTCATGATATTAAACTTTTTCTATAAAATTTTGTTGAAATTTCAAAGGTCGGTGGTCGGATTAGGGGCCACGGAACGGATTGAAGACCGACGAGTCGTTTAAGAACGATTACTCCTGATTAGTGGCCACTGCCTGGATTAAAGGTCGTTGACTTTAGTAAAGGCCGGTAATCAGGAAATCAACTTCGAAGAAATTAAAAAAAAAACAATTTCATCGAAATTTTTTAGAAAAATTTAATTTCGAAGAAATTTTGTAGAAAATTTTAATTTCGAAGAAATTTTCTAGAAAAAATAATTATGACATAATTTTCTAGAAAAAAACAATATTTCCAATAAAAATGTATTTTCGACAAAATGTTCGTAAAATTAAATTTCATTTTCTAGAAAAGTTTAATTTTGAAGAAATTTTGTCAATTTTCAACGAAATTGTTTAGGAAAATGTAATCTTGACGATATTTTTAAAAATATAAATTTTACAAAATTTTCTATAAAAATTACATTTTTGTTAGAATTGTCTAAAAAAATCTTCCATCCACTAAATTTACAATAAATATGTAATTCTTATGAAATTAGCAAGAAAATATAAATTAAAGGAAGATTTTCTAGAAAATTACATTTTTTGCCAATTTTGAAAAATTACAATAAAAACAATTGGATGCAATTTTCTATAAAACTGTATTTTCTCCATTTTTTCATTGAAATTGCATTTCTCTACAAATTACGTTGAGATGGCATTTTTAACAAAATATCGTTAAAATTAATTTTTTCTAAAAAAATTACAAGCAAAATTTTTCTTCAACGAAATTTAAAGAAAAATTCCTCTTCAACAAATTTTTTTAGAAAAATTCTTCTTCGAAAATTTTTTTTAGAAAAATTTTTCTTCAACGAAATTTTTTAGAAAAATTCTTCTTCAAAGAAATTTCCAGAAAAAATAATAATGTTGACATAATTTTCTAGAGGAAATGAAATTTTTCAATAAAAATGTATTTTCGACAAAATGAAATAATCGACATAAAATAAAATTTTTAGAGATTGAAAAATATTTATATTTATGTTGTCTAAAAATTGCACTATTTCCATTAGAAACGATTCGAGAGTAGCTAGCAGGCAATGAAGCCGACCAAAATTTTCGGCGGCGGCGGCGCATGGAAAAGTATCGACCGGCGGCGGCGGCTGATCGGATGAGCCGACCAAATTTTCAACAACCAGCTGAGGCGATGAATTTCCCACAATCGAAAGTGCACGAATACGAATGTAATTCTCCGGCAAAAGTGGCGTTTTGAGATTTTAAGCATTAGGGGAAAACTTAAAATTAACACAAATTTATGGAAGATTGATGTAATATTGAAAAATCTGTTTAATAAATCGTTAATGGTTGATATATTTGTTATTGAGTTGACGATCCTTGACCAAAATAAATTGTGTGTTCCGAAATGTAGATCCGGTGGTCTTGAGCCTCAGCATTTGTAAAAGTTATGGACGAAATACTAGGATTGGTATTGGTAATTTGGACCTTTTTCCTGCATGTACTGTTTTCCAGAAACAGAAGAAAAATTTAAAAAATGCCAGACCTGCTTTGGTGTTTCATCCATAACTTTTAGAAATATTTAGTCACTAAGAATAGAAATACTGTTTTGGATTTGTGAGAGTGCATGGAATATTCTGTTTAAATTTTAAAAAAATCGAGGTAAACAATTTTTTATGAACTCCTTTTTTAAAGACAGACTTTGTAAAAATCGGTTCAGCTGTTCAAGAGCTATTGTTATTTCAGTAAAACCGAAAACGCTTTTTTTTATATAAATCTCATATACATTTTTGTAATATTTTTTAATAAACGATAGCCATATCTTTTACTACCATTTAGCAACTTTTTTTAAACTTTGCACACTAAAATTAACTCTAAATATTGCAAATTCTAAACCAATGGTATCACTTAGTAGTCACTTTCTAAATTTTCAAGGTTGGAAAAAAAACAAATCTACTTGACTCACCGAACAAACTTCGGCGGCTGAGTTTCAGCCGATGTGAGCCGCAAAAATCGGCGGCGGCGCTGGCTGGAAACAAATGACAGGCGACGGCGCGCCGCCGATTTGCGCCGCGTCGGCTTCATAGCCTGGTAGCTAGAAATAGCAATTTTTTATGATATGCGAAAAATGAGGAAAACTTAACAAGTTTTTCTTATGTTATGGATTTTTTATAATTTATTCGGGATATAATTTAACGTTTGACCAAATGTCAATATCAAACATCCTCCAAATCGGCCAATCCTTAACCGATCTCGTTGAAATTTGATGTCATAATCCCGATCAGAACTCATTGCTTACAAAAATTTACATGAAATCCTCCATATATCACTAGTTTCATGGGTTCATTTTCAGTTGAATATTTTTCGGTGTGAAGACGCGAGTATAATTCGGTTCACTCGACTAAGTTTTCAAACTTTTTTAATATTAATAATACAATGCCCAACAGCATTTTTGAAACAGAATAGCGACCCTATAATTTTGAAAGGGCATGTTGAGTAGATCATTTTTATAGAATAAACTTATGGTCCAGCTGGACTGAGTGTTTTTTACAGTGAGTCGAAGTTTTCATTTCTTGGTCGAAGGGAGCATTATACTAAATAAAATAATGATGTAATTAGATGTCTGAGAAATTACTTTATAACTCTGACATTAAAAAAATCTCTCAGACATTAAATAACATCACTTTTTCATTTAGTATAATGCCCCCTTCGACCAAAAAATGAAAGCTTCGACCAATTGTAAAAATTGAGAGTGTATTTTTCCAATTAATGTTGAAAATTAAACAGGTAGACGAACACTGTGCCGTTACGCCTATCTGCGGTATGTACGGACACACCTCATGCAATACATGAATTACTCTGTACAGATACACATGTCTGTTTTTATTTCTTCTTGTATCTCATATCTATCTTTCATTTCTTAAGATGAAATACTGATACTCGGTCGCAAATCTTCCAAAAGCAAAACTAAAAAAAATAGATTTTTTTACTTACACTTGCATGACGTTGTAAACGAATATTTGTCTTACGAAAATCTTGGGTAATTTTAGTGAGCTAAGTTTTTCTTACTTAAAACGCCCCAAGATTTAGTGGCGGTGGCGCTGAATCTGTCTGTCCGAACGACCGTCTGTCTGTCGAAGCGAAACATAAAATATTGCGTAAAGTTTTTTTTTTCTGCAGAGGAGTGTAATCCAAGTAATGATTGTTATAAAGCGGGGACTAAAAGGCAACGAAAGCGAAAATGTAGTGAAACCAATTTAGGTATTGTAAACACAACGGGGGACACGCTAAGTCCACCATCGCCAATTATACACAGAGAAGAAATTGTATTGGATTACGAGTATTTAACAAAATGTTTAAGTGCTAATATATACCCATTACGTAAATTTTAATTAAGCTTTATAGACTTTAATAAAACTCCCGGTTATTTTCATAGTTCATTTATGTGGTTATAAACTTCAAATAATTATGTAAGTTTTAAATTTTCTTTCAGTACATTTACTAAAGCTTTAATTAAATTGTCCTGTGGGCCAGAGTTACTACTATTATTCACTTGATAGTTATATCGACGGCTCCATTTCCAATTGCCCACAGCTCAAAGTTGTTGGCGATGGTGTTGGCGCGATCGCAACTCTTTTCATTTCGTTTTGTTGGCAGTACAAAATCGGATAATAGATCTCTAGTAGTAAATCGTATAGCCGGACTGACTATTAATCTGTCCGTCCGTCCGTCCTTCAGTCCATTCATCTATCCGTCTGTCTGTTATTGTAAGATTATGTGTGCGACACATAACGCTACGGCTGTGTGTGAATGCGGTGGCATTTATGCTAGAAAAAATAAAACCAATTGAAAATCGATTTTTTATAGCTTAATTTGTAAATGAACGCTGCATGTTAACCTAAGGAGATGCATAAATTATCGCAAATTGTATATTTTTAACCAAAATGTTCCCAAACATGGAAAATGGTATATTTGTTGTAAAGATTTCTTTGTAGTAAAGTGGAATAAGTGTGAGCTGTACCTTTCGGTAAGGCGAGAAAACCCATAAGAGACATATTTAATAAAAATAAAATCAAACATTAATGCTTCCGTCGAGTCATGCGAGTCATATATACGCATATACTCACTCGTCTGTATATGAAGCCTAGACCAACTTGTTAGATCAGTTATTCTAAATGTGTACCGATTCAAATTCAAATCTGGCCGTACTTATTATTACACTTTTTTGTATAGGAGAACCATTTTTTTTTTAAACAAAACAAAAATTTTTATGGGTAAGTTTTTTTAAAAAGAATTTTTTCAAAAATTTAAATTTTCATGGAAACTACCTTTAGTATGAAGCAGAAGCTCGATAAAGCCGGTCTTGTGTTTAAATGAAAGGAAATTGTGAGGGCTAGAAATGCAGAGAACGGTAATTTTACGTAGAAACGGAAATTTAGTAACTGTCAATAAATCGTTTCTTGCTGGCATGAAAAAAAAACATAAAAAATAGAAAAAAACCGCAAAAAATTGTTTGTTCCATTTTTGAAAGCTAGCATCCTAACGAAGAAAATAATGCCTATTTGCAAAAAGCCTATGGATAAATGTTTAAATTATGACCCATATTGTAGAAATAGGGAAATTAAAAAAATAATTTTTCATATTTTTTATTTTGGCAATTTTGTTTGGGAGCTATCAAAAGGGCGTGGCAGTAACGCTCACTTTTCTCAAGATGTTTGCGAACATGAAACTAATACTATGCGTGGAATTGTGAAAGATTCTGGGTAGTAGTATAGATGTTATGACCTAATCAATATTGCACTCAATGTTGACCCTTCGTGGGGGAGGTACGAGTACTCGCAGGAAATGACCAACATAGTCTATCTTTGGCCTTAGTCTGAGATAGAAAAAATATTGACATTTGAAAGAACATTCTTTGGCATTTATTTTTTGAAGATTATGTCTATCAGATATTGGCCGCGGCTACGTCAAAGATGGTCCATCCGTTGAGTCCAATTTTCGATGACTGGTCCGAGCATTTCGACTGGTAAATGGCGAATGACACGCGTAAACGTTGTTCAGGCGTAAGTCTTTCCATGATGAAATGCCAAACAATACTTGACAAAAATAAAATGACAGTATCACACGACTCACACATGATCTGTCAAAAAAATGCTATTGAAAAAAGTATCTCTACTTGGATCACCCGTTATAACATTACACTAAATAATCTGTCAATTTGTTGTCAAAACGTTGCAAACGTTGTTCAGGCGTAAGTCTTTCCATGATGAAATGCCAAACAATACTTAACAAAAATAACATGACAGCATAACACGACTCACACGTGATCTGTCAAAAAAGTCTTTTGAAAAAAGGATCTCTACTTGAATCTGACCCGATATAACGTCATTCAAATGACCTCCACGACTTCTTCTGCAGGAACGAATTCGATGAGCCCAATTTTCGAAAACTTTTTTCACTAAATCAAGTCGTATGTCATGAATTTCACGTTCAATATTGACTTGTAAAGCTTGCAGAGAGTCTGGTATATTTCGAAAGACCAGTGACTTAAAATAAATTCACAAGAAATAGTCTAATGGTGTTATATCACGACTTCTTGGAGGCCATTCAATATCACAATTTCTTGAAATAATCGAATCTCCAAACTTTCCTCGCAACAATTCAATTGTTTCATTTGCTGTGTGGCACATAGCCACAATCGGTCAATGGCAAAAAGATAGCTCCTAACTAAGATAAAATATTGCTCATGGGTGTCAAGGTCGTAGGTCGACTGGAAAGTGATTTTTTTTTGGATTTAAAAAGTTTATTTTTGCTCTAGCTCCTTAACGGTACGTCGGATCGGGAATCGGTCGATGGCAAAAAGATAGCTCTTAACGAGAGCTAAAATATTGTCAAGGTCATAGGTCAACTGGAAAGTGTTTTTTTGGATTTTAAAAAAAATTAACTTAGCGAAAAGTTGCAATTGGAGAACGTTTATTTTGATACGAGTAATAAAACTGAATAATTTGTAAACGTTGTTCTTGCGTATTTCTCTCCATGATGAAATTGTAAACACTACAGAATACAATGAAAAACAAATGACTAATCATGACATATTACAAATGGCCGAAACGTCACTTCAAAATCATATCATCCCTATTGGAAAACCCATTATATGCTCGTTTACAATAGTGGATGGATAAAAACATGATTTGGTTGAAATTCTCTTACTCCTACCAAAAGGGACATAGTTCGTAAATTTGTCCATAATTTCTATACCCTCCACCATAGGATGGGGGTATATTCATTTTGTCAGTCCGTTTGTAAAACATCTAAATATTGATCTGAGACCCCATAATGTATATATTTTCTTAATCGTCGTAAAATTCTAAGACGATTTAGCCATGTCCGTCAGTCCGTAATAATTAAGCTAAGTTCATCACATTTTCATGGAAATATTTTTTATAATTGCAGGTTGTTTGGGATTGCAAATGGGCCATATCGGTCAATATTTTGATATAGCTCCCCTATAGAGGTCGCTCCAAAATACAGGTTTTGAGCCATAGACACCTCATTTTTAAAGCAATTTAGCATAAACCATGCAGTTTGTATTCTATTGTTACAGGAATTCATCAAAGCAAACAATTTTACAAATCGGTTCATATTTTGTTATAGTCACCCTATAGAGGTCGCTCCAAAATATACGTATTTAAGCCATAAATACCATATTTTCTAAGCATTTTATCTGAATCTTTGCAGTTCGTATTTAATTAAGACAATAATTCATCGCAGTAAACATTTTTTAAATCAGTTCATATTTTGTTATAGTCCACCTATAGATGTCGCTCCCAAAAAGGCTTATTTAGGCAATAAACTCCATATTTTCTAAGAAATTTAGCTGAAACTTTGCAGTTTGTATTTTATTTTGGCAAGAATTCATCTCAATAAAATTTATACAAATAAAGTTTTATTTTGTTGTAGTCTCCGTGGACATGTAGCTCCCAAAAAAGCTATTTCAAGCCACAAACACCACATATTCAGGTGAAGAGTTTGGCCAATGCTTTTTTTAATAATTTACTTAAACAAAAAGGATCGTTTCATGATTTGCTCCATATCCAAAGATTTTTCCAGTAATAAAATTTAATGCAATCCATGGTGGAGGGTATATAAGATTCGGCATGGCCGAACTTAACGCTTTTACTTGTTTTTTTTCAAATAGGCATTGTTTTCTTTGTTGTTAGATGCTAGCTTTCAAAAATGTTTTTTGCGATTTTTTCGGCTTTATAGAGCTTATACATAAAAAATATGGTCCAAATACTAAATTAATTTTCCAAGAAAATAGGAATTAGAAAAAATTAACCATAAAACTTATACATTTTTTTCAATTTTTCCGAACACTCGGAATCGGCCAAAATCGGTTTGTAGCTTGATTGTCACATGCCATACATCCATGTGTTGGTCTCGTTAAGTACTACATTTGCCTTATAGACGTCGCTGATGTACAAAGTAATTTTCTAATGAAGACTTCATTTACTGCAGTTTCTACCCCCAAAATATAAAATTATTTTTCTATAGGTTTAAAGCGCTTTAAAAACCATGAACATTTTGCTTTGGGTGTACGCACTGTAATTAAAAAACATAAAGGTTATGTCCTTATTAGAAAACGACATTGTACATCGTACACGAGGCAATGTAGTACTCGTCGAGACCAACATATTTATGTATTGCATGTGACAATCGAGCTAAAAAAAAAAAAGTTACGATAGATACACGATATTGGGCCCGATTCCGCGGGCACTAAAAAAATGTTTTTGCAATTGTCTCGAGGTAAGCTATAATATTCCACCTCGCATTTTATAACTTTTTTTGGTGACCCTATATGATAAACCAGTAAGGAAAGGTTAAATTCGGGCGGGGCCGACTATATAATACCCTACACCACCTCGGCAATGTATATTAAGAATTTCTTTTTGAATAGTTGGAATAATTAGTTTCCTTTCTTTTACGAAAGTACTTAGCTCCCCCGCCACGTCAAGGCTTATTCCAAAGAGGAGTTTAATATAATGTGTGGAATTAAAAATAGAACTAATAATAATATTCCACATATTTGCATTTACTGTGGTTATTATTAGCCTTAACACAATAAATAGTCCGATTTTTGGTCGTACACAATATAAGTAATATATGCAGGGTATTTTAGGTAGGTACTACCTTGGAATAATTGGTACTACCTTGGAATAATTGGTTTAAGTAATGTTTTAATTTTCATTTCCGCTGAAGCCTTTCAGGTCTCTAAAATAGCGCTTATATAAAAAAATTAGGAACATCTTTCTGGAAAATTTTGATCGGAAGTAAAGTACAACTTATATAGCGCTTTGGTACCAAATCAGGAGGAACATATATATGGAAGTTATATATAAATCTGAATGGATGTTCCTTGAATACTCATTCATCGAAAAAGAAACTTCTTTCTGTCAAATTTCGTACTGACCGGATATAAAATACAGTCTCTACAGCACTTACAGGTCAAATCGGGGGTAACATATAAATGGGGCCTATATCTAAATCTGAACCGATTTTCTCTGAATTTGGAAGTATACTTTCATATAATAAGAAACCTCTTTGTGTAGATTTTTTTACTGATCGGATATAAAATGCAGATTGTACAGCGCTTACATGTTAAATCGTGGGTAACGTATATATGGGGGCTATATCTAAATCTGAACCGATTTCCCTCAAATTTGGCTGTGTTAATTCATGTAATGAGAAACCTCTTCTGACAATTTTTTTTACTGATCGGATTTAAAATACAGTTCTACAGCGCTTACATGTCAAATCGGGGGTAACATATATATGTGGGCTATATCTAAATCTCAACCGATATCCCTCAAATTTTTCAGTATTAATTCATGTAATAAGAAACCTCTTTCTGCCGAATTTCACACTGATCGGTTATAAAATAAATGTTTTATGGCGCTTACATGTCAAATCGGGGCTAACATATATATGGGGGCTATATCCAAATCTGAACCGATTTTAACCAAATTAAATAGGGATCGTCCTTGGGCCATAAAAAAGATATGTGTAAAGTTTCGTCAAGATCGGGCCATATTTGCGACCTGTACTTTGATTACAAGAATACATCTACAGACAGACGGACAGACAGACGGACATAGCTAAATCGACTCAGAAAGTGATTACAAGTCGATCGGTATAATAAACAATGGATCTATCTCTCTTCTCCTTTTGTGTGTTACAAACAAATGCACAAAGTCATAATACCCTGTACCACAGTGTGGTGTAGGGTATAAAAAGTGATTTTGGATCGAATTCGCGGACTCGGAAAAAATTTAAAAAAATGTTTTTGCAATTGTCTCGCATTTGGCTTTAATATTCCACCTCGCATTTGATAATTTTTTTTGGTGACCCGGTCTAGTGTACAGTAAATGCTCGGTATAACAATTATATACTCGTATAACTGTCAGGCACATTCTTTAAATCAAAAAAGTGTTAAATCGAAAAATTTATTTATTAAAAAGTTATTAAATTCCCTAAATTGTAGCATCTGCATTGTTTTCTTGTAATTCCAATAATCAAAAATAAAGACACGTTCGATATCCACACTGAAAAAAAACTTGTCACAAAATTAAAGAATTGCTCCACAGACGTCCTTAGCATTTTGTACTTAAAATTAAGAATATTTACTTACACTTAAGAAAATTATTTAATGTCAACGAAATTATCTACATTTTAGGTACAAACGGTTTTTATTTTAAAGTCTAATGACGTCTTTGGAGCCATTCTTTAATTTTCAGACAATTTTGTTCAGTGCATGCTTCGGTGAAGTATTTTTGGGTTTTGAAACTTTTGTTAATATACATTTTAGATAAAATATACATTTCGCAGCATAAAACGTATGATTTGTTTGATTTACGCAAATTTACTTACATTTTACCATCAACATTTAAAAGAAGTTACTATTGTAACAGAAATAAAGAAATTAAATTAAAACCAGTAAGGAAAAGCTAAAGTCGGGCGGGGCCGACTATATAATACCCTACACCACTCTCGTAATATTGAATAACTCTGAAATATAAATTTTGTAGTTCATGTATAAATTGTTTATTCTAAATTTCAAAACGATTGGATGTAAAATACAGCTTTTATAGGACTAAAGGGCCAAATCGGACGAAACATATATATGGGAGCTATAGCTAAATCTTAACCGATTTTCTTCAAATTCGGTAGTGTTAGTTCATGGATCAAGAAACTCTACCATTCTAAATTTCAAAATGATTGGATGTAAAATACAGCTTCTACAGGACTAAAGAGCAAAATCGGACGAAACATATATATGGGAGCTATAGCTAAATCTTGACCGATTTTCTTCAAATTCGGTAGTGTTGGTTCATGGATCAAGAAACTCTACCATTCTAAATTTCAAAATGATTGGATGTAAAATACAGCTTCTACAGGACTAAAGAGCAAAATCGGACGAAACATATATATGGGAGCTATAGCTAAATCTTAACCGATTTTCTTCAAATTCGGCAAAAAATTATTAAAAATAATAATTTTTCGATAAATGTGCTATTTTCTTGTATATTTTACTTAGGTCCTTTGCTTAGGTCCTTTACCAGATCATGATTTCCACTATAATCAATATTTATGAAATCCAATAAATATCAAGAGTAATATGCCAACACATATTTTAAGCAATGTGCTGAATTCAATTATAGCAAAGTACAAATATTATGCTATCAAAAATCATCACTCATGCTTAGTACATACAAACGATTTATTATTTTTTTCATAATTGTTTTGTTAAATTAAATGTT
The DNA here is from genome assembly GCA_963930755.1 of Eudasyphora cyanicolor. Lineage (NCBI taxonomy): Eukaryota > Metazoa > Arthropoda > Insecta > Diptera > Muscidae > Eudasyphora > Eudasyphora cyanicolor. The sequence continues at coordinate 156,561,841 of OZ005736.1, read as the reverse complement.
TATAAAAAGTGAGACCCTTTTTTATGCAATAAGGGTTTTTTTGTGCTACTTTATTTTTCGAAAACGACTTTTTGTGCAACCTTTTTAAATTTGTCAACGGTAACCCTAATGTAGACTTAGCACGTTTTTAGGGAGATTGCATTTTTAATTTGTAAATATTCCATATTATATTCAGTCAAAATTTGGGCTTATCCGTCAACCCAATCAAATGTTATTCACAAAACAGTGCAGGTAGGTCATTCGATTTTCATTATATAGGAATTCCACACAAATTTAAAAACTTCATCAAACTTTGATCGCCTCTCCTGAAAAGCTACCTTTTTGCACTTTGCATAGTTTAGAATGGAGGGATCGATATGCACTGTTATTAAAGCAAGCAGCAGTTAACTTTTGTACAAAATGGTTGCTTCGTGTGTGAGGTACCAGAAGGGGCGTGCCAGTTCGCCCATTTTTCTCGAGGTGATAACGACGGATAAACTATTACTATGTGTTGAATTGCAGATGATTCGGATACGTAGACTATAATTTATTGCAGAATCAATATTTCACTAAATTGTAAACCTGTGAGAGGGAGGTACTAGAAGAAGTGGACGAATATGGCACATCTTCAAAATTAGTCTGAGATAGAAAAACAATATTACACAAATTTGAAGGTAATCCATTGCTCCTTTCGAGAGTTATCGTGCACTTTAGCCAGACAGACGGACAAACGGACAAAGTGTAATGTGAGGGTAAAATAAACCGATGGTGCTAAATCTGGCGAATAATAATGCTAAATCTGGTGAGATGAACAATAATTTGAACTATAATGCATTAAATTTGACCATCGCAAATAGTGGATGTGTGAACTGGAACCTAATCATGATGAAATCTGGCCTCTCTTCCTTAATTTCATCATTTAATTTAAAACAATTATCCCACGCGTATCCCAATAAATAGACACCTGGACCATGCCTGCAGATAGAATTGTCTTCGCCTTCTTTGGACACGATTCTCCCCTTCCAGTCCACTGCAGGTGTTAAGTGTTGAATCCATGTCTCATCCATGGTTACAAATCGACACAAAAACTCGGGTTTAATGCGGTGAAACATGGTCAAACACTCTACGCTGTTTTGTTCTATTGCAAGCTAACGCGGCACCCATCTTGCGCACAGCTCTCTCATCTTCAAATTTCATGCCGACGATCATCCAAAGTGACAAAATGAGTATTCCTCCCCATGCTATGGTGGAGGGTATACGAAATATATTTAAAACATTATAAAGCACAAAGATAATTTTATTTGCTGGATTTGAGTTAAGGCACCGAACATTTATAAATACAAAATTATGGTAATTGTAGCTATTCAGCTTATAACCGATCTTAGGGTGTCATGCCATCGACTTTGACGGACTTTAGCATTTGTTTTTTAGTTTGTGTTTTCCAATAGCGTTTTTCATCTATTGCACCAACACAATAATTGGCTAATCGGTTATCATTTTGTTTATTCGTCGCATTTTATCCGCAAATTTATGCCATTGCATGCAAAGACTTGGAACAATCAGATTCCAGAGTCCACTTTCGTTAAATGAAATCACTCAATTTATTACGAATTTATCAATAAAAGTCTCCTATAATGTTGTTTCAAGTCAATTAAAATGCAATAAATTCGATTATTTATGTATTCTGCTTTACAATATTTTTCCAAATTTCTATTTCAAATTTTTTTTCTATGTGGATAAAAAGGAAATTACACATGTAATTTATTGCAAAAACAACTAAAACCCGTGAGTGAGTGAGTAAATTTTGGATCACTCTTACATGCGGATTGATGCCGTGACTTTCACATCAATTGTATTGGTTACAACACTTGGAGGGAAAGAGAGGGAGAAAGTATTTTTTCCATTTAATTGAAGCGAATTTGTGGTTTATATAAAATGTTTTTCATATTAACTAACAAAAAATACTCAACGTATTTTGTGGGCTTCACTCACAGTTTGAAATTTGCAAATGTGCCATATTTTTGGCAAATAATTAAGGAAATTTTTGTATAACCAACTATTAGGCAATTGCAAAAATTTGAAAATTTCGGCCATAGTTAACTACTCCGTTTTAGTGGCTCACTAGTTTGAGCTATTTTCTGCAGCATTTTTAATTATTGAATTTTTGAGATTTTTGGCGTGGCAGAAATTAAAATTGTTAATATACACTATAGACTCTACACAGAAAAAAATTGTTACTGGCTTCAAAGACAGTGGCAATGATTTCGAGCCAATGACAAATAATCTTTAAAGAAAGAACATTACACAATTAATATTAAGACATATTAATACAAATTAAGCCGAGTTTATTAACATTAAGTATGCTATCTCTACTTAATGTTAATAAGTAATAATGTTTAATATTTTTTTCAGTGTACACAGAGTAGGACTAAAGGTATAATCCACTGGTGGAATTTATTTAAACTCGAATTATATTTGGAGGAAATCGCTTTAAGGTCATTTCAGCTTTGTCCGTCTGTCTATCTGTCTGGCTGATACACACAATATCTTTGGAAAGCAACAATTTTAGAATTTGCACTTGATAATATTTTTTGTAACTTAGTTTAAGTTCAAAGATGTGTCATACCGATTTCAACGAAAATTCCTCACACAGCACAGTGGGAGCAATTCAAAAAAGGGAAAGAATTCACCCGTTTCTTAACCAGAAAACCGATTGCAACACAACTTGACATGTTTGTAAAGGTTGTTTTTTAGGAGGTTGAGAACTTCAAATAATAATACATAAATATTGTTGGAATTACATTTTTTTTAACAATCTGGTAGATAATTTCGGGGCATTTATTTTTTTAAATATGATTTCCGGCATATGTCCTTTGTGGCCACGAGTTATATGGTCCATTCGATAAGTCAAATTTTTGACAACTTCTTTCAATAAGTCTCGCCGTATGTCGGCAATGTTGACTTGAATATTGGCTTGAAATGCTTCAAGAATTGCTGGTTTGTCGGCATAAACCAATGACTTAACATAGCTCCATAAAAAGAAATCAAGAGGCGTTTAATCGCACGAAGTCGGCCATCCCTGGTACAAAATGTTTATGAGCGTGTAACTTTTATTTTTGTTAAGGGGATTTTGCACATAAGAGTTATATCACACAGTTCCTGAGATATCTTCATTTGAAAATTTAATTTTTAATTTCTTTTCGTCCCCGTTTAGTATTTTGGTATTCGGAGCAGAATACAGTATATAGTTTACAAAATTGTTGTCGAAAAGATCTACATAACATTTTATGGTGTAATTTGGTATCCCAAATACGAAAAATATATTGAAAATTGTATACAACGTTTTTAGCTGGCACAGAAAAATCCATAAAAAGTAGAAAAAATCGTTATAAACTATTTTATAATATACTAGCTGACCCCAGCAGACGTTGTCCTGTCCGTTATATTTGGGATGTATAATTTTGTTATTCATTGATATTTCATTCAAAAGTGCATAATCCCGAGTTTCAGGAAAAAATCATCAAAAAATGTATATTCACCATATGTCCACTACAGCGCCATCTACCTGTTAGAATCATACATACAAACTATTATCAAGACAAACTACACATACATTTTAAATTTCAGTCAAATCGGTTATGAAATGGGAATTTTGCTAATAACTTGACCACTCCGCAATTTATCGCGGTGAAAATAATTCTAAAACACAAATGACCCCAAACTGAATATATTGTTAAATTTTCAGCCCATTCGCTTTTATGGTTTCGGAGATCATGCGTTACTAACAAACGTACAAAGGATTTTATATATAAAGATTTTAAAAGCTGGCAATTGAAAAATGGAATAAAATATTTTCTGCAATTTTTTTTAATTGTTACCGCTTTTCCCGGCTTATACTTCAAAAAAATATAGTGAAAATACAAAACAATTAAAACTTTAAATTTTTCTCCCATTTAAACAAAAAAATTTAAAAAAAAATTTGGTTTTGATTTTACGGGATTATATCCCTCAATCTACACAGAAGTTTTTGCATAGTGATATTTATTCGGAATACCCAATAAGTACAGAGGACATCAATATCAATGACAAAAAAGATCACAGAGGATCATTCGAAGGACGTTGCCCACTTCGAGAAAATAAATCTGCCTATGGTAAGAATATCCGTAGACTTTACAACAGAGCTCGTCGCAAAAAAAAAAAAATCAGTATATTGAGTCGACTACCAATCATTTGATCGGCGAAAGGTAACTCCTGGAGGCTTTTCTGTGAAGACTTTTCTGTCTAAAATCAAAAAGTTCCTTTAAAAAACTCATATCCAGACACAGGTAAAAGGAAGAAAACTATAAAAAATACCGTAAGTCTCTTAATGAAAACTCATTTTCCAACTTGTAATGCTAGGCCAACAGAGGAACAGTTGCAGAACGAAGATGTGATGCATCAAGTACCTATTACGGATATAATAGATGTTATCGTTAAAGAAGCCATAAAAAAGTTCTCTCCTTCCAAGTCTGCGGAATTGGATGAAATATTTCCAGCATTTCTTCAGAATGAGGTGGATCTGATATCAACTCATCTAGCTGGAGTTTTTACTGCATGCCTAAGTCATACATATACCTATCTTAACCCAGTCTGCTACATAGACGACGTTATAATGCTCCTAAGGGGCTTGCATCCAAACCAATTAAGCAGAAGAGCTGAGGAGGCACTTAATTTAACCCTGCTACTATGTTAGAAAAAAAAATACACATGTTATGTTCGGGTCATATTATGACCCCACATTTTTTTTATTTAGAAAAATCAAATTTGTAAATTTCAAAAATATTTTTAAGGCTTGTGATCAATCCAATATGTTGTCGTTAGAGTTATTGTGTGTCGGTATGAGGGACAAACAGGTTTTTTGCAAGTTGTGCACTCAGTAAAAGTCTTTTTTTGCGCATTATCGTTTTGGAGAAGACGAATTGGTAAATGGTGATATACCGTCTTCATCTCGAATTATTGGCACTAATGATACAGAGGCTCCACCGCAAGGAAGCCGACTACGTCTCTTAATATTGTTCTTGAGCTAAAGCTTCACAGAGTTGCTGTAAAAATAGGAGGCTTTTGTGCAGTTTACTTTTTTGCCATTCAGGATATATTTCGGTTCACATTATAAAAGCGTTGAGAGCAGAAATATCTAATAAACAAGTAAGAAAGTTTCAGTCGGGTAAACCGACTAAGGTATACCCTCACTTTGTGAGTAATGTAATATTGATATTACACGAATTATTCTGTCAATTTGTGTCACTTTGTGAGTAATGTAATATTGAATATTACACGAATTATTCTGTCAATTTGTGTGGGAGCTATCAGAAGGGGTTTAACAAATACACCTATTTTTCGCTGAACAGTAGATACTTTAAATTCATTGCACTGCGCCGAATTATAAGCGTTTATGTGCACTGGTATAAACGTTATGAGATATTAAATTGTGGTATGATTTGGCCATTTTGTGTGGGAGGTACAAAAAGGGGCGTGGCGATAACGCCCATTTTTCACAGGGCTATAGGCACTATAAAAACATTACACTGTACAAAATGTCAAGTATAAGTATACACTTGTATTAATGTTATAAGCTGTTAACTTTTGGTGGAAAATTATACCTTTGTGTGGAAGGTACCAAAAGGGGCGTGGCAACAACGCCCATTTTTCTCTGGACTGTAGGCAATATAAAAGCATAACACTGTGCAAAATTTCAAGTATTTTTATACACCGTTATTAATGTTATAAGCTGTTAATTTTTGGTGCAAAACGGTGCATTTGTGTGGGAGGTACCTAAAGGGAGGTGGAAACTTCGCCCATTTTTCTCGAGTTGATAGCGACTAATAAACTAATACTATGTGTGGAATTTCAGAAGATTCGAATAAGTAGTATAGTAGTTTTTAAAGAATCAATATTTTACAACATTTTAACCCTTTGTGGGGGAGGTACTAGAAGGAGTGGACCAATATGGCCCATCTTCGAACTTAGCTGGAGATAGAAAAAAATATTACCACATACCAAATTTGAAGTCAATCGGTTACTTCTTTCGAGAGTTATCGTGCGCACCAGCCAGCAGACAGACAGACAGGCAGACAGACGGACGGACGGACATTGCTCATTCGACTTAAAATGAACAAAACGGATTTCCTCCGAAAATACTTAGGGTCTTAGATCACTACTTCGATGTGTTACACTTTTTCCGTAGCAAATGATATATACCCTCGTCACACTAAAGTGAGGGTATAATGATTCAATGTACTACAGTTTTGTTCTTTTAATGGATCGCTCTTTTAGTTCAGTTCAATTGAGTGAACTAGTTCGTTAATTTATTTCACCAGCTCTTTAGCTCACCAGATATTTAGCTCACCAGCTCACTTTACTTAAACAGATCTTTAGTTCAGCAGTTCATTTCGTTCTGATCATCCGTTTTTAAGGGAATCTGATTGGATCATGAATGGAATCAATTGAATATAGGTACAGACGCGTTTGTATAGGAAAAATACTACATTCATGATGACATAAAAATGGAAACAACACATTACAGCTGAGAAGAGATAACGAAATGAGAAGAGAGGACTAAATGGCAGGGTTAACCACAGACTCTCTATTACACAGATGTTCCGTCGTGACTTTGTTTACATTTGCGTGAGTTACGAACGAATATAAATGATTTTCAAACGCGAAAAATATAGTTTTCAGGAGTATTTTTTTAACTTTTTTGGTACATAACAATCGATATTAATTTTCTAAATGTGATAATAACAAAAAAATCTCGGATATCGGTCTTGAAATACGCAAAAAAAATCACGCGCTGAAATCAAATTTATAACTTTATTTTCTTTGGGTTTAACTACTGAGCTGAAATGAACGAGTTGTGTAAACTAGTTCGTACCGTTCAGTAAAGTGACCCGATCAATTGAACTAGTTCGTTCACGAACTACACAACTCTACTGTGTACCAGGACACAGTAGAGTTATTGAAAATGAGGGGCAAACAGCTTTGCTTCAAAGGGCAGAGAAATTCAAGTAGTAAACTAGGAAAATCCTAAACCTTTCGATACCACGAAGGAGGAGTTAAAGCACAGGATAGTTACGAGTATGGATCACAAAACTGTGTGGGATAGCGAAATAGTAGGAGAAACTGCAAAGATATTGTGGGGTGCCCAAATTTTAAGAAAACAAGTAGTTTTCAGAAACTAAACAATAATGAGATTAGGAATATAATGAGTATTCCAACGGGACATTCGATGATGATGTGCTTGTAAGATCTTCATCGCAGGGAAAACATCGAAACGATGGAACATTTTCTGTGCCAATGCCCGGCTTTCATACATGCAAGATTTCTATATTTCGGGACCGACACACTACCAGACTTGACTCATCTCAGAGGATAAGAGTGGAAAATACAGAGACAATTCGTGTCTAGTATCGATTTTCTATAATTTGTGATTTGTTAAAACGATCGTAAATTAGTAGCGCACAACAGGCCGAAGTATATGTCCATGGACATGAGACATTAAAATCGTCTCCTCTCTTCAACCTAACCTATCCAATAAGAAAAAAGTACTAGTATTTTGAAAAAAAGTAATTATTATTATATTATAAATTTTTTTTTGTGAAAAATATATGTTTATTTTGGATTTGTTTAAAAAAGTTCATCTAAGTTCATATTTATGTTCATCTTAAAGGAAACCTCCTAGAGAATGTTCCGGAAGAATGGGTCATAAATATTCACAGGTATTGTTACAAAACTTTTCCAATTTACACCACTTTTTACACAAATTTTTTAAAAGTAAGCCACATTTTTTCCAATCTCAAAGCCAGAATATAAAATTCTTTATAATTGATATATGTCGTAAGGTGTTCCACGTTGAACGGCAAAATATAGGGGAGAAACCATAAATCCCATTTTTGGCTTTTTTCGAATTATTGTGGGATTCATTTTTGCATATATAATTTTGTAAAATGTAAATCTATTCATTTTTAAATATTTTATGCCGTTGTTACATTTCAGTCTGTATTTGATGCTTTTTTTCCTAACCCTGTTGTTCCATAAAGTGTCTGTTCCTTCAACTACTACACAGAAAGAAAAAATTGAGTAATCCGTACTTGAATCAAGCCGTAGCGGTGTCAAAAGTACGGTAAGTACGGTTTTTCTTAAACCAAGCACAAAATACTTGAATCAAGTACGGATTTTTAAGCCCTGAATTCCTAATCTTAGCGCTCATTAAGCCTGATTAGGCTTGATTTTAAGCCGAAATATTCTCATTTCAAGCATAACCCGATTTATTTAAGAATTTTATGGAATTGATTTCAGTGCGGACGGGCTTCAATGAAGAAAATTTTGATTAAATTAGCGTGCCCCATGCTTGATTTAAGCCTGATAATACTTGATTTAAGCCTGATCAGTTCTTGATTTAAGCCTAACCAATGCTTGATTTAAACCTGATAAGTTTTTGATTTAAGCCTAACCAATACTTGATTCATGTCTGATCAGTTCTCGATTTAAGCCTAACCAATACTTGATCGTACTAGATTTGTTGTGCTTTCTTTCGTATTATACATATACTCGTATATTATTTACATTTATTATAAATACTTTTGCCACTATTGCAAGGATGAAACATACATAAGGAATAGCATCAACGAAACGTACGAGAATTATTAACAACTTCAAAAAACGTAAATAGAAAAAACCACGCCAGGTAATATATTTGCAAACACTGCTTGAACGAGAAACGAATTGGATATGGTTGCGCACAAATGTTTATACATATACATATCGTTTGGCGTCAGCCAAAATCAACCACTTAAATGAGAGTGGTTGAGAGGGTTATTTTATTGTGCTCTATAATGGTTCTGTTTCTTAGAGATTAAATTAAGCTGTTTCTGTTTTTTACTTTAAGCCATATTAGGCTTAATTTTCCTTTTCAAGAAATGTTTACCTGATTTCAAGCATTATATACTTATTGTAAGCCTTTCAGCGCTTGATTTTTTTTCAATTTAAGCCGATTAATACTTGTTTCGAGAAAAACTTAATACGAACGTACTTTTAAGTACGATTTCGGCTTAAATTAAGAATTTTTTACTTGAATTTAGTATGCCATTTTTCTTTCTGTGTACATATTACCATTGTTACAACAACAACATTAAAAAATTTAAAAATTGTTGAAATTGTAAAAACTGGTAGATGAAGGAACAGACATTTTGTTAATATCAGTGCAGAACATACAAGGTGGCGCAAAAGTAACCTTTCGATGTTTTTTGTGCCAAAGTCACCGACCGATTATTGGTCAAATAAATAGTCAGCAATATTCCGCGTTCTGGAGCAGTGTAGCGTAACATTGTTTATTAACGTGTATTTCGTGTATGTGTTTACTACACAAATGTCAACATTAGGCATTAGGGGCCAATCGCAAAATTTATAGCATTTTCTGATAGGAGGATTACTTTTGCGCCACCTTGTACATACATCGATTTCTCTCACATAAATTTTTCTGAATTGACAACAAAATTTTATGTAAGTACTTTTTCGGACAGTTAAAAGTCCAAATGAGTGAGTACTAGTACTCACCTCAATTCTCAATTTGTGTAGCCCAGTAATTATATTTTAGGATGCTTCCCATCATACCACTAGCCACACACCCTTTCCACTTGCCACCAACAAAGTTATCACCATCATTATGTTTTACGTCAACAACATTTTTGGACTGTGTTAGTGCTCGCGGCTGGCTACTGGTTTTCTTTAAAATTTATTAAACTCTTTGTTTGGATTGCTTTTCAAAATTTCTTCAATTGTTTATTAAACCGAAAAACAATTGTCTGTGTGAGAAATGTTGTTAACTTTCTACACCATCGGCTACAATTGTTACGACGATGACGTCGGACGAGGACGGGCAAGTGTCTGTCTAACAATTTGACGACTTAACTTTATGTCGCTCTGACTGCAATGATGGCTAACTACTAGCCTACGACTCTGCTTGTTTCCTAGCTTTGATATGGTGGCTATGACATCAATACTAACTGACGATTGCTGATTGCTGCTGGTTTGTTGCTTGTAATTGTTAACAATTTTTGTGATTTTGGTACAAAACAGTTGCTGACTTGTTAACTTATTGTCATTTGGGTTTTTGGTGTTGTAAACATGTTTTTTTTGCTTTTGGTTCCTGGTATTTTGGTAATAATGTTTTCTTTACATACCGATGTGTATTACAATACAAATATTTTGATTTGTATGTCAATTTATTTTTTGCAGTCTTTCAAATGTCAATTTGTGGATTTATTTTAATGGTATGCCTTGGTTATGAATTTTAAGCCATTGTCATCTGATGATGATTGTAGGGTAATGGATGACTGCCACAATAGACAAATTTGTTGGACGAATATTTTTTGTGGATTCCTTTGTAATTTACAATTAAATTCGCTTATTGTGCTCTGATGATGATGACTTACATTTTATTGAAGGTATTGAGGTAGTACCATGATCATGGGATACAATAATATCACACATATCTTTTGGGATTTTTTTGTACACATAACAAGATTAACAGTAATATATATAATAAAAGTAAAGTCCTTCATTTTATAATAACTGAAATTGAATACTAGTTAATATCTAGTTCAGTTATTACTCAATTTGAGAATGAGAGAGTAAAATAGAATGGAAGTGGAAGAGCGAAATATGTCGCACTCCCGACACATGTCACTCTCCTACCACCATGTAAGTACCAAGCAAGTACTTGACCGTAAAACAGTTTTTAAATACAATGTGTTTCCGTAAACGTTTTTCGTTTATCATAAACGTAAGTTATGACAATTTTGGAATGAAAGAATTTTCGTTGACAGCAGGGCTGTGGAGTCGAGCCAAAACTCGACTCCGGGAGTCGAGCAACCAGTTTATTCACCACACACACTATTGTACAGGAGGTTATAATTTTCTTTTTTGGCCGATTTGTAAAAAATACTACAGCTAGACACACCTTAAAATATACCGCTCTGCTCAGAATCACTAGCTGTCCGTCTGTCCATCTTAAGTTGTTGGTTAAGTACTGGTCTTAATTTCACTACGATCCTGGTAAAGTTTGACAATAAGACCTCTTTCACACTAGGGAGGAAACCTATTGGAATTGGTGAAAATCGGTTCGATATTGCCCCCAGATATAAATGTTTCTTTAGATTTGGCCTTGTAGCGCTATAGAAGCTGTATTTCACATTCAATATTTTTTTTAATTTAGTAGGGTAGAATTTATTTATCCAAGAACGCATATTATTGAATTTTAACAAATTCTGTTTAGATTAAGATTTATAAGGTAATTATCTCATATTTATATTTACAATATCCGAGCTTATTCTGCTCCTACAACGTGTTGTACGGTATCATATAGTTGTCTTCGCTCGGCCTTTCCTTACTTGTTTTATACTCGATTAGGAAGAGTGTATAGTCTTGCAAAAATATTTTTTATTTAGCCAAATATAATCAGACCTTTCCTAAAACTGTTTTTTGGTTAACTTTATAGATATTTTTGGCATACTTAAAATTTGGTTAAAAGCTTCGAATATTTTATCTTCTTTCTTTTCTTTTTTTCTTTTTTTTTTTGTCAAAATTGTTTTCCAGAAATTTTTTGAGTGCAAAATTTATATCACATAATTGGTTTATTTTGCACAATCATCTGGGAGTCAGAGTCGTCCATAATTTTTCGACTCCGGACTCCGACTCCGGGCAAATTTCCCAGACTCCGACTCCACAGCCCTGGTTGACAGCAAGAGAAACTACTTTTACGATAAACGTTTTCATTCACTAGAAATATTCCAACCGTTACGGCAAAAGTAGAGCGTTTGAGGCAAAGAACTATGTTTGCGATAAACGATCTCCAAACGTTTTTTTTTTTTTGCATGTAGTACCCCAATGCAGAAATTGGCAGATTCATTAGAGCTCAATGTACCCATAAATTCTTTAACATAGATCGTAATGTTTTTAATATTCTGCATTTTGGGCAACATTTCCAATGACTATATGCCGACAAAGAAGGAAAAACTTTGGTCACCGTTCTGACATATGCCAATCGAAGTACTATTCTATATATTACTTTACTCACAGAGTGAGGATATAACTTAATCGGCTTACCCGACTGAAATGTTCTTACTTGTTTTTTTTTCGGAGCTTCGTTGCTATTTTCTTAAAGAATGCAAAAAAAACTTTAATAAGTTAAATAACTTTTTTTCAGTCTTACAGAAAAAAAGTTAAACTTTCCCAAAAATAGTATGTTTCCAGCAAAAACACTTCATAAACAATTTTTTTCATAGGGTACTGACATTACTCAACTGACAAATTACTCGCAACTTCACAATTGATGGAGAAAACGTCTTGAGAGATACTTGAAAATTCACAAATAAATAGTAATTTAAATTTCTCACTTTGCCTCTTATTGATTTTTATAATGGCTTTATTGTTGACAGCTCTTGAGACTTGTGCACACTCAAAAAAAAAAGATTGAAGTGCGATTTATTCATTTCGATAAGACACAATGTCTTTTGAGATTTCTTAATTTGCATATTATTGCCACTTTGTCTGAAGTACTTGTTAAAAATCACAAATCTCACTTAAAAATCAAAAGATGCCATTTTAATTGAAATCCCAAAGAAATACTTTTCGAGATTATTTTTAACTCCATTTGGCTTAAATTCTAGCTCTTGAAAGACGTAAACCACTAAAAGTAGAAAAACTGTGCAGTTACAGAGATGCGGACATAGTTCAAATGAGATTTAAAAAGTTCTGAAAAAATATTGCCACTGAAGTTATTTATGATCTTAGGTCACTCCTGCGATGTGTTACACTTTTATTACGTATGGTCATGGAATAATAAAATCAAAAAATCGAATTTGGTCATGCCACTAGCTTACTAGCTATGTAGATTAAATCAATCTTATTTATTATTGTATTTTTTGCTATTAACATTTCCTTCAACGTCATTTAGCGACATACGGCGATTTCCTTATTTGGCTTTAAATTCTAAATAATTGTTCTAATAAAGATTTTTTCTACTTTTTCATACTCTCACTTTAGTGAAGGAAAAAAGTGGAATACATAATAAGATTGTTATACACGCTGAAAAAAAATCGCTCCTGTAAAATATTGTCCCAAACATATTCGGCTTGAAACATATATATCTTTAGGATACACTATAAACATATAATATTTGGTACACACAAAAATTATATATTTGGGAAGATGTTGTTCTAAACAAATCTTTGTTTACATCCCAATGTGTTTATTTTGGACTATTTTTTCCGAAACAAATATTTATTTTCATTTAAGTATTCAGAAAATATCTAAATTGTGTTAAATTTTTCAGTAATTCAAATTTAATTTTTTCAAAAATTTTAACGTCTTAAATATAAAAAATAATAATAATTGAAATCATATAATCTTGGATCGAAATATACAGGGTCTCCCATATTCGACGGACCCATCTGGCAACGCCATAACTTTTGACAGAGATGTCAGATCGCTTAATGACATACCGCGTTTGAAGCGTCAGTCCAAGCAGATTTTTACCATGGAACAATACACGCCACGCGAGCGCTCTGAAATAGTTGAAATTTACATTCAACAGAAGAAGTCAAGTCAACGTGCTTTTAAAATATTAAAAAATGTGAGAAGTGCGCCTTCTAAGAACACCATTAAGCGTTTATACGAAAAATTTTCGACTGGTGAGGCTCTTTCTAATCCGAAGAGGCCAAATAAAAGTCGACCAAGGCGATCGGCCGAGAATATCGCTGCCGTACGAGCCAGTGTTGAGAGGTCCCCAAGAACATCCCAAAAACGCCGTTCTCAGCAGTTGGGCATGGCTCGGTCCACTTTACAACGGATTATTCGCGTTGATTTGCATTTGTTCCCGTACAAAATTCAATTGACGCAAAGATTGTTGCCTGCGGACAAGCCTCGTCGATTGGAATGGGCCCAACCCTGTATACTTGGAGGATTGACTACCAATGATGGCTTGGAATACTCAGAAATTTTAAATGATTGGTTTAAAACATAAGATATTGCTGCATTTAGTATAATAACTGGGAGGTTCAAACCAAAAAAAAAAAACAAAAAAAAATAAAATTTAAATTCGAAAAATTCAACAAAAGTTTCGAAAATCTTTTTTAAATAAAATATATTTGGAGAAATTCCTAAACAATCATTTTATTTGTATTCAAAGACATATTTTATTTGAGAAATTTAGTTTGCAAATATTATATGTTGTAATATATTAATATACGAGTTCCAAATATATTTTATTGATTTTCAAATAAAATGTATTTGCTCAGAAATATATAATATTTAAAAATTAGTGTTCCAAATATATTTTCTTTCTATTCAAACATATCAAAAAAGGCGATTTTGCCCCGTGCACGCTGAAAAAAAATCACTTCTGTAGTATATTGTCCCAAACATATTCTTGACTTGAAACATATATATGTTTAGGGTAGACTCTAAGCATGTAATATTTGGTACACACAAAAATTATGTATTTGGGAAGATGTTGTTCTAAACAAATATTTGTTTACATCCCAATGTGGCTGCTAATTGTGAAACAAATATTTATTTGCATTTAAGTATTCATAAAATACATAAATTGTGTAACATTTTTCAGTAATTCAAAGTTAAATTTTTAGAAATTTTTAATGTTCGTAAAAAAAATAATAATTAAAATCATATAATCTTGGATCAATATAAAGTACTTAGAGGATTGACAACTAATGATGGCTTGGAATACTCAGAATTTTGAAATGATTGATTTAAAACAGAAGGTAATGCTGCATATGGTATCATAACTGGGAGGTACAATTCGAAACCCAAGAAAAATTGAAACTGAAATTTGAAAAACCCATCTGTTCTTCGATAAATTCACCCGCTTATGGCCTATCTAAATATATAGTAGACATTTTAAAGAATTTGACAAAGGACTCTGATTACAACGTGAAAGATGCCGTACAATTCAAATCGAGAATTAACAACCAACAAATTGAAGATGACGAATTATTAATATCATTTGACGTAATCTCATTATTCCCCAGTATACCAGTGAACTTAGCGATTAAGACGATAAAGGAGAAATGGAATCATATAGAAGAAAACACAAATATCCCTATGGACTTATTTATTGAAATTTTGACCAGAAATTTTGATACCAGGTATTTTATGTACGAGGACAAGGTGTACGAGCAGCGAAAAGGATTACCGATGGAATCGCCAGCGTCACCGATAATTGCGGATATTGTCATGGAGGAATTGCTTAAGTCATCTATACAAAAATTAAATATAAAACCAAAATTATTGACTAAATATGTGGACGATATATTCTGTATTGTGAAGAGAGCAGAAGTCGAAAATACTCTGACTATACTAAACTCATACAATAGACAGATTCAATTTACAATGGAGCAAGAAGAAGACTACAAATTACCATACCTGGATACAATTATACTCAGACAAGGCAACATTTTAAAGTTAGACTGGTATCAAAAGAAAAACAGCATCCGGACGATTGATCAACTTTTACTCAAAGCACCCTAGAAGAATAAAAATCAACACGGCGACGAACTTCATTAGCAGAGTACTTAGTATTAGTGACCCAATGTTTCATAAAACCAATGAAGATAAAATAAGACACATTTTAGAAACGAATGATTTTCCGCGAAAAACGATCGATGAACTAATAAGACATGTTAAGCAGCGACAACAAGAAGGCCAGAAAGAAAACATAGAAAAGATGTATAAACCATTGACTTATATTCCTAATTTTTCCGAACGATTTTGCCACTCTAACATCTACAATAAAGACAATTTCCAGTTAGCACAAAGGACGTACAACACAGTGAACAATTTCTTCAGTAACACCAAAACAAAACTCAAAAAAGAGGACAAATCGAACGTAGTTTATAGGATAAAATGTGAGGGTGACGAGACCAACATATGCCAGAAGGTATATGTTGGCACGACTAAATCAAAATTAAAGACCAGGATTTCCGGACACAAGTCTGATCAGAACGCAACTGATAAACCAATTGAACAAAAGACGGCACTTGCAGCACATTGCACTTTGACGGGACACAAACCAAATCTTAAGGAAGTTGACATATTGACACAGGAGAATCATTACAAAAGGAGATATACACTAGAAATGCTACATATTATAAATGTACCGAATGACAAACGGATGAATTATAAGACTGATACGGACCATTGTGCGCAAATTTATAGAAATCTAGTAGAAAACCAGTAAGGAAAGGCTAAAGTCGGGCGGTGCCGACTATATAATACCCTACACCACTCTCGAAATATTGAATAACTCTGATATATAAATTTTGTAATTCATGTATAAATTGTTTATATAAATTTACTTTTGGGACATTTTATACTTAAATAATACCCTGTACCACAGTGTGGTGTAGGGTATAAA
Organism: Eudasyphora cyanicolor; assembly: GCA_963930755.1. NCBI lineage: Eukaryota > Metazoa > Arthropoda > Insecta > Diptera > Muscidae > Eudasyphora > Eudasyphora cyanicolor. Next base: position 156,545,394 of record OZ005736.1, on the reverse strand, counting down.
AACGATTGGATCTAAAGAGCCAAATCGGATGAAACATATATATGGGAGCTATAGCTAAATCTTAACCGATTTTCTTCAAATTCGGCAATGTTGGTTCATGGATCAAGAAACTCTACCATTCTAAATTTCAAAACGATCGGATGTAAAATACAGCTTCTATAGGACTAAAGGGCCAAATCGGACGAAACATATATATGGGAGCTATAGCTAAATCTTAACCGATTTTCTTCAAATTCGGCAATGTTGGTTCATGGATCATGAAACTCTACCATTCTAAATTTCAAAACGATCGGATGTAAAATACAGCTTCTATAGGATTAAAGGACCAAATCGGACGAAAGATATATATGGGAGCTATATCTAAATCTGAACCGATTTTCTTCAAATTCGGCAATCTTGGTTCAGGGATCAAGAAACTTTACCATTCTAAATTTCAAAACGATCGGATGTAAAATACAGCTTCTATAGGACTAAAGGGCCAAATCGGACGAAACATATATATGGGAGCTATAGCTAAATCTTAACCGATTTTCTTCAAATTCAGCAATGTTAGTTCATGGATCAAGAAACTCTACCATTCTAAATTTCAAAACGATCGGATGTAAAATACAGCTTCTATAGGACTAAAGGGCCAAATCGGACGAAAGATATATATGGGAGCTATATCTAAATCTGAACCGATTTTCTTCAAATTCAGCAATGTTGGTTCATGGATCAAGAATCTCTACCATTCTAAATTTCAAAACGATCGGATGTAAAATACAGCTTCTATAGGACTAAAGGGCCAAATCGGACGAAAGATATATATGGGAGCTATATCTAAATCTGAACCGATTTCAACCAAATTCAATAGCGATCTTAACAGCCGCGAAATACTCTAAACTGCAAAATTTCAGAACGATCGGAGTGAAATTGCGACCTGTAGTCGACGAACAACTTTACATGGACAGACGGACGGACGGACAGACATCGTTAAATCGACTCAGCTAGTGATTCTGAGTCGATCGGTATACTTTAAGGTGGGTCTAGCTGTGTTATTTTAAGGTGTTACAAACATCTGCCGTGAAACAAACTTATAATACCCTGTACCACAGTGTGGTGTAGGGTATAAAAAGAGGACAAATCGAACGTAGTTTATAGGATAAAATGTGAGGGTGACGAGACCAACATATGCCAGAAGGTATATGTTGGCACGACTAAATCAAAATTAAAAACCAGGATTTCCGGACACAAGTCTGATCAGAACGCAACTGATAAACCAATTGAACAAAAGCCGGCACTTGCAGCACATTGCACTTTGACGGGACACAAACCAAATCTTAAGGAAGTTGACATATTGACACAGGAGAATCATTACAAAAGGAGATATACACTAGAAATGCTACATATTATAAATGTACCGAATGACAAACGGATGAATTATAATACTGATACGGACCATTGTGCGCAAATTTATAGAAATCTAGTAGAAAAATACGGACGAAGAAAATAATTGTTTAGTTGATTGTAAACTCTAAAGAGAAGAAGTCCATAGTTTTGTTTTAAATGTAATTATTGTGCTTTTATTATTGTTATTAATTTTTGTATAATTTGTTATTGTTTGTATTTTAAAGTGAAGTTCCCTGATGATGATTGTCGAAGACATTCGAAATATTGGAAACAATAAAATTTAAAAAAACTTAACCACCAGTTTTTTAATTCATACATGACCTCAAGCCTAACCATCAACAATTTCGTTTTGGAAATTTTTTTTAAATAAAATATATTTGGAAAAATTCCTAAATAATAATTTGATTTGTATTAAAACACATATTTTATTTGAGAAATTTAGTTTGCAAATATAATTTGTTGTAATATATTAATATATGCGTTCCAAATATATTTTATTGATTTTCAAATAAAATTTATTTGCTAAGAAATATATAATATTTAAAAATTTGTGTTCCAAATATATTTTCTTTCGATTCAAACATATCAAAAAAAGGCGATTTTGCCCCGTGTAGAAATCGTATTACAATAGGTTAAAATTCTTAAAAGAGTTATACTAATAAATAATAATTTTGTATCACACATAAATAAATTATTGTTATATTTTGTCTAAACAAAATTATAAACAAATTTAAACTTTAACATTCAAGTTATCTGACTTACGACCGCCTTAGGATATACTATTTCCGTTCAACTGTTTATTCAGTTTTCTATCCATCGAACTTATTAACGTTTCATACAACACACACCTTTTAATTTAATTCATTTGTACATTTGTCAACTATTTTCATATTAGGCGGCAATTATTTTCCCAGCTTGAGATCAGTTTAGATATACACACATGTTTCAATTGCTATTTTTTTTACTTGTTTGATGCCATATGCGGCGGCATCTCGCATAGGAGTATCTGTTTAATTCATTAGATTTCAAGCATTTTGTGTGAGCAGTTACTGCTGCCGCCTCTGCTGTAAGTGCTGTGCATGATTGCGTGCATTTTTTTGGGTTGTCATGCTCTAAATGTTGCCCGTTTTTTAACCGATGATGGTGTGGTGCTGTTCCACCATTTGTCATGAACAGAGCAACGCATCTTTGTGGAATAGCTGTTGGGGGATTTTTTGTATGAGTTTTTTTCGTATTTAATTGTTGCAGCTTACAAGCTTGTCACATGTCTTTTTGACGTATATGTGTAGTTGTATAAACGGTTTAACGGCTAATATTCTTGAGAAAATCTTAAAATTGTCATTTAGGCTAATTTAACGGTCGTTTAAGCCAAGCCATGTCTATGACGGGGTGTTGCACAAATGAGCATGCCGTGCAAGGCAAGGTATTGATGCGTGCAATGCGAGGAAAATTGTATCATAAAATCTTTTGTTACAGATCATTTTTATATGTAACATTTGTTTTATGTGTACGCATTTTCTACCAGCAGTTATAGTAGTAGAAATAGCAGTAAAATAACAATATCAACAGAAAAAAAATAGCAATACCAAATACATCAGTTAAGTGTGGTTAAATGTACTAAACAATATTCCAGGATGTGCTATATCATCCTACGATAATATCAGATAAATCTAATCCTTGTGGGCAACCGACCATTTTTGTTATTTATTCCGTAGTTGAAGACCAATTGTGTTATCTACTCCTTAGTAGAGGATAAGTTGGGTTATCTATTCCTTAGTTGACGACCATTTCGTTTATCTACTCCTTAGTAGAGGATCAGTTTGGTTATCTATTCTATACTTGACGGCCATTTAGGGTTTCTGCTCCTTAGCAGTGTATCAGTTGGGTTATCTATTTCTTAGTTGACGACCATTTGGGTTATATATTCCTTAATAGGGGCGATCAGTTGGGTTATTTAATCCTTAATATGTGACCAGTTGGTTATCTACACCATAGTAGACGACCAGTTCGCTTATGTATTCCTTAGTAGTATATGTTTAGTTGGGTCCAGCTCCGACTCCGGCGGTTAAAAACATACATTTTTAAAATATTATTTCTACAAAGAAATTAAAAATAAGATATTGTCCCATAAAGAGTAGGTATTCAATATCAGTAATTAAAACAAGTAAAAGTTCGGCCATGCCGAATCGTATATACCCTCCACCATGGTAAGCATGTTACCACACAAAATAACTCAAACCAAAAGAGTTACAACAGACGGACGAACGGACGGACAGACGGATATGGCTAAATCGTCTTAGAATTTTACGACGATTAACAATATATATACTTAATGGGGTCTCAGATCAATATTTAGATGTGTTACAAACGGAGTGACAAAATGAATATACCCCCCATCCTATGGTGGAGGGTATAAAAATTGTTATTAATTTATCGACGCTTGACTTGCAAATGATAAAATTTTTAACATCCACAAGATATAGTTGGCATCGCACGTCCTTGGCCTTTCCTTATTGGTTTTTTACTCGCTTAAGATAGCGTATAGTCTTGCGAAAAATCTTATTTTGTTAGCATCACATTCATCTTGCTAAATTTAGCTTGTCTAAAACTGTCAATAGTTTGGGTGACTTTATAGATATTTTGGACATACCAAAATATTTGGTTAAAAGCTTCGAATATTTTATTCTTCTTTTGTAACAAAATAGTTGTCCCATAAAAAATTGTAGTGTAAAAGTTCTATCACATAAATTTTCTACTCCGGACTCCGACTACGGGCAAACAGCTCTGACTCCGACTCCACAGTCCTGCATAGAATAGATAACCAGTTGGGCTATTTACTCCAAAGTTGGCGGTCAATTGGGTTATATACTCCTCAATAGACGACCAGTTGGGTTATCTATTCCTTATTAATTGACTAGTTGGGGTATTTACTCCTTAGTAGATGACTATTTGGACTATCTATTCCACAGTAGGAGGCCAATTGTGTTATCTACTCCTTAGCCGACGATCTTATCGGTACATAAACCGTTACCTTATTGTCTCCTTTGTATGCGGCCAGTTGACGTATCTACTTATAAGTTGACGACCAGTTGGGTTACCACTACCTAGTAGACGTCCAGTTGGGTTGTCCATTTGTTTGTAGGGGACCAGTTGGGCTATATATTGCTTAGTAGATGACAAGTTAGGCTATCTTTTCCTTAGCAGATGAGAAGTTAGATTATCTACTCCTTAGTAGACAACCATTTGCGCTCTTTATTCCACTGTAAGCGACCAATTGGGTTATATACCCCTTAGTAGACGACCTGTTTGGTTATTTATTCCATACTAGATAAACTGTAAGGTTAGTTACTCCTTAGAATGCGGTCAGTTGGTTACCTACTCCTTCGTAGATGACCAGTTGCGTTATTTACTCCATAGAAGACGACCAGTTCGACTATCTATACCTTAATAGATGACAAGTTGGGTTATCTATTCCTAAGTAGACAACAGGTTGGGCTTTTTACTCCACAGTCGCCGGCCAGATGGGTTATCTATCCTAAGTTGGCGACCAGTTCGGTTATCTATTCCTTAGTAAATTTCTAGATGGGTTATTTACTCGTTTGTAGTTGACCAGTTGGGTTAAATACTCCTTAGTAGATGACCAGTTGGGTTATCTATTCCTTAGTTGATGGCCAGTTGTGTTATTTACTCCTTAGTAGATGACCAGTTGGGTTATTTACTCCATATTAGGCGGTCATTTGGGTTATCTGCTCTTTAGTAGACGGGTTATCTTTTCAATAGTGGATAAACAGTCCTTCGTATGCGGCCAGTTGAGGTATCTACTTCTAAGTTGACGAACAGTTGGTTTATCTACTACTTCGTAGGCGATCAATCGGGGTGTCTATTCCTTAGTAGAGGATCTGTTGGGCTATATATTCCTTAGATCATGACAATTATGTTATCTACGGGCAAACAGCTCTGACTCCGACTCCACAGTCCTGCATAGAATAGATAACCAGTTGGGCTATTTACTCCAAAGTTGGAGGTCAATTGGGTTATATACTCCTCAGTAGACGACCAGTTGGGTTATCTATTCCTTATTAGTTGACTAGTTGGGTTATTTACTCCTTAGTAGATGACTATTTGGACTATCTATTCCACAGTAGGAGGCCAATTGTGTTATATACTCCTTACTCGTAGCAGACGATCTTATCGGTACATAAACCGTTACCTTATTGTCTCCTTTGTATGCGGCCAGTTGACGTATCTACTTATAAGTTGACGACCAGTTGGATTACCACTACCTAGTAGACGTTCAGTTGGGTTGTCCATTTGTTTGTAGGGGACCAGTTGGGCTATATATTCCTTAGTAGATGACAAGTTAGGTAATCTTTTCCTTAGCAGATGAGAAGTTAGATTATCTACTCCTTAGTAGACAACCATTTGCGCATTTTATTCCACAGTAATCGACCAATTGGGTTATATACCCCTTAGTAGACGACCTGTTTGGTTATTTATTCCATACTACAGGGTTGCCCATATTCGACGGACCCACGGACTCGTTGGGCCCATTCCAATCGACGAGGCTTGTCCGCAGGCAACAATCTTTGCGTCAATTGAATTTTGTACGGGAACAAATGCAAATCAACGCGAATAATCCGTTGTAAAGTGGACCGAGCCATGCCCAACTGCTGAGAACGGCGTTTTTGCGATGTTCTTGGGGACCTCTCAACACTGGCTCGTACGGCAGCGATATTCTCGGCCGATCGCCTTGGTCGACTTTTATTTGGCCTCTTCGGATTAGAAAGAGCCTCACCAGTCGAAAATTTTTCGTATAAACGCTTAATGGTGTTCTTAGAAGGCGCACTTCTCACATTTCTTAATATTTTAAAAGCACGTTGACTTGACTTCTTCTGTTGAATGTAAATTTCAACTATTTCAGAGCGCTCGCGTGGCGTGTATTGTTCCATGGTAAAAATCTGCTTGGACTGACGCTTCAAACGCGGTATGTCATTAAGCGATCTGACATCTCTGTCAAAAGTTATGGCGTTGCCAGATGGGTCCGTCGAATATGGGAGACCCTGTAGATAAACTGTTAGGTTAGCTACTCCTTAGAATGCGGTCAGTTGGTTACCTACTCCTTCGTAGATGACCAGTTGGGTTATCTACTCCTTCGTAGATGACCAGTTGGGTTATCTACTCCATAGAAGACGACCAGTTTGACTATCTATACCTTAATAGATGACAAGTTGGGTTATCTATTCCTAAGTAGACAACAGGTTGGGCTTTTTACTCCACAGTTGCCGGCCAGATGGGTTATCTATCCTAAGTTGGCGACCAGTTCGGTTATCTATTCCTTAGTAAATTTCTAGATGGGCTATTTACTCGTTTGTAGATGACCAGTTGGGTTAAATACTCCTTAGTAGATGACCAGTTGGGTTATCTATTCCTTAGTAGATGGCCAGTTGTGTTATTTACTCCTTAGTAGATGACCAGTTGGGTTATTTACTCCAAATTAGGCGGTCAATTGGGTTATCAGCTCTTTAGTAGACGACCTGTTGGGTTATCTTTTCAATAGTGGATAAACAGTCCTTCGTATGCGGGCAGTTGAGGTATCTACTTCTAAGTTGACGAACAGTTGGTTTATCTACTACTTCGTAGGCGATCAATCGGGGTGTCCATTCCTTAGTAGAGGACCATTTAGGATATCTATTCCTTAGTACATGACAATTTAGGTTATCTATTCCTTAGCCGATGACATGTTGGTTTATCTACTCCTTAGTAGATAGCTAGTTGAGTTTTTTACTTCACATTCACAACGTGTTAATTCACCACATTCTGTGACAAAGCAGTGTTAAATTTTTACCGGTGTTTAGATATATATTCACAAAGTGACAATTCACCACATTCTATGACAAATCAGGGTTAAATTTTTACCGGTTATTTTGATATAAGAGGAACAGTCTGTGAACAAATCCCAGTTCTCAGTGAAACCGTAGGAAAGTTTGGGGAAGATAATGCCTCAAACTCCGGCTGATAGTTATCATGCGCCATGTAAACACACCGACATGTGGGCGGCCATAGTTCGGAGGACCTAGAAAGTCCAAAAACGTATTTACGACTAACATACTCCTTCGATATGTTATACTATTAGTCCTCAGCACTACTACTAGTCCTCAATCCTCGACGAAGAGAGGCTATAACAACTGAACTCGATATGTTGTAAGTGGCCTCAATGCTATTTAATTGACACAAAACATAGTTGAATCTGATTTGTTTACTCTCCATTAAACAGAAATAAATTCGCAAAGAAATCAATAATTGCAAATTAAAAAACAAGTAAAAGCGTTAAGTTCGGCCAAGCCGAATCTTATATACCCTCCACCATGGATAGCATGTGAACTCACAAAATAACTCAAACCTAAAGAAAATAACTCCGAAATATACAAGATGAGAACAGTAGGAATCACAACTAGTTAGATGCTATATATGGGAGCTATATCTAAATATGGACCGATATCGCCCACTTGCAATCCCAAACAACCTGCAACTATAAGAAATATTTATGCCAAATTTTATGAACCTAGCTCTATTATTACGGACTGTAGCGTGATTACAACAGACGGACGGACATGGCTTAATTGTCTTAGAATTTTACGACGATTAAGAATATATATATACTTTATGGGGTCTCAGAAAAATTTTTAGAGATGTTACAAACGGAGTGATAAAATGAATATACCCCCATCCTATAGTGGAGGGTATAAAAAATAGATTAACCTAACAGTCTTCATTGCTTGTATGGAACGAAGACGTTCCCCTATGGATTAAAAAGAAAAGTAAAGGCATTTGCTGGTGTTAATTCCAAATGCAGTGTGTGGCCAAATGAATAAAATAAAACCGCCAGCAATTCCATATTTTCACCGCTCCATACATCGACCATGGCAATCACACGCTAATCTAATCGTCGGCAGTAATTGAAAATAAGTGATCACCAAACTGAGGCCGGAAATGAAACTACTCAAAACAACGAGTATGTGGATAGAGAGGAAAATGAAAAACATTATAAATAACCACAATTTTCATTAAAATGTGGTTAAAGTTAAAAGAAATGTGAAAATATATGACTATGTATAAGTTTTTCACTACTTTATATTGAATACCATTCACAGGTCATATTAAAGGTTGTATTCGGGAAAAAATCCACACCTGTCAAAGAAACTTATTAACACCATAAATGTTCATTTCCTTCATGTCACCTCTCTCTATCCCTCTTCTTCTCGCTAACCTTGATTTGTGTGTGCTCTTTTGTTAACAAAATAATAAATTTTCTTAATATATATTATAAAAAAAAGTTTTCCATTCTTTTTCTTCATTTTAAAAGTTGAGCGGTTCACGTTCCAAATCGGTGCTGAAAAGCTTACGTTGTCGTTCTTCGGGCAGATCCAAATCCAAGTCGAAATCTTCGGTTGATTTGAATAGGGTTTTAAATGCGGATAATGCCTCGATTGCATCCACTTCCAATTCAACTTACAATGGTGGCGAAGGGCAGGAACAGGTAAGCTATGCCTTTCTGTGTGTATGTGTGTGACATTTCATTCTGTTGGATGCATACCATCATACCATATACCAAATAACGAGTAACATCCTTCCTGGCCCTAAAAAACAGAGGTCGCTGCAAATTTTTCACTACTACCACAAAACATCCTCACCAGAAATTTTAATCTTAACATCTGCAAATGACCAGAATTGGATTAGTTAATCACCGTTGTCACCCCAGTCAAATTGAGGAGGAACTCCTTACATTTCTTAATAATAAATCACATTTGCATTTGAATAATTTATTATGATTGAGAATGATTAAATTATACATCACTATGTATTCACCGTAATTAACATGCATTAATTGTTGTTTGTTTCACTGCGTTCACTAATCTCTAATTATGTAGTTAACACCTTAGAATAATGAAATAACCAATAAATAACTAATTCTTACGAACATTCCTGAAGAGAAACTGCAGGTCTATAATGACTTACAGTTCAGGGGAATCCAAATGGTCCTGTCAATAAAATCAGCCAGTTTACGGTTTTGGTTTGAAACTGGGTTCTCTGGGTGATATACATCACAAAAGGGCGTATGGAACATAATCATATGGATACATAGCCTGAAACAGTATCCAATTATACTGAAATTTGGAGAGTAGTATCATCTTTGACTATAAGGGAGGCCTACTGCAGGCATTTCCAATATACGTACAATTTGTTGTTTTAAATGTTACATCGATGAGATAAATATAGGTTAGTTTAATATGTTAGTCTATATGTCAGACACCCTTAAAATAAGTAGCACTTTGGGATATCACAGGGTGGGAAGGAGCATTATGTAGTTGCTCCCGTTGAACCCAAAAGTGAGTGGATGCTAACGACATGCAAGTTCGCAAGCTCTCAAAAGAAGCCTGAGCCGTAAAGTGAAGCACAAGTAGTTTTTATAAGCAAAAAGGAGTAGAAACTAAATTTTTTCAATATTCGACATACGACACGGCCACCCGCAACATATCCTAAAATGAAAAATACAATGTTTTTGAAACTGCACATCAAATTCCACCAAATACTTCTTAGGAGTTTCAAATTAAGGTGTGGATTCGCCGAAATTACAACAATAATTAAATTATCCTTTAAATGTGTGTGTAATTGAGGGAAATGCTAAAAAGTAAAAGTGTTAAGTTCGACCATGCCGAATCTTATATACCCTCCACCATGGATAGCATGTGACCTCACAAAATAACTCAAACCTAAAGAAAACCAGTAAGGAAAGACAGAAAGTCGGGCGGGGCCGACTATATAATACCCTACAACTCCCTAACAATGCGATAACAATTTGGAATAATTGGTAAATGGGTAGGAACATATTATCTAATTCTGAACCGATAATCGCAAAATTAAGCAATATTCGTTCCTAAATTGAGAAACATCTTTCTGGAAAATTTTAATTATCGGAAGTGAAGTACAACTTCTATAGCGATTTGACACCAAATCAGGAGGAACATATATATGGAGGTTATATATAAATCTGAACCGATTTTCCCTGAATACTCATTCATGTAAAAATACCTCTTTCTGCCGAATTTCGTACTGATCGGATTTAAAATACAGTCTCAACAGCGCATACATGTCAAATCGGGGGTAAAGTATATATGGGGGCTATATCTAAATCTGAACCGATTTCATCCAAATTTAAAATTGTTCATTCATATAATAGGAAACCTCTTTCTGCCGATTTTCGTACTGATCGGATATAAAATACAGTTTTTACAGCGCTTATATGTCAAATCGGGGGTAACGTATATATGGGGGCTATATATAAATCTGAACCGATTTTCTCCGAATTTGGCAGTATTCCTTCATGTAATAAGAAACCTCTTTCTGCCGAATTTCGCACTTATCGGATATAAAATACGGTTTGTACAGCGCTTACATGTAAAATCGGGTGTAACATATATATGGGGGCTATATCTAAATCTGAACGGATTTTCTCCGAATTTGGTAGTGTTCATTCGCGTAACAAGAAAAGTCTCTCTGCCCAATTTCATACAGATCGGATATAAAATACAGATTCTACAGCGCTTACATGTCAAATCGGGGGTAACATATATATGGGGGCTATATCTAAAATACCGATGAACCGATTTTGACCAATTTCAATAGGGATCGTCCTTGGGCCAAAAAAAGAGCACTGTGCTAAATTTCATCACAATCGGACCATAAATACGACCTGCACTTTGATTACAAGAACAGACAGACAGACAGATGGACAGACAGACGGACAGACAGACGGACAGACAGACGGACATGGCTAAATCGACTCAAAAATTGATTCTATGACGATCGGTATAATAAACTATGGTTCTATTTCTTCTCTTTTTGGGCGTTACAAACAAATGCACAAAGTCATAATACCCTGTACCACAGTGTGGTGTAGGGTATAATAACACCGAAAAACATCAAAAAAATATAGTAGATGAGAACAGAAGGAACACGTTAGATGCTATATATGGGAGCTATATCTAAATATGGACCGATATCGTCCATTTTCAATCCCAAGTTAACTGCAGCTATAAGAAGTATCTATACCAAATTTCAGCCACCAAGTATTATAGACTGTAGCCTGATTACAACAGACGGACATTGCTAAATCGTCTTAGAATTTTGCGACGATTAAGAATATATGTATATACTTTATGGTGTCTCAGATCAATATTTAGAGGTGTTACTACCGTAGTGACAAAATGAATATACCCCCCCCTATGGTGGAGGGTATAATAAAAAAACCAAATTATCCAAATTACTTTAAATGTCACTGTCAGAAATATAATCACGTTAGACTGTCATTCAACTCAAAAAAAATTCTAAAAATTAGGATTTTTAGAATGTTTTGTTCAGATTTTACCAAAGTTTTTCGAAAAAATAACATTAAAATAAGCGGCTATTGTTTATTAGCTTTAAAACCTCTACCTTATAGCTAAAACCCAAACAAATATCGTGGATGATATTTTCTGATATATTGCTTTTTCGGTTTCAGAACGCGAGTTTTTCCATATATTCATAGAAAGAAAAAAATGGGTAATCCGTACATGCATCAAGACATTGCGAGTTCAAAAGTATGGACTTTTAAGCTCTGAATTCTAAATTTGATTTGATTTTAGCCTGATAATACTTGATTTAATCTTGATCTGCAACTGCAGCAGAACTATTCATAACGAGTGTCAAGGCTCAGAAATCATGATCCATGATATTTATACACCGCCATGTATAAAATATTTGTGTCTATAATAATATAGAAAGTGGTCTTGAAGCCGGAAGAATATCCTAGTTAGAATCACAAAGATTTGCAGACCGAATAAAACCAAGCAAACATAATAAATGCATGGCTCGGCAAAACATGGTGAGACTTCTGACTCACCACAACTACACTTACAGCCTGTTCAGCTAAATGTACCAAAACGCAGACGTGCGATAGCTACCCAAGCAATAATTTTCTTCTTCTTATTCTCACCCAAGCGATCATGTTTTTAATTTGGTTCCTTGTCACTTATCGTTTGGGTAAGAAAGCTCTTTTCTTCATCGTCTTCCTGTCAAAGACCAATATTACCTTCATGTTGTTATTGACATTTATTAAAGCTTTTTCCACACAAAAGTATCAGAACGGGGGCAACCCTATCTAACAGCTGTAAAAGTTGCAACAGCTGTTTCTAGACGATGAGAAATAATTAAAAAACCGAAAACAAACACAATTGTTTGTTTGATAGATCATTTATGTATATATAGGGGCTATATCTAAATCGGAAACCTTCTGCACCCATTTTAGTAAGTCCTTGAGTTAAAAAGGAAGTTCTTGCTAAATTTCCTAGTGATCTGAGCATAATTGTGACCTGTACTCGGTAACAAGGATACATTTATAAACAGACGGACGGACAAAACCAAACCAATTCAGAAAGGTATTCTAGGTCGATAGGTATAATACACAATTGTTTGGGTCACCTAATTTTGTAAGATTTCAAAACATTTTATACAAACTAATAAAAAAACATTTTTTGAAATTTTGGTGGATACTTCAGCAAAAGATACATGTGTATGTTGTTTGGTTCATTTATCCATTTTTTATTCATTTATCCAACAATTTTCACTTTATCATTCAAAAGGGCGGTAAACATAACCGACACGAATGAATTTTTCTGATCGTCTAATTTGACATTTCATTTCGTTCGTTGTTGTCTTATAAGAACCAACATGTTGGCGATAATTGAAAGCTTCTTTGTTTACAATCAAAACAAAGTGTGCAAAAACCAAAAATTTCATTCGCTTGCCAATAGACGTGCGAAGTGACAAAAAATAAGTTACAAAAACAGGCCCTTAGTGCAGTCACAAACCAAAAAAGCGTTTCTGCATAGTGAGGTAATTTTCCATTTGAAGGAGCAAAATTTGCTTCTCATTACAAATGGCTTGTGTTTTGTAAAGGGTGATGTAGGTAGACATACTTTTTTCAAAGGAAAGACTTACGTCTGAACAACGTTTACAAATTATTCAGTTTTATTATTAAAATAATCGTTCGCCAATTGCGCTAAGTCCATTTTTTTAATATAAAAAAACACTTTCAAGTCGAACCACGACCTTGACACCCATGAGCAATATTTTAGCTATCGTTAAGAGCTATAGTTTTGCCATTGACCGATTCCCGATCCAACGTACCGGAATCATCGGCCCATATTTCTTCAAAAATGATGCAGATGAGAACGTATCCGTCAATGGCGACTGTTATCGTGCCGACTTTTTAATGCCTGAAATCGAAGCACGTGATCTCGGCGACATTTGGTTTCAAGAAGACGGCGCCACTTCTCACACATCGAATCAATCAATGGATTTATTGAGAGAACACTTCGGTTAGCAGGTAATTTCACGTTTTAGGCCGGTCGAATGGCCACCAAGATTGTGTGATATCACACCGTTAGACTTTTTCCTGTGGGGATATGTTAAGTCTAAAGTTTATGCGGACAACCCCGCTTCTATTCAGGCCTTGGAGCAAAACATGACGCGTGTCATTCGCCAGTTACCAGTCGAAATGCTCGAACGAGTCATCGAAAATTAGACTCAACGGATGGACCATCTGAGACGTAGCCGCGGCCAACATTTGATAGACATAATCTTTAAAAAATAAATGCCAAAGAATGTTCTTTCAAATGATAATAAACATTCCCCATTCAATTTGAATTTTCTGTGTTTTTTATACCCTACACCACACTGTGGTACAGGGTATTATGACTTTGTGCATTTGTTTGTAACGCCCAAAAAGAGAAGAAATAGAACCATAGTTTATTATACCGATCGTCATAGAATCAATTTTTGAGTCGATTTAGCCATGTCCGTCTGTCTGTCTGTCCATGTATTCTTGTAATCAAAGTGCAGGTCGTCTTTATGGTCTGATTGTGATGAAATTTAGCACAGTGCTCTTTTTTGGCCCAAGGACGATCCCTATTGAAATTGGTCAAAATCGGTTCAGATTTAGATATAGCCCCCATGGCGCCACGAAATAACCCCTAAGACGAAAATGAAATAACCCCCAATGAAATATGCCCCAAATGAAATGAAATAACGCCCAAAGATTAAATGTGAAATAAAGTCCAAATTAAATGACAAAATAGCCAAATAATAAATGAAACAACCGCCAAGAAATATTGGTTAAATTAAAAAAATAATTCCCCCAAAAAAAAGGTGAAATAACCCCCAATGAAAAAAACCCCAAACAAATGAAATAAACTCCAAATTAAATTTATTCGTCTAGACAAATATAATTTTTCCCAAAAACTGTAGTATTTACAGAAACGCTTGTATGGAATCCCCAATAGGTCGATCGAACAAATTACATATAATAAAAACTAATGGGAATACCTGCAAATTGCAAATTGATATTTAATAATGAACGTAAAAACAACTTTTCAACTGCTTTGCAACGGTTTTTATGTTTTGCAACTGAATATTGTTCTAATCCCATTCTTTGATCCATTTAAGATTGATTCAATTCACGTCTGTTACATTTTAACCACCAATAAATGTCATTAGATAGACATATGTATATGCGTCGCTAATTTGAAATTCTAATTCATAGAATTGTATTGATTTCTCATCATGATTCATGGGGCACACAATTTCCGTTTGATGAATAGTAACAACAAAAATGTTCACCATTCAATTGACAATTTTATGGGTTGGTTGTGATCGCACATCAGGCGCCGTTTCATCAATTGAAATTCACTTGTCTAAATGAATAGAAAAATCATGTTACTAAGGGGATTTAAATTGCCTGGACTGTGGATAATTAATCTCAAAAAGTAATAACGAAAATACATATGTATTTTTTAAACTTGCCTAACAAAAGCATTACAAAGTAATAAATAAGCCCCTCTAAGATGATTTCTTAAATATTCTTCATTTTTTCTCTTTTTCAATGTTATCTGTTTATTTAAGTATATATTTTATCTATTCGCCCGGAATTATTATTCCACGCCGAATTTAATTCGCGATAAGGACGATTATTTATTCAAAATTTTCTACTTTAACTACAAAATGAGTTTTTATCTAGTTCGGGTATATGCAGCTATTTCAATTTTATTTAGATACATTGATGAACATGAAACTCACACTAAAAATTATTTATTTATCTCTCTCAGTTTATCAATTTATCTTTATCTTTTTTATTCACCTCGCTGGCTAAAGTGTTGCCAGATATTACACCACATCAAATATTTGTGGTTGTTGTCCAAACTTACTCACCGCACTGGTTGTGGTCTCTACTAAACAATAATTTATCTTATAACCATTTTACATTGCAGCAGTTTTACACGGAACTGCCAAGCAAACATTCAAATTGTAGATAAATAGTTTGTGTATCTAACAAAATTTAACAAGCGAATAATTGAAATTTGGTTTTGTATCATTCAGGAAGAATAAATAACAACATTTATGGCATTGTGTAAATTATATATTTTCTGTTTAGTGTTGTTTAACAATAAGCCACATTTTTGTAATTTACTTAACATATCTTTATGTGCTTATTCTGTGTAATATAATACATACTCATATAACATATATTTTTTTCTCTTTTAGGTGAGTAACATTTTTTTTTGGAAAACGTGGCCACATTTTCTTCCAAAATTATTTTTGACTATGGTAAGTTAAGTTCTATTCAAAATAAAAATATATGTACATACATAAACATTTACACGAAACCAATTAAATATTAAATTGATTTTTTTTTAATCTGTTTTGCCAATTTTTCAACACTTTCACAGAAAAAATATTTCAGTGTCTTTCTTTATTCAGAAAGTTTATTTATTTTAATTAATATTTTTTAAGAATTAAAAGGAAACTTTTCTTTATTTTTAACAAACGTTTCTTTGGAATAATGTTACTAACAAAGAGGATAATTTTCTGGGTTCAAAAATATGTTCTATTAACAATTCCAATAATTACAGAAATGTTTCATTGATTTAATGAAATTTTTTAATTTAGGTAAATTTTCCTTATCGTTAGTTAGTAAAATCTACCTAATATACGTAGTATGTTAAAAAAAATTGCGAATTTTGTATTTTTTCAAAAAGTAGAATTGACTGCAGTTTCGATAGACACCACTCTATCATCTTCAGAATTCAATAGCAATAATGTATGTCTTTAACTTAAATCAGCTGAAATACTTATGGAAGCAGTAAATTTAATTTTACAAGAACTACTAACCAAACCCGTATTTTGCCGAACTAAGTCAACCTACTAAAACTCTCATACCACTACATTTTTGTTTTTTACTTGGGTTCGCATCGCGTGCCACGAAAACAAATGTAGTATGAAATATATTATACTAGCTGACCCCAGCAGACGTTGTCCTGCCCGTCTTGTTTCGGATGTATTGGCTTGTTATTCATTGGTACTTCATTTCAAAAATGCATACATCCGTGTTTCAGGAAAAAATCTTCAAGAAAATGTATATTGACCATATGTCCCCTACAGCGCCATCTACCGGCTAGAATCATACAAACAAACTATTATCACGACAAACCACAAATACATTTTTAATTTCAGTCAAATCGCTCTGGAAATGCGAATTTTTCAAATAACTTGACCACTTCGCAATTTATCGCGGTGAAAATAATTCTAAAACACAAATGACCCCAATCTGAATATATTGTTCAATTTTCAGCCCATTCGCTTTTATGGTTTCGGAGATCATGCGTTACTAACAAACGTACAAAGGATTTTATATATAAAAATATTATAGCAATTAGACCCTTGACACACTGGGCAAGTTTTTTCAGCAGCTTATCATCAAATTCTCTTTCGAACTTGCACGAAGAACTCAAAATGTTCAGGGGGAGTTTTTTCCCCCCCTCTTTCCGATTGCCCTCTCACCCACAAATCACCGATAATCCGCTGAACGTTCAGCCCGTCTGAATCCGGACTAACTTATATACACGGGGCAAAATCGCCTTTTTTGATATGTTTGAATCGAAAGAAAATATATTTGGAACACAAATTTTTAAATATTATATATTTCTTAGCAAATAAATTTTATTTGAAAATCAATAAAATATATTTGGAACGCATATATTAATATATTACAACAAATTATATTTGCAAACTAAATTTCTCAAATAAAATATGTGTTTAAATACAAATAAAATTATTATTTAGGAATTTTTCCAAATATATTTTATTTAAAAAATATTTCCAAAACTTTTGCTGAGTTTTTCATATTTCAGTTTCAATTTTTCTTGGGTTTCGAATTGTACCTCCCAGTTATGATACCATATGCAGCATTACCTTCTGTTTTAAATCAATCATTTCAAATTTCTGAGTATTCCAAGCCATCATTAGTTGTCAATCCTCTAAGTACTTTATATTGATCCAAGATTATATGATTTCAATTATTATTTTTTACGAACATTAAAAGTTTCTAAAAATTTAAGTTTGAATTACTGAAAAATTTGACACAATTTAAATGCAAATAAATATTTGTTTCGGAAATAATGGTCCCAAATAAAAACATATTGGAATGTAAACAAATATTTGTTTAGAACAACATCTTCCCAAATACACAATTTTTGTGTGTAGCAAATATTACATGCTTAGAGTCTACCCCAAACATATATATGTTTCAAGCCGAATATGTTTGGGACAATATACTACAGAAGCGATTTTTTTTCAGCGTGTAGCAATTTGGTAGAAATAAGAGAATTTCAACATAATCCTGTTTTTATACCCCCACCAGTGATGCCAACTTTTTCCGAAGTGTAATGAAAAATTTAAAAAGCGTAATGGGCGTAAAATTCCAGTCCAAAAAGCGTAAAAAGGCACTAAACTATTTTTTACAATAAAAACTGCTTTACCCCCAATTTCACAACCTACGGTTAGAGCTAACTCACAGTTAAAAAATAAAAATTTCATTCAATTTGACAGCTATAACTGTAGGTTATCTCTAACTGTAGGATAACCGGAGATTGTGGAACTGGCCGTTAGTCAACGTAATTGGGTATACAACAATTAAAAAAAAATAACGTATAAGAAACCACACCATCAGAGCAAAATAAAGAGAAATATTGTCAAATTTTATCAATGTTGTTTCCCTAATTAAAATTATATCAAAATTTCTTTGTTTTTTATGGCGTTTAGATTTATAATTTCTTCTCTGCTAAATTTCAATAGCAGAGAATATTTGCTGAACAATATGGAATATAAGGGTAGATCGAATCTGCGAGCGATTCGGATGGGTATAATTTACGGTGTGTCTGTCCAATAAACTTCTGGAGCACTTGCTGTTGCGCAGAATAAGGGACACGATAGAAGATGTCGGAATACTTGCGGACAACCCATTCGGTTTTCGCAAGGGTCATTCCACTTCCCATGCACTCTCAGTGCTATCCGATCATGTAGCCAGGGCCTTGAATAAGCGCCATGTGACCATTGCAGTTAGTCTTGATTTTTCCAAGGCGTTTGACACTGCATGGCACGTCGGCATCTTATTCAAGATGTTGACCCGCGGCTTTGGTGGCAACACCTGTCGGATGGTAGCGGACTTTCTTCGAGATCGCTCATACAGAGTTAAGGTTGGTAACGACCTCTCTGAGAGAAAAAATGTGGTGGCTGGGGTTCCGCAGGGCTCTCTCCTCGGTCCAGTCCTCTACAATATTCTTCTGTGTGACATTCCGCAGCCACCTTCTGGTGACTTGCTTTTGATCTACGCAGATGATATACTCATTGCCTCTTCCGGGCCAGTAGCTTCAACTGTAAACTCTAGGATAAATTCTTATCTTTTAGAGTTATCGAACTATTTCGACAGATGGAGACTCAGATTGAATATATCAAAATGTGCTAGCATTATATTTAAAGGCAGGCGCAAGCTCCTTTATCCTAATGCTCAAAAATATATTCCTGTCATTAGCATAGGAAATGAAATAATTCGGACATCAGCCAGTATAAAATACCTTGGCGTTGTCTTTTCGATGGACTTCAAATTTGTGAGACATATGGATCACATTTTGGCAAAAGTCAATCGTTTATTTTCCCTTTACGTCCCCTTGCTGAGGCGACGCGGAGGACTCAGCAAGGACCCATCATGGCCTATGCCTTTCCATCCTGGTTTGGAATCTCTTCCTGCCAAATGGAAAGGCTTAGGCGATGGAAACGACGAATTCTCTTTACATCCCTCGGTCTTCGAAACACCATCGCGGAAGACGGTACGGTACGGAAGCCTTCGAATCGGTCTATCTACGGCGCGATTGACTTCGATCGTATTGACGTGTTTTTAACCAAAACAGCAATTCGGCACCTTGAGAGCTCATCCTCTCTTGATAATGAATTGATGAAAACATGCCTAAATCTAGACACCACCCTAGAAAGGCTAACCGAATTAAAATACCAGCCTCCTGCTGGTCTTTTAACTCTGAATAGAGACGGCGGGCTATACCGTGGCGACCAATTGCTATTCTATCATCGCCGGATAGGTAGCTACGATTTGGACGACACCGTATATAGTACGCGCCAATAATCGGGACTGCCTTTGCACTCCCACCCATTTGTATATATTATTATTAAATGTTATTTTTAAGTCATAGTATTAAGTAAAAAACAATAAAATGATGAGTAATTCCCTTTTTGTAATTCGATTTTGTGAATTCAGAATTCGTTTTAGAGGCTTCGGCATAGTTTCTTATTTTGATCCCTAGAATACGATTTTCACTGAGCAATGGGCGATTTTTAAATCGACCCGCCCTAATACACATACTTGCAATTTTGTACAGTGTAATGCTTTTATAGTACCTAGAGTCTAGAGAAAAGTGGCTGTCATTGACACGCCCCTTTGGGTACCTCCGACACAAATGGACCGGTTTGTACAAAATTCAATCTGCTTTAACTTTAACACCACATACATACTATTTATAACAATTTAATTAAAATAAAAAATGTAATTAATTAAGAATATTTTTTGGGACTCAAGGTGAGGGGATTCACAAATCGGTTTACCCGACTGAACTTTCTTACTTGTTACAATATGGGTCATAATTTACTTATATACATATATTTATCCATGGACCTTTTGCAAATAGGCATGTTTTGTTTGCTAAAAAAATTGAACAAACTAAATTTTTTCAATTTTTTATGTTTTTTTTTTCGTGCCAACCAAAAAACTTTTTTTTTCTGGAAAAAATTAAATTTTTTCTAATAAATAGTTTTTTTTACTGTTCAGCTTGCAAGCGCAATTATTAAAATTTTTATGAATTGAAATTCTTAATTTTCCTTTGGTTGTTGCAACAAAATCGGACTAGTCATTCTCGAGTTATGTCAAAGAAAAGACTCCCAAACGTGGCAAATTCCCCTATTTGATACTTACTAACTTCAAATCGATATATCTGGATTCCTAGACTTGACCCAGCGAAACGACGGAACACGTATAACTTGTTTTTGACCGATAAAACATTTCCCGGTAGTAAGAGCCCACGCCGATCACTGACCCCTACCATTTGTCGCACTGTGTTGTGAGACTTTTCAGATAAAGGATCGAATGTTAAAAAATGTGTAGGAAATCGGTTCTGATTTAGATAATTCCCCCATATATATTCTTATAGTAAATTCCTTGGCTCATTAACAATGGCTAGTTGAGTGCATGTGCATTCCATTTCGAAAGCTTGTTTAACTGCGACATAAACTTTAATGATTTTTTGTGTCAACAAATCAACGAGTTGCCATTAATCGTTTGTTTACTACATCAGCATGAAATGTTTAAGACTTCGAGCGCTGACCCCTTTATATGTGTATATGTTATCCTAAAAATTGACTTCAATAAGCTATTGTTAATGCCAAAAATTAATAAATTTATAAAGATTTTATCAATATCCGAGTAAAGCCTTCCAAAGATGTTATTGACTTGATATGGAAATGCTCAGACTTGGAGTGGAACTACTGTGTGTCTTTATTTTTATATCGTGTTTACGGGTGTAATTGACCATTTCATCAGTGTCCTTACGTTCTCCCTCCCGTCTTCTTGGTTTGTACATTCCTTTACAATGAAGATGTCGTCAAACACCTTTCTAGCAGAAATACATAATAGCAATATCAAAGAACTTTAATCACTTTTAGGTCCACTACGTCCACTGCGAAAGAATTCTAAATTTCTACGCACTCCAATGCAGAATGTGTAATTAAATCCATTCACTTTGCCTCATTTCACTGTGTCTATCTTCTAATGTTGTGTCTTTCTTCTAATGTCATAATTTCAATGTAATTTGTCTTTCTCTTATTAATGATATTACCTGCAATACAGATATATACATAGATATGTTCGTACATACTTGTAAATAAAAGTATGTAAGTACATACTAGATGCATTCTTATTAATGTTTTTTGCTCAGTTTGTTTCTTGTTTCCTCCTCCTCTTATTGTTGATTTATTATGATTGTAATCAAGAATCAACCCAATTCTCACCGAGAATGAAGAGAAAAAAATGAAGCATTCAACATTTTTCCTCCGCTCATTTAGTGTTCGGTTTTTTGTTTATAAACAAAATATACAAATCTCACAACACAAAATGGTTTAGTTCTGTTTTGCGTACTGCAAAAAAGTCGTTAGACATATCTAATATTAACAACAAATACAACGGGTATCATCCAACGCCAGACCAGCATCATTGTCATAGTGGTACTTGAACAGAGGCGTAGGGCGACTAAGGTATACCCTCACTTTGTAAGTAATGTAACATGCATTTTTATACCCTCCACCATAGAATGGGAGGTAAGTCATTTTGTCACTCCGTTTCTAAATATAGATCTGAGACCCCATTAAGTATATATATATTCTTAGTCGCCGTAAAATTCTACGATGATTTAGCCATGTCCGTCGGTCAGTTCTTCCGTCCATCTATTGTAATCACGCTTCCGTCTACAATATTTGAGCTAGATGACTGAAATTTGGATAGATACTTCTTATAGCTACAGGATTTTCCAATAAGAGTGATATGATTTCTTTGAAAAAAAAAACACACTTATTGTTAAGGAAATTTTTTAAAGTTTTTTAGTTAATTTCGATACAATTAAGTTCTAAATAAAACTTCATTCAAATGGCCTCCACGACTTCTTCTGCAGCGAATGAATTCGATGAACCCAATTTTCGAACACTTTTTCCACTAAATCAAGTCGTATGTCATGAATGACACGTTTTATATATTGACTTGTGCGAGCGCCCCAGTAGGCGAGTTGGTAGCGTACTCGCCTATGAGTTTGGGTTCGATTCCCACCAGAGGCTCTGGTCTGTCGCTGCAAAATTCAGCCATATGGTCTTTGTAACCCGGCCTTTCCCTGGACTTTAAAATTAGAATATAAATTTACTTTGTATTGTAATTCATATAAATAAATAAATAAATAAATACATTGACTTGTAAAGCCTGAAGAGAGTCGGGTTATTTCGAAAGACCAATGACTTCAAATAACCCCACAAGAAATAGTCTAATGGAATCTCCAAACTTTTCTCGCAACAATTCAATTGTGTCATGTGCTGTCTGGCACGTAGCCACAATCGGTCGATGGCAAAAAGATAGCTCTTAACGAGAGCTAAAATATTGCTCATAGGTGTCAAGGTCGTAGGTCGACCGGAAAGTGTTTTTGTTTTTTGATTTAAAAAAAATGGACTTAGCATCATTTTCAAATGTGAACGGAAAGTTTATTTTTGCTCTAGCTCCTTAACGGTACGTCGGATCGGGAGTCGGTCAATGGCAAAAATATAGCTCTTAACGAGAGCTAAATTATTGATCATGGCTGTCTAGGTCGTAGGTCGACTGGAAAGTGTTATTTTTGGATTTAAAAAAAATGGACTTAGCGCACGAAAAGTTGCAATTGGAGAACGATTATTTTCATAATAAAACTGAATAATTTGTAAATGTTGTTCTTGTGTATATCCCTCCCCCAGCAAAAACTTGGTAAGTACATGTCATTACCACTTGCATTACCAGGTAATGACATATCATTACCCTCTGCATTACATGTAGTCAACAAATAATGACTTACTTATATTGACATAAATATGTACTCATTTGTAAGTTATTTTAAGTCGGGTATTGTAAAATATGCGACAACGCCAATTTTTATTTCTTAATCAAATCAACTTTTCTTTAATGAAAACTGTTGTTGTTGCATATTTTACAATACCCATCTTAAATTGACTTACAAATACATATCTATGTCAATATAAATAAGTCATTATTTGTTAACTACATGTAATGCAGAGGGTAATGACATGTCTTACATGCTAATGCAATGTACAATGACATGTACTTACCATGTTTTTGATGGGAATATTCCGAGCAAAATATATGTCTCGTCGTATTTAATTATATATGATAAGTAAATGGTTATGAAAATCTTTACTGGTAAGGTGTTATTCAACCCCTTATTAAAATGACAATAATAACTACTTATATGTTGGATCTTCGTAAGCGTGGGGGTAAGTAGTTATTTGTTAGCTCTTTGTATGCATGCATGGAAGTACTTTCCTACAATGTCATGCCCATGTAAAAATAATCTGAAGGGTGGCTAAATGGTAAGTCATTATTTCTTTTGAATTTCACTTACCCGCCAGGTTACCTGGTAATGAAAGTTTTTGCTGTGTCCATGATGAAATTGTAAAAATCACTACTGAATACAATGAAAAACAAATGGCAGATCATGACATATTACAAATGGCCGAAACATCACTTCAAAATCATATCAACATATTGGAAAACCCATTAGCATCTCCCCGATTTGACATCTTAACGCCATAGTGCTCAAAAATTGTCAACTGAACGGGCTGAAAATTAGTAACTGGGGTTTAATTATACCCGGAATCCTTCACATGAACAACGGTGGTCATAGGTCCATGTTTTTATATAGCCCTTATACAAAGGGCCCTCTAGATTCGTAGGGCCATTCAAATTTCAACGAATTGGCCTGAAATTTGCTATAATGAGTTTATTTGCACCCGAAACCATTCCTTTATTTATTCCACTTGGGAACATAGGGCTTCTACACGATTATTCCACCTTATTCTATTATTGCAAAGATTTTTTAGTTCTTCAAAAGTAATATGTATTTGTCTCAGTTCCTGCAGTACTGTTCTACGCCATGTGTTTTTGGGCGGCCAGGACGTCGGGTGCCTTGTGGGTCCCATTCCAGGGCTGTTTTGGGGATGCTGTCTTGTGGTTTCCGTAGCGTATGACCTTTCCATTTCCATTTTCTTCTTTTTATTTGGCGGCAGTTGTTTCTTCTTTCGTCATCCTCCACAGATCTGTGTTGGTTATTGTATTTGGCCAGAATATACGGCACATTATTCGTAGACATTTAACATTTTAAAACTCTCATCTTTAACATATCCTTTGTGATTTCGCTGAATAGATTTCATAGTATTTTCTGGAATAGCCGCACCTTCTTTAAGTATTACGTCCCGTGAAGATCTTAGCTCGGACCGTACTCCTATCATTGTAAATTTCCACACTACACATAATAAACGTTCTATAAAACACTAAATTAATTACATCCAAAACTGGCATTAATTTCTTTCAATATTGGATAGAATATAATATACATTTAAATTTTAAACATAACGGACTGGATAATGCTGTAGAAGTTCTTAGCAATACTATTTATGAAGCAGCTGAACTGGCCACACCAACTATAACATATAAAAATGTCTGCTATTTTCGTGTTTCAAATGCAATCAGGAACCTTATTAAGAGAAAAAGACGATTTCGCAAAATCTGGCAACGATCAAGAAGTACACAGAACAAATCCAATTTTAACGGAGAAGTTAATTATCTCAAAAAATGTCTTAAAGACTACTAAATGGTAAAGTTAGATTTTTGAGCAATTTGAATCCAAGTGACAACCATGATCATAACCTTTGGAGAGCAACAAAATACCTGAAACGAGCTAAAAAACGAAATGTGCCTATAAAGGATTCATCTTGTTGCTGGTGCAGATGCGATACGAGCAAAACCCTTGCCTTCAAAGCTTTCATAGAAGAAGACACATTTACGCCGTTTTCTTTTTGTGAATCTCGTGAAGCCAAAGAAATATGTGAATTCCTTTATGTGCCCTGTGAATACGTCGTTCTATTAAACATTTCACTGTTAGTGAAATAGAGAAGGAAATGAAAATGTTGAATTCTAAGAAATCGCCAGGCTATGATTTAATTGACGCAAGAATAATTCAATTATTGTTAAGAAAAGGAATAATCTACCTTACCATGCTATCTAACTCATCGTTAAGGCTTTCATATTTTCCAAAGCAATTGAAAAACGCAAAAATCATAACTGTTCTTAAACCAAACAAAAATGAAAATGAAATCAGCTCATATAGACCTATAAGTCTATTACCAGTCTTTTCCAAGCTGTTTGAAAGATTTTTCAAAAAAAGGTTACTTCCTGTGCTAGAGGATCTTAATCTTATCCCTAATCATCAATTTGGGTTCAGATCAAATCATGGAACTCCAGAGCAATGCCACAGGATAATCAAAGAAGTAAGAAATTCCCTCGAAAATAAAATGTACTACTCAGCCGTGTTCTTAGATGTCAAACAACAAGCATTTGATAGGGTATGGCATGAAGGGTTGCTTTTCAAACTTAAGCATATATTACCAGCTCCATTTTATTTACTAATAAAATCTTACCTTACACTGATAGAAAAACCGTTCGTCACCATGACGAATCAGTTTCGTCAATATATCTTCGTACTGGTGACGAAGAGTTTCGTACATGCGATGTTTTTGTACGTCAACAGAACGAACACGATCATCAACCCATGTTTTTGTTGATTTCGAAATTCGTCGAGGGAACGATAAGGTTTCATTCCCACGACGAAAAGATTTATTTGACCATTTTGCTCAAAATACAGGGTTTTCTAACAAGAGGTGTTATTTTGAATCACCCGGTATTTCGGTAGCTGTCACTTTTGAAGCTTTTATTCATTGACATTTGACAAGTAGAAACTACGCCATTACTAAAAATGGAACGATACACAATTCAACAACGCATTGAAATTATTAAAATTCGAAAAATCGAAAATCATCGAAAAATCATTTTGACTTATGAGGCCCACTTCCACCTCGGTGGCTACGTCAACAAGCAAAATTGTCGCATCTGGGGCTCGGAAAACCCAAGAGTTATTGTTGAGAAGCCTCTCCATCCTCATGTGGTTTATGGTCCGGCGGGGTCACTGAACCCTACTTTTTCGAAAATGAGGTTGGATCAACAGTTACGGTGAATGGATTGCGCTATCGAGAGATGATTAATGATTTTTTTATGGTTGGAGTTGGATGGTATTGATCTGGACAACGTTTACTTTCAACAAGACAGCGCTACGTACCACACAAGCAACAAAACCATTGCTCTGTTACGGGAAAGTTTCCGGACCCTGTTATCTCTCGAAGAGATGATCACAATTGGCCACCGAGATCTTGTGATTTAACACTTTGCGACTTCTTCCTTTGGGGCCACGTGAAAGATAAGGTCTACGCTAACAGCCCAGCGTCGATTTAAGACCTCAAAGATAGAATTCGTGAGGCTATCGAGGACATAGGGCAACCACTTTGCGATTTGGTAATGGCAAATTTAATGAAAAGGATATTGTCCTGTAAGAGTGGTCATGGTGGCCATTTGGCTGATGTTGTTTTTCATTATTAACGGCATACCTTCCTCTTTATTATGAAATAAACATCCAAACAATTTTTTTAAAAAATGACATTTTTTTAATACCAAAATAACACCTCTTGTTGGAAAACCCTTTATGATAATACGAAACAATCAATTTATACTTTGTGCTTAATTGTACTGTTCTATATGCGTTCTGATTACCATAGGTAAATAATTTGTTGTAAAAGTTTAATTTAAAACATCTAATAATGGTGATGAATGGGATTCGTCGTGGTGATGAATGGTATTCGTCGTGGTGATGATTGGGAATCGTCGTGATGATGAATGGGATTCGTCGTGGTGATGAATGGTATTCGTCGTGGTGATGATTGGGAATCGTCGTGATGATGAATGGGATTCGTCGTGGTGATGAATGGTATTCGTCATGGTGTCGAATGAAATTCGTCTGTTGGCAAATACATTACTTGTTGAGATTGTTTTTGATTTAAAATATCAGAAGTAATGAATACTTCTCGTTCATTTGCTTTAAGCCTTTACTGATAACAACTGCGTTTCGAACCGAATAATCACAACTGAACCTGGCAAAGCAGTTAAGTAATTTTATTTTCCATACCTTTTTGAATGGTCTAAAACCAGAAGAATATTCAATGACATTTTTAAAATTTAAATAGTCGAGGCATGAATTCCTCGTGGTGATGAATGCAGTTCGTCGTACTGATGAATGGGATTTGTCGTGATGATGAATATAATTGGTAGTGGTGATGAATGGGGTTCTTCGTGGTGATGAATGGGATTCGTCGTGGTAATGAACTCAATTCATAGTAGGAATGAACTCAATTCATCGTGATCATACTGAGGACGAACGTTTTTGGAACCAGAGATTTATCATGGTGATGAAGAAATTCATTAAGAGGATTATTCCGTACGTTTGCTGACTTTTGACGAAAAAATAATCGTGACGATGTACAAATTCGTCGTCATGACGAAGCTTTTTTCTATCAGTGTATGCCGATGACACAGCTAAATGAAAAAGTGATGGCAATTTTACAAAACTTCATTTAAAAATCATCTAAATATTTCATCTATAGTCTCAAGAATAGGTGACATTTCATGAATTAATCGCAATATTAGAGCACTTTTGGAAAAAAAATCACTTCCAAGCGACTTCTTATATTGATATCCCCCCCTGAAAAACCAAATTCGACAACATATGTTTTTTGCGTATTCACATTTAAAATTTATGTGCATATATTTGTTTCTGGTTTCTTCAGTAGACCAACAAACTTCAAGCAATTCTTAAATATGATGCAAGTTACTTTCCGTCCGTCTGTCCGGGTATATAGCGTTTTTTGCCAACTCTTGATGGAAGACAATGAACGGATTCATCTTAGTCTGTTTGAAAATGCAGCATTTAAAACGCTGCGTTTATTTTATGCTCTCCAACCATGTTAATGATACTCGTACATTGTGACATAATGATGTCTTGATTACGGTATATACATACATACCAACAACGCCTTTTCTATGCGAATACCTCCTCCATGACTCGAGGTGATGATGATGATGAGGAGCTGCAAGAAGTGTGTGAAGCGTTCACTGGGTTAATAGTGGTAATCCGAGACTCATTAGGCGATGAAGGCAATTCTAATATCAATTTCAATAAGGCCATAAGTCTGGATGTCGGTGCCGATGTCAATGTAGAGGCGGTGTTTTGTGGCGTCGTGGGTTTTGCAGAAAATGCAAATTTCTTTTAATGACCAACAACAACTACTCCAGCACAACGGACAGATTGATACCTGGAGAACAAATTGTCTGAGAATGAGGTACCAGAATCCAGACACACATATGCACATACATAGTTCAGTGACAGTTGTTTGGTGTTGCTTTGTCATTGTCATTAACTTCATGTTGTCAGACTGTATTTGTCGCACAGCCTCCCCGATGTAATCCAACACCTGCCTTAGGTGTCTGGTATGCAAATGCCTATAAAAGGTTTCCTGAAGTCCATGAAGTCGCCCACATTAGCCTTCGTACGCATTTCGTCAAGAAAGAACAAAGAAATTATTTTCACATTAAACATACTGCGATATTCGATACTTGTCTATGGTCAGTATTAGAATTGATCACTTTTCATTGTGGCCATGGGAATTGTAGCAAATGTTGTGCTTAATGAAAGTTATCACTTTTCTTTGGGAAAGACTATAAATAATAATATGTATTCGGAAAATCAAAATAGATTTTTTTTATACCTAAATACAATTTAATCTTTGTTTCGGAAATATTAGTTCCAAATAAAAAAAATATTAGGATGAGATCATAGTTCGGTTTAGAACAATATCCTTCCAAACATATAATATTTATGTGAGTCAAACGGGTTTTTCAACAGGGACGCTACAAAAGTAGACCGAAAGGGACAGCAAACGACGCCATATTTTTTGCCGCTCTTTTGACATTTCTCTTCAGTAAGGTTTGGCATTTCATGATGAAAAGATATACGAGCCCACAACGAGTCGAAATTATTAAAATTTACTACCGAAATTCGGAGTCAGTGGCCTCAACGTTAAGAGCGCTACGTCCAATTTATGGTGAGGCTCATTTCTGGCTTAATGGCTTCGTCAATAAACAAAATATGCGTTATTGGTCAGACAGCAATCCACACGTACTCCATGAGTCATCATTGCATCCCGAAAAAATTACGGTTTGGTGCGGTTTATGGGCCGGCGGCGTCATTGGGCCGTACTTCTTCCGTGATGATCAAGACCGGCACGTTACTGTGAATGGGAATCGCTACCGTTCAATGATAACCGAATATTTTTGGCCACAATTGGATGATATGGACTTGGGGGACATGTGGTTCCAACAGGACGGCGCCACAAGCCACACAGCGAATGCCACAATCAATTTATTGGAAACCAAGTTTGGAGAACATTTACACCAAAGCTGCAGAGTTTGTTCCTAAAAAATAAATTTTAAAGAAATGTCATTTAAAAGTAATTCAGCTCGACTGAATAACTGATTTTCTACTTAGAAAGATTACTCTAGGGTATGAAAATTCAGTTGAGAAACGTAGAGCTGCAAAATCTAAATTTAAATAAAAAAATTACGAAGTTTTCCATTTAAATGGTAATTACTATGCAGTTTATTAGCATTTCAATTCAGCTGAAATCTTTATAAATTCTAATAAATAAAAATTTTTCAGATACTTAAATTAAAACATTAGCAAATTAAATGCAGTTCAGCAAGGATGAATAACGAAATTGCTGCCTCAGAATATTACTGAGAACAGTTATTGTGTAGAAGAAGTCCTCAGAGTTCGTTTTATTTTAAAAAACATCTCTGAGTCCACTCCATAATAGTGGAAGACCTCCGAGTACAACTGCGATATGTAATCGGTAGACCTCCTAAACCGACATGGGCATAGATGAAGATTTCCGAAGTCATATTTAGTATCTACGAGTATATAGGAACACTTCACTTTAGTACAGTAGAAGACTTCCAATCTAGAGTATAGAGGAAAACCACCGATGCCGTGTTTGACATATACGAAAAACTCCGAGTTAGACGCTATTAATGAAGATGGCAACAACATTTCTACTGTAGATGTACAACTCTGTCGTTTATCCTGAGAAGTACTCCGAGTAATTTTCAATTAGAAAAACACCTCTTAAGTCAATTCCAGAAAAGTGGAAGATCTCTGAAGTCGACTTTAGTATAGATGAATAACTTCTCATTAGACGCCCAAATTAACTTAGCATAGAGGAGAAACCTTCAAGGTGGACTCCATCAGAGAGGGAGAACTCCAAGGTGAACTCTAGTACGGAGGAAAACCTACGTTGTCGCCTCTATTAAAGGGAAGTTCTTCCGAGGTCGATCCTAGTATAGAGGAAGTCCTGAAGGCCATCTTCAGTGTAGATTAATATTTCTCTATTGAGAAAAAGCTTCGAGGACCACTTTAGTACAGAAGAAGACTTTCGAGATCGAATACTTCCGAGTTTGACGTTAATAATGAGGAAGACTCTCAAGGTCGACTATAGTGCTGAAGAATACCTGCGAAGCCGACACTAGTACTGAGGATGAAAGAAGAAGAAAGAAGCAAAGAAAAAAGTCGTTTCTGCGAAATATTAGGCAACTACAATTCTCGTTTGCCGGAACTGAAATTTCGTTTGTTGTGACAAAAACTTATTTCGCGTAAGCAATTGTTTGTTTGGACCAAAAGTAATTTCAGTCGACGTAAACGAAAACTGTAGTTGTCTAATATTTCGTTTCACGGAAATGATTTTTTTCTTTGCGTGTAGTATTGAGGAAAAACACGGAGGCCGACAGTAGAATTGACGCAGTTATCAGAGGTTGATTGTGGTGAAAAGCCTAATCTTCGAATGAGTAACTCCATTGTTGATTCAAGCTCGGAAGAACAACTCCGAAGTTTTGGTTCTATTATGGAACAACTAACTACTCGAGACTTATCCTAGTATAGAGAAACAAATCCGAGGGTTGTACTAGTGTAGAAGAACACCTCTGGGGTCGTTTCTGTCATTGGTGACTTACTTCGCAGTTTTTTCTAGTAT
Source organism: Eudasyphora cyanicolor (assembly GCA_963930755.1). NCBI lineage: Eukaryota > Metazoa > Arthropoda > Insecta > Diptera > Muscidae > Eudasyphora > Eudasyphora cyanicolor. The sequence continues at coordinate 156,513,744 of OZ005736.1, read as the reverse complement.
GGAGGAACAACTCCGAGGGTTTTCCTAGTGTAGAAGTACAAATCCGAGGTTCTTAGTTATTAGATTGACGGATTGACAGTTGTTGTAGTTTTAATATACATATAAACTCAAAAGAAGTGTATTTTTAAAAGTAGTGCCGTAGTAGTGGTTCAGCATAGCTAAATAGACGTCTTAGGTTAGGTTAGGTTGAAGAGAGGACACGTTTAAACGTTTCACGTTCATGGACATACACTTAAGCCAGGGGTTCGGCCTGTTGTGCGCTCCTTATTTATGATCTTTTTATACCTCACGAGTCGCAGAAAATCGGTACTAGACACGAATTTTCTCAGTATCTTCCAGTCATATCCTCTGAGATGAGTCAAGTCTGGTAATATGTCGGACCCGAAATGTTGTGATCTTGCATGTGTGAAAGCCGGGCAGTGACACAAAAAATGTTCCATCGTTTCGATGTTTTCCCTGCATGCCCTGCATTCGTCGTTTCCTGCTAGTCCTATGCGATGAAGATGTGCTTGTAAGCTTGAGTGTCCCGTTAGAACACTCATCATCTTACTAATATCGATCTTGTTTAGTTTCAGAAAACTTCTTGTTTTCTTTTCATTTGGATCACCCCACAGTATCTTTGCAGTTGCTCCTACTGTTGCGTTTTACCAGTTTTGTGAGCCATCTCTGCCCAGTGCTTCAACTCATCCTTCGTGGCTTCGAAAGGTTTCCAAATTTCCAAGTTTATTACTCGAAGTTCTCCCTTGAAGCCAAGCTGTTTGCCCGTTCATTTCCAATCACTCCGTTGTGTCCTGGTACCCAGTACGTCTTAGTACCCGCCAAGGTCAACTCTAGTATTGAAGACGAAATCCGAGGTCGAAGACACTTCTGCGAGGTTGATTCGGGTATGGAGGATGATAGTCTTCGAGGTTGATTCTAGTGTACGGAAAGAACTCCGATGTTGACTCTAGTGCGAGTCTATTATAGATTAACTACCCTGAGACTTATCCTAGTATGGTGTAACAACTCCGAGCGTTGTCCTAGTATAGAGGAACTAATTCAAACTTATACTACAAACTTATAAAACCATAATTTATCCATATTCGTGATATTAATAATATCATAAGAATTAATAATTACAATTTTTTTCTTGAAATATTGTATGTTTATAGTGTCATTCAAAAATGTAAGTCTACATAATCGTTTTGGCCCAGTAAAGGCTTTTGGATTATGAAATAAATAAATGAAATGAATTTTTTTATATGATTTAGCATAGCTGAACAGACCACGTAGTATCATCCAAAGTCGGCAGCAATATAGTGGGCTGTACTCCGAGGTTGATCCAGTATAGAGGACAATCTTCAAGATCGATTTTAGTATACGGGAAGACCTCGGAGGTAGACTCTAGTATAAAGGAAAAACTCCAAAGTCGATTCTATTATAGATCAACTACTTCGAGGATTCTCCTAGTATTGAGGAGCAACTCCGAGGTTTATCCCTGTATAGAAAAACAACTCCGTGATGGATTATATTATAGATGAACTACACCAAGTTTTATTCTGGTATGGAGGAACAACTCCGAGTTTATCCTAGTATAGAGATTCTATACTAGATTCTACAGGGTTTTCCAACAAGAGGTGTTATTTTGAATCACCCGGTATTTCGCTAGCTGTCACTTTTGAAGCTTTTATTCTTTGACATTTGACAAGTAGTAACTACGCCATTACTAAAAGTTTGGCATGGCCGAACTTAACGCCACTATCACTTGTTTTAACTAAATCAGCAACTCTGAATTTGCTCTCGCCAGACTACCCCACATATTTAGTTTGTAATTTCCAAATGTAGTTAAATTTTTTTGTTAATATCCCAAAAATCTCGTTTAAAACTTACTCATTTGCATATATTGCGCTTCTAGTTTAAATATTGGACATGAAATTGAAAAAATGACATTTGAAATGATGCCGCCAATGGCAGTGGTTGCAGTTCTTAATGCCGTTCTCTTCTTTGCCAATTATGTATTAGAATTCCATCTGGTTTCTTCTGGCGACTGGAGTGGCAGATTCGTTGTTCAAATTCCCAAGAAGACTAAACGAAACGATTATTTTTTTGCTAAATTTCGGTATGTGAATATGTGATGTGGCCAGAAGATGGAAAGATAACCAGAAGAACACCAATTTACTTACCACCAAGTCATAGTTGTAGTTATAGAATTACTAACATCATCAGTTAGACAGACGGCTGGTTGGTTAGTTAGTTTGGTCGGCTTTGGTTTTAGTGATGCAACAACATTGTTCCAAGGCATAACCAAATTTTCAATTTATTTTCTATTACCGTTGGTTAGTTGCACCATCTAGCAAACAAACAACCAACAACAACAACAACAGACAAAAACCGAAAAAACACTTGTTTCTGCAACTCCTCTCCATTCTAACGAGATTCTGCAAGACTCTGGCCAGTCAGTAGGTAGGCAGCTAGGCAGCTACGCAGCTATGCGCTGGATGTGGAAGTCTCTTGGTATTCCAACTGAACTGAAGCATAAACTAGAACTTGAAAATAGTTTTGAAAGCAACTCAGATGATCTGCAAAATCAGGACAAAGCGGAGCTGTTTAAGAATCGCTAAGAAATTAAATGATGTCGACGGCGGTGGCGACAACACCACCTGTTGGTGTTGTCTTTGTTGTTGTCATTTTGTTGTAGTCTAGAACATCATCGGCAACACAACAGACAACATAACGTTGCGGCAGTGTTGCATTTAACTTAGCAAACAAACGCATTAGTGTCGTCTGGTTACCGTCGTTATAGCCATCGTCGTTGTCGTCGTCGTCAACGTCGCTGTTGGCCCACATGATTATGCAACTTTAGCGTGTGACGGTGAAAAGATTTCCATCTAAACCACTTCACCGCCACCACTTGGATGGCATAAAACAACACCACCTTCAGGCATGCATCATTATTCCCAAGTTGTTGCCTGCCCGATGATCTTGTAGAGAAATTCTAGCTTGCTCTTCTTGGTAACTGTGCCACGGAGTTGTTTTTGTTTACTTTTCTTCATTTTTTTTTTGGCTGTGATTATTTAACTTTTTTTCTTGTTCCGATTCTTGGCTACCAAAACAAACGCACTAGAATGGATTTTTTGTGCTAAGCCCCCGCTTTGATACCTAACACTCGAAGAAAATTTCCAAAGACTTTCTTGAGAACAATGTAATATCACTAACTAGAATCTTTATCACTAACTAGAATTTCAATCTACTTCTAATGTAGTAGAAGATATCTACACAGAAAAAGGACAAATGACAAATTAAATGCTTTGTTCAAGTTTTAAAACCAATTTCAATTAACTTTTAATTGAATCAATTAAATGCTTGCTTCAAGCAACCAAATATATGAAATGTATGGAAATTTGCAGATTCCAGCAATCATTTAATTGTTTCAAAAGATAATTGAAATTGGGTTTAAAACTTGAACAAAGCATTTAATTGGTAATTTTTTTCGGTGTACGGTCGATTCTAGTATTAATGAAAAACTTGCGTGGTCGATTATACCGTAGAGGAATAACGCAGTACTTGCTACACTGGACGATTTTGGTATATTGGAAAATCTCAGTGGTTGAGGCCTCGTACTTAGACTATAATTAAAAGAATACCTCCGAAGTCGTTTCAAGTATGGATGAAGACCTCAAACATCGAATCTAGTGTAGATGAAGACTCCAGTATAAAGGAAAATATCTGACTACCTCAAACGTAGTTTGTAGTACATAGTAGATTACTTTAGATATAGACTTCAGATATATACTCTAGTGTACCGAGGAGACCTCCGAAGTAGAATCCAGTACCTTCGGACCTTCCGAGATCCATTCTAATATAGAGGAAACCTCTACTATCTTTATATATAAAATCCTTTGTACGTTTGTTAGACGCATGATCTCCGAAACCATAAAATACAATGGGCTGAAAAATTAACAATATATTCAGTTTCCAGAGCGATTTGACGGAAAATTTAAAACGTATGTGTGGTTTGTCTTGATAATAGTTTGTACGTATGATTCTAACCGGAAGATGGCGCTGTAGTGGACATATGGTCAATACAAATGTTTTTGATGATTTTTTCCTGAAACTCGGGATGTATTCATTTTTAATGAAATATCAATTAATAACAAACCAATGCATCCCAAACAGAACGGGCAGGACATCGTCTGCTGGGGTCAGCTAGCAGTATATAATAAAGTAAAGATTAAGTTCTTTGATGTAGACTATAGTATAGAGGAACGACTTCAAGGTCAATTCTAGTTTAGAAAATACCTCCGACGTATAATCTATTATATTGAGGAATACATCAGATGTCGACTCTAGTATAGTGATGAAGACCTGCGAAGTCGTTCATGTATAGAGAAAGTGCTCCGACATCAAATCTAGTGCATATGAAGCCCCTAGTATAACGGGAGACCTCTGACTACCTCCAAGGTAGATTACAGTACGCATAAAGGGGAATACTCAGATATATACTCTAGCATAATGAGGAAGACATCCGAAGTATACTCCAGTACCTGCGGACATCCGAGCTTCATCCCGGATTAGAGTGATCAAAACCGGTTTAAAATAAACCGGCCCACCGGTTTTCTGCTTCCACCGTCCCCGGTTTTTCTCAAAATCATGAATTTCGAACAACCGAAAAATTATTTACAACTTTATATACAAATATGAAAGATCTCCTTATATGGCCTAAAAGGACTCGGCAACTTTGCTAGAATCCGAAGCCATTCACCAATTTCTATACAAATTACAAAAATGTAAAGAAAATAAATGATTCATACGCGCTGAAGTTATGTGAAAAGTAAACGCATTCTCCCACTTCCAAACCGAAACAAAAACAAGTAAGAAAATTTCAATTGGGTAAACCGACTAGTGTATATTCTTATATATTTATATACTCGTATATACCCACCTGCACTAAAGTGTGTATATAAAATATATATGTATAAAGATTTAGTACCCCTATTAAATATTCTATTTAATACCCCGAAATATAAATATTTTCTTGACTGAACTACATAAGGGGAATTTCATGTCAAGTGGGTTAATTTTTAAAAGGGATGTCTTCTGTCGGGATGAAAATTGCACCAAGTAGCCCTATCAGATAGTAGTTATGAGACACAATTCCAACGAGATCGGTTAAGGACTTTCCGAGTTGGAGGGTGTCAAATATTGACATTTTTGTCAAACGGTTGTTTTTCCCATCTGAAATGCTAAAATGTTTGGTTGAACGTTAATTTTTTTTCAGAGGTTTATATTTATTTTGATAGATCAACAGGCCCCATCCCATTAATAGGTCACAAAGCTTTTAAAGGAAATTATCTAAGCTTTCATTTGAGCAAAAAAATCAAAAATTAAAACATAGGTTTTTACCAAAATTTCAAAAAAGTTTAATTTTGCAAAAAAGTAATGAAAATATATATGCTAATTTTTTTAAAGGGTTGAAGAAAAGACTGTCGATAACACTTTTGGAAAATGTTTCTAAATACAATAGCTAATTAGTTATAAGTATGAGATAAAAGGACCGTTTGACTCAAATGGCAATATTCATCACAATCCAACTCATAACTACTATCCAACATGACTAAATTTCGTGCAAGATTCCTGATCAGAGGACATCGCTTTTAAAAATTTAATATTAAAAAATCGCCTTTTTTGTTATTAAAAAGGAAAATGTTTTTCAAACGGCAATTTTCATACTGTTTTGTTATGCAGAAAAAAACCGGTTCTACCGGTTTCCCCGGTTTTTTTCTTCGAAGAAAACCGTCCACCGGCTTTTTTATAACTTAAATAAACCATCCACCGGTTTTTTATTTTTTCAAAAAAACGGATTTTTGATCACTCTATCCCGGATCTACTATGTTATAACGGGTTTTTTCAACAAGAGGTGTTATTTTGAATCACCCGGTATTTCGGTAGCTGTCACTTTTGAAGCTTTTATACTTTGACATTTGACAAGTAGAAACTACGCCATTACTAAAAATGGAACGATACACGATTCAACAACGCATTGAAATTATTAAATTCGAAAAATCATCTTGACTGATGAGGCCCATTTCCACCTCGGTGGCTACGTCAACAAGCAAAATTGTCGCATCTGGGGCTCGGAAAACCCAAGAGTTATTGTTAAGAAGCCCCTCCATCCTCAACGTGTGACAGTTTGGTACGGTTTATTGTCCGGCGGGGTCATTGGACCTTACTTTTTCGAAATTGAGGTTGGATCAACAGTTACGGTGAATGGATTGCGCTATCAAGAGATGATTAAGGGCCTGTTTCTGTCACTTATTTTCGTTCGTCTACGGCGTACGATCAAAAATCACTCCATTATTTCGAGAAATCTATAAGTCACAGAAGTTAATAATTCTTGTGTATATAGAAAAACACATAAAAAGTCCACACCTAAAATATTTCTAACCTGCGTTTTACAGAATTCAAGTAATAGTTGAGAGATTTTTGATCGTTCGACGTAGACGAACGAAAATAAATTACAGAAACAGGCCCTAATGATTTTTATGGTCGGGTTTACTTTACTTTCAACAAGACGGCGCTACGTGCCACACAAGCAACGAAACCATTGCTCTGTTACGGGAAAAGTTTCCAGACCGTGTTATCTCTCGAAGAGGTGATCTCAATTGGCCACCGAGATCTTGTGATTTAACACCTTGCGACTTCTTCCTTTGGGGCCACGTGAACAGCCGGCGTCGATTCAAGACCTCAAAGATAGAATTTGTGAGGTTATCGAGGACATAGGGCAGCCACTTTGCGATTTGGTTATGGAAAATTTCGTGAAAACGATATGGTCCTGTAAGCGTGGTCGTGGTGGCATACCTTCCTCTTTATTATGAAATAAACATCCGATCATTTATCTCAAAAAATGGCATTTTTAGTTGGAATACCAAAGTAACACCTCTTGTTGGAAAACCCTTTACAATAAGGCAAACATTAAATCTTCGAACTACATGAATTCTGCGAACTAGTTTCAAATTTAGAGAAAGTGCTCCTTCATCGAATCTAGTGCATATGAAGACTCTAGTATAAATGAATACTTCTGACTACTTCACAAAAAGACCCTAGTGTAATGAGGAAGACCCCGAAGTAGACTTCAGTACCTACGGCCCTCCGAGGTTCATTCTAGTATAGAGGAAAACCTCTACTATAGTATGGAATAAGACATCGATTCTAGTAAAGATGAAAACCTTTGATGTTAACTATAATGTAGAGGAACAACACCAAAGTCGATTATAGTATAGAAAAGACTTCCGACGTATACTATACTAAAGATTAGATGACGACTCTAGTATAGTGAGGAACGCCTGCAAAGTTTTTTCAAGTATAGAGAAAGTGCTCCGATGTCAAGTGATACAATTTGTCTGTGTTAAACCTTTAATATTAAAATATTTAAATATGTTTTCTTTCAACTAATTTCGAATACATATTCATAAAAGATAAGATCATCTATATGTTTTTTGTTCGTCACATTATATGTTACGATTTAGTCAGCAAATGTGTTTAAATAAATTCTACCCAATCTAATGTACATATTTGCTTACATTTTCGAATTTCAATTGATGTATTTCGAATATCAATTCATGTTTTTCGAATTTCGAATGGTGTAGTACGAATTTCAAATGGAAAAATTCGAATTTCAATTTATGTATGTATTTCGAATTTCAATTGATGTATTTCAATTGATGTTTTTCGAATTTGAATTGATGTGTTTCGAATTTCAATTGATGTTTTTCGAATTTCAATTGACGTGTTTCGAATTTCAATTGATATATTTTGAATTTCAATTGATTTTTTTCGAATTTCAATTGATTTTTTTCGAATTTCAATTCACCTTTTTGGAATTTCAAATGGAATCTTCGAATTTCAATTAATCTTATTCCAAATTAAATTGATTTTTTTCGAATTACAGTTGAAAATGGTGTAGACTCTGACGCATAAAGGGGAATACTTCAGGTATATCTCTAGTGTAATGTGGAAGACGTCCGAAATAGACTCCAGTACCTGCGGACCTCCGAGCTTCATTCTAGTACAGTGAAAACCTTCGGATCTACATGAATCTTCTGATTAAGTCCTGTATATGATGACTATAGTATAAATGAAGACTTCTGACTACCTCCAACGTAGAGTACAGTACAGGAATACTTTACAAAAAGGCTCTAGTGTAATGAATTGGACCTCCGTGTGCTACATCAAGAGCCATTTCGGATAAATGGCTCTCGAGTTTGCCTGAAATATGTGGTTCACCCTCTCTATTTTCGCATATGATGGTTTATCGCAAAGAACTATAATAGGCATGTTTTCGTTACAAGCTAGCACTTTTAGTTTAGCACTTTGCAACGAAAACAACTGACCTCCACTAACTGGCACATAAGCAATACGTGTCGGATTTTCACTATCTGGTAGCAATGGTGTCATGAGTTGCGAAGAAAGAACAGTTCGAAACAGACAAAAAATTCGTGAAAAGTATTTATAAAACACTAGCTGAGCCCGGTGCGCTTCGCTGCCCATGTCAAAATTCGCGCTGTAGAAACTGTATTTTATATCCGATCAGTACGAAATTCGGCAGAAAGAGGTTTGTTATTACATGAAGGAATACTGCCAAATTCGGAGAAAATCGGTTCAGATTTAGATATAGTCCCCATATATATGTTACCCCCGATTTGAAATTCAAGCGCTGTAGAAACTGTATTTTATATCCGATCAGTAAGAAATTCGGCAGAAAGAGGTTTCTTATTACATGAAGGAATGCCGCAAAATTCGGAGAAAATCAGTTCAGATTTAGATATAGCCCCCATATATATATGTTACCCCCAATTTGACATGTAAGCGCTGTAGAGACTGTGTTTTATATCCGATCAGTACGAAATTCGACAGAAACAGGTTTCTATTTTACATGAATGAGTATTCTAGGAAAATCGATTCAGATTTATATATAACCTCCATATGTATGTTCCTCCAGATTTGGTTACAAAGCGCTATAGAAGTTGTACTTTACTTCCGATCATTACAAAGTTCTCCAGAAAGATTTTTCTCAATTTAGGAACGAATATTGCTTAATTTTGCGATTATCGGTTCAAAATACATTTACCAATTATTCCAAATTATTATCGCAATGACCCTTATCGCATTGTTAGGGAGGTGTAGGGTATTATATAGTCGGCCCCGCCCGACTTTCTGTCTTTCCTTACTGGTATTAGTAATAAATTCACTGAATGAAAAAATACCGAATTCAGTGGAAAGTCCAGAAAATAGAAATGTATACTTATAAAATTTCCAAATTCTTGTTTCATTGATATTGCATCACATTATCATATTGCGATTGTATTGGAGTGAGCAGCTGTAATTATCGCATACCGAGCATTTTTGTTCATGTATTTCCTATATAATACTTGCAAGATATATCAAAATATGGGCTGGGCCACGCCCACTGGTCCTATTCCGCCCATTTGAAAGCCAATCACGTAGACTGCTACCATGCCCATTGGTCCGATCCCGCCCATTTTCTGACCAATTACGTAGAATGCCACCAGATACATATACACAACATTGCAGCACTCCCGATAGCAAATTGTGCAAGATATAAAAATTTCAAAATTTGGTCATTGTGGGCGGGGCCACGCCTATTGGTCCGAACCCGCCCATTTTTGGACCAATCACGTAGATCGCCAACGGATATATATACACAAAATTCCAGGTCTCTCGCTAACAAATTGTGCAAGATATCACATTTTTTAAATTTGGCTTATATGGGCGGTGCCACGCCCATTGGTTCGATCCCGCCCGTTTTTGGATCAATCACGTAGACTGCCACCGTTTACATATACACAAAATTCCAGCACTCTCGCTAACAAATTGTGCAAAATATCTCAATTTCAAAATTTGGCTTATATGGCCGGGGCCACGCCCATTGGTCCGGTCCCGCCCATTTTTTCACCAATTACGTAGAATGCCACCAGATACATATACGCAACATTGCAGCACTCCCGCTAGCAAATTGTGCAAGATATCAAAATTTTGTCTATGTGGGCGGGGCCACGCCCATTGGTCCGATCCCGCCCATTTTTGGACCAATCACGTAGACTGCCACCGTTTACATATACACAAAATTCCAGCACTCTCGCTAACAAATTGTGCAAAATATCTCAATTTCAAAATTTGGCTTATATGGGCGGGGCCACGCCCATTGGTCCGATTCCGCCCATTTTTGGAAAATTCACATAATCTGCCATTAAATGCATACAAACAAAATTTCAGCACTATACCTATAATAGGAGCAGAAATATCGGATTTTTAACCTGCGATTTGTATGGGAGGTACCACGCCCCTTTGTCCAATTAATTTTTTTTTTCTATATAAACCATCTCGTGAAAATTTAGAATCGAATAAAAAAAAAATCATCCAAATCGCTCCAGCCGTTCTGACGTGATGCCATTACACAGATGGACCGTTTCATTTTTATATATATAGATATATTTACTATTCTATGTTCAATTGTTTACACTATTTTGAAAATATTAAAATAATTTCCCATTTTTGTTCTTCTTCTTCCCGTTAATTCACAATAATTGATAAAATCTCTCCAAAAATGGGATGCCATATTTCTAAATATAGGGTGCCCAATCTGGCAACATCATACTCGATTAAGACATGAACACATGCACCAAACTTCATCGGGAACTAATAGTGCTTAGCTCCCCATACAAATTAAGCACTTATGGTGTAACGAAAACACGCCTAATATTGCACAAAAATCCTATATTTAAAAAAAATTATTCCGAAGAAAATCTCTTCATATTTTAAAAAGTTGTAGATAATTTAGCATATGTATTTTCGATTCTCTACGAGGTCTGTCCCAAAATTAGTCGTGAAAAGTGGCAATATTGGGTGGCAGTGTTAAAACAGGGCCGTACGAACTGCCAAGAGGAACACCGTAGTGGTCGACCATTCCACGCCAGAAATGTTAAAAAAATGCACATTATTGTATTGAATGGCTGTCGGTTGAAGGTTCGTGAGCTAGCAGAAGTCATAGGCATTTCAATAAGTGGTATACATCGCATATTGACGGAAAATGTGATGATGTGAAAGCTGTGCGCAAGATGGGTGCCGCGTTTGCTCACTATCAATACAATGCACCAGTTCACAAATACACTACTGCGATGGTCAAAAATAATAAATTAAAGTTCGTATTGCTTCAGCACGCACCTTATTCGCCAGAGTTAGCTCCCTCGGATTATTTTTTGTTTCCAAACTTGAATAAATGGCTCGGGGCGAAAAAGATTTGCCAGCAATGAAGAGGTGGAGGTTGCGGTTGATGGCTATTTTCAGGAGCTAGACAGTTCTTACTATAAACAGGATATCAAAGCTACAGAAAATCGAAGGAAAAAGTGTATCGAGTATGTGTATAAAAGGAGATTATGTTGAGAAATAACGAACTATTTTGCCAAATTTGCTGTGTTTTTTTTTGTAAGGTCGGCTTATTTTGGGACCTTCCTCATAGCTCCACATACAAATGTCCATGATTTAAAATTTTTTAAATTGATTCGTAACTAGGATGTTCTTTTGTCTTTAAACCATCTTTGCCTCTATTGTGTATTATTTTTTAAAATATCATATTTCCAGCTGCAATTTTTTGGAGGATAACAGAAATAGTTGGACAGACGGTAGAGTTCGTAAAGAAAATTGTTTTTCCCAAAGGAGATATTTCATTTTCAGGCACGAAAAGTTTTTTCAAAGAGTTCTGCTTTAATTCAGTCTCTGAATTGACTAACCCCTTTGATTTCTCTGCATATTTTGTAGACAATTATTTCACACACTTATCCTTGATTTTTGTTCGAGTGTTTTGCAAACTTTGCTCATAAGCGCTCAGGTTGATTTTTCTACATATTGGCATTTCTAATATGGACAGAACAACAAGCGGAATCATTAGAAAGTAACACATTCAATAAATTGTCAGTCAGACACCGCTCTTCCTCTCTCAATCCCCAACCGGCCTCCAACCATCCTTACAGTCCACCATACATTCACTCGAGAAATTGTACTTAGACTCGAAGCAAAAAAAAACTCTCACGCGATTTATGTCAAAATGCCTCCATCCTCTTGGCATATCGCGGCATAAGAGCTCTGCAATTTGTTGCAAGTCTTTTAGCCACCAGCCAAAAGTGCATGTGGCATATACATACATACTTAAATCGACATACGAATGCCACAAACATTCATAAATTCATGAAATCTGGAAAACTGAAAATAGTCATGAATTGTTTTTTTCTTGTATTCTGCAACAATTGTACTGTACTGATGTTTATGTCTTTTGCGCAATTTGCACCAAGATGCCAGCCCGTGACAATACAAATATACCGAAATTGATTTCTATCGAAAAAGAATCATTATTTTCGAAAGTAATTCAGGCATATCAGAGATACAACATCAAACTCTAATCTGTCGTCGTCGTTGGTTTCCTACCACTTCTCCTTGCAAGATTAAAACATTTAGGGGGAACTAGCCCCAGTCCCCAGTACGTCGCCCCCAAAAGTGAATGGGCGAAATGTATGTTGTGAGCAGTGAGTCTAGGCTGCGATCACATTTACTCCAACTATTGACAATTGAAATTCTATAAAGATTTTGCCAATTCCTTTCGTGTGTTGCATTTCGACTTTTGCTGCATCTTAGCTCATGCAGAACATGCAACCAGAAGAATAGAAGAACTATCGATAGTCACCATCGGAAGGCATGAGGAATGTGCATGTCAAACATATGATATAGTATTCTATCATCGCCAATGAACGTCAGAATGCGCCATCCGCCAAACGCTATCATCTGCATCATTCTCAGCCTCTGCGACACGTCGCGTCGGTGGTATTGTTTGCTACCCATTGGGCCTGACCCGTTCGTTATGGTACGAGCATTGCATGTCTTACACTGGCGTAGTACAATTTTCACGAGTTTTCCTTGTTATGTTTTTTAAGGTGGAGTTTTCTTCAACTTTTGCATTTTCCGAATGTCTGTTTTATTAAACGTCTATAATTATGTATCGCAAATGTGAGAAACACATGTTGTGCTATTTCAATGTTCAAATCGGGTTAATTATTTTGTATTTTTTTTCTAATGTAAATGTAAACAAAATAGATGTGAACATTAGGGTGAGGTATTTTTATACCCGACGCCACACTGTGGTAAGGGTGTTATGACTTTGTGCATTTGTTTGTAACGCCCAAAAAAAGAAGCCACAGACTCACAGTTTTTTTACCGATCGGCATAGAATCACTTTGTCAGTCGATTTAAAAATGGGAGTTATGACTACACCCGTTTTATTAACTACCATACAAAAAGAGCCAAGACATACCAAAACTAAATAGTTCATAATATGAGTACATATACATACCAGTGCATACTTACATTGCTCACAAAGTGAGGGTATACTTTAGTCGATTTACCCGACTGAAATTTCTTACTTGTTTAAATTCTTATTTATCAAGGATCCGATATTAAAAGTTCCAGCCGACTTATGCCACAAAAAAACACCGCCAGCTCCTGGACTATTATAAATCTGAAATGGTAGAAAATAATCTTAATACAACCTACTGTACAATCAGCGACAAAAAAAAGGTGAGCAACACCCACGGCCACACCAAAATGTCACTCGTCGTACATTGTTCGAAAAAATACCAAAAATACCTGGAAACAGTCAGATCATTATCCTCCCCACCCTTCCCTAAAAGAATAAAGCACTGAAGTCGAATAGTAGTCACATGCAATGTGGTGGCACTTGAGCCAAATTGCCTCAGTACGCACTACACTTACTCTTTTGTTTGTTTCGGATAGATCTCCTCCAAGCGATTATAATGCAAATATGGCTAAAATGACTGTCAGATGCAGCAACAGCTAACTGCACCAGAACCACTGCACTGAAGTCAACAAAATGCATTTTAACGGTGCATTTTGCAATACAACAAAAAATTAAGTTGAGCGAGACCGACTATATATTAACCTAAACCACCTAAACCAATAAGAGTGATATGATTTCTTTGAAAAAAACACAAGTTTTTTATTTAATGTGAAGTACAATCGATACAATTAAGTTATAAATAAAACGTCATTCAAATTGCCTCCACGACTTCTTCTGCAGGAACGAATTCGATGAACCCAATTTTCGAGCACTTTTTCCGCTAAATCAAGTCGTATGTCATGAATGGCACGTTCAATATTGACCTGTAAAGCTTGACGAGAATCTGGTTTATTTCAAAAGACCAATGACTTCAAATAACCCCACGAGAAATAGTCTAATGGTGTTAAATCACAACTTCTTGGAGGCCATTCAATATCACAATTTCTTGAAATAATCGAATCTCCAAACTTTTCTCGCAACAATTCAATTGTTTCATTTGCTGTGTGGCACGTAGCCACAATCGGTCAATGGCAAAAAGATAGCTCTTAAGGAGAGCTATAATATTGCTCATGGGTATCAAGGTCGTAGGGCGACTGGAAAGTGTTCTTTTTGGATTTAAAAAAATGGACAGCATCATTTTCAAATGTGAACGGAAAATTATGCTAAGTGCTCTAGCACCTTAACGGTACGTCGGATCGGGAATTGGTCAATGGCAAAATGATAGCTCTTAACGAGAGCTAAAATATTGCTCATGGATGTTAAGGTCGTAGGCCGACCGGAAAGTGTTTTTTTATTTCAAAAAAATTGACTTAGCGCACGAAAAGTTGCAATTGGAGAACGATTATTTTGATAATAAAATTGAATAATTTGTAAACGTTGTGCGTAATCTCTCCATGATGAAATTGTAAAAAACACAAATCATGACATATTACAGATGGCCGAAACGTCACTTCAAAATCATATCATCCCTATTGGAAACCCCTTTATCATCCAGCAAAAACGCAACTACACCCTTTTCAACATGTTAGTAAGGGAGAAATGCAATAGGATTTACTTACCAACCTGCTGAATCAGCACAGATTGTAGGTTCTGGAAAAAAAGCTTTTTCTTCGGATGAAAGATAGAGAGAGAACACGAATCATGCAGAATTTATGCACTCAACGATTTTTTTCTTCTCTGACTAACTCTATTGCATCTAATTCATGCAGAGTTTCAGTAAAGCTGACTGCTTCTAAAAACAAGATTTTTCCTGCTGGTAATATATAATAAATCAAATTGGTAAACCAATTATTTGGCGATCTATCAAAACGAACACCGATCTATTTGCCCATATGGATCTTTTCTAATCCGGAAAAACTCTGTAATACATTTCGTTATGATGGGTTATATGGAATTTCATCAGGAGAATGTATGAACAGATGTTTTAATAAATTATTGAACTGTGTCTTCACCTTTTGGGCATTACAGTGTGGTGTAGGGTACAAAAAAATGGAATGCAATACAACATCTCTACACACTCGCATTTGACGCCGAGTAATAAAAAAATGCATTCCAAAAGCAGAAGCTGTAGTCTTAATGGGATGTTCCTCTCGTCTTTCACTAACCAAAAATTCTGGTTAGCATAGCCCAGAGGCTATGCATATGACACTCACTTTTGCGAAACGGTCTTCCATTAGTTCACCTGGACCTGTTTCTTCTGCTGCCATTGCCGACGGCGGCAATGCGTTGCGATTATGCAACGTTTGATTGTCACACTGAACTAAATTTGCCTAAAACAAGTCTTAGTTTTAACAAAATTGTTTTGGTTTTATTCTTTTCGATACACTCGCTATGGTTGCTTCTCCATTAACAGTCTTTAATTGGTCATATTTATGATAAACCTGAGCTGCGTACTGTTTCGAATAGAACTGCATTATGCGGAGGAGGGAAATCGCTTGGTAAAGGGGGCCACAGACATTGAAAGGTTTGAGTTATAATTATAATAAAATTATATAATTATGTATAATATAATTAAAGTTTTGTTTTTACTCAAATAACGGATGTTTTTTACAGTTAAAATATTTTAAATTAAATTGAAGCAAGGAAATATATTTTTAATATCAATTAAACAGATAGTTTTATGCCATTAACATTAAATATAATTTGGGCCATGTGAACGCCACGACTGCCGCGACTGTTCGCAGCATTTGCGCCTGTATTTCGCCAAAAATTTCGACGAATACTGATTTATAGGTGTTCAATTATCTCTTGTTTATCGGCGTAGACGAGTGGCTTTACATAACCTCAAAGAAAATAATCCATTGGGGTTAAATCACACGATCTAGGTGGCCAATTATTAACAGGACCATTACGTGATGCTATTTATTCTTCAAAAGTTTCTACGAGTAAATTAATTGTAACGGACCACATGTCAGAAAGATTAATTTCAGCTAATTGAGGTACGAAAAACTTGTAATCATTTCTCTATACCGTTCAGCATAGACTGTAACATTTTGCTCATAACCGTTTTTGACGACATACATAGCCAGTACAACACATGATTTTGGGACATAATTCTGAGAATTGGACGTGAAAGTAGCCCAAAAATAAGAACTTCTGAATCACTCATTTAGTCAAGTTGGCTCAATTAATAATTTAATGGTCATACGTTCTTTTTTGCTCAAGGTGACCCAATTCTCAGAATTGAGACCCAAATCACTGAGCTGAAAAATACTGTACTGTGATATGGACCACTGACTCCACCTGCCCATAAAGCTCACCAAACAGTATTTCACTCGAAATACGACTATTTTGCTTATGTGTGTACCCATTTAACCAAAAATGAGCTTCATCGCTGAAGTTTGACGAACAGAAGCTTTATTTTGATAGAAAATTTCAATTCAACAATTTTCAAGCGTTGCTCTCATGTAAGCCTATCCATGATGAAATGGCAAACCAAACTAAACAAAAATCAACTATCTGCTGTTAAATCGGTTGTCAAATAAAGCAGTGTTACCGACTCCAAGTCGGAATAACCGCCTATCTCAAAATGACACGATAATTTTTCAATTGTGAAGCAATTGCACTGGAAGTTTACTATTTCAAAACTAGTAATGTTAACTGAAAAGACAACACTGCTCCTATCAAGAGGCATCTGTCAGCTGACTCCTGTCAACATTTTAATAAGCAGCGTTACTTAATTTGTGTTTGACTGGATAGCAGACTACCACGTGATTTGAGCGGAAAATGAAAAAAAAACAAGGCTATGCTTGACAAATAACGGGTGATCCAAGTAGAGATACTTTTTTCAAAAGCCTTTTTTGACAGATCACGTGTGAGTCGTGTCATGCTGTCATGTTAACTATTGTTTGGCATTTCATCATGGAAAGACTTACGCCTGAACAACGTTTACAAATCGTTCAACTTTATTACGAAAATTCTCGTTCTGTGAGGAATGTGTTTCGTGCACTTCGCTCAACCTATGGTCAACATAATCGGCCTACTGAGCGTACTATTCGCAAAACCATCACCCATCTTGAGACCCATCATTCATTATTGGATAATATTCGACCGAATAGACCACGTCCAGCACGCAGTGAAGAAAATGTAGCGGCCGTAGCTGAGAGTGTACACGAAGACCGTGGAGAGTCGATTCGGCGCCGTTCGCAGCAACTCGGACTGACGTATGGAACGACTTGGCGCATTTTACGTCGAGATCTTAAATTGAAAGCATACAAAATACAGCTTGTGCAAGAACTGAAGCTGCCCGACCTTCCCAAGCGACATCGCTTCGCTCTATGGGCTCTTGAAAAGTTCCAAGAAGATCCGACGTTTTCGAGCCAAATTTTGTTCAGCGATGAGGTCCATTTCTGGCTCAATGGGTATGTAAACAAGCAAAATTGCCGAAAATTGAGATTCAAGAGCTGCCACTTCATCCAGAAAAAACAACGGTTTGGTGTAGTTTGTGGGCCGATGGAATCATCGGTCCATATTTCTTCAAAAATGATGCCGGTGAGAACGTAACGTTATCGTGTCATGATAACCGACTATTTGATGCCTGAAATTGAAGCTCGTGATCTCCCACAAACTTCGGTGAGCAGATAATTTCACATTTTGGGCCGGTCGATTGGCCACCAAGATCGTGTGATATCACACCGTTTTCCTGTGGGGATATGTAAAGTCTAAAGATTATGAGGACAAACCAGCTTCGATTCAGGCCTTGGAGCAAAACATCACGCGTGTCTTTCGCCAGTTACCAGTCGAAATGCTTGAGCGAGTCATCGAAAATTGGACTCAACGGATGGACCATCTGAGACGTAGCCAACATTTGATAGACATAATCTTCAAAAAAAAATGCCAAGGAATGTTCTTTCAAATGATAATAAACATTCCCCATTCAATTTGAATTTTCTGTGTTTTTTTCTTTAAAAAAGTAGGGAACCTCGAAATGGATCACGCTATATGTATATGTACCAAACTTCAGTCACCTACCTCAAGTATTATAGATTGTAGCGTGATTACAACAGACGGATATGGCTAAATCTTCTTAGAACTTTACGACGATTAATTATATTTATGCTTTATGGGGACTCAGACCAATATTTAGTGCTGCTACAAACAGAGTGACAAAATGATTATACCGCCCATGGTGGACGGTATAAAAAAGTGGTTTACTGAATTTCATTGTGACCGTACAAGCACGGAAGATGCGGAACGTTCTGACGCACGGTTTAGAAGATTGAAAGTTCGAAGAGATTGTGGAAGCCATAGGCATCTCGCAAGGCTCAGTGGTTTAAATTTTGAATGATCACTTGGGTATGAGAAAGCTTTCCGCAAGATGGGTGCCGCGTTTGCTCACTTTCGACCACTAAAGCAGTAGTGTGGCAAAAAAGTGGGTTTCTCGGGGTAAATCGACACCTAACAAGTCCAAGGTGGGCTTGTTAACCAATGCAGTCAAGACGACCGTCTTTTTGGAATGCACACGGAATATTCCACATTGACTACTAGGATAAAACAATCAACGACGAATATTATGCCAACATATTGAGTTGATTTAATAAGGATTTAAATAAGTTATTTTCCATCAGGACTACGAATTGCTCCCTCATCCGCCTTATACCCCGGATTTATCATCTCACAAACAAATACCTACTTAATAACCTTCACAAATTTTGTTTTTTGGAAGAGATAAACAAATTGGAGAAACGTTGGACAAAGCGTACAGAGCTCAAAGGAAACTACGTTGAAAAACAAAGTGATCTTTATCCAAAAACCTGTATATCATTAAAAAAGTCACGGACCTACTGACCAGCCCTCGTATGTATGTGTCGATGGGTAATGACTAGCAGAATCCATTTATGTACAAATTCTGACTTAGCTTTTTATTTCGATTTATAGTTGCAATTAGTGTAGTACAGTGTTGATGATTTGTAATCCATATAATTGCAAAAATCAATGATGTAATATTGGAACATTTGTAAATTGTTCTAAAGTAAAAACGATATTAGTCCGTGTTTGTGGTCGGGTATTTAATTTAAATTCCGTGCATTGTAATTGTTACTTGAATCACCTTTATTATATCATCAAGACAGTAAAGGCTCAATCAATTTGGGTGTCCACATTAAATTATTAAAGAAAACACAATTTTTACAAAACAGTTTTTACGTTAAATTTTTGTCCAAATTTCATAGGATGCACTTAGAAAATCGATTAGGACACTAAAATATATTTTCAAGTAATGCACGACATCGTAACAAAAGTACCTAACCTACGAGGTAGGGTCTATAAGTCCATGACCTTTTTAATGAAACACTGGTTTTTGGACGAAAAATAATTTTTCAATGTAGTCTTCTTTGAGCCGAACGTTTCTCCAATTTTTGTATCACTTCCAAAAAATAAGATTTGTCGAAGTCAGCAAAATAGGAATTTGTGAGATGATTTCATCTTTGGAAACAAGAAATAGACACAGCGGCTATATCCGGAGAATATGGCGTACGAGAGTGCAATTTGTATTTTTTTGTGCACCCTTGCATGGTCCTGGTGGAAAAAAATTTTTTCTTGGCCAAATGCAGCCATTTTTCAAATCCTCATTAAATCAACCCACAAGTTTGTATAATATTCGCCTTTGATTATTTTACCCTCTTGAAGGTAGTCAATGTGGATAATCCTAAAAAAGGGTAGCCATTGATCCACTTACTTTTTTTTAATTCAGTTTTATTCATTAGAAATATTTACAATGAAATATTTTTTCCCAGCGCCTTAAAGGCATTTTTGGGGCGAGTTGGCAAGTTACAATTCATTTAATTTGATATACATATATATATATATGTTAATTACATTCTGTGTGTGATCAAAATTTACAAAAGAAGCATTCTCACTTCACGAAATACGTGTGATTTTAGATTCCTCTTAATTTAGGATATTATGGATATATTCTTTAAATCAGTGTTCGGCGTAAAGAGAACGTGCCAAAATTGTGTCTGTATTGGTGTGTTTGCACTGAACAAAATTGTTGGTTTTGTTCTTATGTGCTGTGTTATACAGAGTGGAAAATTATTTTTTTACTGACTAAGTATAACGTGAATTGGTGTGAACGTTTTAATAACGCAAATGTTGCAAATTCGAATCAAAGTTTTTATTTTAAAAGAATTGAAAAATATATTTTAATTAAATAAAAATAATTTTCATTCCAGTTGATTACTACCAATGATTTCGACAAACAAAATTTTATTGATTAAAATGAAAAATTTTACTAATATTATTAATGAACAAGTTTATTTTTTCCGTTGATAAAAATTAGAAATAATGTGAATGTTTTAATAAAGTAAATGTTGAAAATTCAGTTTATTAGTCCTTCATTTTTAAATAGAAGTAAAGTTAATGTGCAAGTTTATTTCTGCCGTAGATTAAAATTTGAAAAATATGAATGTTTTAATAAAGTAAATGTTAAAAATTCATTAATTAGTCCTTAGTTTTAAAATAGAAGTAGAACATAAAATTTATTTAACTTAATACCATTTTCACATTTATTTCATTTAATAAAGAGTAATATCAAAATGTATAACCATTTGGATATAACTTTATTATCAATTAGTATGAAACATTTTACGAAAGTTATTAAATTCTTCCTTTGATTAAAATTTTAAATAGTGCGATTGTTTTAATGCGATAGTTGTTGAAAATCCATTTTCGTTATTGTTGAAATTAAAAATATTTACAAAATTACATTTTTATAGGTGTTTTTGGTCATAATACATTTTACATTTACAATAGAGATCCATATTTTCCCATATGTAACACTTAAATATGCGTTCATTATTTTTCTGCATTTCTCATTGCATAGTGTTATGTAATTGTCACATTTTGTCATATGCCGATTGCACATTTTGATGCTCAATATTTGCTCCGCTTTGGAAATATGTATAATTTCTCAGTGTACCAACTTTCCGATAAAAAGCGACATAAACCTGCTTTGTTGAACGCTGATGAGCGACTGACACATTTTATTTCTTACTTTTGTGCTCTTTGTTATGCTGTTCGTGTTGTGTACGTGTGAAAACCCGATTGCGTTCGGGGCTCGGCCTAACCAGCCGCCGAACACTGCTTTAAATCTTGGGGAATATGATTGTATTCAGAGCATCGATTGTGTTCTATTCTCTATTTAGTTATTTCAAGGCGACATCGTTTGACTCGTAAATTTAATCTATATCTCGTATTGAAAACTGATTGATTTGTGTGAAGTTCAATCGCTCGCGAACCTGGGTTTTTAACTGATTTAAACACGTAAATAAGCAGCTGCATTTTATATAACCCATGAACTGGTAATGAAGCTTTAGAGATATTCTCATACAATGAAAGGGCTGGAAAAGTACGAGGAAGGTTGTACACGAGTTTGTACTTAAAGGAGCTCTACAACCTGTTGTTACACTTGGCCTGCTTAATAAATGATCTCCAAGAACTCCGGGATTGTGGAGCTGTCTTCAGTTTATAATTTCAAGGATTTTCAATGTTTTTACATAATTTTCCACTTGATCCTTCCACCTGAGTCTCGATCTTCCCTGTCTGCTGACATCGTTATTTTGGTTTATGGCGTATTTGCCTACTACCTCGACGTTGCAGCTGTCGGCCGCAACTACCTCGTATTTCTTTCACCTCGGCGCCTCTATAGCAATTGCCAGTATTATCTTTGTCTTGTCCCCATTTACCAGCAGACCCATTTTAGACTACTCAATCTAATTTTTTTTTCATTTTCTCATCAAATCACGCGGTAGTCTGCTATCAATGACTGTTAAATATAACATAAAAATAGCATTTTATTAAAATTTTGACAGAAGTCAGCTGACAGATGCATCTTGACAGGAATAGTGCAGCGCTGCCAGTTTAGGGGATTTATCCCCAATTTGGGGATTTTTCTTCGCGAATGGGGATATATTTTTTAGTTTGGGGATCCTGGGATTTGGCGGGGATTGCATTTTTATAATTACATGTCTTTATTTATGTTAACATTTGTATTTTCTGTTAAATCTATTTTTTTTAGAAAATGCGTCAAAAGTTCCCACAAAAAGTAGCTTGACTCGCAGTGTATTAGAGTACGACTTAAATAGACAACCTGTAGTAATTGCCAATACGTATTTCTATAAATTTTTATAAATCTTAATTGAAACCAAATGCGATTTATAAAACGGAAAGAATTCTTCCGAGCCGACATTACGAACAATTTAAGCTAATTTTGGAGTAAAGTTTACTTATAAGAGGATTCTGCTGGTCCAACCCAATTTTAAAGAACTGGAATCGCTAGTATTAACCCTTTGACGTACTTCAAAAAAAAATTCAGTGTGTTATCAATTATTTAGTCCATTGGCAGAAATGATCAAACTTTTAATACCAAAAACATGTACAAAAAAATTTGATGATGTAGGTACATATATGAGATGGAAGATTTTTTGATCAGATATATTTGATAATTTGACAACGTACACATAGAATACAGTTTGGTTGCCTCAACCGAATTATTTGCCAACCGAATTTTGTAGTTCTGTCTACTATCATGCGATTCCATCAGGACAACCAATATTTTGGTTGTGGTATACTTCTGTTTCCATGTTGACAACAATCATATTTAATTGCGCCAACTACGAAAATGGTGGCTTAATTATCTGTTGTAGTTGCCACAACCAACTGTTTCAAAAAATTGGTTGTTCTGACAATTTCAGTTTTCATTAATTTGTATTTTATTTATTGAACAAAAACAAAACAATTCATAACAAAATTAAAAATCCCATATTACAAATTCAACACTATTCATCACTATATGAGATGTGGAAATATTTGACAAACAATTTAGTACACAAAAAAAACACAAAACTTGTATGCAAATTTCTTAAACCTTTGCTTTCAATTTCACGATTGTTGCTTTTATTTTTTATTTATGTAAAACATTTTGCACAACATATTCTGCATTCCACACATTATTATCCACACGAGATTTTTGATTACCTATACCGTTCTTGAACAAAATGTTGAAGATTTTTTATGTAGAGTAATTGTATTTTTTGTTTGTCATGTATCAGCGAAAGAACAGCAACCAATCTTTCGGTTGTATTTCCCAAAATACATTTGGGAAATGATTGGTATAACCAATAAACGATTATTTACTAATATTTTTTCTGTTGTAGTAACCAATTATTCGTTGCAATAATAATCTTTGGTCTATTGATACAATTTCTGTTGTCAAGAATAAAACATTGGTTGTCACAACCAAAAATCGATCATATGGTACTACAATGAAAATTTAAAGTCGGTTACCACAACTAACCGAGTGTCAATGAAAAAAACAATCTTAATTCGATTGATACAAACGTCGATTTAGTTGTAATCATTTTTATTTGATCATATCCATGTTATTATTGTTGTTTCAACTAATTATTTATAAATACAACCGACAGACGGTTTAGGCAATATACTTTTTGTTGCTAGTACTATTTTTTATTGTTACAATCGAATTCCAACCAATTATTTTCCTGAGGGTACATTTTGTAGAAACAAAATGAATTTTAGTACAAAGTACATTGAATTTTAAAATACATCATTCACATAAGTTAGAATATATTTTCTGGGGATTTTTTTGGGGATGAGAAATCTTTTTTTGGGGATTTAGGGGATCAAAAATACAAATTTGGGGATTCGGCACTAAAAAAACTGGCAAGCCTGGAATAGTGTTGCTCTTTCAGTTAAGAGACGGGAAATTCAAAAAGTCATGGACTTATTGAGCCACCCTCGTACATAGTGATCTAAGTAAGCCGAATAAAATTAAATACTTATATTTTTTGCGATGTATGTATTTGAATAACTATAATTCCCTATCAGCCCTCAATTTCTTCAAAATGTTATTAAACACCATTTATTTGACTTTTCAACTAAATAATACAACATCCACCCTGATGGGGTGTAAACACAAATGCCGGTATGTTATAAAACTACCCTAACATCAACACAATTCACCTCAATTATCACCTGGTTCATGTGTTTCTGTTGTTGTTGGCTGCTGTCTGTGGTGGCATTCGATGTTTCTGCTTGTTTTGTGGGATTTGTTTTGATTCCCCCATTCGTTACACTCGCCGCTCTCTGTTTGTGTAATTCGATGTTATTGTTTGTGGCTTTTCTCCTTCTTCACTTTTGTCCCCATTGCCAACAGTACTCAGTCACTCAGCAGGCTCTCTGCTTGAAACTGCCAATCGAGAGTTCTGTGTTCTTAAGATGTACTGAGCGGAGTTGTCGCTGTATGCGATGTTTTCGTTAGGCTGCGGCGACAACGACGTGTGGGGGATTTTAAAAATGCACACAAATATTCGTTCGAAGTCGTAATGTTTTTACGTCGTCGTCGCACAGTGTTTTGATTCTGAGGTTAGTACCTCATTGTAATTATGTAATTAAAACTTTTTTCACGCTTTCTTGTACCCATATGTTGAGAAAGTCGATGCACGAAAAAAACAATTTATATACAGTATATCAAGAAAGTATTTTTTCATCGCAAAAAAATTACACGATAGGTATACTTTTTTGAAAAAAAAAATAAATTTTGTATTATATATTTATAAAAATATTTTCTTTCGTTATTTGTAAGAAATGTAATTAATCAATAAATTAGCCAAAAACAACAGGAAAAATTAGTTTCTTCACAAAAGTTGGTGTCACCAGAGACTTTTTACACTTTTTTGACGGGCCCATACACCGATCTAGAGAACTTTTATGGACAATTGT
The DNA here is from genome assembly GCA_963930755.1 of Eudasyphora cyanicolor. Taxonomy (NCBI): domain Eukaryota; kingdom Metazoa; phylum Arthropoda; class Insecta; order Diptera; family Muscidae; genus Eudasyphora; species Eudasyphora cyanicolor. The sequence continues at coordinate 156,488,606 of OZ005736.1, read as the reverse complement.
TGATACCATTCTGCTGTCTAACTTTTCGACAATATAATTCAATTTAAAAAGGAAAATAAAATAAAAATGAAGGGTAGTTTTTTTACCTGAACAAAACACTTTAACAAACATTATATAAATATACTCGTATGTACATGGGAGTGTGGTCCTAAAATTGCCATTTGACCATCACATTGGTGAATGTGTAAACTTGTGCATTGTCTTGATAAAACAACACATTATTTTTCGCCAAATGTGGCATTTTTCCTTAATTTCATCACTTAAATGTAGCAATAAGTTTGCATAATAATCGCGGTTGATTGTTTTTCCTTTTTGAATACAATCAATAAAAATAATCCAACGCGCATTCCAAAAACCAGAAACCTCATGACCTTTCCTTCAGATGGAACTGTCTTCGCCTTCTTTGGACAAGATTCTCCCATTTCAGTCCACTGCTTTGACTGTTCCCTTGTTGCAGGTGTGAAGTGGTGGATACGTGTCTCATCCATGGTTACACGAATCGACAACTCGGCTTTATTGCTGTGAAACATCCCCAAACCCTCTATTGAAACATCTTCACGATGCTGTATTTGTTCTATTGTGAGCAAACGCGGCATCTATATTGCACACAGCTTTCTCATCTCTAAATTTTCGATTAAAATACAATGTATATGAATCTCCAGAGATACTAAAATCAATTATATGGTTTCGAAAACTGGAACGCAGGATCCCGGGACGTGAAAGCTCTACAAGTGTTCACCAACAGATGTTTAAGGAGAATAATGAAAATATTCTGGCCAGTAACTACGAGTATATCCAATTAATGACCTATAGGCAGCGACACAACAAACTCCCATAAAAACGTAAGTAGAAATAGCTTAGGAATACTCTGCGAAAACCTTATATGACACGAGCTGTGCCTGATTGGAACCCACAAGGAAGCCGAAGAAGAAGACCGGCCCATACATGGAGAAAACAAGTCCACATTGAAAAATCACAAGAACAAGGAAGTCCTAGAGTAAAATAAAATTATTTGCTCCAAACAGTTCAGAATAAAATTTAACGGAAGGATGGGAATAAATATAGAAGTGGAAGATATGTGGTTGGGTTAGGTTAAGAGAGGAGACGTTTTATTTCAGTCTATGGATACATAATCCTTAGGCTACAACTTAAAACTAAAAATAAATTAAATCTAATAAATTAGTAAAATTATTTAATGGTCTAGAAATATCAAAATTAGCACTAGAAATTCTATTATATTCCTTCAAGCCCGAGTAATAGGTTCATTGCTTAAATAATTACTTCGCAGAATCGGCACATAAAATAGATTATATCTGCGCAAAACACGAGATGGTACATTAAATGTTATGAAACTAAGTAGATTTGAAGAATCCACTAAGCCGTTAACGATTTTCAAAAGAAATAACTGAGAAATAAATTCCTGAAAAAGTCTAAAAGTCGACTTTTCCATATCGATTTTTTTCATGTACTAGTATTACCAAATTTATACAACATTTGGCCAAAACGAATAAAAGCGCGTTGTGGGTTAGAACAAAAACCTTTATTTAGTTGTACCAACACGAATATCGGGGTAATTTAATAGTTTAAAATATGCGTGATAATATGAATGCAAGTAATCACATGTGCAATGTTTATATAAAGGGTGGTTAAATTTTAAGGGCCGATGTTGATTTTGAATAAAACACAAATTATTTAGGAAATTATTGTTTCCTTTATTTATGATAATATTGGTATGGTTCAATTATGTATGGAACAAAATATCGGCCAAATGGCCGCCGCGACCTCAGCGGCACACCTCCATCCGATGGTTCAAATTTTCAATGATGCTGAGGCATTATTGACGTTCTATGCCGTTAATGTGCCGAGTTATCTCATCCGTTAGCTCTTGAATTGTTGCTGGCTTATCGACGTACACCTTTTCTTTCAAATAACCCCAAAGAAAGAAGTCCAACGGTGTCAAATCACATGATATTGGCGGCCAATTGACATCGCCACGACGTGAGATAACACGTCCATTGAATTTGTTGCGTAAAAGAGCCATTATTTCGTTAGCTGTGTGGCAAGTGGCACCGTCGTGTTGAAACCACATATAGCGAACACGATAGCGAACACCATTCACAGTAGCTGCCTGACCGGCCTCACCTGTTGCACAAAGGAGCCATTGTTTCGTTAGCTGTGTGGCAAGTGGCACCGTCCTGTTGAAACCACATATAGCGAACACCATTCACAGTAACTGCCTGACCGGCCTCATTTCGAAGAAGTATGGCCCGAAGACGTTGCCAGCCCATAAGCCACACCAAACTAACTGGGCGAGCATGCACTGGTGTTTTCACATCTTCTACAGACCCGGTTTGCTGAAATTTGCGCACAATTCTCCCGATTGTGGATACATTTGGTAGATTATGCTGATCAAAAAAACATCACGAAATGCATTTTGATTTGAACGTCCATTTTCGTAAAAGGTTTAAAAACTTTAACGGGTTGCTCAATTGTGTATCATTCCATGGTTCAAATTGAGTAAGTCTAAAATAGAGACATGTCAAATGAAATGCAGAAAAAGCTTGACGTTTAGGTGTGGTAGGTCTTGTCGAGTAAAACACGAATCTTCTTTTTGGAATTCCCCGGACACCCACAAAATCCGGATTTACGGATAAAAAAAACCGATTTTCTTGCCTTTTTTCACTTGAACGCCTATAACTTTGTTAATTTTTAACAGATTTTCAATCTCTGAAAGAATTTGGAATGAAGAGAGTTAGACCTTTCGAACGATGTATATTTTGTTTATTTTGTAGGAATTTAGGTTTATTTGTCCTACACACACATTTTTTTCACTTTTGTCTGTCATTTTCTGGTTTAGCCAATGTTTTTACCAATTATATTGTGAGATTGCCGAACGATTAATTCATTTACATATATAGTATATTTTATAAGGAAAAAAATGCAACCAGTCTTTTAAAAATCCATTTACAATTGACTGAGTTATTAAAGTTTCATTTTCAGATTGGAAATCTGTTAATAACTAAGAAAGTTATAGGCCTTTAAGTGAAGAAAGGCAAGAGAATCGGTTTTTACCCGTAAATCCGGATTTTGGAAGTGTTCGGCAAATTTCGTAGAACAAGCGTTGTTCTACTCGCCAAGACCTACAAGAAAAATAGTATCGCGGTTTTTGGTTTTTGGTTTTTGGACTGTCGCACTGTGTTATTTTTGGGCGGATCCAAACAATGAGAATGATATATATTCCAATACAGTCACGAAAAAATTAAAAAAATTGGATTTGGGGTTACTTTCGGCTTATCATCACACAAATTCGGAGCCAAATCTCTCTAAACGGTTTAGTGTCCTGTTAGAACACTCAGAATCTTTCTAGTCTCGATTTTGTTTAGTTTCAATAAACTACAACTTTTTATACCCTCCACCATAGGATGGGGGGTATACAAATGTCAACTTGTCGGACTGAAAATTTGTAACTGGGGTTTACTTATACCCGGTGTCCTTCACACGAACAACAGTAGTCATAGATCCATGTTTTGATATAGCCCCCATACATACAAAGGTCCCTCTAGATTTGACTTCGTAACGCCACAAAAACCTAAAATTTCAACGAATTGGGCTGAAATTTGGTATAATAAGTTTATTAGTATCCGTAACCATTCACATGCGATCCATCGTGAAGGGTATATAAGATTCGGCAGGGCAGAATTTAACCCGTATTTACTTGTTTACATTTGTAATACGAGTAGCTTTTCAGTTTCTCCCACTGTTTCGCTATCCCATATAGTTTTGCGAGCCATCATTGCCCAGTAATTAACTCCTCCTTCATGGCATCGAAATGTTTCGAATTCTCCAGGTGTTTGCCCGTTCATTTCCTATCACTCCGCTGTGTCTTGTCATCCAAAATATATCGCTCACTTACTTTAAGAGTGAACATTTTAAATTTTCAAGACGAGTAACTTTAAGTCAGTATAAATAAATAAGTAACACGAAATAAGATGTTTAAAAACGATGGAATTATTCAAAAAAAAATGAAAATATCAAAAATTTTGAGTTATGTCACTCTTGAAGTAATTGAGCGATAAGAACTTAGCTCTATTTTTGTTGCATTGATTTTTATCTGCACCAAATGACATTCATCTTTAACATCTCATTCACATTTCATCTTGTCGTGCGGTATGGAGACGAAGCACTGTGCTCGTCGTCGCATGAACATGTGTTGTGTGGTGCGGTGCACCTAAGCCCAAGACCGATTAGAAAAACGGCCGGTGATTGTTTTGCTCTCGTCGAGCAACAGAATCAGTTTGAATAGGGCGTTTGTGCGGTACGGTACGATTTTTGTTGTTGAGCAGTGCAGAACGAATGTCGTCTCAACGGGAGACTAACCGACTGAACTGACAGACAAAAAACTCAGAGTGAATGTGCTAAAGTGAACAAAAACAACGAAAAAGAAATTTGAAATTAAAAATTTCAGTTGGAAAATATTAAAGAAAATTAATGAATGCAATAATTTATGAAAACAACAAATTTCAAAATTTTATGAAAAGTGAAGAAAACCAAAAAATGAAAAGAAAATAACCATTGAGAAAATATGTACTTACGAGTGGAGTGTGTAATAATTACAAATAATTAAATGTTAATAACAATTTGTGTGTAAATACCGTTAACAGCTGTTACAACAACAAAAATAAAGAAACCCAATAGCAGTTGCAGCGGCAATAACAACAACAACAACACCAGCAACTGCATCAGTGATCCATAAATCATTAGCAAATCCAACAAATGAGTTAAAATCTTCAAAGCGTCTGGTTTTTGGGGAATACATTTATGAGTGAACAACAACAAAAAGAAATCAATCAATTGAAAAAAGATCAACGATCATTTTTATACACAAACATTAAAAAATACGCCTCAAAATTGTGTTTTGTTTTTCTGAATACAAGTGTGTAATTTGTTTGGCGGTGCATTTTGTTTTTAAATTTTATTTACAAATAACAAATACAACAACTGCAACTATTAACTGAGATTATAGATCGAAGTGAGAAACAGAGAGAGAGAGAGAGGTGTTTAACTACTACACTGTTATAAAAAACAAGCCAAAAACGAGAAAACGGTCAGTTTAACAAAACATTTTTTTTGTGGAAAACATCAAAAACAACACCACCAGCAACATCAACAAAACTTCAATTTCTTGCGTGCTATTAAATGCAAATTTACGGTTATTTGGATTATATTCACCTGTTTTTTGGTGTTGTTATTTAAATATAAAAAACAACAATCAAAAATAAATACATACATTAAAGAAATTTTTTAATTACATATTAAAAAATAAAATTGATTAAAAAGGAAAAATATGATCAATTTAGCCTTTATCGTAATTGAGCAGAAAAATGAACTCCAAAAAATGTTTAACAACAATTAAAAAATTTGCTTAAATAACGTGTAAGATTTCGTTGTTTTGTTTCTTGTAAATTTATCAAAAATCTGTGAAAAACGCTCTCATACATCAACAAAAGCATAAGGCATTGTTTTTACATTTAACATTTAATACAACAAATTTTGTACACTACTCTACGATCCATTACAGTCAATTCAGGCAATAGTTTGTGTCTAAAGGGTGGGATATTTAAAATTTTAGATTTGAACTACCGATTACTATGACTTGTGATTTGAGCCCTTTGGATTATTTTCTGTGGGGAGCCATTAAGGATAAATGTTATGCAAAGCATCCAGAGACAATTGAAGCATTGAAACATAAAATCGATTTTTGCCATTAAAGAGATTCATCCCGAAACAATGGAAAATGTATTGAAAAATTAAAGTCGTGGTAGTCATATGAATTTACACTATGCAACAAATGAACACTTTTTGAAAAATACACGGACGTGACAGTATAGGTTCGATTCTACTATCACTCGGTTTGGCGAAGTTGGTGACCAATTTTTTTTTGGGCCTTCACATTTTTTGAAAGTCAGTGGACCCCTCGAAAATGGTGTCATCAGCTTTTGTCCAACAACTAATTCAGACGTAGTGATACAGCTTAACTATATTTGGCAATAATGTATCTTAGAATATGCTGAACAAAGTTTCTTCACTGGAAAATCTGGAGGGCGGGGATGAAATGTTCTACAAAAATTTTGGCCATAAAATTTTTTTATATGTGTCAGAACACACCAAAGCTCAAAACTTAACACAAACGACAAAAAAGGTCAAGTCCCTGCATTTTTTCACTGTTGCACAGTGTTATCAAATGACAAAGTTCAAACTTTCCAATAAAACCAGAAATTTTAAAAAATTATCAGTACTTTTTTTATAGCCGATTCAAATTTAAAAAATTAATCTAAATTGCCTAACCAGTCGTGGTGGTCATATTGTGTTCCATTATTAAATGACAAAGTTCAACCTTTCCAATAAAACCAGAAATTTGAAAAAATATCAGTACTTTTTTTATAGCCGATTTAAATTTAAAATTTGCCCACCCTTTAGTATATTTTGTCGTAATTAGAAAGTTAAAATATTTTTATTTTTCTTAGTCAGTTTAAATATAAAGAAGGATATATAGATCGATAGACTAGACGCAAAATAATAAAATCCACATTCAATTATAAAATTAATTAATTTTAACATTTTATAATTAATTTTAATTAAATTAATTATAATAATATATTAATTAAATAATAATTAATTTAATTTTGATAATGAGGGTAATGAAATAATTTATTAAAAGTAATGTGTAATTATTTGATTAAATTTTATTTTTATTGAAATTCAAACAAAACTAAATTAAAAATGTAATTGATTTGTTGGAAAGGCAAGAATGTGATATCTGAGGCTCCTCGTTCTAAACATATGTTTGAATAGACCACCTCAAAATAAGATGAAAAATTAATATTATCGATATATCGTAGTTATCAAGTTGTTGGGAAAAAAGTGGCTAAAAATGTTATTTTTTGTAAAATCTGCTCAATATAAGATAAAAGAACACATTTCTACAACTACCATAGTTATCGAAAATAAATATCGATAACTACATTATTTATCGAAATTGATTATTTTTTTACATTTTATTATTAAAAAAAATCGGATACATTTTTTTACAACTTTCGAGTTATCAAAAAGTTCAAACCCGGCTACGCGGACAAAAATATTCGATGATTTCCGAATTTTAATAATTTCAACGCGTTGTGGAATCGTGTGTCGCTCCATTTTTATACCCTACACCACACTGTGGTACAGCGTATTATGACTTTGTGCATTTGTTTGTAACGCCCAAAAAGAGATGAAATAGAACCATAGTTTATTATACCTATCGTCATAGAATCAATTTTTGAGTCGATTTTGCCATGTCCGTCTGTCCATGTATTCTTGTAATCAAAGTGCTGGTCGTATTTATGGTCCGATGGTGATGAAATTTAGCACAGTGCTCTTTTTTGGCCCAAGGACGATCCCTATTGAAATTGGTCAAAATCGGTTCAGATTTAGATATAGCCCCGATTTGACATGTAAGCGCTGTAAAAACTGTGTTTTATTTCAGATCAGTACGAAATTTGGCAGAGAAAGTTCCCTTATTACATGAATGAACACTGCTAAATCGGTTCAGATTTAGATACAGTCCCCATATATATGTTTATCCGATTTGACATGTTAGCGCTATAGAAACCGTATTTTATATCCGATCTGTACGAAATTCGGCAGAGAGAGTTTTCTTGTTACGTAAATATATATGTTACACCCGATTTCACATGTAAGCGCTGTAGAAACCGTATTTTATATAAGTACGAAATTCGGCAGAGAGAGTTTTCGTATTACATGAATGAAAACTACAAAATGGGGGAAAATTCAGTTCAGATTTAGATACAGCCCCCATATATATGTTAGCCCCGATTTGACATCCAAGCGCTGTAGAGACTGTATTTTATATCCGATCAATACGAAATTCGACTGAAAGAGGTTTCTATTTTACATGAATGAGTATTTGGGAAAATCGATTCAGACTTATATATAATCTCCATATATATGTTCCTCCTGATTTGGTTACAAAGCGCTGTAGAAATTGTACTTTACTTCCGATCATTACAAAATTCTCCAGAAAGATGTTTCTCAATTTAGGAACGATTATCGGTTCAGAATTAGATATATCCACATATATATGTTCTTACCCATTTACCTATTATTCCAAATTATTATCGCTATGACCCTAATCGCATTGTTAGGGAGGTGTAGGGTATTATATAGTCGGCCCCGCCCGACTTTCTGCCTTTCCTTACTGGTTAGTAATGGCGTAGTTTCTACTTGTCAAAGAATAAAAGCTTCAAAAGTGACAGCTACCGAAATACCGGGTGATTCAAAATAACACCTCTTGTTGGAAAACCCTGTATAATCGGATATGTTGAAAATGGCCTATAGTATTTCGCGTTAAATGTTTTTATTGTTATTTTTAGGGGTAAGGCGGTGTGAAGCGTTGTCGAATGTTTTGAGAAAAATAATTCTAAAAGGATCCTCTTAATTTCCTCTTTTGGCCTCTGAGGCGTGTATTTCGAAGCCTTCCGCTTCAAATTCTCCGATAAACATGTGAACATTGGAATTGAAATGTCTATAACAATTTTTTTTTTATCAAAATGGACTTGATCAGTTTATGCAGTATTTATAACATCGGTATATACTCGTATTGTAAAATTGAAAAACTAATTTTTTTATTTATTATTTGCGAATATTTTTTTATTAATAGGCCAATGTCAAGGAAATTACTTTTAATTTACAGAAAATTATGATCAACATACAACAAAAAATTACCAATTCCATTTTGGCTAAATTTCCTTATCGAAATTAAAATCCATGATTTACATATTTTATTGGATCATATCATTGCAGAGTTGTCTTTCAATTTCAGTTTCTTTCAAAACAGTGAATTTATAAACAATTCGGCTCATTCGTAATGGAATTGGTCTGTTTATGCTGTATGTCAAAGATATTTTCTAAACTTCCACAGGGAATGTTTATAAAAGCTTGCTGTATTTTCATTTATCATAAACAACGATCTCAAATATTGCTGCTAATATCTATTTTTTAAAAGATTTGTAAAGAATATATTTCGATGTTATTACTGCATAAAATGATCGCTCATTTTAAATCTTTTATATATTTTTTAAGGGAATTTTAGTTAGAATTTTTACATATTTGTAGAATTAATTTTTTGTATTTTGTAGAATTTATTTTTTATTTTTTGTAAAAATTTCACAGCAATATATCGCAAAAATTTGAGAAGATCGAGTTAAAATGTACCACTTTACCAAAAACACCAAAATTTGTGATTGGTGATTTGTGGTTCTGTTGATATGTTTTTCCAAATTTCAAAAATGTGCATTTGTCGAACTTGAAAATACATTTTTATTATTAGAAAATTATATTTTCTCTTTTGTCGAAACAAATCCGTGTTATTGTCTTAAATGCTTTTCGAGCGCAAAGAAGTTTTTCTTTAATCTTTACACTTCCCCTAATATTTCAACACACACAGAAAACAGTTTGGTTGCCTCAAACGAATTATTTGCCAACCAAATTTTGGTAGTTCTCTCTACTATCATGCGATTCCATTAGTACAACCAACATTTTGGTTGTGGTATACTTCTGCTTCAATGTTGACAACAATCATATTTGGTTGCACCAACTACGAAAATGGTAGCTAAAATTATCATTAGCATGTTGCCACAACCAACTGTTTTTAAAAAATTGGTTGTTCTGACAATTTGTCAATCATAAACTACCGACAATTAGTTCAAAACAGTTTTCATTCATTTTTATTAAATTTATTGCACAAAAATACGAAACAATTCATAATACATAATTAAAAATTCCATATTATAAATTCATCACTATTATGAGAAGTGGAAAAAGTTGACACAAATTTTAGTACACGAGAGTACAGTGCATAACAAAACTTTTATGCAAGTATCGCTTAACCTAGTGCTTCGATTTCATGATTGTTGCTTTTATTTTTTATTTATGTAAAATAATTTGCACAACATTTTCCATTCCACACATTATTATCCACACGAAATTATATTTTACTACATATACCATTCTTGAACAAAATATTGAAGATTTATTTATGTCGAATACTTTTATTTTTTGTTTTTCATGTATTAACAAAAGAACAGCAACCAAGCTTTCGATTGTATTGCCCAAAATAATTTAATTATTCTAAATTTGTGAAAATTATTGGGATAACCTAAAAACGATTATTTTTTAATATTTTTTCTGTTATAGTAACTAATTATTAGTTGCAATAATAAATTTTGGTCTGTTGATACAATTTCTGCTGTCAAGAATAAAACATTCGTTGTCACCGCCAAATATCGTTCATATGGTACTATAATGAAAATTTAAAAGTAGTCAGCACAACTAACCGAGTGTCAAAACAGTGAAAAAAACAATCTAAAATCGATTGATACAACCATCGATTTAGTTGCAAGCGTTTGCATTTGATCGCATCCATGTCATTATTGTTTTTTTAACTATCGGGTCCGTCAATAAGAGCGCTACAAAAGTTTTTTTAAATAAAACAAAAACGGTTATCAATGAAATTCTTTATTCCTGTGAAAGTACGTTCGATGCCATTATGTATGGAACTCGATTTCTTTTGCATGGCCACCACGGGCACGCTTGCAGAAGTACAGACGCTGAACCCAATTTTCGACGGTTTTCAAGCATAAATCGGCCGATACTAGATACATAGACCATAGACTTGACGTAGCCCCACAGGAAATAGTCTAACGGCGTCAAATCGCACGACCGAGGCGGCCAATCGACTGGACCATTTCGTGAGATAACACGTTCTCCAAACTTGGTTTCCAATAAATTGATTGTGGCATTCGATGTGTGGCCTGTGGCGCCGTCCTGTTGGAACCACATGTCCTCCAAGTCCATATCATCCAATTGGGGCCAAAAATATTCGGTTATCATTGAACGGTAGCGATTCCCATTCACAGTAACGTGCCGGTCTTGATCATCACGGAAGAAGTACGGCCCAATGACGCCGCCGGCCCATAGACCGCACCAAACCGTTATTTTTTTTGGGGATGCAATGATGACTCTGGAGTACGTGTGGATTGCTGTCTGACCAATAACGCATATTTTGTTTATTGACGAAGCCATTCAGCCAGAAATGAGCCTCATCGCTGAAGATGATTTTTCGCGCTCTTAACGTTGAGGCCACTGACTCCGAATTTCGGTAATAAATTTTAATAATTTCGACTCGTTGTTGGCTGGTATATCTTTCCATCATGAAATGGCAAACCTTACTGAAGAGAAATGTCAAAAGAGCAGCAAAAAATATGGCGTCATTTGCTGTCGCTCTCGGTCTACTTTTGTAGCGTCCTTGTTGAAAACCTCTTTATTTATATATAAATACAACCGGCACACGGTGTATGCAATAGACTTTATATTGCTAGTACTATTTTTATACCCTACACCACACTGTGGTACAGGGTATTATAAGTTTGTTTCACGGCAGATCTTTTAACACCTGAAAATAACACAGCTAGACCCACCTTAAAGTATACCGATCGACTCAGGATCACTAGCTGAGTCGATTTGTTGTTCGTCGACTACAGGTCGCAATTTAACTCCGATCGTTCTAAAATTTTGCAGTTTAGAGTATTTCGCGGCTGTTAAGATCGCTATTGAATTTGGTTGAAATCGGTTCAGATTTAGATATAGCTCCCATATATATCTTTCGTCCGATTTGGCCCTTTAGTCATATAGAAGCTGTACTTTACATCCAATCGTTTTGAAATTTAGAATGGTAGAGTTTCTTGATCCATGAACCAACATTGCCGAATTTGAAGAAAATCGGTTAAGATTTAGCTATAGGTCCCATATATATGTTTCGTCCGATTTGGCCCTTTAGTCCTATAGAAGCTGTATTTTACATCCAATCGTTTTGAAATTTAGAATGGTAGAGTTTCTTGATCCATGACCCAACATTGCCGAATTTGAAGAAAATAGGTTAAGATTTAGCTATAGCTCCCATATACATGTTTCGTCCGATTTTGCTCTTTAGTCCTGTAGAAGCTGTATTTTACATCCAATCATTTTGAAATTTAGAATGGTAGAGTTTCTTCATCCATGAACCAACACTACCGAATTTGAAGAAAATCGGTTAAGATTTAGCTATAGCTCCCATATATATGTTTCGTCCGATTTGGCCCTTTAGTTCTATAGAAGCTATATTTTACATCCAATCGTTTTGAAATCTAGAATGGTAGAGTTTCTTGATCCATGAACCAACATTGCCGAATTTGAAGAAAATCGGTTAGGATTTAGCTATAGCTCCTATATATATGTTTCATCCGATTTCGCTCTTTAGATCCAATCGTTTTTATACCCTACACCACACTGTGGTAAAGGGTATTATTTAAGTATAAAATGTCCCAAAAGTAAATTTATGTAAACAATATATACATGAATTGCAAAATTTATATATCAGAGTTATTCAATATTACGAGAGTGGTGTAGGGTATTATATAGTCGGCCCCGCCCGACTTTAGCCTTTCCTTACTGGTTTATTGTTATTATCGAATTCCAACCTATTATTTTCCTGGGGGAATGATTCAGAAAATGCCACGAATTCCAAAGACATCTTATATGAACTATCAGCACTTACAGACCATACAAAATTGTCGTGAAAAATCATTACCCATATTGTGGCTATGTTTTTTTTATTGCCTATTAAAAATATTTTATTTATAAACATACCGGATATGACCTTTAACCGAATAAAACTCTGTACTTGCCATTTCTCGGAATTTCTTAAAGACAGAATTTTACTACCAAAAAAAACATATAGTATATGTGTGTTTTTTATAAAAATTTCCAGTGCAACAACCAAGGTAATAATAAGATTTTTTACTATTTAAAAAAAAAAAATAAAAGACATTCGAGAAGTTTCATGTGAACGGTCAAAGGAAAAACAAAAATATTACACGATTTCGAAAAAAAATTGCAGGAATGTGATAGAAATATGTATAAGTATATGTTGCTAAAGGATTTATATATAATTTGTATTGAAATTCCCTATATAGAAATGTTTTAGTTAATTTTCTTTTAATGGGAAAATCAATTTAACTTCCAGTAGCGTGCCCCAATGTCGTTCAATGCCATGCATAACATTCACACAAACTATTTGCTATTGAATGAAAAACTTTTTGATCTTTCGGTGTCTGGCGGTGCTCTTGCACTTGTATTGTTATTTTTTGTACCGCAACCAATGTTGTTCTCATTGGTTGCATTTTTTATTGAAAACGATTTTTGTAATGAAAACGTTTTTTTTATTATTTTGTATTTCTTTTTCGCTACATTTTAAATGCATCAACATAATTTTTGTGAGATTTTTTTTCGTTTTGTTTCATTTTGTTTCGTTATATCTTTCGCATCATTATGCAACATTTATTTATTGTTATTGTCTTTTTTTTAGAAAATTACATTTCAATTCATAAGTTTGAATTTGTTCTTTAATAAATTATTAAAGAACTTAAAGAAGGTTGGCTTTTTGGTGTGAATTCAAAATTTTTTTTGATATTTGAAAAAAAACAGAGAAAAATCGTGTTATGGTAATGTATGATTTGTTATTGCTGTTTTCGTTGTCGTTCGTGTTCATTTTATTTTTCTGTTTCATTTTGCAAAAGGTCAATTTTTATCGCTTATTTGGCTAATTCATCGTGTTTGAGAAATAATTATGTATTTTCCACAAAGATCTGTTTTTGGTTGCCAATAACCTAAATTGAAATTGGCATTCAAGAAAAAACAGATGTATGTAAGTATTTTCGTTAATTTGCTAATTTGAGGTTATTGAAATTGAATTGGTGGTTATTGACCCAAAAACATTTTTTCTCACTCATCTAGTCGCATTTAGTTTGAAGTGAATTAGCAATGATTTTCTTTTCTATTCAATGATGTCGCTTGAATCTGTAAATACATATGTATACGGAAGCCATGAACCATTTTCTTCATTTCAATACTTTTGAATGAATGTAAAGAGAAGTTTTTATATTCTTTCTAATTATAACATTGTATTGCTAAGACTTTTGGACGTACAGAGAGACGGACAGACAGACAGACAGACACATCATCGGATCACTTCTATTTGCGTTAATTTACACGTTTTGTGTGCGATTTTTCTTTGGCTCATGTGCTCTTCAGTAAACCCAAAAAATGTGTTGATTTAAATAAAATCTGTTGTTTTTCGATGTCTTTTGTTTATAAATCGACATTAGGGTTAAGAGATTTGAAGATATCCAAAGGCTTTTTAGTTAAAATGACAAAATCCATTTTCCATAAATTTTTTTATCGAAATTTGAAGCCATGATTTATACTGTAAATCGGGTAATAATGGCACCACCTCATTTCTTTCAATCTATAGAGGGGTTTATATTCTATAAATAAATGCAAAAATTAATTAAAATTTTAAAAAAAATTTGTCCAAGACCTAATAACATTTTTTTAATAGATTGAGGTATACTATTTTATGAAGCCAAAATAAACATTTCTTACTGTGTTTTTTTTTAAATTTAATTAAATTCCAATTTTCATGGAAGTTACCTTTAGTATTTGGACCCTATTTTTTAAATAGTATTTTAAGTATAAGCTTGATAAATCTAGGATATCATTTAAAGTAAAGGAAATTATAAGGGCTAGAAATGCTGAAAACATTAGATTCGCGTAGAAACGGAAGTTTAGCCAATGTCGTTAAAACAATTGAAAGAAATGTGATTTTTTTAATAAAATAATTTTTTGCTGGCCCGACAAAAATCCCTAAAATATAATATGCCTATTTGCAAAATATCTATGGATAAAAGTATAAATTATGACCCATATTGTAAAAATAGGGAAATTCACAAAATTAATTTTTCATATTTGTTATTTTGGCAGTTTTGTTTGGGAGGTACAAAATGGGGCGTGGTAATAACGCAAATTTTTTAATATACTATGCACACTATAAAAACATTACACTGTGCAAAATTTCAAGTGTTTGTATGCGTAGCAAACCAAGTTATAAGCCGTTAACTTTTAGTGCAAAATAGTCCATTTGTATGGGGGGTACCAAAAGGGACATGGTAATATCGTCCATTTTTACGGGACTATAGGTACTTTAAAAACATTAAACTGTACAAAATGTCGGGTATTTGTATGAGCAGGAAACCAAGTTATAACCGTTAACTTTTTGTGCAAAATGATCAATTTGTATGGGAGGTACCAAAAGGGACGTAGCAACTTCGCCCATTTTTCTCAAGATGATAGCGACCAAGAAACTAATAACGGGTTTTCCAACAGGGATGATATGATTTTAAAGTGACGTTTCGGCCATTTGTAATATGTCATGATCTGTCATTTGTTTTTCATTGTATTCAGTAGTGTTTATTTCATCATGGAGCGACATACGCAAAAGAACAACGTTTAGATTATTCAGTTTTATTATCAAAATAATCGTGCTCCAATTGCAACTTTTCGTGCGCTAATCCCATTTTTTTAAATCCAAAAAAAAACACTTTTCAGTCGACCTATATAATGAGCAATATTTTAGCTCTCGTTAAGTTCTATATTTTTGCCATTGACCGATTCCCGATCCGACGTACCGTTAAGGGGAGCAAAAATAAACATTCCGTTTACATTTGAAAATGATGCTAAGTCAATTTTTTTTAAATCCAAAAAAAAACTCTTTCCATTCGACCTACGACCTTGACACCCATGAGCAATATTTTAGCTCTCGCTAAGAGCTATCTTTTTGCCATCGACCGATTGTGGCTACGTGCCACACAACAAATGAAACAATTGAATTGTTGCAAGAAAAGTTTGGAGATTCGATTATTTCAAGAAAATGTGATATTGAATGGTCTCCTAGAAGTTGTGATTTAACACCATTAGACTATTTCTTGTGGGGTTATTAGAAGTCATTGGTCTGTCGAAATAAACCAGACTCTCTTCAAGCTTTACAAGTCAATATTGAACGTGCCATTCATGACATACGACTTGATTTAGTGGAAAAAGTGCTCGAAAATTGGGTTCATTGAATTCGTTCCTGCAGAAGAAGTCGTGGAGGCCATTTGAATGGCGTTTTATTTAGAACTTAATTGTATCGATTGTACTTCACATTAAATAAAAAACTTTTGATTTTCCTTAACAATATGTGTGTTTTTTTCTTCTTAGAAATCATATCACTCATATTGGAGAACCCTGTACTCTGTGTGGAATGCTCAAAGATTCTGAATAGTAGTATAGAAGTTATGAGATAATTAAAATTTCACTAAATTTGACCCTTTGTGGGGGAGATACTCGAAGGAGTGAACCAACATAGTCCATCTTTGACCTTAGTCTGAAATAGAAAAAATATTGACACATACCAAATTTGAAGTCAATCGGTTAATCGTGTCGAAAGTTATCGTGTGCACCAACCAGACAGATAGTCGGACAGGCTGACGGACATTGCTAAAATGGTCCAAAATAGATTTCCGCCAAACATTCTTGGGGTCTCTTAGATCACTCCATCGATGTGTTACACTTTTGACCTGCAACATCTGATATATACCCTTGTTCACAATAGTGGATGTATACAAACCCGATTATTTTAAAAGTCTCTTATATCTCCCAAAAGTGCTATAATTTCTACATTTATCCGTAGATTTCAAATTTCAAATAGACATTGTTTTCTTCATTAGGATGCTAGCTTCCATAAATTGGAACAAACAATTTTTATGCTAATTTTTTCTATTTTTTATGAATTTTTTCGTGCCAGCAAAAAACTAGTTTTTGAAAAAAATCAAATTTTTTCTAATTATTTTAACAACAGTTACTAAAATTCTGTTTTCACGTTAAAGTATCATTACTAACAGTTGTAGTCCTTTCCATTTCCTTTAATTTGAAGTATATCTGGGTTTTATGGAGCATATACTTCAAAAAATATGATACAAATACTAAAGACACCATTTAAGAAAATGAGAATTTGAAAGAAACATTTTTTAAAAATTAATTTAGCATAAAATTTTTTTTTAAATATTTTTTTCGTGTTTAGGGCCCCATATTACACCAGAAAATGTTATGCACAGCCCCTCGACAAAAATTTTGTTGCATGGTGAAATTAAGGGGTTTTCCAACTAGAGGTGTTATTTTTGTATTCAAAGAAAAATGCAATTTTTTGAGATAACTGATCGGATGTTTATTTCATAATAAAGAGGAAGGTATGCCGTTAATAATGAAAAACAACATCAGCCAAATGACAGCACGACCACGCTTACAGGACTATATCCTTTTCATAAAATTTTCCATAATAAAATCGCAAAGTGGCTGCAATATGTCACTATCTCACTAATTCTATCTTTGAGGTCTTGAATCGACGCTGGGCTGTTGGCGTAGACCTTATCTTTCACGTGGCCCCAAAGGAAGAAGTCGCAAGGTGTTAAATCACAAGATCTCGGTGGCCAATTGTGATCACCACTTCGAGAGATAACACTGTCCGGAAACTTTTCCCGTAACAGGGCCGTCTTGTCGTAGCGCCGTCTTGTTGAAAGTAAACGTTGTCCAGATCAATACCATCCAACTCCGACCATAAAAATTATTAATCATCTCTCGATAGCACAATCCATTCACCGTAACTGTTGATCCAACCTCATTTTTGAAAAAGTAAGGTCCAATGACCCCGCCGGACCATAAACCGCAACAAACAGTCACACGTTGAGGAGAGGCTGCTCAACAAATACTCTTGGGTTTTCCGAGCCCCAGATGCGACAATTTTGCTTGTTGACGTAGCCACCGAGGTGGAAATGAGCCTCATCAGTCAAGATGATTTTGTATCGTTCGTATCGTTTTTTTGTTCGATCGTTTTTTGATCGTTTTGTATCGTTCGATGATCGTGTATCGTTCCATTTTTAGTAATGGCGTAGTTTCTACTTGTCAAATGTCAAAGAATAAAAGCTTCAAAAGTGACAGCTACCGAAATACCGGGTGATTCAAAATAACACCTCTTGTTGAAATTATAATTGAAATTTCGATACAAAATATTTAACGAAATTGAATCGGTCAGTTTATATCTTATTTATAGTTATTTATTTAGAACACTTTTATATTGCTTATTAATATTTTATAATAAAATAATAAAATTATCCACTGAGGTAGTTTTTATAGCAACGCTTTTGAGTTAGTTCATTATTATCGGTCGATTATGGCTTAAATTGCAGTTTAAAATCCGACTCAAGTGTACTTTTTAAACTTCGTCTAGCATACATCTGTCATCATCAATCTAATGGCGTTTTCTTTTGTGCCAAAAAATGCTAAATTTGTTCTGCCTTTCGCTCCAAAAATGACTTTTTGTTTTCGTTTGTAAAGAAAATGCTGCACTGTGAAAGGGTTTTGTTTTCTTTTGTAAAAAATGTCGCTCTTGCGCAGTGCAAAAATGCAACATTTTAGGCCAGTATTTAATCGATGGGGCGGACGCTGCCCTACAACACAGATGTTTTTCAGCATCGAGCGAATAGCCTACACGCGTGTGTAAATGCGTGTTTTCTTCGAATGAAGTTTGGACAGATGCTTTATTTAGGTGGCGCCGTGGAGTATTCTTTGTTTTTAATTTTTTGTGAGTAAAAATGCGAGATTTTTGCATTTTTCGTTTTTGATTCTGAGCATAAAAAATGCAGCAGTACAAGAGACTGTAGGCGACATAATTAAAATACTGCTCTCTGACAGGGCAACATAATTTTTTAGAAAAGAAAACACCATAAATAACATTACAAAACGCCTGTCTTACCCTAATGTCCACATGTACGTATATTCATTGGCTGCCGCATTTAATTTTGTTTAAATCTAATTTTATTTTTAAAATCAAACATTTTGAAAATTTGCCAAAATGGATAAAATCACCAAGTACTAAAACACTCGCAAGAGTATATAAATGTGTAGACAAGTATAAAATCTAAATAGAATTTGTTAAAATCGTATTAGAAATAAATTTGAAGGAAAGAAAATTCACAATAATTCAATTTTCAATAAGACATTTTTCCCCCTAAACAAATAACAATTTAGGATTTATTTTAGAATTTAAAGGTGTGATTTTTAACGCCAGACATTGATTTCAAAATTAGTTGTTTTTTATAAACTGTGAAACTATTATGACTAACAAATTCAGTCATTATTTACTTTATGATTAGGTTTAGTTGGCACAGACCTTCAGAGATAAAAGTCCAAATTATTGATGGGTGTCTATTTTATGGTGTTGAGGCAGACGACAAATGCCCCTACCCCACCTCCATTGTATGACATCGACCCATAAAAAAAACGTTCAAAAGATAAACCATAAAACACACACACAAAATGTTGTCATATTATTTCTGAACCTAAGACCAATGCCTTTGTTCGGAAACACTACACTTGTGTTCTATAGAAAATTAAAAATTTTTATACAATTTCCCGGTTTTCAGAGTCATGCTATGCGAGAAGGTGGATGATGGCGGTTACCTACAAATTTAAAGTTTTATGACCTTTTCCAAAACCAAAAAATGTCTGGGCTTTTGTGTTCCACCTGCATCCAATCTAAGCAGTCGGGTCAAACCCAAAAATAAGCATATTTTCTTTTATCTCATATGGGGCAAGCCCCCACTCTACCTCTCCCCCTCCCCCTATATCTATCACTCTGTTGAGTTCATTTTTCTTTATTTACTTCCAATGACCATAAATATTTTTCTCATTTTGTTATCAGTTTCTAATCTTTGACATAAATTGCTTTAAGAAAGTGTAGCGAGCAGGTTTTTGAGTTCCGACTTTATTATAGATTTTCCTCCGGTTGCCGTTGTCATCGTTGTTGGTTCGATGCAGCATTTTTGTGTAAAATCATCATTAACTAGAAATTTGAATTGAAATCGCTGTTATTGTTTTCTCTCTCTCGGTCTATAGATTTTACTGCAAATAAAGCTTCAAACTACTTGAAATATATTAGTTTTAAAGAATTTTAATTTTATTCTATTATTATTGAAATTGTATTAATCAACTTATAATAATAAAGTCATTTTCGAAATATTAAAAAAAAATCAAATCCAAAATAGATTTCCGAGCTACTCGTATGTAAAAGCGAATACTATTGATGATAATCAATTTAAAGACAATTGTCATTCATATTTATTGACAATAAATGGATGAGTGAAAAACTACTTTTCCATTATATACAGGAATATCACAAATTAAATTAGAAATTTAGTGAAAAATTGTTTTCTGGAATAACCGCCTATGTCAGAAATAGTTGATTTCTGGACTGGATATAAATGTATTTATATTATCGATCGATCCATATATGATATACCTAGTTATGTATATTTTTCAGCGACATTTCCCTTCACTGAACTATGCATATGGGTGGTTTCGACATTACGGGCCAATTTCTACATAATTTCAGACAGGTATATATTATCTTTTTAAGAAAAGCTACTCTATTATCGAAGGTACACAACATTTTTTTAATTTTGAACCGAATTATACAAATTTTTTGAAAATATAGTCCCCAGGGTAATGACGCCAGCGTATAACATCCGAGGCCCATTATTCTGATGAGATATTTGGATAGAGCACCTCAAAAATAGAAGATAAAATAAGGTCCTTTTTATCGATATCTCGCTTAGTTATCGAATGCTTAAGTTAAAAAAATACGATTTTCAAACTTTATCACCCGACAACTCGATAACTAGGCAAGATACCGATACAGTTTCCGTTAATTTTTTGTCTTATTTTGAGGCTCTCGGTACAAATAGGGCATCAAATCGAGAATCCTAGTGGTCGACGTTTGTAGTTCCCTTGTTAATCGTCATTCCCTGAGTAGTGATCAAAAAAATTTATTGATTTTTTTGGTTATTTCTTTCATATATCAGTAACTAGGATAGTTCTCGAAAAAATAGTGGCTAAAAATTATCATTCTGTTAATTATTTAAAGCATTAAAAAATTTGGTAAAAAAATAGTTCCCATCAATTCACCACTTCCAAATTCATAGAGTAGCTAACAAAGACATCTAAGAACACGACATTAAAATTTCAAAACAAATCGAACGCTGTAACCATTTTGAAAATCGCAATATAAACTATAAAAGGGCAAAACATTAAAAATTGTTAAATTTGTTGCAATGCTGACTTCAGTAAAATTGAAATTACCTTCAAAACAAGGTATAGCACATTAAAATAGGTCACGTATTTCAGGAGATGCAAGCTAAAGAATGAACACACTTTTTAGAAAAAATGTAAATTCGTCAACATTAAATAGCTCATAACTCATTAATTTTTTTTTTAATTTGTTCTTGAACTACGTATAAGATACTTTTAAGAAAATAATAAATACACAAAATTGCAAAGCAATCAAAAATAGTGATGTCAAAAATCGCCCCGTTTGGCATGGAATGACTCATATGTATTATTGATGTCATTATACCAGAAATATTTATGTTTTTTGTCGAATTTTTTAAACTTTATTGCCCGATAACTCGATAACTAAGCATGTTATCGATAAAATGCCCATTAATGTCTATACAAATATGTCATCAGAATAGTCCCCTGGTTAATCGTCATTCCCCTGTTATTTTTTTTTTTTGACAGGGGAATGACGATTAACTCCAAAAGTCTCTATAATTTCGTTTTAAATACTTGCATTCCAAATTTTGCATGGATCGGATCTTGGTTTTCACATTTAATTTAAAAAGCACAAAAAAAAGTATTGAACTATAAAAATAAAAGCAGCACAGGGGAATGACGCACGTGAGTGTGAAAGCACAGTTCGGAAGACAAAGCGCGGCTAACATCATATTATTAATATTGTTGGCGCAAAACCATCCACAAGTATATGTAGTAGATTTAATACTCTTTATAATTTTAATTATAGGATTTTGGTTTGGAATTTGAATTTTACGGAACATAAGATTTGACAGGGGAATGATAAACATTACACGGGGCAAAATCGCCTTTTTTGATATGTTTGAATCGAAAGAAAATATATTTGGAACACAAATTTGTAAATATTTTATATTTCTTAGCAAATAAATTTTATTTGAAAATCAATAAAATATATTTGGAACGCATATATTAATATATTACAACAAATTATATTTGCAAACTAAATTTCTCAAATAAAATATGTGTTTAAATACAAATAAAATTATTATTTAGGAATTTTTCCAAATATATTTTATTTAAAAAAGATTTCCAAAACTTTTGCTGAGTTTTTCAAATTTCAGTTTCAATTTTTCCTTGGTTTCGAATTGTACCTCCCAGTTATGATACCATATGCAGCATTACCTTCTGTTTTAAATCAATCATTTAAAATTTCTGAGTATTCCAAGCCATCATTAGTTGTCAATTCTCTAAGTACTTTATATTGACCCAAGATTATATGATTTCAATTATTATTTTTTTTTACGAACATTAAAAATTTCTAAAAATTTAACTTTGAACCAGTAAGGAAAGGCTAAAGACGGACGGGGTCGACTATATAATACCCTACACCACTCTCGTAATATTGAATAACTCTGATATATAAATTTTGTAATTTATGTATAAATTGTTTACATAAATTTACTTTTGGGACATTTTATACTTAAATAATACCCTGTACCACAGTGTGGTGTAGGGTATAAAAACGATTGGATCTAATGAGCCAAATCGGACGAAACATATATATGGGAGCTATAGCTAAATCTTAACCGATTTTCTTCAAATTCGGCAATGTTGGTTCACGGATCAAGAAACTCTACCATTCTAAATTTCAAAATGATTGGATGTAAAATACAGCTTCTATAGAACTAAAGGGCCAAATCGGACGAAACATATATATGGGAGCTATAGCTAAATCTTAACCGATTTTCTTCAAATTCGGTAGTGTTGGTTCATGGATCAAGAAACTCTACCATTCTAAATTTCAAAATGATTGGATGTAAAAAACAGCTTCTACAGGACTAAAGAGCAAAATCGGACGAAACATATATATGGGAGCTATAGATAAATCTTAACCGAATTTCTTCAAATTCAGCAATGTTGGTTCACGGATCAAGAAACTCTACCATTCTAAATTTCAAAACGATTGGATGTAAAATACAGCTTCTATAGGACTAAAGGGCCAAATCGGACGAAACATATATATGGGAGCTATAGCTAAATCTTAAGCGATTTTCTTCAAATTCGGCAATGTTGGTTCATGGATCAAGAAACTCTTCCATTCTAAATTTCAAAACGATTGGATGTAAAATACAGCTTCTATAGGACTAAAGGCCCAAATCGGACGAAAGATATATATGGGAGCTATATCTAAATCTGAACCGATTTCAACCAAATTCAATAGCGATCTTAACAGCTGCGAAATACTCTAAACTGCAAAATTTCAGAACGATCGGAGTGAAATTGCGACCTGCAGTCGACGAACAACTTTACATGGACAGACGGACGGACGGACGGACATGCTTAAATCGACTCAGCTAGTGCTTCTGAGTCGATCGGTATACTTTAAGGTGGGTCTAGCTGTGTTATTTTCAGGTGTTACAAACATCTGCCATGAAACAAACTTATAATACCCTGTACCACAGTGTGGTGTAGGGTATAATTACTGAAAAATTTGACACAATTTATGTATTTTATGAATATTTAAATGCAAATAAGTATTTGTTTCACAAATAGCAGTCACATTGGGATGTAAACAAATATTTGTTTAGAACAACATCTTACCAAATACACAATTTTTGTATGTACCAAATATTACATGCTTAGAGTCTACCCTAAACATATATATGTTTCAAGCCGAATATGTTTGGGACAATATACTACAGAAGCGATTTTTTTCAGCGTGTATGATAATGATAAAAATTATAAACATTAATAGAAAACATAAATTATTAAATATTATTTTTTACATTGAACCAATTTTATTAAATAAATATGTACTCTTTTTGTCAAAAAAAAATTTAAAAATTAAGTGAAAGTAGAGTTAGGGACGGCCATGGGAATGATATTTGAGCACATTGGAGACAATTTTTTCATAAAAAATGAATTTGTTCAAAAAAATATTTTAGTGACCGCAAAGAACCTATAAAGCTTTGTAATAAAATAAATACCAAAGTGGAATATATTTTATTTTTCCTAATTTAAATACACAAATACAGCAAATTATCCGGTAATGTCGAAAACAAAAGTATTTAGGCTCTCCTGAATATTTGGATGTTTTGAGATATGCGGTTTTGCCACAAAACCACAGAAATTTGCTATCATCATAAGGTTTAAAAGTATTTAGTTGTTTTTTTTTCTTCTGAACAATTTGTTCAATATACACTACTAATCAATATTGTGTTTATTCCACCACGTTTTTCAAAACTGGTAAACATTGAGGTTTTCCGTTTAGATATCAACGTGATTTCAACTCAAACGACAGACAGACGAACAGATTTCTTATCACACTCACATTGTAGCATTTGTTCGACAGTGGCAAATTAATTATTACCATTGTATTAATTAGTATTTACAGGTTTTTTACATTTCAAAAAAAAAAAGAAAAACAAATAATTGAAAAATGCCTGAACTGTTAGAACCTTTAATATCAACATGTACGAGGGATATTGTATAAATGTATATATTATTATATTTATATACGCCGTAAAAAGAAAAAATATGAATCTTCTAGAAATTATTCTCCGAAACTTACATTAGCCGTGGGATAGAATGAATTCCAGATAAATTTGTAAAAAAATATAATGCTGTAATTTAGTATTTTTGTTTTTATTTAAAAACTTTTGCATTTGAAGATAATATGTTATTGTTCGGTTAAGGATATTAGCATCGAGTTTGCCCGTCTCTCTGTCATAAGCTGCACGAATGTGTTCTGATGATTCATTGTCCCATTCCACTTGTTTACGATTTTTTTCTCAAAGGGCTGCGCATAACATTTTGTGGTGTAATACGGTTCCTACGCAAAAAATATGAAAAAACTGTATAGCAATTTCTTTTTACAAAATTCCAATTTGATATTGAATGGCCTCGAAGAAGTTGTGATTTAACACCATTAGACTTTGAAGTCATTGGTCTTTCGAAATAAACCAGTCTCTCTTCAAGCCTTACAAGTCAATATTGAACGTGCCATTCATAACATACGACTTGATTTAGTGAAAAAAGGGCTCGAAAATTTGGTTCATCGAATTCGTTCCTGCAGAAGAAGTCGTGGATTCCATTTAAATGACGTTTTATTTAGAACTTAATTGTATCGATTGTAAAGGGTTTTCCAATAAGAGGTGTTATTTTGAATCACCCGGTATTTCGGTAGCTGTCACTTTTGAAGCTTTTATTCTTTAACATTTAACAAGTGGAAGCTACGCCATTACTAAAAGTGGAACGATACACGATTCAACAACGCATTGAAAGTATTTCACTACAAAAATGGTGAAAATCTTGCAGTCACAATTCACAAAACTAAAACATTTTTGGGTCGTCGTGAAGCACCTTGTCGGACCTCTATACAGAAATGGGTGGGAAAATTCGAGCTGTTGAGACAAGTGATGTGAAGAATAAAACCCGTGCACGTCTCTCAAGAGAATATTGCAGCTGTAGCCCAAAGCGTTGAAGAAAACCCAGGTTTGTCCATTCCTCGTCGTTCTTTGGAATTGGGCATTCCACAAACGTCATTACATCGTATCTTGCATAAAGACTTGGGTCTTAAGGCTTATAAAGTTCAGTTAACACAAGAACTCAAGCCGGCCGCTCATCAACAACGTCGTGTCTTTGCTGATTGGATCCTTGAAATGCATGAAAATGAAAAATCATCTTGTCTGATGAGGCCCATTTCCACCTCGGCGGCTACGTCAAGAAACAAACTTGTCGCATCTGGGGCTCGGAAAACCCAAGAGTTATTGTTGAGAAGCCTCTCCATCCTCAACGTGTGACTGTTTGGTGCGGTTTATGGTCCGGCGGGGTCATTGGACCTTACTTTTTTGAAAATGATGTTAGATCAACAGTTACGGATGATGATGGATTGCGCTATCGAGAGATTATTAATGGGTTTTTATGGTCGGAGTTGGATGGTATTGATCTGGACAACGTTTACTTTCAACAAGACGGCGCTAAGTGCCACACAAGCAATGAAACCATTTCTCTGTTACGGGAAAAGTTTCCGGTCCGTGTTATCTCTCGAAGAGGTGATCACAATTGGCCACCGAGATCTTATGATTTAACACCTTGCGACTTCTTCCTTTGGGGCAACGTGAAAGATAAGGTCTACGCCAAAAGCCCAGCGTCGATTCAAGACCTCAAAGATAGAATTCGTGAGGCTATCGAGGGCATAGGGCAGCCACTTTGAGATTTGGTTATGGACAATTTCATGAAAAGGATATGGTCCTGTAAGCGTGGTCGTGGTGGACATTTGGCCGATGTTGTTTTTCATTATTAACGGCATACCTTCCTCTTTATTATGAAATAAACATCCAATCATTTATCTCAAAAAATGGCATTTTTCTTTGAATACCAAAATAACACGAAGACCCTTTATTTTGAAAAAAATAATTATCTAAAACCCAAATTCACAGTAGAGAAGTTATATTATGTTTCGGACGGAGCTCGTAAACATTTTAAAAACAAAACAAGTAAGGAAAGGCTAAAGTCGGGCGGTGCCGACTATATAATACCCTACACCACTCTCGTAATATTGAATAACTCTGATATATAAATTTTGTAATTCATGTATAAATTGTTTACATAAATTTACTTTTGGGACATTTTATACTTAAATAATACCCTGTACCACAGTGTGGTGTAGGGTAAAAAAACGATTGGATCTAAAGAGCCAAATCGGACGAAACATATATATGGGAGCTATAGCTAAATCTTAACCGATTTTCTTCAAATTCGGTAGTGTTGGTTCATGGATCAAGAAACTCTACCATTCTAAATTTCAAAATGATTGGATGTAAAATACAGCTTCTACAGGACTAAAGAGCAAAATCGGACGAAACATATATATGGGAGCTATAGCTAAATCTTAACCGATTTTCTTCAAATTCGGCAATGTTGGTTCATGGATCAAGAAACTCTACCATTCTATATTTCAAAATGATTGGATGTAAAATACAGCTTCTATAGGACTAAAGGGCCAAATCGGACGAAAGATATATATGGGAGCTATATCTAAATCTGAACCGATTTCAACCAAATTCAATAGTGATCTTAACAGCCACGAAATACTCTACACTGCAAAATTTCAGAACGATCGGAGTGAAATTGCGACCTGTAGTCGACGAACAACTTTACATGGACAGACGGACGGACGGACATCGTTAAATCGTCTCAGCTAGTGATTCTGAGTCGATCGGTATACTTTAAGGTGGGTCTAGCTGTGTTATTTTAAGGTGTTACAAACATCAGCCGTGAAACAAACTTATAATACCCTGTACCACAGTGTGGTGTAGGGTATAAATAGCAAGTCTTATTGCTCATGACACAGATTTTGGAGTACCAGCTGAGTGGCATTTTCATCCTACAGCTCATGGTAAAGGACCATGTGATGAGATAAGAGCTAACCTTAAAAGAATATATTTCGCAACTGTAATTCGAAAAAAACGAAATAAAATCGGTTGATATTAAAAATTGATGATACATGTGATGAGATAGGAGCTAACCTTAAATAAAATCGATTGATATTAAAAATTCGATTTGAAATTTATATTTGAAAATTCTATTTAAAATTTCAAATACATCACTCCTAAATTAAAAAAAAAAGTATTCCATTCAATCTTTAATTTTGCACGCTTTACTTTAAACATTTTCTGAAAATAAAATTTTATTCTGACAAAAATTTGTAAACATTAGGTAAAATCTTGGGTAAATAATCACATTATGTATTTGAATAAATACCAGTATATTGCTATGACGTTAGCGTTATTTGAAACTGCCAAAGTAAATACATAAATTTAGGCAATTTGTTTATTATTTGATTGCGGATTTTTTTTTCAGCAGTCGTTTGTCGCATTTGTAGATTTTTGTGTAGTCAATCACACACAGTACAGTACATACAGGTTTACAGTGTTAAAAACGCTACAATTAATAAATCTGTCATACTGACAAAGTCAAGTCTCCAGAAAGATATACAAAATTTTATTAAAACAATATTTACGGAACTGATGACGTTGGGTTGGCTGACTGGATGGCGGCAGTTTTGGTTAGCAGAGCGAGAGATAACCGCTTAAAGCAAACAGTTTTCAGTTTTATCGAATTAAAAACAAAACACATGCATTTAAAACAAAAATATTAAATAAATAATTTGTTTTGCTTTTTTGTTTGCTTTTATCTCTGTGCTAATAAAACGTGCATATCTCTGAGAGATGAAGAAGAACGTTATGTAAATATAATTCCCACTGTATCGTTAATATCTCTCCATCTGATATTGCAAAAATGCTGAAATAAAAATAAACTCTACTACGATCAAAATGCGTGAATAAATGCGGTTATTTGCTTTGCAAAAAAAAAAAACGATTTGGCAAAAGGTGTTCATAACATTTGCTGTATTGTTTTAAATGTTTATATAAATTATATCTCCGGAAGATAACGAGGCTACAGGGTTGCTTCCTTCAAATATGAAAGTTTACGAACAAATTTTACTTTAGAAAAAAAAATACAAAGATTATTTTAGAAATATTTTTTCTCCAGCAAAAAAAAATGTAAGAAATTCTTTTTTTATGAGTCACGGGATGTTTATGTTATCTCATTAAACAAATTATATTATTTTAATCTAAGAAAAATTCTGCATTTGTTATTATTCACGTACCTTCCTTTATATTTATGAAACATTCTGCTTAACAACACACAATTGAACATTTTATTTAAATATAAAAATTATTTTAAAAAATTTGTTCTAAAGAAAAAATAAGAAATTATTTGTTTGCATATTTGAGAAATTCATAGTAGTTTATTGCAGGGAATACATTAAGAGAACATGTTTAGTATTTTGAAAATGCTAAACAAAGAAATTTTGAGATTTTATAGATTTCACTCCCCCCTATGGTGATGAAATATGTGGATCCCACATTCCTATAAATCTCATACATACATGCGGTGATGTATCCCACTGTTCACATTTACACAATCTGTGGGAAAATACCATTGGTTACTATTTGTATTAAAAGAAATATAATTTATAGGGATTTCTTCAACAATTACGAAATTTACACTGAACATTTTTTTCTTACATTGAAGACATTGGCATTGGCTTTGCGACAAATGTAATGAATATTTAGAAGAAAGACATGTCACATTTTAAAAAGCCGAAACGATCGGACTTAGAGACCTTGTCCAAATTTAGTTAAAAATATAATATGTGTAAAATTCTCAAATTTTAGATCCATAGCTTGAAAAGTTTGACTTAAATAAGCATTTTAAGATTAAAATACCGACAAATCCATTCTAAACTATGCTAAGTGCAAAAAGGTAGTTTTTCAGGAGAGACGATCAAAGTTTGATGTATTTTTTAAATTTGTGTGGAATTCCTTTATAATCCAA
The DNA here is from genome assembly GCA_963930755.1 of Eudasyphora cyanicolor. Taxonomy (NCBI): domain Eukaryota; kingdom Metazoa; phylum Arthropoda; class Insecta; order Diptera; family Muscidae; genus Eudasyphora; species Eudasyphora cyanicolor. The sequence goes on along the minus strand of OZ005736.1, from coordinate 156,459,083 downwards.
ATTGAATGTCCTTTACTGTTTTGTGAATAACTTTTGATTGGGTTGACGGATAAATACCAAATTTTGACCGAATATAATTTTGAATATTTAGAAATTAAAAATGCAATTTCCCTAAAAACATGCTAAGTCGACTTAGAATGTTTTAGAATGGAGGTATCGATATGTAACAAGTAAAAACGGCGTTAAGTTCGACCATGCCGAATCATATATACCCTCCACCAAATCTTAGCCCGATTCATTGGAATTAGTGTTTTTTGACGTTAAGAACTCAGATCTGGAGGGACCTTTGTATGAGGGCTATATTAAACGTGGACCTATGACGATCATTGTACGTGTAAAGGGTTCCGAGGATAAATAAGCCCATGTTACCAGTTTTCAACTCGTTTATTTGAAAATGGTGGTCTCTATGTCGTTAAGAAATAAATCGGGGAAATTCTATATTTGGGGGCTATATCTAAAAATGGACCAATATTGTCACCAACTCAATTCAGTCATCAACTCAATTATTGTAGATTTTAGCGTGATTTCGGACGGACATGTCTAAATCGTCTTAGAATTTTACGACGTTGGGGCTACATTTTGGCCTGAGGTCAGTTTCAGCTCTATCAAAAAATTTGATGTTGTTTTTGTCCTTTCAGAATTATCCTAAAATATTCGAAGCTAGAACCATAATACATCATTATTGGAAACAAAATATGTGGAGAACTACGAGTATTTCACCAATCTTCATGAATTTCGGTATGGGGGATTTGAAAGCATTGTACAGACTGTGGTCAGTGTAGCAGTGACCGGAACATTTCACTCTTTTTTTACTTTGAAAGTCCTATAAGAACTATGATTCTACTATTTTGAAAAACCATTTCGAATTCAAAAATTGTGGACAGTTTTACCGTGACCAAAGCAATTTTCTTTTTTTCACTGCATTTCAAAATTCTTTAAGAACTAAAAAATCGTTGTGTACGTTCTGATCTCAAACGAGATGCGGCAATTACTTTCAGATGTCCAGCTTCAGCCAACCCCATTTTAAAATCTTGAAGTAATTTTCGAAATATGTCGCTCACATCTAATTGTGGTAACATATCTAACATTATCCATTACCAAACCATTTTCCATTCTTCTAATACTTTCAAAATCGCATAAGGAACTATGGACCTACACATATATGTGTATACAAGGATCTTCAAGAAAATGCGATGTTCGGTCTGAGGTCAGCGGTAATATACACAGTACAGTTTTGGAACTCAATTCTGAGAATTGGACGTGAAAGTTGCCCCAAAAATAAGAACTTCTGCATCATTCGTTTAGTCAAGTTGGCTCAATTAATAATATAATGGTCATACGAATTTTTTTGCTCAAGGTGGATTTCTTTTTGAATAGGAGAAAAAACATGCGGAACAAACCTACACGGGAAAAAGTACATTCAGTGCCTTAAAAATCGAAAAAAATGCGCACAAAGTCATAAAAAATCTGTCAGTAAAATATTGAAAAATACGTATACGTATAAAACAGAACATGATGAAACAGAACAGAACATTTTTGCGATTTTTAAGGCATTGAATGCACTTTTTTCGGGTAGGTGTGTTCCGCATTTTTTTTCTCCTATTCAATATCTACAACTTTGTTTCAGACATAAAAGAGATATTCCTTCCGTACGGTATACGGAAAAAAATAAAGAAAAAGTGCTAAAAATCCACCTTGAGCAAAACCATTTGTATGGTCATTAAATTATTAATTGAGCCAACTTGACTTAACGAATGATGCAGAAGTTCTTATTTTTGGGGATACTTACACGTCCAATTCTCAGAATTGAGTCCCACATCAATGAGCTGAAAAATGCTGTACTGAGATATTTAACAAAAAATGTAGCAAGGTTTTGAGAGTGGTCCATATATATGCACGTGATCAACTTCTGAATTATTTGATACGATTTTAATTCAATTATTCAGAATTATTTTATTGGATGACCGTCGGTTGAATGCTCATGAGCTAGCTGAAGTCATATACATTTCAAAAAGTGATATACAGCGCATATTCGCCCTTATTCCAGTTGGCGTCGTCGACGTCGTCACATAATTTTCGTCAAATCTATGAAGTTCTAGCTTTGTCATCTTTACGCCAAAACTAATGTTTTTGGTATCCATGAACAAACAAAAACCCTTTTTATAACTTAAAAATATTTAAAAAAATTTCAAAATTTATGAAGTCGTCAGTCTAAACAGGGTCGACTATGAATCGACGTCGACGACGCCTACTGGAATAAGGGCGATTGACGGAAATGTTGATGATGAGAAAGCTGTACGCAAGATGAGTGCCACGTTTGCTCATAATCAAGACATTGCATTGCATTGGTGCACACATCCACTATTGCAATGACCAAAATCAATAAATTAGAGTTCGAATTGCTTCAGCAAGCACCTTATTCGCCAGATTTAACAACCTCGGATTATTTTTGTTTCCAAACTTGAAAAAAATGGCTCATCGGAAAAATATTTGCCAGCAGTGGAGGTTGCGGTTGATGGCTTTTTTTCAGGAGCAAAGCAGTTCTTACTATAAACAGGCTATCGAGTCTATTGAAAATCGCTAGAAAACGTTTATGGAGCTAAAAGGAGATTATGTTGAGAAATTATGTTTTCTTTGCTAGGTCGGCTAATTTTTGGACCGCCCTCGTATATACTTTATAGGGTCCCCGATCAATATTTCGATATTTCCACATCATATGGTGAAGTGTATAATAAATGTCAAATAAAATTCTAAAATTACATTTAAAATAAATCAATAGATTTTCAAAAACGTTCACATGTCTACTGAAATTCAAAACAAACCTATTGAAATCTATATATATAAAATTGTTGCGTGACTGGCTGACTGACTGACTGACTGACTGATTGACTGACTGATCATCGCCCAGGCCAAACGGCTGAAGCTAGAATCATGAAATTTGGTGGGAGGGTAGACCTTGGGACGTAGACGAGCAATAAGACGGGATTTTTCGAAATTCGTACTATTAGCCGCACAATAGGGCAAAAAGGGATAAATATGGTACCACCGCCAAATCTAAACGAAATGAGCTAGAATCTTGAAATTTGGTATGAGGGTAGACCTTAGGACGTAGACTCAGAAATTGGCAGGATTTTTTGAAATTCGAACATTTACGCACACAGTGGGGTAAAAAGTGATAAATGTGGTACATCAGCCAAATCCAAATGGCAAGAGCTAGAATCGTGAAATATTGTGTGATGGTAGACCTTATGAGGTAGACTCAGAAATTGGCAGGATTTTTCGTAATTCGAACATTTACGCACACAGTGGGGTAAAAAGGGAAAAATGGGATAAATGTAGTACAACAGTCAAATTCAAATGGCAAGAGCTAGAATCGTGAAATTTGCTGTGAGGGTAGCTCTTATGAGGTAGACTCTGAAATTGACAGGATTTTTCGAAATTCGAACATTTACGTACACAGTGGGGTTAAAAGGGAAAAATGTGGTACAACAGCCAAATCCAAATGGAAAGACCTAGAATCGTGAAATTTGGTGTGAGAGTTGCTCTTGGGACGTAAACAAGAACAAGGAGTGATTTTTTTTAAATTTAGAGGGACAGTGGGACAGAAAGGTATAATTATGGTACCACCGCCAAATTTAAAGCCTAATATTAGAATGGTGAAAATTGAAGCGAGGGCTGTTAGTTTTCGTAGTTTTCGGGGCACAGTGGGGCAAAAAGTGTAAAATATAGTACAGTGGCTTAAAAATGTCAAATAGGATCAATGGTTCCAGGGTAACTTTTGGAACATAAACTAGAGATGGGAAGTGATTTTTAGTAATTCTCACTTTAAGAGGCACAGTGAGACACGACGGGTTAATTATGGAGCATGGGGAAAAAAGGGAACAATCTGTCAAAATTGGAACTTAAACATGAGATATGAAGAGTTTATATGGTTTTAGAAGCACTGTGGTCAAAAATGGTTAAATATTGGAGTGGAGAAAATATGATTAAATATGTTACAGTCGGGGAAAAAGGTTTAAGTACGCTAGCGTGGAGACACATTTTAAATACGAATACGGTACACTGAGACAAAAATTGGTTAAATATTGTACAGTGGGTAAACATTTTGTACAGTGAGATAAAGAGTTGAATGGGGCACAGTTTGCAAAAAAGGTTAACTATGGTACAGTGGGGTAAAAATAGTTATATGTATATGGTAAAATGGGACAAATGGGTTAAAAATGGTACAGTGGGGCAAAAAGCGTTAACTATTGAACAGTGGGGCAAAAATGTATTTACTTTGATACAGTGGGGAAAAAGGGTTAAATATGGTACAGTGTGACAAAAATGGGTAACTAGACAGTGGGGCAAAAACTGTTAAATATGGTACAGTGAGACAAAGCGTTTAATATGACACAGTGGGGCAAAAAGGGTTAACTATGGTACATGATAACGTGGGACAAAGTGGGATAAAAATGGTACAGTGGGGCAAAAAGCTTTAACTATGGAGCAGTGGGGAAAAAATGTGTTAGAATGGTACAGTGGGACACAAATTGTTAAATATGCTACAGTATGACAAAAATGGTTACAGTGGGTACAAAAAGTAAAATATGGTAACGTGTAACAAAATGGTACAGTGGGGCAAAAAGCGTTAACTATGGAACAGTGGGGAAAAAATTTATTTACTATGATACAGTGGGGCAAAAAGGGTTAAATATGGTACAATGTGACAAAAATGGTTAACTACACAGTACAGTTGGGCATAACTGTGTTAAATATTGTACAGTGGAGCAAAGAGGGTTAAATATGGTACTGTGGGGCAAAAACTGTTAAACATGGTACGGTGAAACAAAGGGTTTAATATGACACAGTGGGGCAAACGGGGTTAACTATAGTACAGTGGGGCACAATTAGTTGAATATGGTAACGTGGGACAAAATGGGTTAAAGATGGTACAGTGGGGCAAAAAGCTTTAACTATGGAACAGTGGGTAAAAAATGTGTTAGAATGGCACAGTGGGACACAAATGGTTAATTACGGTACAGTATGACAAAAATGGTTACAGTGGGCACAAATAGTAAAATATGGTAACGTGGAACAAAATAGGTTAAGTATGGTACAGTGGGGCGAAAAGCGTTTACTATGGAACAGTGGGGCAAAACTGTGTTAACTATGGTACAGTGGGGCAAAAATGGTTGAATATAGTGGACAAAATATAGTAGGACAAAAAGGTATAAATTTGATTCAGTGGACCCAAAAAGTTAAATATAGCACGGTGGGTCAAAAAGCGTACATTTAGTACAGTGGGTAAAAATATGGATGCAGGGAGAGAGGGTAAGTTAAATATGAAATAAGAATGTTTTTTTCTAAATGTATGCTTTTAGTAGCACTGTGGTGCAAAAAGGTTAAAATTATGATGCACTGCAATTATGTAGCACTGTGGTGCAAAAGGTTAAAATTATGATGCAGTTGGGGCAAGCAAAAATTGTTCAAAATGTTACAGAGGGGAAAAAATGTTTTAAATACGGTTTAGTGGAGCAAAAAGGGTTAAATATGGTACGGTGAAGCAAAAAAGTTAAATACGTTAAAATGGTTAAAGATATGTATAAAAATTCGTACTTTAGAAGCACAGTGTAATAAAAAGTCTCATTAAACACTTTTTATTACACTGTGCTTCACAGTGGTGCAAAAGGTGTTGAATGTGGTCCCTGAGTGGAAAGGTAGCTCTTACAGCATAAACCAAAGCTAAGAAATTGTTTTTTTCCAAATAGGTTCTTCTACTTAAATCGTGGGGAAAAAGTTAAATAAATGGCACAGATAGGGGACACAAATTTTGAAATACGGCCTAAGCTTGCGAATTTGGATCTTGAAATATCAATTATCATTTTAAAATAATGTACAAAAAGTGGTTAATTATGACACACTAAAGGTTAAATGTGGTACAATGGAGCGATTTACTTTAGATTTTTAAATTCGTACCTTTATAGACACAGTGGGACAAACATGGTTTTATATTGTACCAGGGTGTGAATGTAGGTATTGGAACATAAACAAGGGGAAAGTTGCTAACGTATGAACCTAAAAAAATAGTTTTTCAACGTCCAGAGGTACTGTGGGAAAAGGGATAAATATTGTACCATGATGTCAGGGTAACTCTTGGAACATAAACTAGAAATGAAATGAGGGTTCGTATTTTATATATAAAAGTAATCAAATCTTCTTCGTTTTGCTCCATATGTAGTAATCATGCCATTTTGAAAGAAAGAGGTATAGCTATTTTACAGTACCCTAAACAGGAAATAGATAAAAGATGGGGGCTGCGAAGCGCACCGGGTAAGCTAGTTCAAAATAAATAAATTGGAATTTTAAAACCAAAGAAAAATAGAATATAAGAAGACATTCCTTCAGGCCGAAACGTCAAAATCTATCAGTTACGAACGAATAGGAATGAATTGTGACACGCGAAAAAACAGTATTCCGCGAACATTGATTGAACTTTTTTTGCACTTATCGATTAATATTAATTTTTTAATTGTGACAATTACAAAAAAAATTGGGAAAAACGGTCTGAAAATTAGCGAAAAACCCCACTCGTTGGAATCAAATTCCTATTCGTTCGTAACTGACAATTACTCGCTACAGGAAGGAATGTCTTCTTAAATTATATTGTCTTTGTTTAAAACAATCCATTAGAAAATCAAAGAAAAACAAAATTCAAAAAATACCTACACCATTTTCAATTGTAATTCGAAAAACGTCAATTGAAATTCGAAGATTCCATTTGAAATTCGAAAAATATCAATTGAAATTCGGATATTCCATTTGAAATTCGAAAAAGGTCAATTGAAATTCGAAGAACATCAATTGAAATTCGAAAAACATCTATTAAAATTCGAAAAACATCAATTGAAATTCGAAACACATCACTTGATATTCGAACAATTTCATTTAATATTTGTTATTTCAAATTCAATAGATTCCTTTCTAAATACATTTTAAAATTGTGTAATATTTGTAGAACTATAGCGTGATCCATTTCGAGGTTCCCTACTTTTTTAAAGAAAAAAACACAGAAAATTAAAATTGAATGGGAATGGGTATGTTAAAAGAACATTATTTGCATTTGAAAGAACATTCTTTGGCATTTATTTTTTGAAGATATGTCTATCAAATGTTGGCCGCGGCTACGTCTCAGATGGTCCATCTGTTGAGTCCAATTTTCGATTACTCGTTCGAGCATTTCGATTGGTAACTGGCGAATGACACGCGTGATGTTTTGCTCCAAGGCCTGAATCGAAGCGGCTTTGTCCGCATAAACTGTAAACTTCACATATCCCCACAGGAAAAAGTCTAACGGTGTGATATCACACCTCTTCTCTCAATAAATCCATTGATTGATGCGATGAGTGGGAAGTGGCACCGTCTTGTTGAAACCAAATGTCGTCGAGATCACGAGCTTCAATTTCAGGCATCAAATAGTCGGTTATCATGGCACGATAACGGTCGCCATTGACGGTTACGTTCTCACCGGCATCATTTTTGAAGAAATATGGACCGATGATTCCACCGGCCCACAAACCACACCAAACCGTTGTTTTTTCTGGATGAAGTGGCAGCTCTTGAATCTCTTCAGGTTGCTCTTCTCCCCAAATGCGGCAATTTTGCTTGTTTACATACCCATTGAGCCAGAAATGGGCTTCATCGCTGAACAAAATTTGGCTCGAAAACATCGGATCTTCTTGGAACTTTTCAAGAGCCCATAGAGCGAAGCGATGTCGCTTGAGAAGGTCTGGCGGCTTCAGTTCTTGCACAAGCTGTATTTTGTATGCTTTCAATTTAAGATCTCGACGTAAAATGCGCCAAGTCGTTCCATACGTCTGTCCGAGTTGCTGCGAACGGCGCCGAATCGACTCTCCGCGGTCTTCGTGTACGCTCTCTGCTACGGCCGCTACATTTTCTTCACGTGGTCTATTCGGTTGAATATTATCCAATAATGAATACTGGGTCTCAAGATGGGTGATGGTGTTGCGAATAGTACGCTCAGTAGGCCGATTATGTTGACCATAAGTTGAGCGAAGTGCACGAAACACATTCCTCACAGAACGTGAATTTTCGTAATAAAGTTGAACGATTTGTAAACGTGGTTCAGGCGTAAGTCTTTCCATGATGAAATGCCAAATAATACTTCACAAAAATAACATGACAGCATGACACGACTCACACGTGATCTGTCAAAAAAGGCTATTGAAAAAAGTATCTCTACTTGGATCACCCGTTATTTCCATGCACATTATTGTAAATAATACTGATTTGTTTGTATATCCTATATTGTTATAGGATTGATATCCATGACTATGTATTTAATATTTTTGTTAGTCTCTGATATATATTATTTACTTAACCACAAATTCAGATTATTTTCGTTCTGATATTGTTTTCTCATTATATTGCATTAAATATATTGTCATTACTTGCTTTGTACATTAAGGTGGCACTGGATGTACGATTTTTAAGGCACTGGATGCACTTTTTTCGTGTAGTTTTGTTCCGCATTTTTTCTCCTATTCAATATCTACTTCAACGTTGCTTCAAACACAAAAGAGATATTCCGAACGGTACATCGAGAAAAAAGTATAGAAAAAGTGCTAAAAATGCGTATGGCTATTAAATTATTAATTGATTCAACGTGACTAAACGAGTGATGCAGAAGTACTTATTTTTGGGGTACTTTCATGTCCCATTATCAGAATTGAGCCCCAAATCAATGAGCCGAAAAATGGGGTACTGTGTTATTTATTAAGAGAGAATAATAACTAAGAGAATTTGGACTCAGAAATGATACAATACACTATTTTTCTCAAACATCAATACGGAGTAAAAATCAACGTTTTAGATATGATTTCATTGAAATAAAATATATTTGGAAGTAAAGTATTTAAAAAAGATTATCTATTTTTTTTTTTAAATAAATTCTATATGAAAATCAATAAAGTTTATTTGGATTGCTGACAAATTTTCTCAAAAACGTCTCTTTAAAAGGCCACTATTTACTAATGGATTAAGAAATGGCTGCTTCATTTGCTTTCTTAATTTGTTACGAAATTCCCACTGTGCGCTTTGACAAATTACAAATTTCCTTCTACAACGAATTCATTTATTCGGTCAAATTCATTTAAGAGCGGGAACATTAACAAAGTTTATTATTTTTTTATTTTTACATTAAAATTTAACGAGTAATTCAGACCTAAACGTCTTATTAGATTTTTCTAATAACAAAATATTCGCTTTATACAAAAATATACTGTCAAAAACTCAACATTTGTTGATTTTGGCAGAACAACAAAAACGAAAGAAAATGAAAATAATTTTTCGGAAATATTGTGTACATTTATTTGTGTTCTTCATAATTGTTGTGTTGTCCCCAAACGAGGCCATTTATTTTTGGCAATCTACTCTCACTCACTCACTCGAAAGCGGGCAGAAAAAAAGACTAGTTTGTACTACTCGCATTTAAACAGATACAAAATGATGATCCAACAAACAAATGATAATTTCTAAAAATATTTATGCCAAAATACTCGTATGTTATAACCCAAAGCTTATAGTCGTTTTATTGCAAATACTCGTAATCGTACTACTCGCAGAGGGGTCGTAATAAACAAAACAAAGAAATAGATTTGATATAAAAAAATTATGTTTTTATTCGGGAAATTGAGCACACTGCTCAATTAACCCTATCTACAGATCAGACCCCCAGACCATGAGGAAGGTCCGTCTGCCTCAATGAAAATGAAAGTGTTCGTATTGCTATGGGGGGCCAAATTACCCCCCACTCTCTCTCCCACATGCAAAGGAAAGCAGAGCAACAACAACTAACAACTGTTAAACCGAAATGTAATCGAAATCAAAACAAAAGACCTTCAAAATACAGGCATAAATAAAGAGGAAAGAGGGCCGCTGTTACAGATAAACATTTAAGTAGACATTTACATTTAAGGCCCAACTATAATATGCATAAGCTAGCTTAAGCAACTGTGCGAATGCATGAAATCGTATGCGCCAAACTATAATGTACTTAAGTAAACTTTTCGTTAAGTTCTCTCAGCTCTCTCTCAGTTCCCATTTGCTTAAGCAGGGTGCGAAACTGAACGCACTTTCCGTACGGAATTGCTTATGCATATTATAGTTGGGCCTTTAGTTTTATGAAATGAGATGCAATGAAATTAACCTCCCTCCAACTTGGCGAAAAATTAAACAAAAATAAAAACAAACAACATTAAATACTCAAAAATACTCATGCAAAGGCAGATGAGAGAAGTACTTATCTCTCAGATACTATTTTCGTACATGTGGATGCGAGTGTGTGTATGCGTGTAGTACCCGTACTTGATCTTAAATGTTATTACGTTTGTTGGAAACTGATCTTTTGATGGCCTATCGACTAGATTTATGGTAACCACAGGCGTCACAGACTCGCAAAACAAACACACATGTATGCGAACTGTCACATCAATTAGTGCTGCCAGACTGCTTCCTTCCATAAAACACTGCAACCAACAGCAGCAATTAGTTCGAATACTCGCTATAATTATACCCTAAACGACACTGTGATCCAGGATTATGATTTTGTGCATTTTTTTAAAGGTAATTATACAGGGGGAAAATCGCCATTTTTAATATGTATGAATTCAAAGAAAATATAATTGTGACCAACCTTTTTAAATAAATATTATATATTTTTGAACAAATTAATTTTATTTGAAAATCAAGACATTTGGTTTGGAACGCATATGGGTGATTCCAACGGAACGGGTGAGACATTGTTACTGAGTATCTTCCTGATTTTCATCTATATAATTTATAACGACAACTCGCAAAGGGAGGTTTTTGTAGATATACTTAAGTGTTACCTACTGACATTCAAGGAAATTAAATAATATTTTTAATAAAACAAGTAAGAAAGTTCAGTCGGGTAAACCGACTAATGAGAATGACTAATGAATAATGACAATGTGAGGGGATCACTTTAAGTCTCAAAATAATATTAGTAAATTTATTTATTTTTTGTTTTATTTAATTTATAATCACTTTAAAATGCATTTAATAACTTTAAAGTATGTAATAAAGTTAAAAGCTGTTTACTTTTGGTACAAAATGGTCCATTTGTGTGAGAGGTACCAAAAGGGGCGAACCAATAACGGCCACTTTTCTCTGGACTCTTGGTACTATAAAAGCATTACACTGTACAAAATTTCAAGTATTAATATGCACTGGTATTAAAGTTAAAAGCTGTTTACTTTTGGTACAAAATGATCCATTTGTGTGAGAGGTACCAAAAGGGTTGAACCAATAACGGTCACTTTTCTCTGGACTCTAGGTACTATAAAAGCATTACACTGTACAAAATTTCAAGAATTAATATGCACTGGTATTAAAGTTAAAAGCTGTTAACTTTTGGTGTAAATGGTCCATTTGTGTGGGAGGTACCAAAAGGGGCGTGCCAATTACGTCCACTTTTCTCTAGACTCTAGGTACTATAAAAGCATTGCACTGTACGAAATTTCAAGTATTTTTATGCTCTGGTATTAAAGTTATAAGCTGGTAGCTTTGGGAGGTACCAAATGGAGCGTGACAATAATGCCCATTTTCACTGTATTGTAGGTACTATAAAACCATTACACTGTACAAAATTTCAATTCTATAAATGCACTGGTAATAAAGTTATAAGCTATTAACTTTTGGTTCAAAATTGTCCATTTGTCTGGGAGGTACCAATAGGGGCGTGTCAACTTCGCCCATTTCCCTTGAGGTGTTAGCGACTAATAAACTAACACTATGTGTGGAATTTCAGAAGATTCGAGTAAGTAGTATAGAAGTTATTAAAGAATCAATACTTCACTATATGTTAACCTTTTGTGGGGGATGTACTTGAAGGTGTGGACCAATATGGCACATCTTCGAACTTAGCCGGAGATAGAGAAAAATATTACTGTATACCAAAATTGAAGTCAAACGGTTAATCCGTTCGAGAGTTATCGTGCGTACTAGCCAGCAGACAGACGGGCGGACATTGCTCAAATGACTAAAAATGACCCAAATCGAATTTCCACCAAACATACTTGGGGTCTTAGGTCACTTAGGTCAGCCGTTGTATGACATTTTAAGTCATTTGAGCAATGTCCGTCCGTCTGTACGATGGTACGATGTTACGACGACGATAATTCTCGAAAGCAGTAACGTACTCGCTTAAAATTTAGTATGTGACAATATTTTTTATCTCAGGCTAAGATCGAAGATGGGCCATATTGTTCCACTACTTCTAATACCTCCCTCACAAAGGGTTAACATTTAATAAAATAATGATTCTCTATTAAAATCTATACTACATATCCGAATCCTCCGTAATTCCACACATATTAATAGTTTATCTGTTGATGTAACATTTTTGGTACATCCCACACAAAGGTAAAATTTTTTACAAGAAGTTAACTGCTTTTAACTTTAGTACCACTACATATAAATATTTGAAATTTTGTGCCGTATAATGATTTCGCGGTACCTATATTGCTTGCAATATTTTGGAGATATGATACTTTTGTAAGCAGTTATCAATTACTCTTATATTGTTGCTGCTGTTGCTTTTATGTTGTACCAATTATTGACGGGGTATTTGCCCAATCATGAGATAGCTTGGAAGCTTTCGAAACATACATTTCACTCATTTCTTATACTTCATTTAAGAAGGTTTGATTTCCGTCTTCAAAGCCGCTGAACGGATAAAAAAATTGTCTTAGATGAAGTTGAAGGCTACTTCATTTTGGATTATTTAAAACCTTCCTGAACTAATTCAAAGAAACTACCTTTTAGGCTAAGAATTGTATTCTCTCATATATACACATCGGATTCGAAACCGATTTTTTTTGAGCTGTGTTATTGATATTTGTTATTATAAATATTTAACTAATATTACTTTCTGCAACAGCAAACATTTTTACTTTCTTCTTTTTAGCAGAAAAATCGGTTGTACTCGTAGTAAAATTGTTTTCTGTATCTGCAAATATACTTCATTGACTGTCTATCCCAACAGAGTGTTAGTCTTTATTTATTTAGGTTAGGTTGAAGAGAGTAGACGTTTAAACGTCCCATGTCCATGGACTTACACTTATGCCAGTGGTTCGGCCTGTTGTGCGCTCCTTATTTTTACTCACGAGTTACAGAAAATCGATACTAGACACAAATTTTCTCAGTATCTTCCATTCATATCCTCTGAGATGAGTCAAGTCTGGTAATATGTCGGACCCGAAATGTTGGCATCTTGCATGTGTGAAAGCCGGGCAGTGACACAGAAATGTTCCATCGTTTCGACGTTTTCCCTGCATATCCCGCATTTGTCGTTTCCTGCTAGTCCTATGCGATGAAGATGTGCTTGTAAGCTTGAGTGTCCCGTAAGAACATTCATCATCTTACTAATATCGATATTGTTCGATTGCATTTATTTGCAACAATACAATCTGGTTACACCGTTATTCTTAGCACTTCACAACAAATCCTCAAACCAAAAAATATATCACCATTTACAAAGAAAAATCACCAAATAGGGGATAAATTCCCTAAACTGGCAACGCTGACCTCATGCTTCTCTCAGTAATTATTTCAATGCCATGAGCGCGTATTTTTCTTTTTCTGCCATTGAGCGAACGCAAAGTGCATCAGCGAAACTACCACACAAGATATCTTTTACTTCACTTGCACACACACGCACACTTGTGTCGAGTGATGTATAACATTGTAAAACTATATCGCATGCGAGAGATCATTTCGTGCTATAAATCTCTCTCATTGCTTTTTGTTCATTTACTGAAGATTTATCTTTACGGTTGTAGGTTATGTTTGTTTTTCTTTTTCTTTGGAGTTTAAATAAATATCTCGTACTATGTAAAACATTGAGACTTTCGCTTTCCGGGGAACTTCTTTTTGATCATGTGATATGTGATGTACCGAAGGCAATTTAATTTTTCTCCAGTAATGAGGACTGAATATTCATTGCTCCATTATTTCTCTGGGATTGTGTAGTGTACATTTCAGTGTCGCCATTACTAGCAACCGTAGCACATCACATTTTTGTTGTTGCTCCAGCAAGAGAGAAAGAAATGTTTATGCGAATATCTTCCAAGAGATGTAAGAGTTGTCAATGTGTTTTGCTGTCATTGTTTTTTGCCAACTTCTTCTTCAGGTGTTTCTCATGGACTGGCTGACTGACAACTTACAATTGGAGTAACATCAATTTTATTCAGCTTTTGCATATAAATTTACATATTCTCCATTCCAATATTAGTTTAAGCCATGCAAGAGATTTATTGACGTTTTTGTAGAGATTTATTTATTTACAAATAATATTTATTGTTGGTCGTTATCCAACTACTGGCTAAAATCGTTCATTTAAAGTGAATAAAAATAAATTTAAAAAAAAATCACATATTGAACTACAACAATAGTACCATCAAAATAGGATGAAACATACATATACATTAGGGCGGGTAAATTTTTTTTTATAACTTCCCTACTTTTTTAAAGAAAAAAAACACAGAAAATTCAAATTGAATGGGGTATGTTTATTATCATTTGAAAGAACGTTCTTTGGCATTTATTTTTTGAAGATTATGTCTATCAAATGTTGGCCGCGGCTACGTCTCAGATGGTCCATCCGTTGAGTCCAATTTTCGATGACACGTTCGAGCATTTCGATTGGTAACTGGCGAATGACACGCGTGATGTTTTGCTCCAAGGCCTGAATCGAAGCGGGTTTGTCTGCATAAACTTGTGATATCACACGATCTTGGTGGCCAATCGACCGACCGAAAACGTAAAATTATCTGCTCACCGAAGTGTTCTCTCAATAAATCCATTGATTAATGCGTTGTGTGGGAAGTGGCACCGTCTTGTTGAAACCAAATGTCGCCGAGATCACGAGCTTTAATTTCAGGCATAAAATAGTCGGTTATCATGGCACGATAACGGTCGCCATTGACGGTTACGTTCTCACCGGCATCATTTTTGAAGAAATATGGACCGATGATTCCGGTATATCGAATCGGGAATCGGTCAATGGCAAAAAGATAGCTCTTAACGAGAGCTAAAATATTGCTGATGGGTGTCAAGGTCGTGGGTCGACTGGAAAGTGCTTTTTTTTGGATTCAAAAAAAAAATGGACTTAGCGCAATTGGCGAACGATTATTTTGATAATAAAACTGAATAATTTGTAAAAGTTGTTCAGGCGTAAGTCTTTCCATGATGAAATGCCAAACAATACATAACAAAAACAACATGACAGCATGACACGACTCACACGGGATCTGTCAAAAAAGGCTATTGAAAAAAGTATCTCTACTTTGATCACCCTATATATGGAAAAATATCTATTTCGAAAGATCCGGGGTCTCGAAATCCATTTTTAAGCTATGATTTCTTCTACAAAGTTTCTTGGAATGACCCATGGAACAAGAATTGCGTTGCGCCTGTGTAAATTTGTTCGGCCCCCCTATAATTAGACCCACCAAAATTGTCTTTAAATTTGACAAAGGCAACAAAAAATTAATAGAACTGGAAAACACAAAGAGAAGACCTCAAGAAGTACAAAACAGAGTTGCGAAAGCCTCAAAATAAATCCTGGAACGATATCTGTAATGACGTAGAAAGCTCATCTAAAGCCTAAAGTTTGCGTAAATTGTTATACTCAACACCTTGTATTATTGGGTACGCGTACACCTAGAAAAATGATAGTTCTTCAACTACGTTCAGATAGGAATCGCTGGAAGTGCTCCTGGATACACATTTCCCCAGCAACTCTGAGAAGGTATTGATCACTTCTCGCCGCCGGAGCTATAGGCTGTGGCTGACACATTGCTTCCTGTCTCATAAAGATCTCCACATCTTGTATCAATCAGGCCCAAACTCGTATACCATCATAATGAAGAGACCCATACAGGAGCTAAGGACTTCCGGCCGATTAGTTTGTCATAATTTCTTCTTAAAATCCTGGATAGATTAATAGATAACTACCTTAGGACTAAAATTGATCACACCCCACTGAACAATCAACAGAATGCCTACAGCAAGACCAAGACCATCGAAATCGCCCGCATGATCTAGTCAGCTTAATTGAAGGATCCCTTTCTGTTAATGAATATACTACGGTAACTTAGCTTTTAGATATAGGGGGTGGGGGGTCTTAACATAAATCCAACCGCTATTATTACGTCCCTTACAACCCTGGGGTTGATAGCATTATACGTAGGTTCTTTCAACCTTTTGTTTAAGAGACGCATTTCAGCTTGCTTAGGTCCAACTGACGATTAACTTCTATACAGACGATACTAAATTCAACAACCAAGTGGGCTTTGGTGTTTTTTCTGAGGAACTTGAGCTATACATTGCTAAGTGACTGACTGATCATTGTAGTTTTATCAGGCAGAAATCTTAGCTATGAATCGCTTAGGTAGATGAATCGCTGAAAATTAATGTTCTCTACAAAGCCGGTATCAATATTTTTTCTGATAGTCAGGCTGCTGTAAACTATATTCCTGAATTCTAAAACTGAATTCTGCTATCGCACATCTCTTAACGAAATGGGAGAACTGTTCAAAATCCACCTTGAATTGTGCCGGGCCACATGTACATACCAGGGAACAGTAAAGCATATGAAATTGTAAGACCGGAGCTACCTGACACGCTTCATGGGAACTGAAAAATGTGGTAACAATTCTAGGGACATGTAAACTCTCCTTGAGAGATAGAGCCCTCGCGGGAACAAATGATAGATGGTCAAGTCTGGAACTGCATACAATCCAGGCCCTGCCAGAACTCCAAACGCACCAACCTAAATAACTTGGCTGGTGTTGGAATCTGCCAACTTTTGACCTTTTAAAAGCAATCAAATTGGTGCACCTGGGAGGGGCTAGAGATAAATTATGTTTTTCCATACGTCCCTGTGGTAGTACAATACAGGGTGGCTGATATGTATTGCAACCAACTTCAGGTTGCTATCATTTCTAAACCGCAGTCTGATAGCTGACAGATTTATTTCAGTGACAGTTAATTTTATTGTTTACAAGCTTACAAAAGCATTATGATCTATTGCATTCAGAAAAAAAGTTATTCGTGATGGAATTCAAGCGTGATAGTGTGATTGCTTTATATTTGAGTGGAAAAACACAAGTGGCTATCATTAGAGCCCTCCAGCATTTAAATGTGAATAAATCTTTTGTTTCTCGTAAAAAAAACGGTAACAACACCAGAAATGATCCGAAAAGTGAAGGCCAGATTTGATCGAAATCCACGCCGCAGTGGTAGAAAAATTGCTCGTGAGCTGAACATATCGCGAGAACGGATACAACACATATTAAAAAATGAGCTTGGACTAAAGCCATTGAAGTTCCAAAAAGTGCAAGAGCTCACCGATGCACAAAAAAAAGTTAGACTGGAAAGGGCCAAGGAGTTGCTTCGCTTGCACGAAAGTGGCCAGTTACTGAATTTGGGTTTCTCCGATGAGAAGCCATTCCAAATTGAGCAGTTTGTGAACAAACAAAATGATCGGGTTTACTTGCCAAAGAGGTTAGCTGAAAATGTACACCTTCGATTGGCCATCAGAACTCAAGCGCCGCCGATGGTAATGGTGTGGGCCGCCGTAACGGCCGATGGCCCGCTCGTATTCATCGACCATGGGGTCAAAATAAATGCCGAATATTATCGGGAAAATGTACTAAAGACAGTATTGAAGCCCTGGGCAGACATTTATTTATTTCGGCCGCAGACCGTGGACATTCCAATAGGACTCAGCACCATCGCACTCAGCACGCGTCAACCAAGAATGGCTTAAAAAGGAGGTTCCTCTCTTCATTTCTACCGCACAATGGCCACCAAGATCTCCGGATCTCAATCCGTTGGACTTTTGCGCCTGGGGTATTTTAGAGAGTAAGGTTCGCACTAAAAAATACCAAAGTATCGATCATCTCAAGACGGTGCTTCGCCGGGAATGGGCCAAAATACCGCAGAGCCACTTTCGTGCAGATTGTGATGGCTTTGTCGGCCGTTTGAAGGCCATAATTCGTGCCAAAGGTGGCCAATTCGAACAAATCTAAACTGTTTCTAAAATTTTATGTTATTTCCGACATTTTTTGCTTTTGAACAATAAAATAAAACAAAAATTAAAAAAATATAGCGCTTTACTTTGTTGCATTACATATCAGCCACCCTGTAGACTAAGTGAATTGGTTATACAGGCTACCACTCTTAACCTAAGCTAACATTGAAATTTGACATAGTTTTTTCTACGCTATATGTATATATATATATATATCGATTTATTTATTTAGCTGTGTTCGTGCTTGGATCAAGAAACTTCTATCCATCAAATTTTATAATGATAGAATTTAAAATAGAGCTTCTATAGCGCTTAGGTGTCAAATCAGAAGGAACATGTATATGGAGCTTATATCTATCTACTGTTCTGCGAAAAATAGGCGTACTGGCCAAGACCCTTCTGGTGCTATCCACACAAGTTGACAGATTCATTCGAACATAACTTCCCCAAAACTTCTGTAGCAATCAACTAAATGTTTTCATATTCTAAATCTTAGACAACTTTTGCAATAACTATAGACCAAGTAAAGTGTCTGCACCTTTCTGCCTCACACACAAAGAACCATACTAGTATTCCTTATTACATATCTCACAAAGTGGAGGTATACCTTGAAATGCTCTTAAAGTTTTAATTTAATTCAACTGGTTCCATAAATTTTAAAAATCCAATCAAAATTTTACTGTGCTGAGTTAGCACTGTCAGAATTCGATGTTCCATTGTATAACCCGATATTGCAAATATAGTCTAACACATCAACGGATTGACCTAAGACGCTATATCTGCTTGGGGGATTTTAAGTAATTTGAGCCAGTTTTGCTTTGGTGCACTGTAGCGCCCGAACGCACTGAATGGCATAAAATTTTGCATGTGGCAATTTTTCAAATCACAAAAATGGCCCATATTGGACCACTCCTTGTACCCAAAAAGAGTTACAATTTAAGGAAATATGGATCAGACGGACAGTCATGGTCCAATTTACTTGTAAAGTGCTGCGAAGGCGATGGGTATAGAAAAATATCGGTCTATCGCATCACGTTTATGGTATTGCAAACAAATGCACAAAATCTGAATTCCATGTACAACACTGAAATAAAAAAATTCTCGTAATATTAACAAACAACTTCATTAATACAGCGAAACTTTGGTTAGTATTCCAAAATCCAAACATAGGTCTATCTTGTCTTCTTTAAGCTGTTGTAAACAAGTTCACAAATTCCACTCTGAAAAAAAGTTTTTGTAGTATTAACGAACAGGTTACGATATTGTATGTTAGTATTACGATATCAAAAGGAGTCTTCATAAATATAACGAAATGAGTTCGTAAATGCAACAACCCCGTACGTTTGGTCTATTTCGATGAACGATTTTGTAAATATAATAATGTAATAAGATAAACTTTCAGAGTATTTTGTGTGGAGTATAAAAAGTTTCGAGAGATTAAAAATATCTGTACGTTCCTTATCACATTTTGATATGATTTCATGCTTCACAATAGCATAATCATCTTTGCATCATTTGTCTTTAAGCCCTGGCATGTAACGCCTCAGTAGAGTATATATTTGAAGAAGCAGAATCTTTTTGTATACTACAGTTGTTATTAATTTCCTTATATTTTCCTTAGGTGTTGTAATTTTATTCTCCCAACTCACATGCATCGCAGGTACCCGACCTATGAAGTGTTTTTGTCTACAAGAGCAAAAACCTTTTGCCCACAGCATCACCTCCGGTAGCATCATCATTGTATCTTCTTTTTTTTTGGTCTAGGTATAAAAATAGATTTGCCTGATGGATGTTATTTGAAATACTCACCCCTATAATAAGGATAACACAGTCAGTCTCTCCAGAGAATGTGTGTTAAGAGATGCCTCCTCCAGAGTTTAAAAATAAACTCTAATTAGATAGACCGAGAGGACCAAAGCGAAAGGCATACTAATACTTATTCTCCTGTATGGTCTTTTGTTTAGAATTTGGAATGTTTATCATTTATTTTAGCCCGAATAGAGATGTGAAGCATTCCTTTGCTTTGATTCAAATGTCGCAGTTGGGATTTTTTCTCGCTCTCTCTCACATATTTATGGCGTTAAAATTACGCGTACGTGATTTTTGTGTAAATTGCCACCTTTTGCCATGAAACAAGCAAGCAGTCAACAAATAAACCATTCAACCACCTGACTGACTGACTGTCTGACAACAGAAGCAGCTCCAGCAACAGGAAAGTGTCGCCTTTTTCTAGGTCTTTGTTTGGAAAAAAAAGTAGGGAGGAAGAGAATCTTTTTGAAAAATACCTGTTCCAAAGGAACACTTCATACTGCACGCATACAGTACTTCGGTCTATAATTGCACCTTAAGAGTTTTCATCATTTTTTTTACGTATATGCTTCTTGTGCTCTATACCTTCTTCTGTTGTTCTAAAGAAGTATTTATCTAAAGAAGAAGGACGGACGGACGGACAATTTTCCTTGTCGTCCTCAAAACAGAAGAATTGTTATTTGAATTCCATTTCATCGGTATGAAATACTTGCGCTCATACGAGTACTTGACTTGTTAAGGATTTCGGAGGCATAAACATCTTAATGTACCTATGTATGTACATCCTCGAATGTGCGTTTTGTTCTACAGTTGCAGGTATTTGTGCGACAACAACAACATAATGGAAATTTTCATACATTTTGTTTCTTTTTTGAAAAACAGTTTTTTATAAATGTAGCTCTTTCATGAGTGCAGTCAACAACGACAATACATGGTAGATACATATATGTTTAGATTTGAACCTTTGTGTTCAAATTCTTAAATTATTTAGAAAAAACTTTTGTATTTCTTATTACTTATTTATTTATCAAAAACTTTTATTTGATTCTTTTCGACATTCTGTTTAAGCATTTATATTGTTTTTTATTGAAACTTCCAAAACATTTTCTTCATTGATTTTTAATCTTTAAAAAAATTATCTTCGTTATTAAAATTAAAGAGAATTAAAAATTCGTGTATAGACAGTGGTTTGGTAACTGTCGTTAAAAAATTAAAAAAAAAATATTTTTTATACTTTTTGTGCAAATAGAATAGACGAATAGACGTATGGGAGGTACCAAAAGGTGCCTGGCAATAATGACAATGTTTCACGGGACTGTGGGTACTACAAAAGCATTACACTGCACAAAATTTGTATGGACTGAAATGGATGTTATAAGCCGATACCTTTTTGTGGAATATGCCGTATTTGCAAGGGAGGTACACGGAGAAAAATTGCCATTTTTGATATGTTTGAATTGAAGGAAAATATATTCCAATTCATCACTTTTTGTCAATCCATCAGTGCAATTTATACTTACGAAAGATTATGCGAGTTAAGTGTTAAATTTGAATTTTACAAACATAAAATTTATAAAAAAAATTTGTTTTGAACTTCTGAAAAATAGAAAACTTGTCTTTAAATTAAGGAACTGGTACATTGCCAAAATACTTAAATACAAAATAATCTTTATTTCCAAATAAAAAAATATTAGCATGGTAACATATTTTTGTTTAGAACAATATCCTCCCAAACATATACAATTTGTGTGTGTCAAATATTATATATTTAGGGTGCACCCTAAGCATATGTATATTTCAAGCAGAATATGTTTGAGTCAATATACTACAGAAGTCAATATACTATTTTTCTCAAGGTGATAACGACCAAGAAAGTTATACTATGAAACTAATAAAAGTCATTAAAGAACCAAAATTTGGCCAATTGTGGGGAAGGTACTCGAAGGAATGGACTAACATGGTTCATCTTTGATATTAGCCTGAGATAGAAAAAATATTGACACATACCAAATTTGAATTCAACAGGTTACTCCTATCGAACGTTATCGTGCGGACTAGAGTTTTTTCCCGGGAACATGATCTCGCAAAATTCATATTTTTCAATCTCGCAAACCCGGGAAATCTTTGCGGGCATTCCCGGGATTTTTTGCTTATATACTTTTCCTTCCTATGTTTACAAAACATCAGTTTTTATTCTAACATTTCGGCTCTATGCCTCTGCGTCGCGCAATTTTCGAACAATATTTTTAATTTTTAATGAAAAGGGCAGAAAGAGGTATTTTTAATATCTGCTAGCTTTTGTTCAATATTAATAACACAGCTCAAAAAAGTTTTTGCTGCTACGCAGGGTTTTGCAATCGATTTTGATATATGGGTTAATACACTTGTCAGCTTATACGGTGGCTTCATTGGATTGGCTGTAGTTCTCGCGATGAACCATTATTGAATAACAAGTAAAGACGGATTAGGTTCGGTTATGCCGAATCATATATACCCTCCACCATGGATCGCATGTGAATGGTTATGGCTACTAACAAACTCATTATACCAAATTTCAGCCCAATTCGTTGAAATTTGAGGTTTTTGTGGCGTTACGAAGTCAAATCTAGAGAGACCTTTGTATGGGGGCTATATCAAAACATGGACCTACGACTAACGTTGTTCGTGTGAAAGATACCAGGTATAAATAAAACTCTGTTACCAATTTTCAGCCCGATCAGTTGACATTTGTGGTCTCTATGACGCTAAGAAGCCAAATCGGGGAGATGTTACATATGGGGGCTAAATCGAAATATGGACCGATATCGCACATTTTCAATCCCAACATACCTGCAGATATAAGAAGTATATGTACCAAATTTCAGCCACCTAGCTTAAGTATTATAGATTATAACGTGATTACAACAGACAGACGGACGGACAGACATGGCTAAGTCGTCTTAGAATTTTACGACGATTAATAATATATATACTTTATGGGGTCTCAAATCAATATTTAGTGATGTTACAAACGGAGTGACAAAATGAATATACCCACATCCTATGGTGGAGGTTATAATAATATATAATATAGAGTTTGAACCATATATTTTAGCATAATTCAAGAACCACTTATCCGAATTGTTTCAGGATTGGTTAAATGATCAAAACTAACTAGCCTTCATTTTCTTCTAATATCATTGTTTAATCCGTTCAGCGGTTTCGATGTTATCCTGCCATATATTGCGAAAAATCCTATTTAAAAAAATACATTTTTAAAATAAAGTCTTAATTTTTATTATTTTATCGTAAAGTCTGATAGCTTATGAATAAAATAAGACCAGTCCGAAAAAATAGAGACATAACTTAAAAAGATGTAGATAATTTCGCAAATCCAAGCGGCAAGTGACCGCCGCGGCTGGCTCAAATAAATTCCAGCCGATATCAGCAATAACGCGCCGAATATTCTCTTCCAAGGCGTCAATCGTGTAGGGCTTATCTACGTACCCAAGCGACTTCACATAACCCCACAAAAAATAGTTCAGCGGTGTTAAATCGCACGATCTTGGAGACCTTGCTACAGGCCCACGAAGCTAAATAATGCACTCACCAAAAGTTTCCTTCAAAACATTGATTGTTTCGTTTGCTGTATGGCATGTAGCGCCGTCTTGTTGGAACCAAAGGTCGTTCCCCATTAACTGTAACATTATGGCCGGCTTAATTTTTGAAGTAATATGGACCAATGATTCACTCTGTCCATAGAACACACCAAACAGTGACTTAGCTTGTGGATTGTCATTACTTCAAATGCGATAATTTTGTTTATTAATGTACTCATTCATCCAAAAGTGAGCTTCATCGCTGAATAACATTTTCAGGTGAAAATCTGGATCGTGGCCATCTTGTTTTGGGTCCATTCACCGAACGTGCGACGCGCTTGATGGACGTTCGGCTTTAATTCTTGCACTAGTTGGATTTTGTAAGCCCGCAAACCAAGATCCTTCCGCAAAATCTTCCATAAAGTGGATGGGCACAGCTCCAAATGTTACACGCGATAGCGGATGGACTCATTCGGGTCTTCTTCGATACTCTGTTCCACAGCAGCAATAGCGCCTTCGGTGCGCACTGTACGGCGTCTCTGAGGATGAGCATTATCCACTAGAGTAAACGTGGTGCGAAACCGATCCATGGTTGCTCGAATTACCGACTTTGCTGGGCGCTTATGTCGACTGAATAAAATAATAATAATGACAAAAATAATTTCGTTTATATCAACTAAATTTTCATTGTTTCACTGAAAATTTTATTTGAAGTAAAGAAAAAATGCATTACCTAAGAGTTTAAGAGTGTTGTCTTTAGTTTTACGACATATTTTTTTCAGTGTAGCAAATGATTCCCTCCTTTGTAAGGTGAGGGGTTAAAAATGGGTGCATAGAAGTGCATTATTATGTACTCCCCAGATTTACAAAGAATTTTTTTTTCGTTTCGCGTTGTTTTCCTGATTTCCGAAAACACTTTTGTAACAAAAATAGGCGTCAAATTTTGAACTTTCCTTCATTTTCAATTTGAGGTTCATTTTGCTGGGACACATTTTCAATTTCGTGAGACCCACCGGAGGTATCGTTATAAAGACTCCTCTTAAGTAAGTATTTAATAGACACAATTTTTCAGTGTAGCTTATCCCTTATGCCGCCTATGCTGACTCTACGAATTTATTCCTGAAATTACGCACAATTCCAAACAAACATACAATAATAATCATAAATAGTTCTGGCATTAACTTCATTGGACTGTGTCGTCGTCCACTGTATATAAGTAAAGGGTCCGCCAAATAACTTTTTTTTTTGAAAATGCTATAAAAAAACTACTGAATATTTTCTCAAATTTCTTTTTTATTTGAAAGTACAATCCATCCAGGTTAATAATGGAAAATAATTTCATTCAAATGGCTGCCTCGGCTGGCCATGCAGTAGCCTACACGATCGGTCCAATTTTTAAGCACATTATCGATTGTGTGCAGCTGTATTTCACCAATGGCTTCACGAATATTGTCCTTTAAAGCGCCAATTGTCTCTGGCTTGTCGGCGTAACACTTATCTTTGAGGGCGCCCCACAAATAATAGTCCAACGGTGTCAAATCGCAGCTCCGAGATGGCCAAACGACATCAGCTCTGCGACTGATAATGCGATCTTCAAAAACAGGGCGCAAAACATCGAGTGTAGCTTCGGCTGTGTGGCACGTAGCGCCGTCCTGTTGAAACCAAATGTTGCCAGTATCCAAATTCGTTCAACATGCCCCGATAACGATCGCCATTGACTGTAACGGCCACTCCTTGCTCATTTTCGAAGAAAAATGGCCCAATTATGCCTCTGGACCAAAATCCGCACCAAACAGTGACTCGTTTTGGGTGTATCGGCTTTTCAATGTATGCGTGCGGGTTTTCTGTGCCCCAAATGCGACAATTTTGCTTGTTTACATACCCGCCAAGATCAAAATGAAAAAATCAAAATCAAATGAAAAAAATTGAAAATCAAAATTTTCAAAGTAAAGTCGCAATATTTCCCAGCATTGTTCAAGCGTATACACAACCATATTCGTTCAGCGGAAGGATAAAACCAATTATCTGTCAAATCAGACATGAGCTAAGTGTTACCATTCACGAAATAAGCACTAGTTGAAGAAAAAAACGTTAGATGGCGGACCCTTTATATGACTCTATTGGTAAACGTTGTCCGCAAAACTTCATTGCTTTTGCAGAGTATTGCATCTTCTACGCCTTAAGGCATCCCTTGTTATGTCTACCAACTCAATTGATCGCTCGATTTTCAAGGTTACTCAAATAATGCCTATAATTTTACAGATATTTACTTGGCCATTGCCTGTAATTGATGGCAAAGATTTCAATGCGAAGATAGAATTTTTGTTGGCATTTAATGTTGCGATTTGAGTTCAGCATTGGTTGAGGTTTTGCGTTTATGATGGGTTCAATGTAATAATGTGTTTTATTTAAATTACAATGTAATTGCAGACGAACGTATCGAATTGATGCGTTTACTACGAAGATACCAACGAAGTCTTCTTCTTCATTGCAAATTTCAAAATAATTGCAATGTACACTACTTCAAAACAAATAATCAGCATTCGATCTAATTTAGAATTTTAGTTAAATCAAGGGTAAAATTCTATCCATAGGAATGAAATTCTATGTAACACATATGTCTTTTATTGAATCTAAAAATTATTTCCTTCGCACAATGTTTTATTAATAACAAAATAAATGTCTTTCGCCGAAAATGTCTGGTTGTCAAAAATTTCATTCGTGCGAAAAGAAAATATTCATTACTCGTACCTAAGGAAGGATTAGACAAGAATGTCGAGGTTTTAGCAGAACTCAATGTGTTTACTTTTCGATTTGTATAGAAAAGTAAATGTTTTTCTTATTTTGTTTCTTGACGATAATAGTGAAATTAAATTACTACGGCTTCCACCCAAAAAATTACGTTATCTCTAGAAAGTGGCTAATTAAATCGATGCGAATGAAATGACCAGAGTTAACTCGTGTTAAGTATGACAAATGTATTTCTGAAGTGCTTAAATAAAGCAATTATGATAATTTTGTGTTTGTTTTAAAAATAACAACAAATATATAAACCCTCTGGATTATAAATGGGAATACCTGTCTGTTCGGTTGTTTTCTTATCAAATGCAAAAATTGCGCGATGTTGTTATTTAAAATAAGTAAGAAAATTTCAATGGAGTGAATCGTTCGATCGTTCCACTGGCTAGAAGGGGTGGGAACACTTTGCTTATTCTTTGTCAGACTATAGTCATAGCAAAAATAATCTAAACTAATGAAATGATGCAAAGGAATTATTTTTGTATGAAGGTCTGAATTTATGTGATGCCATATTGTGGCGATAGTGCCCATAACACTAGTTTACAAAAATTTTTAGAAGTTTTTTGTTAATGATCGATTTAATTTTTAATTAGATTTATTTATTGAATGTTTTCACATTCGAATTGTTCAGCTTTTTCGATCAACTCTTCCTTTCGAAAGAGAGGTTTTTGTGGTGTATTGGAAAAGATAAGACACTGCGCTCTGAAAGCCATGTAAACACATACCCTTATACTTACGTATTTCAATCCTGTGCGGGGATATCATCAGAGGGTCTTATACATGACACACAGTGTGAGCTTGTAGTTGTGGCGATCATTACTTGTATATATACCAATCAAAATTTTTGCCGAAAGGCTGTGCATAACATTTTCTGATGTAATATGATGTCCTAAACAAGAAAAAATATGAAAAATTTTTAAGATAATTTTTATTTTAATTCCGGTTTTCTTGGTAGTTGCCTTTAACATTTGGATCATATTTGAAGTATAAAATCAATAAAGAAGGGCTAACCTATAATTTTATATAAGTCACTTTCACGTAGAAAAAGAAGTTAAATAACTGTCGTTAAAACAACTGGAAAAAAATTTATTTTTTAAAATTTTTGTTTGCAAAAATTGGCGAAGTCACTCACTTTCGTCAGGAATTTTATTTCTCTAAGGTTCGTTCGTTCGACTGGCCTTACGTCTATGACGTTAGCAATTTACCAATTGGAAAATAATTTAATTGCCAGATCATTAATTTCACAACTAGCGGTCTAAAATAGCACACATTTTTGTATATTCGACCTTAGCAAATACACATCTGTATTTACTTCTTGGCCACAAAATCAATCCCCGGGTGGCTCAGCTGAGCTGAACCAAGACCATCATTTCTCTTTCTATCTCTCATGTCTCTCTCATTGCGCATTGATGATTTTTTTCCATATTAGCAAGCTGGCGCAATGTTGACTTCTTCATGCGCAAATATGTATACATATGTAAAGAAATAAAACGCATATAAGTTATTGCTATGGCCCTTATCCAAAGATAAGGGTTTGCCATTATATGTTTAAAAATGATTTGGGGCAAGCGGACGCCGTGGCTGGCTCGAATAAATTCCAGCCGAGAGGCCAATTGTCGAATGTACTCTTCCAAGACGTCAATCGTGGCGGGATTATCTGCGTAGACAAGCGACTTAACAAATAAATAAATAACAAATAAATAAATAAATAAATAAATAAATAAATAAATAAATAAATAAATAAATAAATAAATAAATAAATAAATAAATAAATAAATAAATAAATAAATAAATAAATAAATAAATAAATAAATAAATAAATAAATAAATAAATAAATAAATAAATAAATAAATAAATAAATAAATAAATAAATAAATAAATAAATAAATAAATAAATAAATAAATAAATAAATAAATAAATAAATAAATAAATAAATAAATAAATAAATAAATAAATAAATAAATAAATAAATAAATAAATAAATAAATAAATAAATAAATAAATAAATAAATAAATAAATAAATAAATAAATAAATAAATAAATAAATAAATAAATAAATAAATAAATAAATAAATAAATAAATAAATAAATAAATAAATAAATAAATAAATAAATAAATAAATAAATAAATAAATAAATAAATAAATAAATAAATAAATAAATAAATAAATAAATAAATAAATAAATAAATAAATAAATAAATAAATAAATAAATAAATAAATAAATAAATAAATAAATAAATAAATAAATAAATAAATAAATAAATAAATAAATAAATAAATAAATAAATAAATAAATAAATAAATAAATAAATAAATAAATAAATAAATAAATAAATAAATAAATAAATAAATAAATAAATAAATAAATAAATAAATAAATAAATAAATAAATAAATAAATAAATAAATAAATAAATAAATAAATAAATAAATAAATAAATAAATAAATAAATAAATAAATAAATAAATAAATAAATAAATAAATAAATAAATAAATAAATAAATAAATAAATAAATAAATAACAAATAAATAAATAAAACCAAGACGTCAATCGTGGCGGGATTATCTGCGTAGACAAGCGACTTAACATAACCCCACCAAAAATAGTCCAGCGGTGTTAAAACGATCTTGGAGGCTACGCCACAGGCCCACGACTCGAGATAATGCGCTCACCAAAAGTTGCCTTCAATAAATTGATTGTTTGTTTAAATAGATTCAACATCCTCCAATTCAGACACGAAAAAGTCATTAATCATGGCTCTTTAGCGTTCCTCATTGACTGTATCATTATGACCGGCTTCATTTTTGAAGAAATGTAGACCAATGATTCCATCTGCCCATAGAGCACACCAAACAGTGACTTTTTGTGGATGTTACGGCGTCTGAACAATGGCTTGTAGATTGTCATTACTCCAAATGCGACAATTTTGTTTTATTATCGTACTCATTCATCCAAAAGTGAGCTTCATCACTGAACTTGAAATTTTCTTGTAAAAATCGGGATCGGTGGCCATCTCGTTTTGGGCCCATTCACAGAACGTGCGACGCGCTTGATGGTCGTTCCACAGACTCTCTATTATACAGATGTTCCGTCGTGACTTTGTTTACATGTTTGTTTCAAACTCGAAAAAATAGTTTTCTGGATCATTTTTGAACTTTTTTGTACTTAACAATCGATATTTACTTTTTTTAATTTTATAATTGCAAAAAAATCTGGAAAATCGGCCTTAAAATACGCAAAAAACCACTCGTTGAAATCAAATTTCTATTCGTTCGTAACTGATAGACTACTCGCTACAGGACGGAACTTCTTTCTAACTTTATTTTCTTTGGGTCGTTCGGCTTCAATTCTTGTACGAGTTGGATTTTGTAACCCAGCAAACCAAGATCCTTCCGCAAAATCTTCCATAAAGTGGATGGACACAGCTCCAATTATTGCGCGCCATGGCGATCCATGGTTGCTCAAATTACCGACTCTGCTGGGCGAATATGTCGACCGAAGATTTAACAAAACGCGCTATGCTTCGCACGAGCCGAACCATTATGTTGGTAATAAGTTTGCACGATTTGCAAACGTGTTTCCGGAGTAAGTCTATTTATTATGAAATGGCAAAACAAACTGAGCATAAAGCTGTCAGCTGTCAAAAAGACCAACTCCAAAAAAGTATTGCCAGAATGAAAGCCACACGTCTAATTGGTTTTACCACAATTATATGAATATATACACAGAAAGAAAAAAATGAGTAATCCGTACTTGAATCGAGCCGCAGCGGTGTCAAAAGTACGGTTTTTCTTAAACCAAGTACAAAATACTTGAATCAAGTACGGATTTTTAAGCCTAGAATTCTTAATCTTAGCGCTCATTAAGGCTGATTAGGCTTTATTTAAAGTCGAAAGTTTCTTATTTCAAACACAAAGCGATTGATTTAAGAATTTTGTGGGATTGATTTGAGTGCGAAACGGCCTTCAATGAAGAAAATTTTGATTGAATTAAGCCTGCCCAATACATGATTTAAGCCTGAAAATACTTGATATAAGCCTGATCAGTTCTTGATTTAAGCCTAACCAATACCTGATTTAAGCCTGATCATACTTGAGTTTTTGTTCTTTCGTTCGCTTTATAACTATATACAATTTATATTAATTATACCATTTCTGTATTGCAAAGAATGCAATTTTCTTAAAATGACATGTCAATACAATTGCTTGACGGCAGAAGTAAAAGTTTAGCTGTAATTATTTGATTTAAATATTAAACATATAAGGAATAGCATCAACGAAACGCACAGGAATTATTAACAACTTCAAAAAACTGAAATCAAAAAAAATCACGCCAAGTGTTGTATTTACAACGCAGCTTGAACGCAGCGCTGCCAGTTTAGGGGATTTACCCGCAATTTGGGGATTTTTCTTCGCGAATGGGGATATATTTTTTGGTTTGGGTAACCGGGGATTGCAATTTTTTATAATTACATGTCTTTACTTATGTTAAAATTTGTATTTTCTGTTTAATCTATTTTTTGTAGAAAATGCGTCCGAAAAAATTGTGCCAAGTTCCTACAAAAAGTATTAGAGTACGACTTACGGCCGTTTTCATGTAGCTCCGTTAGTTATATTTATTGAAAAAGTTAGCTAACAGACAGTTAGTCTAAAGCTGAGTATAGACGATTGCCAGATCGGCAAACGTTATCAACCCTGTTAAAGTGCTGCAAATATACGGGCAATGTCAGATTGTTAGGCAAAGGTGAATTGACAGTTCAGACGATTGCAAGAAAATATTAAAATTTCATATATTTACAATATATTTTGTAAATATTTATATGCAGGATTGCCAATAAAAATACATTATAGACAGTGTTGCAAATAAAATGATTTTCTGGCAATGGCGCCGTTGTCACATGCATAAACTTCGAACATATAACAATCAGCAAATTATCTCGCAATGACTTTTCTGCTAACGTTGCAAAACAAAAATTGTATGTTCACACGGTTGTAAATTCACAGGGTTGCATTTTTCCGCCATTTTTCTGGCAATGTTGTCCGATCTGCAAATCGTCTGTACTTACCTTAACGAACATTTTAAACGGCCCGTTAAAAAATTCGTTTTCAGGAAGGTTCCGCTAGATAATTTAAGGTTTATTATTATTGTGAATAAATCCTAAAATATTTTGACATTTCTATATGTTTGGTTTTTAAAATCGTATGCAATATTTGTATTTTAAATTTGAAGAAAACGTGTAATTGCATTCAATTCAATTAGTTATTCAGTTGTTGCATGATTTGACTCCTTTGTGTGGAAGGTACCAGCAGGGTCAAAGAAATTTCGCACATTTCTCTGGAGATTGATTTTAGTGGAGAAGGATATACTTATTTCGTATGGTATCGACCAAAAGTATAGCACATCGAGGGAATGGCCTAGGCACATATACCAATGTAGGTCCCTAGTATTACCACGGACTCAGGAACCCCTCATCGAAACCAACCAGTTTGATAGACAGAGCTAGCAGAGATAGCACGAACATCGGTACCGGAAAGATATGTCAGACTTCCTAGAAAGCCCGACCCCAGAAAATCCAGAGGTCGTCTAGCTAATGCGGGACAGTAACAAAGCAAGTGTTCGCCGATGAGACAGTGTCCCGCCAGAACTGACACCAGCGTAGACAGTATTTTCCTCTGCCATGCGAGGAGATACTTTGATCTTCTTGGCCAGATTTGTCTAGCACTCTTTCTGACAGATGCGCACGTTAACAATCGAAAGGAGTGCCAGCTAGACTTCAAATTGATATGTGGGTAATACCACAAATTTTTATCTCAGTTCAAAGAACTTACCCCCCTCCCAAAAGGTTTCATTATACTGAAATATAGATTCTCTACTATTTTCTATGCTATGTACCCGCATCTTCTGTAAGTCCACACACTGTAATAGCCTTTCTGTCGCCCTTTTGGTATATCCCACACAAAGGGACTACATAGTACGAAAGTGAACAATTTTAATACCAGCGCATACAAATACTTCATGTTGTGTGCAGTGTAATATTTGTATAGCGCCTACAGCCCAGTAAAAAAATTGTGTTATTGCCACGCCTCTTTGGTAACTTTAATAGCAGTGGACATAAACACTTACAATTCGGTATAGTGCAATGTCTTAGAATTTTCCACTGTTCAGCGGAAAATTGTCGAATTTTTCTTTCCTCTTCCGGTATCCCCACACAACAGACAGATTCATTCGAAAATAATTTCCCCGTGTCTTCTTTAGCAACCTTCTACATAAATATAGGCACCTTTGCAATGCCTATTGACCTTTATGGGTCCCGCAAAGTACCATAACTACATTACGCTACACATAGAGAGAGTGTATACATAGTCGGTTTACCCGACTGATATTTTTATTGCCTTTTTTCAAATATTTTTCATTTATTTTTTTGACAATTCATATGTTCCCCCGGTTAAAACATAACTAGTGAAAATATTCAAATAATTTTTTTTTTTGCATAGTGTAATTCAAATTTCACGAATAATAATGTTGAATCTTTGAACCCCATTGAATTATTTTCTTTGGGATTATGTAGTCATTCGTCGACGCCGTCGGAAATCAGCGTTTGGCGAGTTATTGCCGATATATGGCCGCAATTTCTGCGAAAAGTGTGTAAATAGTTGTGTTCCAGACTGCGCAATGTATACGCCGGCCGTAGCGGCCACATGGCCCAATTCATATTTAAACATTAATGACATAAAATTATCTATCAAAAACAGTCAATTTATCTGATAGTCAAAATATTTTTCTTTGCTTTATTTTAATTTAAATTTCTGTAACTCTAAAAACCACCCTTTAGTTTCTTATAATGATATTAAAAATTCTGACCCATAATTGATGACAGCTTCAGAAAAAAACAAGAGCTATTTTAATATCCTTATATATTCCTCTTTATTTAATGAATTTCGATTTTTCTGATTACTATGCAAACTTAGCTAAAAAACCAGTAAGGAAAGGCTGAAGTCGGGCGGTGCCGACTATATAATACCCTACACCACACTCGTAATATTGAATAACTCTGATATATAAATTTTGTAATTCATGTATAAATTGTTTACATAAATTTACTTTTGGGACATTTTATACTTAAATAATACCCCGTACCACAGTGTGGTGTAGGGTATAAAAACGATTGGATCTAAAGAGCCAAATCGGACGAAACATATATATAGGAGCTATAGCTAAATCTTAACCGATTTTCTTCAAATTCGGCAGTGTTGGTTCATGGATCAAGAAACTCTACCATTCTAAATTTCAAAACGATTGGATGTTAAATACAGCTTTTATAGGACTAAATGGCCAAATCGGACGAAACATATATATGGGAGCTATAGCTAAATCTTAACCGATTTTCTTCAAATTCGGTAGTGTTGGTTCATGGATCAAGAAACTCTACCATTCGAAATTTCAAAATGATTGGATGTAAAATACAGCTTCTACAGGACTAAAGAGCAAAATCGGAGGAAACATATATATGGGAGCTATAGCTAAATCTTAACCGATTTTCTTCAAATTCGGCAATATTGGTTCATGGATCAAGAAACTCCACGATTCCAAATTTCAAAACGATCGGATGTAAAATGCAGCTTCTATAGGACTAAAGGGCCAAATCGGACGAAACATATATATGGGAGCTATAGCTAAATCTTAACCGATTTTCTTCAAATTCGGCAATGTTGGTTCATGGATCAAGAAACTCTACCATTCTAAATTTCAAAACGATTGGATGTAAAATACAGCATCTATAGGACTAAAGGGCCAAATCGGACGAAAGATATATATGGGAGCTATATCTAAATCTGAACCGATTTCAACCAAATTCAATAGCGATCTTAACAGCCGCTAAATACTCTAAACTGCAAAATTTCAGAACGATCGGAGTGAAATTGCGACCTGTAGTCGACGAACAACTTTACATGGACAGACGGACGGACGGACGGACATCGTTATATCGACTCAGCTAGTGATTCTGAATCGATCGGTATACTTTAAGGTGGGTCTAGCTGTGTTATTTTCAGGTGTTACAAACATCTGCCGTGAAACAAACTTATAATACCCTGTACCACAGTGTGGTGTAGGGTATAATGATTAGTTTATTCTATTCTCTAGACATTTTTAAGAGTTTCATTCAAATTTAGAAATTTTCGTTTAAATGCCTTTTCGTTTAATTGCCAGAAATGCATAAACACAATGATTGAACAAATTCCATGTTATATTACTTAATTTTTTGTCTCTTACCATAAATATCTCATTCCATATAACAATTAGAGCAGAACAACCGAGAAAGAAAACATAACTATCCAACATAATTTATTAGTTATCTGCAGTTTAACCATTAATATTCCGACTAATTGCTGAAGCAAAAGCAAATCGAAGAAGAAGAAAAAGAAGGGGTGGGGAATAACGCAATTCAATGCATCATCACACGCGCCAGAAAAAACTGAAATGCCTCTATGCGTCGCAGCCATCGCCAACTCCGCCGGTCTCCTTAAGAGTCCGCATCCAATATCATGCCATGACAATAATCTATTGTGTGATTATCGAAGTATTTACCTTTTGCCTGCTATTCTTCAATCATTTGAAAAAGCTGCGAAGTGAGCCGCAATCGCAATAGAAAAACCGCAGCTCTAAACCGATAGACCCCAAGATTCGATTCGAACGACCGACCCTGTTTTAATTTTTTAGTGTTCGTTTTTTTTTGTTTGCTTTTGGATTTGTTTTATTTTGTAAATTTTGTAAACCGCTTAAACAAAACGAACAACAATCCACAAACACCCCCTCCAACCGCATCGTCATTGTGAAGAATGAATGGGGCCGACCTGCATCTGTATCCACAACAACAACTGGGTAACCATCAAGTCCACCTCACTCTCGGCATTGCATTTAAAATGCAACAAATGAAAGAAGTCTTCGAACTTTTAAATCGATTTGAGGCTGGTTTGTTTCATTGACAAAATGTGCGACGACTACGACTCACCCACCAGCACCACCTGATGCACTGCTACAACTGTTGGTGGTGATGGCCTCTTTCCAAAAACGCCTTAACCCCTTAAGGCGCGCGTGGTCGTGTGCTCACTCATCTTGAAAAAATGTAGTTCGTCGTTGGCGGTGGGTCGTTCTCTCAGCTTAGGTTGGATTTAAGACTCCCCTAGTAGTGGGCCAAACATGCCCAGAATCTCCTGTTCCTCCTCCTCCAAACAACAAGTCACATCAACTGCCCACCAGTCACACTTTGCAATGTGCGCACTTGGTGCGGAGCTCTAGAAATTTTTCATCTAAGCTTCCATGGTCCGTCCGGACCAACAGCGCCGCCCACCCTCGTCACTTCAGGTGGGTCTGATTTTCTGTTTTCTATTCTTGTTTAATGCACGCGCTTCGTTCTTTCATGAGCACTGTTTCATTCTGTTCTGTTGTGTTCTTGTTCTGTTTCGAATTCTTTGGTGTTCATTTGGCTTCCATAGATTTCTGGCATTTTTGCATGATTTGTTGGCACTATTTTCCATTTTTCTGCCTATACATTTCATTTCATTCTACTCTTGAATGGCTTTGATGGTTACTCAAGTATCATGTTGGAGCAGCTTTATTCCAACAACACACCATTTCGTCCGTCCGTCCGCCCGCCCGGCATCTTCGAAAGACGGGAAAAAAGGCCTCATTACCGGCTAATGTTGTTTGGAATGCGTTGTCGACTTACTAAAATTGTTGTACTCTGTGTGAGTGCCCTCTCCGTTTTTTGGGGTTAAGACCTTTGTGACCATTTCGCTCCCTTCCAATAGCCACAACCGCATGTACTCGTACCGCATAAGTGGTGTCATTTAAATGTATCTATATGTAGTACAACGGGATGTAATTCTCCTCATATCTAGACCACTTGGGTCGGGCATTAACGCGCAGATTGCATTCTTAATAAGCAACACTTAGGAGAATGATCTCTCCTCATCAGACAAGCAAGCAGAACTGTGCCCGCCCGCCCGGTGTGGTGTAGTGTGTTAATGACTGGTAAGCACGAGCCAGCTAGATGGAATGTTCCCATTTCAAGGGAACGCTTGAAGAGCATTTTGTTTTAACATAGACAAGATGTCTCTTTAAGATGGCACATTTCCTATGGAAAGAATGGAAATTGTTCTATGGAAAGGAGAATTATATGTCATCACGGCATGATGATCACAAGTGTGGACATTATTGGTTGGAAACTACAGAAGCAAAAATGACATATTCCAAAGTTTATCAGCCGAAGCTGTAACAGATCTTATGTGCTATGTTCTTCTTAGCGATCTTGCAGCGCTTTATGTTCTTTATCTTAGATTATTTTATTATAAAACTCCAAGAATGTCATTAGGTATGGAAAATGACATTGTACAAAGTTCAGCTGCGACTCTGCAGGATAGTTCCCACAACACCTGACCCTCCATGCATTGTTAATAACAGTATGACTGAACCACCTTTTGACAAGAAGTATTTTACTCTTATAGCAGATAGATCAGAATGTAATGGTCTGCAATTCTATGCAGACGGCTCCAGACTCAACAACCAAGAGGGCTTTGATTTGATCACTGTAGTATTTACCAGGCAGAAAACTAGTTTTGAGGAAGTAGAGTATTTGACAATTAATGTTCTGACTAAAGTCTCAATATTTTCTGCGGGTTGCTCAGTGGAAATCGTATTCTAGGGATCAAAATAAGAAACTTTGCCGAAGGAACCATACCTCTAAAACGAATTCTGATGTCCCGGAAAAAATCCCACTTTGACCCATTTAGAGTGCTCCAATCGAGTCCAAATGTATGACCGACCCCCACTCAGTGAAGTGCTCAGTGAAAATCGTATTCTAGGGATCAAAATAAGATACTTTGCCGAAGGAACCATACCGCTAAAACAAATTCTGATGTCCCGGAAAAAATCCCACTTTGACCCATTTAGAGTGCTCCAATCGAGTCCAAATGTATGCCACTGGCATGGGTGGGATTGATCCCTAGAATACGATTTTCACTGAGCAATGGTGAATTTTTTTGCCTCCCCACAAATCGACCCGGCCTAATATATAAAGTCCCTAGAAACTATCTTCCGGAATTCAAAAACTGCTTTTGGCAAGATAGCTGAACAGTTCAATATTCACTTGATTTTGGAAGACATGACAAAGGGAAATCCCAGGTAACTACATAGCAGTTGAACTTGCAAGACTAGGAAATACCTGTAAGAGAGAAACTACATATGAGTACAACACAGACTGGGCTGTGGCTCTGCCTAACTCCAAACAAACCAATGTTCTGCTATCGTTATACTGAAGTTCTTGCGAAATGTAGTTTGCAAAAGTTGCGAAAACTTAACAGAAGGAGGAAGCAGTTGTGAAGTTCGCGAACAAACTGAACAATTCAAACAAGTTCAAACAATTCGTTCATTCTAGCTCCGTAGTTCGCTATATCTGTTTCTTTAATGAAGTGACCATGTCATTTCGTCATCTCTTCTCAGCTGTTTTGTGTTGTTGCTTAGGTTTAGGCTAGGGTGGCAGCCAGCGCGCATAGACCAATGTAGATCCCTAGTGATAGGTTTTAGGTTAGGGTGGCTGCCAAATTTTTTTTACAAACTCACATACCCTAGTTTAGGTTCCTAGTGCTACCACGGGCTGAAATGCCCATCATCGAAACCAACCTGTTTGATATACAAATTTATCGATAGAATGAATATCGGTACTGGAAAGATCTGTTAGGCTGCCTAGAAAGGCCGACCCCAGTATGTCCAGTCGTCGTTTACTCAGAGCGGGGTAGTCGCATAGCAAGTGTTCAATGCTCTCCACTTCTTCCTCATCTCCACAGCTTCTGCAGAAGTCATTGGAGTCAATACCCAATCTTTTGGCGTGTTCGCCGATCAAGCAGTGTCCCGTCAGAACTGATACTAACGTCGACAATCTTTGACTCTCTAGTGCGAGGAGATATTTTGATCTTCTTTGGCTTGGCCAGATTTGTCTAGCTACTCTGCAGGTGCCGATTTCTGTCCATCTTTCGTTGGACTGCCTGATTGCTTCTTGCCTAAGCCGACGCTTGAATGTGGTCAGTGGCGCACCAGTATATGCAAATTCTTCAAGAATTTGTAATGTCGTCCCTTTCCTACCAATTTCATCAGCATTGCAGTTCCCGGGGATATCCCTATGCACAGGTGCCCATATGAGATGTATGTTAAGCTGCTCATCCATCACGTTAAAAGATCTGCAGCAGTCGAGAGCTCTTTGTGTATTAAGAGATGTGGCCTCCAGAGAATTGATGGCAGCCTGAGTGTCTGAGTAAATAACAACGCCAGTGTTGGTCACTACGTTACAACTCAGCCACTTGCCAAATTCCATTAATGTCATTATTTTAGCTACAGATACATATCTGGTAGTCTATGAACTGTATCAAGACTCAGTTCATTACAGTACACTCCGAAGCCAACCTTATCATCAAGCTTCGAACCATCTGTGTAGAAGTGGATATGTTTTCTATTTCTTAGTGGTGAAGTTCCTTCCGAAGCCAACCTTATCATCAAGCTTCGAACCATCTGTGTAGAAGTGGATATGTTTTCTATTTCTTAGTGGTGAAGTTCCTTCTGTACACGCGCCGCTTGTGCATTGGCAGACGGTTTGTTCTCTTAACCTTTGATAATTTGTTTGCAATGGATAATGTGTTGTTGCTATTTTTTATGACATCAGAATTATTCTACTCAAACAATCGCTTAAGAATCTCTCTCTAGAAGGCGGCAGGCTACCCTAGTCTCACATTTCATTGTAACGTTAGCAAATTTGGCTAACATTCAATAAGTTGATATATGATCAAAGCCTGTCACCGTGACTTGTTTTGACCGCAGGAATCCGAATTTATATTTCAACTATGATGTTTTTATTTAGTTTTTTGGCAGCTATCCCTGCATACGTAGATAACCTTCCTATCGGTTGCAATATTCTTTATTTTTTCTGGACCGAAAATCAACATACATTTTTATTATCATTCCGACATATATTGTTATTATCATTTCCATTCTTGACCACTAGCAGACCCTAATATAGATTTAAACCTTATTCTCGGCGAGAAAGTTATACAAATATGATTTCATTTGGTCCAGTCGTTTTGGAGACTATCGTCGACAGCGATAAATCAGATGACCATTATATGACTTTTGCAGCGATAAATCAGAGCCCACGATCTTGCGACAATGAGTGAATTCGCTATCAAATTAACTAAGTAGCGGCAGCTCAACAACGAAGAATATCTTTGCGTTCCCCTTAAGATGGAACCTGATTGATCTGTGTGACTACAAGCAACATCTGCATATAAGTAGATTTTAAGGATCCTTCTTATTGCAGGTTATCTAACAGCTTTCCGACAAACATTTTAACGTCAGTGTATAATTTTAATTAGGGTTGTTGTTCACTTGATCTCGTTAAATATTAGGCACAGTACAGGCTTAACCCTAAATATTTGCTTAAAAGGTCTTGCACATGTTTGCATCTTTGTTTTTTCGCAGCACTTTGGATGCACTTCACTATTTCGAATTATAAGCTGATTCTTCTTTAACTCACTCGTCTCAAAACTCGTTCTGTGACCTTTAAGTTTTCCAGATCGCTCACACATATGAGCGTAATTAAGTAACAATGGAGAGAAGACTGTGAGGGGGCAAGCTATAAATTAAGTCACAGAGTTCGAGTTGTAATACGAGAGAGTTAATTCATATTAAACGGAGGATCAGGATCCAAAATCGTCAATAACTCTGAGAATTTTGTATCTGTCCTTCTCATTCTTCGGTAATTTTGCAGAAATTGGGATACTCTTAGAAGGGACAAGCTAGAGACTCACAGTTTGGATCCTGATGAAAATAAAATAAAGATCTATGCCCCTGTTCTGAAATCCGCGTGCCGTCTTATTCCCGGATTTTATGCTAGAACTCAAGATTCTATATTTGTTATTTTTTGTACAACCAAATTGTTGTTTATCTTTGTGTATAAATATGTCACAGCAATTTCAAGTAGTTAAAATGCAAGAAGTAGAGGAATGATTTCTGTAATAAAAATAACCTCAATTTAATATATTTATGCATATGCTTTTGTTGATGGGTCGAAAAAATAACCAAATAATTTAAACGTAAACCTAAATCAATAAATTTTAGGTCCAGAAAGCTAAAGGATATCGAAAAACTAACAGAAAAAAAACGAAAATTCTAATCTTAACCACGATGACAAAATCAAATTAAATACTAAATAATACTACTGAACCGGAACACAGTCAACATGAATCGCTTAAAATCCCACAAGTTCAAACTGAACAATGCACCGGAAGTGCCGGAAACTAACAATAATAACAGCGGTGGCGGCGGTAATAGTTTGCTCAACAACAGTTTGCTAAACAAGATAAGTAAGCGCTACTCTACACTTAGCAGCAAAATTACACGCCGTGCTCAACCGGGTCGAAGAGCAACATCTCCACAAAAAGTCATCTCGGGTAGTTATGATATGACCGGATCCCTATCCGAAGATCATCGATTGGAAATCGGTGCTCCTGTCCTGATTTCCTCGACTACTTTGGATGCCGAACGTTTTGATGTTAGCGAAGAGCGATTGAAAATGATTGGCGGCGGAGTGGCGGCAACAAGTAACAGTAAAATACGCACTGTAGACTTGACGTTAAGCGCTGGCGGAAAGCCTTGTCTGGAATTGCAACAGCCGCAGGTGGTGCATTCGTCGTCGGGTAGTGAAAATGAAATTTTCGTTGATGCCCTTAGCAGCACGCCGTTGGTGATAGGAGGAGAACAACAGGACAAGGATGTGTTTGAAATGGCTTTTGAGACGCCACAGAAGCTAGTGAAAAGGGAAGAGTTGGATGCTTCACCTACTTCTGAGAAGTCGGCGGACAGCGATTTAACTCCGGTGAATCAAATGGCAAACTATTATGAAACCTCAAGGCAAAATCATCACCGACCCAAATCTATATTGTCTCAGAAGCCACATTCGCAATCAGCTAATAATCTACATCGTTCTGAAGTTAAGGTCTATCTGCAAAAGGCTCCATCCATGAATCTAAAGGAAGAGGATCAGTTGATGCCGGCGGAGGAACTAGACGATTTCGAAAATATGGCTCTACCCAAACTACCCGAGTTATATGGCCACAGCAAATGTGATCTGGCAGCAACGACAGATAATGAACTGGAGCATCAGCTAGATGACGAAGAAGAGCATGATGCTGATAAGGAGAATTCCTCACCGTCAGTAGTGGCAGCTTCTGTGAAGAGTAAAAGTGAACCAAATACTCCATTCTATCTTGAACCGAAGCGAAATAGTTTCCTAACCCAAAAAAAACTTTTTCAAAGTGCTGAAAATATTCATCAGAGGCGCACGAAACGCCGAAGTGTGGTCTTTAGCAGCAGCACTTCGATAAACCAGCGTAATGGTGGGCCCAGTGCCATGGGATCCAAAAATAGTTTGTCGAGCCAGCCGTCTTTAAATTTTGAAGATTACGACTTGAAGTCGGTTAGCTGTCAAAGTCTTAACCCTCAGTCCTTGTTCGTGTCCATAGATGAACTGAACGAGATCACTCGGCAAATTAATGAATCGGAAGAGTTTAATCAGGATATAGATTTGGAATACTGCACGCATCGCGATCAACTTAAACCCAGCGAAAGACGCATAACTTTACTGAAGAACAAAAATTCCCGCCTGATTAGTTTCAATCACAATAAGCAAAAAATCAAAAAGGGTTGGACTGGCGTTAAACATTGGATTGGGGAAGAAGGTTCCAAGATACGCGAAGTGGTACAGCGACAACCTTTGGTGCAACGAATCGGTTCCTCGAAGCACAATCTGAGTAATGCCGAATGCCGGAATTCCCCTTCACTGAATGGCAGCACTATGCTGAAACATTCGGCCAGTAGGGGAGCATCGCAAGACAAGAGTTTAGATGAAAGTGGCAGAGATTCGAAAATGACTTCGTCCATGCATTTGTATGAAGGCCAAGCGCTAAGTAGTGACAATATTGCTGATAGCAGCAATGAATTGAATTCCTCATTTGAGGGACAGCGCTCACCTCCAGCGAAAAAAGCCGTACAAGAGGTAAGCCTCCGAGGGAGAGCATAGCATGCCCCTGCCTGATGAGTTTGAATAATGTTGTTTAATAGCTTTGAAAATGTGGCCAGTTTTTATTTTAATCATTGTACTCAAAAGTTTTAAAATTTTTTCTTATTTTTATTTCATATTTTTTTGCTTTCGTATCTTTTCAGGGCCAAAATGGCTTCGAAGAATTACGTCGATATGTTAAACAAGGTGGAGATTTTGGCAAAGAACTTATTGTCATCTTGCAAGAAAGGTAAGTAAGCCTTAAAGCCCTGGCCTTAGGTCCAAACTCTGATTCATTGTTTTCCAATTCCAGAATCGATTCTGAACTTTTGTATTCAAAATCTCTATCAAAAATGGCCAACAAATTGAATAAAGCTTGTCGTGAATTACCCGGTTCAATTGCGGACGCTTGGAGAGGTGTAGCCACCGAGATGGAGACTCGCAGTGACATACATCGTCAATTGTCGGCATCATTAGCCGAAGAGGTTGTTAAGCCTTTGAAGTCCATTGTCGAGGGTCATCACAAGACCAGGAAATCGGTAAGAAATCAAACTAAAAGAAGAAGAGACTTTTTAGTGTCTCTCAGACATCATCTTTTGTCTTTAGGAGGAACTTTCCAAAGAAAATAAAGTTATAAAATGTGATAATTAGTAAAAAAACGAAAATCGGTCTTAAAAATCGGTAAGAAATCGAACTAAAAGAAGAAGAGACATTTTAGTGTCTCTCAGACTTTGTCATTTGTCTTTAGGAGGAATTTTCCAAAGAAAATAAAGTTATAGAATGTGAT
This sequence comes from Eudasyphora cyanicolor, assembly GCA_963930755.1. Classification (NCBI taxonomy): domain Eukaryota; kingdom Metazoa; phylum Arthropoda; class Insecta; order Diptera; family Muscidae; genus Eudasyphora; species Eudasyphora cyanicolor. The sequence goes on along the minus strand of OZ005736.1, from coordinate 156,415,883 downwards.
AATTAGTAAAAAAAAAAACGAAAATCGGTCTTAAAATACGCCAAAAATCACTCGTTGAAAACAAATTTATTCGTTCGTTACTGATAGATTATTCGCTACTGGACGGACCTTATTTATAACTATATTTTCTTTGGGTCTGTGGAACTTTCATCATTCACCATAATGCTCGTTTTTGACAATTGAAGACATATACATATACACCTTATAAGAGTCAAACTAACAGCAAAGCTCTCCGATGATGGCATTAAAGACTATTAAAGGTATAGACATATTGAAGTATAGGCAACAAAGCTCGCCGTAGATGGCATTCGAAAATACTTCGTGATCGCCTACAAACGACCGATTACACTTTGCAACAGAAACACTTTTTTGTGTAGATTGAGGCATACTATTTTATGAAAACGAAACAAAAAAATTATTTAATGTAAAGTTAATTTTAAAAAAATTGTCTTTGAAATTCCAATTTTCATGAAAGATACCTATAGTATTTGGAGCAAATTTTTTTTAAAGAGTATATGCCCGATAGGTCCTTGGTACCCATGGAAAATTAAAAAAAAAAAACAAAATATATTTGTTCCAGATTTGAAAGCTAGTATCCTAACTAGAGATTTCAAACGGGATTGGTTGGCAAATTCCGGAATTTTTCGGGATCCCAAAATTGTTCGATTTCCCGGGATTTTTAGGGTTTTCGGGATGAATCGAGATTTTTCCATTCTTAATAATGTAATATTTCGAAATGGAATACAAACATTTTAGTTCAGTTTTAATTTAATTTGAATAAGGATAAAAACAACTAAAGCCTATATTAACTTTTGTTAAAAAAATACAACACCTTAGTTATGGAATAATTTTGGTGCAAATTTCTATCATTAAACCACGAAAATTTTTTTCAAATTGAGTTTCACTAATTCCGTTTTTATGAGAACCAAATCGATGTGTCGATCCAAATCGGATTTTATAGTAGGTTTTTTTCATAAATTTGAAAGAATAGAATCGTTTGTGTTCTTATTTTAAGTTTAATATTTTAAGTTTTATATAATATATATTTTGTAATTCATTGCCAAATTTTTTTTGGGGTCTCTTAGGCCACACCTTCGAAGTGTTACACTTTAAAACCGAATTATGTTGAAGTTGAATTTCTACCAAGACGAGTGGTTTTCAAGAAGTAATAAAACGCATATAATTTAATGTTATGGCGAAGAATTTAGCTTTATTATAAAGCTAAATGGTTGCCATTTTGCTTAAAAGTTATTTCGGGCAAGAGGCCGCCGCTGGCTCGAATAAATTCCAGCCACGAATAAATTCCAGCCTAATTTTCGAACACTTTTTTGCAGCATTTGGGGCTGTATGTCAGCAATAACGCGCCGAATATTCTCTTCCAAGGCGTCTATAGTGTCGGCCTTATCTGCGTAGACAAGCGACTTCACATAACCCCACCAAAAATAGTCCATCGGTGTTAAATCGCATGATCTTGGAGGCCACGCCACAGGCCCACGACGCGAGATAATGCGTTCACCAAAAGTTTCCTTCAATAAATTGATTGTTTCGTATCAACATCCTCCAATTCGGGCACGAAAAAGTCATTAATCATGGCTCTATAGCCATGATTATAGCCATGATTAATCCTCCATTGACTAACATTATGGCCGACAATTTTGTTTATTAACGTACTCATTCATCCAAAAGTGAGCTACATCGGTGAACAAAATATTCTTGTGAAAATCGGGTTGGGTGGCCATCTCGTTTTGAGTCCATTCACCGAACGTGCGACTCGCTTGATGGTCGTTCGACTTCAATTCTTGCACGAGTTGGGTTTTGTAATCCCGCAAACCGGGATCCTTTTGCAAAATCTTCCATAAAGTGGATGGGCACAGCTCCAATTGTTGCGCGCGATGGCGGATTGATTCATTCGGGTCTCCGTCGATACTCTGCTCCACAGCATCAATAGCGCCTTCGGTGCGTAGTGTACGGCGTCTCTGAGGATGCACATTATCCAATAGGGTAAACGTGGTGCGAAACCAATCCATGGTTGCTCGATTATGTTGACAGAATATTGGATGCAGCGCGCGATGCGTTGCGCGAACAGAATCATTATTTTGGTAATAAATTTGCACGATTTGCAAACGTTGTTCCGGAGTAAGTCTATTCATTGCGAAATGGCAAACCAAACTGAGCATAAATCAAGTGACAGCTGTCAAAAAGACGAACTCTGAAAAATGTATTGTTAGATTGAAAACCACACGTCTAAAAAACACCCTTTACGTTTCTCCATGGATTTTCTTCAAATAGGCATTGTATTCTTCGTTAGTTAGCGTTTCTATCTTTGGACAAACTCATTTTTTGCGTAGTCCTCATAATTTTCTTTAATTTAAATTATATCTCGGCTTTATCGAGCTTATACTTAAAAAGTATGGTCCAAATACTAAAGGCACTATCCAAAAAAATGAGATTAAAAAAAAAGACATCATATTACAACAGAAAATGTCATGCCCAGCCCTTCGACAAAAATTTTGTTGCATAGTGTAATTTATGTTTTCTGCCATCTTGTGAAAAACTTGCGCAAATGGTTTAGGGTGTTTGTCTATACCTTCAATTGCCTTTCACGGCATTCGACAGTGCTTTTCATTCGAAAATGCAAAAAAATTGAATCGAGCAAAAAGAATCGAATAAAAATAATTAACTTAACGTTCAGCCTATTTTATTTTGTTGAATTAAGCTTTTATTAACCTTAAACCTCTCTCTTTCCCCTATCCTACCCAATAGGTCGAAAGTAATGTCGATAAAGCAGCTCGTGTTCTTGCCGAATGGCGTGCCAGTGAGGCTAAAGGTAAGAAGTCATCACACACTGCTGCCCGAGAGAATGAAAAGCTTCAGGACGCCATGTTAGATGTGAGAATACAAAAATCTCCCTCCATTGCTCTGCTCCATCAAAGCTCCAACAAACAGGCCGCCGAAAAAGAAATCAAATTAGCCGAAAAAGATTGTGCAAAACTCGACAATAAACGCAAGAAAGCCGAAGAAGCCGTTAAAAAAGCCGATGTCGAATACTATACTCTCTGCGTTCGCGCCGAACGTGCTCGTGTCGATTGGGAAATGGCCGTCCTGCGTGGTTCCTCACTTTTGCAGAATATCGAAAATCAACGTTTGATAAATATGAAAAATTTCGTCTCGAACTATGCAAGTCTCACGGCCAATATGAATCCCATTATGGAAAGTTTGATGCTACGTCTGCAGCCCCAGGTGGAGAATTGTAATGTTGTGAAAGATATGCAAATCGTGAAAAATATACGTCGCAATGCCGAGGGGCCCAGTGAACAATTGTTGCCCGATTTCTATTGTGAACACACCACTTTGGCCATGAATCGCGAACGACGTAAGCACGCCCTTGTGAAACTGCTGCAGTTGGTCAAGACGGATTTGGAGAGAGAACGTCGCTCACGCAATGGTTTGAAGGGTCTGTCACAGTCTCTGAATAGTCAAGAACATCAAAATATCACAGACAAATTGTATCATGTAAGTATTTTTGTGATAAAATATTGATTTTTTTACTATGTGTTTAATTGTATTTCATAGATTCGTTCAATGCTTACTTATTTGGAGGGAGCTCGATTCAAGCTGCATTCGGCTTTGTTGGAACTGGATCATAAACCAAGATCATCACATCCCTTGGCCCAGCATATACAGGTATGTGGGGAAAATTAAAATGAAATTATGAGCAATGATGCAATTGTTGGGTGTTATTAGGATTATTCCGTAAAGTTGTTAACCCGAATCATTCCAGCAGAGTAGGGAAGGAGGTGACTTCGTTGTCAGATTGTTAACTATATACACAGGTAGATTAATTAACCTTTTGGATTTGCAATCGAGCGATAACACTATGCAAGGGCGGCCTGAAGTTGGACCCCAAGAAAATGCACCCCAAATTGAAAATGAAAGTACGCCCCAAATTTGGGGCCCATTTCCGTTATAAAAACTGATTTAGGAAATTACACCTCAGTCAAGAAAACAGCATGAAATGAAAATAAACCCCAAAAAAAATGTTCTCTTCGTAAATCAGAGGAGTACGCAATAATATACGTATACGAACCTATTCTCTAATTATAAATCTAAATCTTTTCCTGTGCGGTCGGTCTACGGCCTGCGGCCTTCGGCCTCTGTTTAAGACTTTCTCCTATGGACAGGATCCAAAGTTGGCAACGTGGATCAAATCTTTTATGCGTAGCCTCTCCTGTTTCTAAATTTATAGAAAATGAAATTAAGCCCCAAATAAAATTGTTGTTGTCTGATATGTTATTTTTTGGGGCCCATATTCATAAAATTTTTGGGGTGTATTTTCCAGGGGCCCAATTTCATTCCGCCACTATGCAACAAATGAACACTTTTTGAAAAATACACGGACTTGACAGTATAGGTTCGATTCTACTATCAAAGGGTAGTATAACCCTATACTCGGTTTGGCGAAATTTGTGACCAATTTTTTTTATGGGCCTCAAAAGTTTCTGAAAATCAGTGGGCCCCTCGAAAAAGGTGTAATCAACTTTTGTCCAACAACTAATTCAGACTTGGTGATACCGCTTAAGTATATTTGGCAATAATGTAGCTAAGAATATGCTGAACAAAGTATCTTAAAAAAAAATTTTTCCGTTACTTTTTTTGGAAAAAGTTAAAGAAACAAACATTTTTTCCACTTTTTTCGGCATAACTTCCAGGGACTCGTAATTTTTTACTAACAATGCTTGGCAAAAATTTAGCCAAAGTAAATCTGAACAACTTTTTTGAACATATCATTACAATCTGAACGTGTCTAGGCACCCTAAATAACTCAAAAAACCACATTGTACCCCAAAAATGTTAGTATTTCACTATTATGTAACAAAAATATATTTTTTTTATGCAGTATGTTTAGCAACTTTATAGAAAATATTAAGGCGAATATTTTTGTGGAACATATTAACCCTCTAGCTCCCCCACATAACTGTAATGTTTGGCCCCATTTTAACAAATTGTAAAAAAATACCCCTTAAAATTGGGAGGGCGGGGATGAAATGTTCTACAAAAATGTTGGCCATAAAATTTTACTATATGTATGTGTCAGAACACACCAATGCCCAAAACTTAACACAAAAACCATAAAAAAGGTAAAATTCCTGATCGCGCAGCAGCTTAACGTAGTTTTTGAAGGTACCATCATCGATATTTAGTCCAGTGAAATTTTGTAGCTGATCAAAACGATGTGTCTAGAATTCCCCTGTAGCGGATTTAACCGTGACCTAATAAGTAAATTTTCTAATTGCGGATGACTATAGAATTCTAAATATTTTCTATCTGAAGATCCCTTTTATATCAGCATTTTCTCGCGCAGAGATGATATCTGCATTTGGCAGACAAATACATTTTCGATCTGACGACCGAAGTTAGATCGTGAAGATTATCCCTGATCTGTCACCAAGTACTTACTACTCCACGACTGACAAGCCACTTGATGACCCCGTTTTTAATTCTCATTTTATCGCGAATGGCTGCAGTAAAATGATCTTTAAAGGATGTTCTACCCAACGTTTTAAAAATTGACGAGAGGAACGTTTTTGGCACTGTTATTAATCAATGTAACGTAGTTGACCGCATCAAAAATATACACTAGGTCGAGAACCATATGAACAGCCTTGTCATAGGGCTTATTCAAGTAGAGGCATAATGTGTAATGGTTCAAAACAGTACTCGTCCTATACTGCTTATGGAAACCGAACTGATGACAGACAGTAGACACATTTCCAGACGGGCTCTGGATCAGAAGTTGGGTTATACCACAATGTCTATTTTACGAACTTCCTACGCTGTAGTCATTAAAGATAACCCCGGACCTGCCTGTGTGGTCATATGTACTAGGTGGTCGGCGGTAAGCGGTAGGAAGTACCATATCGTCAACATGTCATGTCTCCGAACTGGTATTATCTTCACTAATATATATATATGCATGGTTTCAACCTCGAGGACTCACTCTCCGTTTTCCAGACCTCCCACGCTGTAGTTCTTAAAGCTAAGCTCAGACCCGCCTGATTGGGCATATCTAATACGTGGAGATTAAGGTGGTATTATCCTCGTCTCCTAATACTCACAGTCTACAGATAACCTGGGGAGCAGGCAGACCGAATCTCATTGGGTATACATATATTCCTTTCTGCGTATCGCTCACGTCTGGTTCCCGTACTTTGTCGCGGCCTAGGCCTGATTGACGAATGATTGGTTTCTGATCAAAGCTGCAGATTCCACGTTTGTATCGAATATTTGTAACTTGGTTCGTCTAGACATACAATGAGTTACATGCTGATTTAAGTCGGCCGTATTCTTGGCGAGATTTATTTATGCGGTTGGAGATATCTGCTTTGTAACATCCACTCTTGTCCGTTATGCTCCCAGATAACAGAGAGTCTAATTCTTCAAGCGCTTGCCCTCGTAAGGCTTTTCCAACAAGAGGTGTTATTTTGGTATTCAAAGAAAAATCCCTTTTTTTGAGATATATGATCGGATGTTTATTTCATAATAAAGAGGAAGGTATGCCGTTAATAATGAAAAACAACATCAGCCAAATGACCACCACGACCACGCTTACAGGACCATATCCTTTTCATGAAATTTTCCATAACCAAATCGCAAAGTGGCTGCCCTATGTCCTCGATAGCCTCACGAATTCTATCTTTGAGGTCTTTAATCGACGCTGGGCTGTTGGTGTTGACCTTATCTTTCACGTGGCCCCAAAGGAAGAAGTCGCAAGGTGTTAAATCACAGGATCTCGGTGGCCAATTGTGATCACCTCTTCGAGAGATAACACGGTCCGGAAACTTTTCTCGTAACTCTTGGGTTTTCCGAGCCCCAGATGCGACAATTTTGCTTGTTGACCGTGAGGTGGAAATGGGCCTCATCAGTCAAGATGATTTTTCGATGGAATTCCGGATCATTTACATGCATTTCAAGGACCCAATCAGCACAGACATGACGTTGTTGATGATCGGCCGGGTTGAGTTCTTGTGTTAACTGAACTTTATAAGCCTTAAGACCCAAGTCTTTATGCAAGATACGGTGTAATGACGTTTGTGGAATGCCCAATTCCAAAGAACGAAAAGGAATGGACAAACCTGGGTTTTCTTCAACACTTTGGGCTACAGCAGCAATATTCTCAGTTGTTCTTGAGCGACGTGCACGGGTTTTATTCTTCACATCACTAACTTGTCCGAACAGCTCGAATTTTTCCACCAACTTCTGTATTGCGGTCCGACAAGGTGCTTCACGACGACCCAAAAATGCTTAAGTTTTGCGAACTGTGACTGCAAGATTTTCACCACTTTTGCAGTGAATTTTAATAATTTCAATGCGTTGTTGAATCGATGAGTTCCATGTAATCTTGCCGAGCTTTATTTATGCGTCTGGAAATATCTGCTTTGCAACCGCCACTCATGTTCATTATGCTCCCAGATAACAGAGAGTCTAATTCTTTAATTATACCTCGTACATAAAGTGTTTGCTTGTTGTATGCATTTAATCGTATTGATTTGTTTTGCCGATATGCATGTTTTATTTCTTTCCTGGACCATCGTCAATTTAGATTTCATACCTGAGAAAGTGCTTGTGAGTAAGCAGATATCAAAATCATCCATTCTGCCTTGAATATCTCAGGTAATTCCTCTTTTGTGTTGCGTTGCCTTATTCATTACTACGTCGAGGACGCAATTAAAATGCAGAGGAGAAAAAACACAGCCTTGACGAACACCTGAATAAAATTTAATTCTGCGGCTTATCTGTTTTTCATGGAACCCTAGACAGGTAGCCTTCGCATATAGTCCCTTGATGAGAATTTTCAGTCGTTAACATGGCCAACACAAGATTTATGTGCTCGTAAACCGGCTAGTTCCATTCTTGAGCATGAGACTGTTTGACAATCTTTTGTTTAGGTTGTATGCAATCACCTTTTTATCATGTTTAGAAGTATGATTCCTCTCCAATTTTTGGTTGGCCAGATCACCTTCTTGATAAGTTGATGATCACTCCTTCAGCGTTTTCAACTGATAGAATGTCTAGACTCCAGAATTGAGTAAAAACAAGAGCAAGGATTTTGGCGCTTGTTTTATCTTCTCGCGTTAGGGATCCTTTTATATTCGACCTACATATAATCCATGAGGTGTATCAAAAATACCTACTATTATGATTATGTACAAAGTTCTGTTTAGATCTGGAGATGGAGGACGGACGAATTAAAATCAAAATACATAATTCTGAGACAGAGTCTCTGATAGAAACATGCATCTTCAGAACCCTTCAATATCAGCTGCTGTATTTGTATATATGCCCAGTCTTCTTCTTCAACCTGTTGCCGTATAATTTCACCCCTAATTAGTGTGATATAGAGCTACTGTTTACTAATATTTACTCTATCTTCCTTTCAGATTACCCGCGATCGTACCGGTCTACAACAGAGCATTCTGAAGGTACCCTTGTGGCTTAAGAACAACGACAAAATAAACAACTCCCAAAGCAGTGACGATGTGGCAAATGACTACGATAGCATTTCACAGGGCAATACCACGACGTCAACAACTAATATCAGTTGTGTGGATGGCAATGGTAGCACCCATGGTGGATCCACAGATGGCAGTTATCCCATGAAGAATTTCAATCGCAGCAAAAGTAACATCGAAACCTTCTCTAATAAAACGAAAATCTGTGTGACCACTGCAGCGGCCGGAGGCGCTGTCAATGGCAAGAACAAAACGTTGTCGGGAACAACAGCGAATATATACGATGATGCCTGCAGTGACGATCGTGGCCAGGCGGATGGTGGTTCCAATCAACAGGATTCCGATTTTGATGAATTCAGCTCTCAAGATGAGGATGAGGAGGGCCAGTTAACATCATCGACCGCAGTGGGCGCCGGAGGACGTAAGGAACACAAGGCGAATATAGAGAAATCATTGACGGCGGAAAATTACTATCAGAATTCGACAGAAATCAAACAGGAGCACTTTGTGAATGGCTTGGCGGACAGTGTCAACACTTCAAATGAATCTTCAACACCGCAACATGTAGTTTTAGGTAAATGTAAGGCCCTGTATAACTACGCCCCCAAATTATACGATGAACTCGAATTGATTCCTGGTGACATCATTGAAGTTCATGCCAAACAAGAAGATGGTTGGTGGTTGGGAGCGCTACGCAATCAGGTGGGCATCTTCCCGGCCACCTATGTGGAGGAGATCGCTTGAAGAGGAGGACAGAACATATTATCTAATAGAATTTGTGGGTTATTTTAAAGAATCTTTAAGATTTCTATGAACATCCCTCCAAAAACGACTGCCAATCACACACACACACACACATCGTAGTGCCTTTTGTTGTTTTCCCTAGGAAAATCGTGTCTCGTAAAGGATCAATGTTCGTACATATATAAGTGTCGATTTACTTGCAGAGTTTTGAAAAAAATCTCTTTGTTTTTCGTTTTTGGAAAAATATTTATCGAATGCAAGTTAAATGACTGCTCTGCGGCATATAATTGAAAATAAAATGATTTTCTCATTTTCAATTAGATTTATAAGAAACGAATCAAATTCGCTTAACTGTATCTAGATAGATAACTATTGTAAGAAAGCGGTCCGCCCCGCCCCCCTATAGTGTCGATTTCATTTTCAATGTGTTGATAACTCGTAAATCACTTTATTGTTGTTTGTTAATAATATTATTTTATTTTTAGTTTACAAATTTTAATTTAGAAAAAACAAAAATAAATATTTATGTTATGTTTTCGTTAATAAGAAATTATTTATGTATCTATCATCTATCCATTAATCATTGTATGATGTTCGGAAAAAAAGTATCCAAAATCAAGTCATTATTTTTTGGTTGAACTATCCTTTATTCCTTCCCATTCGCAAGGGCTGGTTAAATAAAAAAAAGTAAGCAAAACAAAAGCTTGATGGCTAATAGTTTATATATGTCAACCACATTAACGCAATAAATATACATTTATAAAAAATTTAGCATACGTTATTTTATAAATTCTTAACTTAAAGTAAAACAAAATGTTAGAATATATACATATTTTTTTGTTTAAGCGATCGAACCCAGTAGAACAGAGTTTGGTTTTACAACATACATATAACGTGTAAATAATTCAAATAAATTTGATTTAATTATTAATTAAAAATTTAATATTGTTTTACATAGCATTTTGATATTCGTTAAGAAGTAAACAGTTGGTAAAATGTATATGTACATAAGAAAGTAGAACCGGCATTAAGTTCGAACTTGTTGACCTCTTACAAAGTAACAGGTCTGTGGTTAACTATGCAGCACCAGTGTAGTCACCAAATGTGAGGTAGACGCAGTGCAGGATCAGTGTCTTCGGAGGAAGCAGAATTGCCACAGCAGACAAGAGTGGTTCTGACCCAATAAAGATAAAGCTGGTGTAGTCGCTTACATTCGTTTTAGGGCGAGAATTGATGGCAACACGTCAAACACCAAATTTTTTTAATTTACATAAATTTAATTGCAAATACTAATAAACATTGCAATCCCATTTACCATCAGTATATTCAATTTTAATGGCAATTCCTTTAAAAATTCCCAATTCAAACTTATAAACATCCTAGAGAAGACGATAAAATTTGTGATCCATTATTTTGTGGTAACAAATTTTTTATTTCCACCAGCTAATCTTAAATTGCTCCTTTAACAAGCGTTATAGAGTGAAAAGCAGGAAATTTTGTGTTCACTTTTTGTTTAAAATTTTGATTTTCCCTAACCAAACTTAAAATGGATAAAATTTTCTACGTAAAAAAATAGGCATTATCAACGCATGAATAACACGAATCTTAACACTACGCGGCATGACCAAATCCAGGTTGTATAATTTTGCAACTCAAAAGATAAATTATTATCAAGGATTACACCCAGACACTTAAAATTGCTTACAACATCTATAGCTGTGCTACAGATGGAAACAGAAATAGCATCTGTAGGTATATTGCCAGGCCATTATTGTTCATCCAATTAACTAACAAATTAACAGTGAAGTCAATTGTACTCTGCAAAACATCTAAAAACACAAAATCACCATTAAACAAGATCTGCAAATCATCAGCAAATGCATATGCAATACTATTTCTACCAACTATACGATTGAACAAGTCATTAACATACATAATAAATAACAAGGGACCCAAAACTGATCCCTGTGGAACTCCACTACTCACCGGAAGGACATTAGACGAACAATTCTTACCAGACACATACTGTTTCCTAACAGACAAATACGAATACATTAATCTGCAAGCTGTTGAGGAAAAGCCAAAGTGGCAGTAAAGCTTTTCAACTAATATACTATGATCAACTCTGTCAAAGGCTTTTTCAAGATCCAGTGACAACAGCACACAACAGCCACCCTCACTCACTCTCTTCCTAACATTATCAGTTAAACCAAGAAGTAGAGAAGTGGTGCTACGATTTCGTCTGAAACCAGACTGACTGTCATGCAATAGTGACATACCATCTAAATATCTGATCATCTGGATTTTCATTATGTGTTCAGCCATTTTTGACAAAATTGGCATAATAGAAATTGGCCTAAGATCATTACTATCTTTATTCTTCCGACTTGACACAATTTTAGCCACCTTCCAATCCTCCGGAAAAACCGATGTAGTCAACAACGTATTAATAATATGAACCAAGTGAGTACCAATATGTGGAAAGATAAGCTTTAAAAATCGCAGTTTAAACCCATCATAGCCCACAGCGGTTGACTTGATCATACCAAATGCTTCAACAACTTCAGAGTAATCAACAGCACGAAACGAAAAACCATCATGAACATTAACAGGTATATACGGAACACTCAAACTGCTATGTGTCTGATTCGCTACAAAATCACGATTTAACTAATCAACATCTACAACTTGGACTTCATCACTATCATCACACACGCCATTCCTGTTGAGAACCGACCACATTTGCTTGGGAGACTTATCGGCGAATCTTTTTTATGTCAATCTTTTTAATCGCCTAATAACAGTTTTTGCACGATTTCGACACTTGCAGTAAGCTCTCCAGTTTTCCAAACTTTTTTCATAAATATAAGTTCTAAAAGCAAGGTCACGTAGCGACATGTGATATCGAATTTCGGCAGACTTGAACCAATCACCTGTATCTATTTTACATGCACGCCTCTTAACAGGAATAGTGGAGTGTATTCGTTGAAGATTCAAATTCAACACATTTAACTGCACATCAACATTGGAAGTTACATATATACCATGAAAACTACACAAATTTACAGCTTCTTCTAAGAAACCTGGAGTAAGGGAGTCATAATCTGGAAATTCATAATAATGACGAACATAACGACAGACAACTTCAAGAGACAAGAATATAAACGAATGGTCAGAAATACCTGGAGTGCAAAATTGATTAGAGATGCGCAATAATTCTGGACATGACAATAAAAACCAGTGAAGTTTATTCGTGGGCTACATCATAATGAGTGGGCATGGCGTTATGTACAATGCTGAGATTTAGCCTATTGCACATACTCCTTACCATAGTGCACTTAGTGATATCAAACAAGTTATTATTGTAGTCGCCCATAATAACAATATTATTGTACCTAACTGCTAATTCTGAAATTTGCTCCTCCATAGAAGAAATATCTCCATGAGAAAGATAAACCACTCCCACTAACAATGTTATTCCATTGAAAACCTTCTCACAAAAAATAAATTCAACAACACCATATAAAGTACTTTTACAAACAACCTTATGCCTAATGCTCCGGGATACATACATAGCAACACCACTTGCCCTCATATCAGGGCGATCACTCCTGTGGCAAACATAATTCGAGACCTCTACAGCACTAGTGGATATCGAGGACTTTAGCCACGTTTCAGATACTCCAAACACATCCAAATGTCCACCTTCCAATATGCTTCTAACCTCATGAATTTTATAGGAACCGCCACTCAATTTAAAACTACGTAAATTAATATGACCAATATTTAAATTATTCCTAAAATTGCTCAATTGGGATGACAAAAACCTGTTATCACTTATAACATCGCCTAAATTAGTAATCATTTTTAGAACAATTGACCAGAAAATATCATTAACAATTAATATATGATAAAATACAGAAATCTATAAAACGAGATCATTAATACAACATTTCAAGGCAGGAAAAATTAACATTTTTATATATTAACTACTAGAGGTAGCACCATTAACGCCCTGAGATGGCAAAGCCGCAACATCATCTCCATCCAACATATCCACACACTCGTTAATGTCCAATTCCTTCTCCGACCCATCAACAGCGTAATTAAAACTGTAGGACGATCAGCACTAATTTATTTATATTTGCGAATCTTCTTTAGCCTCCACAACTTTCGACAAATGTACATTAACCTCGAGGCAGCCTGATTAAGATGATCATTCAGATATACTCTACTGCGCACCTGCCCACCAATTATGTCGGATAGAAATAGTGGGTCACGCCGATGATAATTGGCCATGATACTATCCCTCACATACACAGAGTTGAACTTAACAAGTACAGATTTACCCTGAGAGATGTAGCAACAATGCTGTATAGGTCCCAGATTAATATTGCACATCGCTGCAATTTTTCCTATTGGCTCTCTCAAATGCTTTATACCATCAGGCAAACCATTAATCAATATGTTTGATCTGTTCTGTCTTCTGCGATCTACATCATCTTGAGTTCGAATCTCATGTATAGAGTTACTATAAGTATTTTCAAACTGCTTCACTACTGCCAAACAATTTTGCACTGAATGTTCCATTCGACTCAGCCTCTCCTCATAATCAGCACGCAGGGACCTAACAACATCATCAATTTTGAGTGTCAAGTTTTGCATAAGTTTTTGATTTTCCAGTTTGTAACACTCAAACTGTTTCTGCAGTGCTGTAATGGCATCATTAAATTCGATACGAACTTCAGTACAATCGCTTCTCACTTGGCTGTCAGCCGAACGAACATTAGGGGCAACAACCGCAGCTTCCTTTTCCACACAGCCAGGACACTTGAACTGAAACATCCTGCTTTTTTTGTTCTTATATAAAAAGGCATGTTGCTCCTTCGTCACGTTGACACAGTTTATGTGAAAAAACATCCCACAAACACAGCATCCCACACTATTTTGATTCCCTTTAACCAGACTGCGACAAGTCGGACAGGAAAAAATATTCTTCTGAGTGGACATTTTTCAACAAAAAAATAGACAGTACACTCTAATATACAGTTGTGGACAGACACGTTCATATACAGAACAGCAATGTATCTCAATAAACAAGATATGCTGAGACACAAAAAACGTCAGCGCCAAAATACACGACAGCAGCAAGCAAAAGGTAAACAAACAGATCTCCACAAACGATGTTGCTGGCAATCACAAATAATCAAATCAGTACAAGTTCAGCTTTAAAGCGGGTAAAACAAGGCGGCAAAACAATCAGTCTTCTTCTTCTTTCTCGGCTTCTACATACAATTTAGGCCTGTCTGCTTATTTTAGCGTTTATTTGCAGTACAATAAACGATAGGGAATAAATCAACCAGATTTAGACTCAGCAGACCACACACAACAATTTGTTTCACAATTTACACAGCTTCAACTACTTTTAAAATTTTATATTAATTATTTAATGAAATTTTCTGGGAGCGAGCAAAATTTAGCTGTACATTCCAGTGTTGTCAATCACCAAAAAAAATAAATTTTAAAAATTTTCATTTTCCCGAACCAAACATAAATGGCTCTAACTCCTTAAAGAAGCGTCCTATAGAGGAAGACAGGACATTGTGTGATCACTTATTTTATGGTGAAGGTTTTGAATTTTCCTAGTCAAACTTAAAATGGCTATAACTCCTTTAATAGGCGTCCTAGAAAGAAATTGTTTGATAATTTATTTTTTCCGACATTTTTTTTTTTGAGAAAGTTTTTTGATCACTTATTTTTTGGTAAACATTTTGTATTTCCGTAAGCAAACTTAAAATGGGTACAACTCCTTAAATAGGATTCGTAGTGTGAAGTGGACGAAATTTTGCAATCCCATTTTTTTTGTTAAATATTTTGAATTTCCGTACACAAACTTAAAATGGCTATAGCCCTTAAATACTCGTTCATGTACAAAAATACTAAATATTTCGATCACTTATTTGTTGGCGAAAATCGTGACATTCTCTAGCTAAGCTTAAAATTACTTTAAGTCCTCGAGTTTTTGTGATAATTTATATTTTAAATTTTCCTAGACAAACTTAAAATGGATTTAATTCCTTAAATGAGTTATAGTCATTAAAGCGACAGTTTTTTTTGTGAAATTGTGAATTTCACTAACCAAACTAAAAATTTATAAACTCCTTTAATCAGCGCGGTTGATAAAAACAAATGTTATCACTTCTGAATTTCCCTATCCAAACTTCAAATTGCCATAACATAAGCCTCCTAGAGAAAAATTGACGAATGATTGTGATCACTTATTTTTGATGAACATTTTGAATTACCCTACACAAACTTAAAGTGTATATAACTCTTTAAATAAGCGTCCAAGGGCGAAACGATTAAAGATGTTTACCAAGTCTGATTGCAGTATTTTTCGCTTAGATGTTTTTTACGTTGGTTCACTTTTATTAGTGCACAATTCAAGAAATAGCTATTTTCAGGTACTTTTGGTAATTGTTAATACAATATTTTTTACAATTTTACAATACATTTAGCTTCATTTATTGAAATTGAAACCCAATTCCGATATAAATTGGTGTCATGAAATGGTCTTTTTTTGGCTTGCTTCAAAGTTGATGTTCGAAACAGCTGTTTTGATTTGTTTACATTTTTGCAAGTTGCACACTAATAATTTTGCAAAAAAAAGGTTGAAGAAATCCTTGCAACTGTAGAAATAAGAAAGTTGTGAAAGGCGATCAATAGGTGTAGTTTAAAACAGATTTTGCTGTTTGCTGGGAACACTACCGAAAAAGTTTTTGAAATTATGAACGTTTGCTTCGCGTTACACGAAGCAGGCGAACTTCCCAATGAACCAGGCGAGGCCCATGAAGACAATGCTTTATTGCACCCCCACGGCGGCTCTACATTATGAAGGCTACACCCAAAAAAATAGTTTGCTGTTAATAACAAACAACGACTGCTAATTTTTAGCAAACATTTTTTCTGCTAATACAGCAAATTTGCTGCTGTAATAACAAAAAGTATGCAGTTTTGCATTAGCAAACGCACTGCTGAAAAACTAGCACTTTGCTGAAAATGTTTGCTGTTAATCAAAATATGTGAAAATAAGACAAAAGTTGCAATAATTTACATGATAAAGTTCAACTACCATTGAAAATCAAAAAGGTTAAGGTCATTCGTGCGATGAGAAAAATATATTAAAACAAAATTAAATAGTTATTCGGCGATATCTATTTTCCGAGTTACGGTTCTCAATATTTTTATTTTTTCATTGGATTTTAAAAATATTAGAAATAGGAGTCGATTAAAACTGCAAAAAGTAAAACACAAATCGATAATGAATATGATTTGACGATTTCAAAATCTTAGTTCCGGACATACAATTAAAATTAATCTATTGTGTTTAGATTTTAGTTTCTAATTTTTTATATTTTAATGAAACCAAAGCTAATTTGTAAAAATGTTTATAAATTCTGATTCACACAAGGCAATTTTATTTCAAGCAACTGTCTAAGTTTGTAGGACAGAGAGCACTTTCCGCTAGGAAGAAATTGTCTCGTGTGATCCCGTACTAAGTATTGTGTATGCAAAAAAAGTTTAAAAAAACATGAGAATTCCTAAAGGCTTAGGGTGAGTATTAAGAGAAAATTTCGCAAGAAATCCTGTGTAAAGACGAAACCGTATAAAAGGTTTCCACGGCTATTCCTGTGTGTATTGTTGTTATTTCAAAAAGCGAATGAAAAACAAAAAGTTCAATCGACTACGAGAGATTTTTCCCCTCTCTTTCCAAGTGCCTCCCCACAAACACCATTAAGCCGCTGATAAAACTGCCTCGTGTAAATTGGAACGAACATAGACACCTCAACACACGCGGCAATTCGACGCCTCTCTCTCCGTCAAACTTTGACACTTGCTTGGAAAAAGTTGCCGGGTGTGAATCTGGACATAGAGGCATACGGAAGACAATGTCCAGATTCACACTCGGCAACTTTTTCCAAGCAAGTGTCAAAGTTTGATGGAGAGAGAGGCGGGCGGAAAGAGGTCTCTCCTACAAACTTTGACACTTGCTTGGAAAAGTTGCCGAGTGTGAATTTGGACAATGGGGAAAGTAGTTTCTTGTACTGGCAATCCGTTTTGTGTTTTCCATTCGCACTTTGCTGCCTTTATTTCCAACAAACACCGAATTGCCCCTTGTGAATCGGGACATAGACATGCTTTATGACGGAAAAAAGAAAATTAAAAAAGAAGCGGCGTTTAATTTATCCTATTAAAACCCTCTACTTTAATACGGCTACAAAAGTAAGCTAAAATTTCCTAGCAAATATATGCTGTCCATACAAAGAACTGCAAAGAAAGCGATGGACTAGCAATTTCTTTCCGTGTCTACTTTTCCAAATCTCATAGACCTCTTAGAAGTGTGGTCCTAACGAAAATATCTGCAAGAACGTAAGTAATTGTTTTGTGATTTGTTTACTTATTTCATTAATTACACCTGTATCACCAGAAAAGGCAACATTAATTTTTTTACACCATATGCATCAACGATGGTTGCTAATATCAGCATCACGAAGTAACCTTTTGGCTCCAAAAAACTCGGGATAGCCTAGTCTAATTGGGATGTATCCATCGATAAGATCATTGATCATTTTGCCCAATGCTATGGCTCTGGACATGTACAATTACCGTGTATATAGGGTGAACCCAATTGGCTAACGCGTAGGAATCACTGATCATCATACGGTCTTGGAGAACATCAAATATAACCAAAGGTCGTACGATTTATATTCTTTATTGTTATCATTCGGACAAAAAGAAGATAGATTATTAATGCCAGTGACCGGTAAGTATTGTGTGTAGATGCTCCTATTGCTATTTCATTTTCTAAATGATTTATATTTTTTGATCAAGCGTACACAAAGGCACATACAGGACCATGTTATCAATTAATCAAGACGCAACAGGTAAGCGTACACAAATTGAAAATTAAATGTACTATGATTATAAGACTTATTTCTGTTTGTTTTCAAGATTCTCACAAAGCAGTGTCCTATTAAAATACGGGTATAAAAGATGATCTGAAATTTCGTAGCAACTACTATGTATAAATAACTTGTGTCATGGATGGGCTAACCATTTATTTCCTTGTCTACTTTTCCAAATCGCATATACCTCTTGGAAGTGTGACCCTAATGATAATACCTGCAACAACTCGTAAGTATTTTTTTCCTTTTTGTGATTTGTTTACCGAAATAGCAACATTGATTTACTCTATATGTTCCAACGATGGTCGGTAATATCCGAATCACGAAGCAACATTTTGGCTCCAAAAACTCAGGATAATTTAGTCTAATTTGGATGTAATCCATGGATAAGATCATTTTGCCCAATGATATGGCTCTGGACATGTACAATTAGATACCGTGTCTATAGGCCGCGTCGATGTCGTACGATTTATGTTCTTTATATTTATCCTTCGGACAAAACGAAGATAATTGTTAAGCCAGTGACCGGTAAGTATTGTTTGTAGATACTCCTATTGCTATTCTATTTTATTAAATGATTTATTTTTCATTTATATTTTTAGATCAAGCATACATACAGATTTCACAGTTCGAAACGCTTATCAATACATGGGCTGAATAACTTCAGGTTGGAGTCCTGGTTGATATACTCTTCTCAAATATCAGGGAAATATTAAATTTGTATTTCTTTTATTAAAATAAAAAAGAAAGAAACGTATGCTAGAATAACAAAAATAGTTTGTTCTCCCAGCCGCTTTTTTCTGTTAAATAATAGCAAAATTGTTTGCTAAAACGACTGTTCTAGTTTGCTACAGTAGCAGGCAAATTTATGTGCTAAAATAACAAACATAGGGTTGCTAAAATAACAGACGAAGTCTGCTTTCCCTTTTTCAGCAGACACAGACTGTTGAAACAACAAACATTTTTGCTAATGATACTCACAAAATTCTTTGAGTGCACTATTGCTACTGAATTCTGAAGATGATAGAGTGGTGTCTATCGAAACTGCAGTCAATTCTACCAAGCAATTAAAACTCTCTACCAATTTTTGTATTTGTTTCTATTACTCTTTAGCAATAGACAGAAAGTAACTGAAACATATGGTCTTAAACCAAAATAAATTCTGACTGAATAACAAAAACACAGACCAACAATAAATAAAAACAACACGTATAAAATATTATTATAGTATAAAATAGTTTATTTAATGAATATTTTGTTATTTTTGAACATAAGGCACCCAGTCTTTTAAACACAGGTAGGTCAGTTTTTATATAGATCATTTGCCTTGGCTTTCTGCAGTTCTAATTTTATTAGTTCTAGTTCCAATTGCTGTATTTTTAGTTCATTTTTTCTCGTAAGGCCTTCAACTGTCTATATCTGGGTTTTTCTTTTTTCCATAAATTCCACCAGTAAACCATTATGCGTTGTATTCCCATGTTTCCCCCATTTTGTACATAAAAAATGGTTATATGTTAATTTAATGTTCAAATTGTATTTCTCGCTTATATTACTTGTCAACATTCAAGGGTTAAAACTAAAATCAAAAGAAAACTGCAAATCTGCCAGCTACCGGCTGTTCGGATTGTTTCTAACATCTAATCCGATTCTATGAGACCAAATTCCGATTCGAACATGAACTAGAATGTCATCGCACAAATCGACAAACTTTGGAATACATATGACAAACTTTGGAATACAAAACAGTCCACTGTGCTCTGACTGGACATGACCAGGGGCCAAATCACGGCATTCGATATCGAGTACTTTACGATCGAGATGTGTTTTTTATTATCATTAAAAGAGTATAACTTCTGTCGAATTCGAGTGGATTGTTTAGTTATATAGCTTATCTCGATTGTTTTTAATTAATTCCAATCTTCACTTTTTCTTATTATCAAAAATTAAAATGACTTTTCGATGGAAAAGTTATCGATATCGAATGCCGAGATTTGGCCCCAGATCTTGAGATAATAACTACCACAGACGATACGTTTTAGAGATGTTACACATAATTGACGTTCCAACAGAGCAGAGACTAAATTACAAATCTGACGCTGACATGTCCTCAAAATTTACTTACACATTGTTAAAAACAACGGAAGAAACAAACATCAGTCCTTAGCTGGAGCTTAAAAGGACAACCGAAGTTTTTAAATATCGATTTAATGTAAAGTTTAATTTTACTGTTTGTGTTTTATATACATGTTTTTATAATTAATTATCTTTTTCTAATAGATCTCCAGATGACGAAATATCGAGGGAAAAATAAATTTTGAAATTTAATGAACAACACTGGTTTTTAATGAAAGACATAAATCCGAAAATAACAAACTAAATTTAGAAACGACATACGAGTATAAAATAATTTATAAAAATATATATTTTGTTGTCAATGCAATGGCAGATTTTGCAAGCCTAAGCAAAGTATTGCGGTGCAAGCAATTATCACATGTAACCCAAATACGAATATTCAATGCAAATGTGAAGTCTGTACTTCTTGACGGGAGCGAAACATGACTCGTGTCAGTGAAAGCAACAAAGAAACTTCAACCTTTCATCAACGGTTGTCTGAGAAATATTCTGTGCATATGGTGGCCCCACAATTGGATCTGTAACGCGGAGCTCTACAGAAGATGGAAGCAAACAACCATTGGTTTGGAGATAAGATTGCGAAAATGGCGCTGGATTGGGCACACATTGCGGAAACCGTCATACAATATCGCAAAACAATTCCTTGACTGGTACCCGCATGGAACGCGAAGTCGTGATATGCGGATTGAAAAAAGTGGTGAATTGGAGTATTTATAAATTAAAAATTAGTGCTGTAAAACAAAAGCTAATGCTGTGCATGATATTTTTAACTAGAAAGTTTATTAGTTAGTTCACGGCTAAAATAAAATATTACAATAATTAAATTAAAAACCAGTAAGGAAAGGCTAAAGTCGGGCGGTGCCGACTATATAATACCCTACACCACTCTCGTAATATTGAATAACTCTGATATATAAATTTTGTAATTCATGTATAAATTGCTTACATAAATTTACTTTTGGGACATTTTATATTTAAATAATACCCTGTACCACAGTGTGGTGTAGGGTATAAAAACGATTGGATCTAAAGAGCCAAATCGGATGAAACATATATATGGGAGCTATAGCTAAATCTTTAACGATTTTCTTCAAATTCGGCAATGAAGAAAATCGGTATCTAAATTTCAAAATGATTGGATATAAAATACAGCTTCTACAGGACTAAAGAGCAAAATCGGACGAAACATATATATGGGAGCTATAGCTAAATCTTAACCGATTTTCTTCAAATTCGGCAATGTTGGTTCATGGATCAAGAAACTCTACCATTCTAAATTTCAAAACGATCGGATGTAAAATACAGCTTCTATAGGACTAAAGGGCCAAATCGGACGAAACATATATATGGGAGCTATAGCTAAATCTTAACCGATTTTCTTCAAATTCGGTAGTGTTGGTTCATGGATCAAGGAACTCTACCATTCTAAATTTCAAAATGATTGGATGTAAAATACAGCTTCTACAGGACTAAAGAGCAAAATCGGACGAAACATATATATGGGAGCTATATCTAAATCTTAACCGATTTTCTTCAAATTCGGCAATGTTGGTTCATGGATCAAGAAACTCTACCATTCTAAATTTCAAAACGATCGGATGTAAAATACAGCTTCTATAGGACTAAAGGGACAAATCGGACGAAAGATATATATGGGAGCTATATCTAAATCTGAACCGATTTCAACCAAATTCAATAGCGATCTTAACAGCCGCGATATACTCTAAACTGCAAAATTTCAGAACGATCGGAGTGAAATTGCGACCTGTAGTCGACGAACAACTTTACATGGACAGACGGACGGACGGACATCGTTAAATCGACTCAGCTAGTGATTCTGAGTCGATCGGTATACTTTAAGGTGGGTCTAGCTGTGTTATTTTCAGGTGATACAAACATCTGCCGTGAAACAAACTTATAATACCCTGTACCACAGTGTGGTGTAGGGTATAATTATATTAAATATTGTGTTTCCTTTTTTTAACTTCCGCCACTCTGGCGCGGAGTTAAACATGGTCCTTCGAACCAAAGCAAACACCGTGACCCGGTGATATTGTGTTGTGTGCGATACATAATGTAACGCGTGATCCATTTCGAGGTTCCCTACTTTTTTAAAGAAAATATACACAGAAAATTCAAATTGAGTGGAGAGTGTTTATTATCTTTTGAAAGAACATTCTTTGGCATTTTTTTTTTGAAGATTATGTCTATCAAATGTTGGCAGCGGCTACGTCTCAGATGTCCATCCGTTGGGTCCAATTTTCGATTACTCGTTCGAGCATTTCGACTAGTAACTGGCGAATGACACGCGTAAACGTTGTTCAGCCGTAAGTCTTTCCATGATGAAATGCCAAACAATACTTAACAAAAATAACATGACAGCATGACACGACTCAATCGTTATGTCAAAAAAAGGCTATTGGAAAAAGTATCTCTACTTGGTTCACCCGTTATAACATTACACTAATTAATCTGTCAATTTGTTGTCAAAACGTTGTTCAGGCGTAAGTCTTTCCATGATGAAATGCCAAACAATACTTAACAAAAATAACATGACAGCATGACACGACTCACACGTGACCTGTCAAAAAAAGCCTATTGAAAAAAGTATCTCTACTTGGATCACCCTAAAGTCGAGAGTGCTCCGCAAAATAAATTCTTGCCACTACGTGATAAGTCAATTGTCTCCGTCGCTCCACCATTGATTTCATCACGTGAAACAACACATCACGAGCAATCGACGGATGACAACAGAATTGAAGCTTTCCGTGTAAGCACAGCAGTCGAAGACAAGAAAAATCAACGGCCACAACAACAAGGAACAGCAGCTTCAGTACCATCCAAAAACAACAAAAAATAGCAGTCATCCATGATACAATTACACCAGGTAGTCACTTGCTCAAAAACGTATTATATCAACTCTGGGGGGTCTTGTGTTGTCGTCATTTGTTTGTTGACAGTTGTTAAAGTTACCCGTTGTTATTGTATGAAGTTGACAGTTGTTAAAGTTACCCGTTGCTGTTGTATGAAGTTGTCGTTGTTCTATGAAACTTTGCTCGTTGTTGTTGTAGAAAACAGCATACAGAGTTGTATGAATTATAAAGGGTCCGCCAAATAACTTTTTTTTTGAAAATGCAAAAAAAACTGCTGAATATTTTCTCAAATTTCTTTTTTTATTTGAAAGTACAATCCTTCCAGTTAATATTGGAAAATAATTTTATTCAAATGGCTGCCTCGGCTGGCCATGCAGTAGCCTACACGATCGGTCCAATTTTTAAGCACATTATCGATTGTGTGCAGCTGTATTTCACCAATGGCTTCACGAATATTGTCCTTTTAAGCGTCAATTGTCTCTGGCTTGTCGGCGTAACACTTATCTGTGAGGGCACCCCACAAATAATAGTCCAACGGTGTCAAATCGCAGCTCCGAGGTGGCCAAACGACATCAGCTCTGCGGCTGATAATGCGATCTTCAAAAACAGGGCGCAAAACATCGAGTGTATCTTTGGCTGTGTGGCACGTAGCGCAGTCCTGTTGAAACCAAATCTTACCAATATCCTCCTCTTCAATTTTTGTGAAAAAAAAATCGTTCAACATGGCCCTATAACGATCGCCATTGACTGTAACGGCCACTCCTTGCTCATTTTCGAAGAAAAATGGCCCAATTATGCCTCTGGACCAAAATCCGCACCAAACAGTGACTCGTTTTGGGTGTATCGGCTTTTCAATGTATGCGTGCGGGTTTTCTGTGCCCCAAATGCGACAATTTTGCTTGTTTACATACTCGCCAAGATCAAAATGAGCTTCATTTGAAAAGATGATTTTTTTTTGGTAAAATCGGCATCTTCTGTAAGTCGATCGCAGGCCCACTTGTTCAAGCGTATACACAATTAGATTCGTTCAGCGGAAGGATAAAACTAATTATCTGTCAAATCAGACACGAGCTAAGTGTTACCATTCACGAAATAAGCACTAGTTGAAAAAAAACGTTAGATAGCGGACCCTTTACAAACCAAGACCTCTGCAAGAAAAATTATAAATCAGCTGTTAATTGACACTACTTGCTTTAATTGTATCATGGAGTCATCCAGATGGACATTGTACCATATAGTAATTAAGGTAAGCACACACGATTTGCAGATCCGACAATATTGATAGAAAAATGGCGGAAAAATGCAACCCTGTGAATTTACAACCGTGTGAACATACAATTTTTGTTTTGCAACGTTAGCAGAATAGTCATTGCGAGATAATTTGCAGATTGTTATCATGATACAATAATAGAAGGTAAAATCACTTGCCCAACAACAAAACTGGGATACAACCCTGTACATTATTTTCGTACAATAGCTTGTCAAAATAGGCAGCCGACTCGAACAGCTGACCAACAATTGGTTGTCAAATAAATTTTTTATTTGAAATTTAATAATTTAATATTTCAAACTTACGTGCAATTACCCTTTAAAGTAAATCTGGTGACTGCAATTTTATTCAGTATAACAAGTTTTCTCTTGTATTGGGATACACACACAATGTAAGTTTTGTCTTTAAGAAACTATAAAATTGAAATAATTTCCTCATTTTAATCTCGGAAGGATAGTGTCATTATCCTTCATGACACCTGGATGTTTTTGCTGTTACAGTATTGAGTAGCATTGATGATGGATGGCATATAATACAATACTGCCCGGTCGAGCTTTCCAACGATTTTACTTCTTTGAAATACATTTTTAAAAGGTTTGTCTCTTCAGAGCTTGTCCTTACAAATGAGTGGCGAGAGGCATAAGCTGAATGCGGCCATACGTGTCATACATATCACCCATATCAGTAAAAAGGCAGAACAGAAAAAATGGAGCAGTAAATGCATAAAATGGAAGACGGCCGGACTCTCGTGCAATGGAATTAACTCAAAATGCCGACAGCAAGATCCTTTTGGGCAGAATGGGCCTCCTGATGACGTAGATGACTTTGGGTTGAAGAGTTACTCCTCATGTTAAAACCAATTTTTAGGTTGTGTTTATTTTCTAGTTAGGAAATAAGTTTTTCATGTTATAAGAAAATACATACTCGTACATATGTATATGGACCATTTATTAAAAAATATGATTAACGAATAATGTAAAAAGAACTGAACGTATTATATATATTTTTTAATTTAATAACAAAGTTTGTCGTTGATACAAATAATAAGTTGTTAGCTGCAACATTGTTCAAGCTACATCTGTTGAATTGTCCATCAATTATTCAGTCTTATGAAAATGGGTGTTGTCTTCCGCCTAGTTTACCATTTGTTGATGAACAAAATTGAACAAACAAGTGTTCCAAGAACGTCCAATTCAAATCGAAAAAGTTGCTGTTTGATGTGGATTTGGGGCTTACCAACTTCTTTTGAGCTGAATTGGATGATATGGACTAAACCTCTGCATCAAGACATTCATTTCTTCGTCTACAGTAGTGTACACTACTTCACTGCACACTGAAACATTGTATATTTTACTCGATTGACACCACCATAGAATAATCGGAAACAAAACAACAAACACTTCACACTGTTTGATGTTTACAATCTAGTCGTGTACTCTGCTCGTTCGGTTGTTGTATTCTTTATACTCGTTTCAAATCGTCAAACGATGAGTATAATGAAGCGAGTACAGTGCTGTTTTCTATTTCTTCAGTATGTACACTAGTGTATTTACCCCTCAAAATCAATAAATTTCTAAGGTGGTCCGTCGCTCTTTGTTGTTGCGTCTCTCTTTGCAATGACAATGAGTACTGTAGTGCAGTGTACACTGAAATCGAGTATTTCAGTTTTTGTGTACAGTACTTGAATGAGTGTACTTCTCCATTGTCTTGTTACTTATTTGTTTTGAAACCCGTTTGGCGGTTACTATTCTCTTCACTCATTCATTTGTTTTGTCAAAATAGAGTGTGTGGCAGTAAGTATTTGATAAACAACTGAATGTCTTGAAAGGCCATTCAAGACATTCATTGCAGAGGTTTAATATGGACACTAACATGTGGTTCCAACAGGACGGCGCCATAGCCACACAACTCATGCTACATGGCATCGTCCTCTCACGAGGAGGTTATGTGAACTGGCCTCCGAGATCGTGCGATGTGACCCAATTAGAATTTTTTGTGGAGTTTTGTTAAGTGGCACGTCTATGAGAACAATCTACAAACCAAAACAGCCAACACAACCCTTGACATCGGTAAAATTCAGCTTGTCTCATGCGCCAGTCATGGAAAATTCGAAATTACGGATTCGCGACTCTGCGAAACCGTGGCATACATTTGCAAGATATTATATACCATTTATAATGACATCAATAGGACTTTAAAACAAAATTAATAAAGTTATGTGATATCACACATACACACTTTGCTTTTTTACATATAAATATAGGAAATGTTAAATACAATTTACATTATTTTTAATTTGCGTGAATTTTGTTTGTACACAATTTTTTAAAACGCTCCCAACAACAAAATGTAGACAAACAATCAAACGTCATCCATGAGTTTGACAGTTCATTGAGCTCTGAAAAAATGGCGAGAAAATCAGCTGTTCGTTGTACGCTACCTTGTTCAATATACCTCGATTGTTATATGTGCGAAGTTTATGCTTGTGACAACGGCGCCATTGTCAGAAAAACATTTTATTGGCAACACTGTCTTTCAAATAGTTTTTTTTGGCAATCCTGCATATAAATATATACAAAATATATATAACTAACAATCTGTCATTGTCTGTACATTTGCAGAACTTTAGCAGGGTTGATAACGTTGTCCGATCTGGCAATCGTGCATACTTAGCTTTAGGTATCGAGAGGTGTTCTTGTTATCACGTGAGGTCTTTTTTTAAGTTCTGCAGAAAAATTCGAAACATATGTTATTGTATACGAAGCCATAATCTGCATACCAAAACGTAAACAGAACAATTTATTCTCGTGGAGAATCAGAATAGAATAGCGACCCTATAATTCTGTAAGGTCATGTAGAGTAAATCATTTTTGTTGAATAAACTTATGGTCCAGCTGATCTGAGCGTTTTTTACTTTCGAAAAAAGGCCAAATTGACCCATAAAGAGAGGAGCTACAGGGTTACGATCTTCTACAAAAATGATTCTCATCAAATCGCGCTATATAACTCTGACAATAAGAAATCTCAGACATTAACTTACAACATTTTTTCATTTTGTATAATGCTCCCTTTGAACAAAAAAAGAAAACTTTGACCCAGTGTAAAAAAAACTCAGATCAGCTGGACCATAAGTTAATTCTACACAAATGATATATGTACTCAACATGCCCTTTCAGAACTATAGAGTTGCTATGCTGTTCCAATCAAAAAGTCTTAATTTGTTGTACTGTGAAATTAAAAGAAAATGTTCGGGGCACACTCCAAATATATAATATTTGACGTGCACACATATTATATGATTAGGTGGATGTTGTTCTAAACAAAGTTATGTTTTCATCCAAATATTATTTTATTTGGAAATAATCGCCCTTATTCCAGTTGGCGTCGTCGACGTCGTCACATCATTTTCGTCATATCTATGAAGTTCTAGCTTTGTCATCTTTACGCCAAAAGGAATGTTTTTGGTATACAGGGTCTCCCATATTCGACGGACCCATCTGGCAACGCCATAACTTTTGACAGAGATGTCAGATCGCTTAATGACATACCGCGTTTGAAGCGTCAGTCCAAGCTGATTTTTACCATGGAACAATACACGCCACGCGAAATATTTGAAATTTACATTCAACAGAAGAAGTCAATTGTGAAAACTCAACGTGCTTTTAAAATATTAAAAAATGTGAGAAGTGCGCCTTCTAAGAACACCATTAAGCGTTTATACGAAAAATTTTCGACTGGTGAGGCTCTTTCTAATCCGAAGAGGCCAAATAAAAGTCGACCAAGGCGATCGGCCGAGAATATCGCTGCCGTACGAGCCAGTGTTGAGAGGTCCCCAAGAACATCCCAAAAACGCCGTTCTCAGCAGTTGGGCATGGCTCGGTCCACTTTACAACGGATTATTCGCGTTGATTTGCATTTGTTCCCGTACAAAATTCAATTGACGCAAAGATTGTTGCCTGCGGACAAGCCTCGTCGATTGGAATGGGCCCAAAAAAAACATGGGTCCGTCGAATATGGGCAACCCTGTACATGAACTAACAAAGCAATGTATTTAAAGGAGTTTCCAATTTTTTTTTTTTAAATTTAAGGTTTAATTATTTTGAAATTTAAGTTATTTTTTTTTAGAAATTGTAAAATTCTAGGAAAAAATAAAACTACAAATCGACAAAGTCAGCAAAGTTTTAAATTTTTTTAAATATAATGATTTGGTTACATTCTTAAACAATATCTCCGTTTGTTTGTAAACACATATTTTATTTGTGACAGTCAGTTCGCAAAAATATTTTGTTGAAATAAAACATATTTGTTCAAAAATATATAATATTTAAAAATTTTTGTTTCAATATATTTTCTTTGAATTCAAACATCAAAAATGGCGATTTCCCCGTGTAAGAACAAAACAACAAATATTATACTAGCGTTCTTTTTAGCCATTAAGGTTTTAAGATGAAATGCAGATCTTGAGGTGGGTTTCAAAAGGTGGCACTTGCGTGATTACTAAAATCCAATAGATTTTCCAAATTCGTGTTAAGTTGGGTGGGGGTAACGTTTGTAAACTTTTTTTTGTCTTAGTTTTTGAATGGAGATCCTCTTAAAAATATTTTCAAGAATCGCGTTTTTCACTTCAAGGTGTTCCCAAAAATTTAAATTTTCTAAAAATGCTCCCAGCGTTACCTGTGGAAAACGATTAGCTAACGAATTAATTTAGTTTTTTGATTTCAAGGGTCATTGCGCACATAAACCTTATCCGCAGTCATAACCACTTTATATTGACCACAGGCACTTCTGGTTTGTTTGAGAATTAGCTGAAATCCCATTAGCTTCAGCAAAGAGCTCAGCATATTTACATCTTGTAACAATCTGATTTTTTTTTATTTTTCCTCAAGTTTTTATGTTTGTAGCTTTTGTTATGTTTTGATAGACGTCAAACATTGACACTTTGCAGAAGTAGAGTACCACACCGTTCATAACAGGAAAATTACGATAATTTTAATTAGTTTACTTATATTTTTGTTAAATTTAGTAAATTTTTAAAATGGAATAACATTTCTGTACCACTATTAAATTATCCGATATAAATAACCTTAAGTTTACTCCATTAAAATGGTTTTATATCTTGCAACTCTGATGTTTCGAAGTCTCGTCAAATCAGCTGGTTTGCCAAGAACTCACATCACAAAAGCAAAAAACGTTGGTTGAAATTTTTGACTTGTTTTTTCAAAAGTTAATTTATTTATAAATTGTAATAAAGTAAACATAACAAATTTTGATAATGGCACGTTTTTTTGTTTCTTCTTTAAAAAAAATGAGAATTAACGGTGCTCTCACAACGAAAAACGGAGGTGAAAGCGAGTTGCAGAACACTTCTCGGTGGATACTTTTCACTTCACCGCCACAAGTGAATTCCAGAGCAGGGGCGAATAACGTTGTTTCTCTGTAAACACATACAGGCAAATCCCGGTATAACGAACGATATATTGTCAGACCAATTCGTTATACCGAATAATTCGTTATATCGCGAAGCTTTTTTAGATGTGTTTCGTTGGATTTTAAACATAACATTTTTATTAATTTTACGATTATACAAATTGTTTAGCTTTAACATACAAAATGACATAGATTTGTGAAGTTGTGTTCCATTTTATATATAATATTTAAAAAACCCCTTCATGTAGCTTCCTTTGTAATTCTATGGCTTTAATTTTAGTGCTTTTCCATTTACTGGAACATCAAGAAACCACTCGTAGTTTCTTTTCCATCTGTGAATTACCTTTTTTAAGGATTCGACGATTTTTGATACATTGTTATTTGCTTATAAATTAGAGAACACTTAATTCCGCATTTCTTTAATGGGCATATTGATGCTTTTGGAATTCAATTTTTCTTCGAAATCACTGAAATCAAACATTCTTCTAAAACTGAAATTTTTTGACTTAAGGAAATTCTGTTTCTTCTGCCCTTTCTAATTAATGATACTCTTTCGGCTATGTTAAAAGTAAAATTACAAATTTCGCTATCGGTGTGTATGTAGGTATGAGTCAAAAATGAGCAAGTAATAAAAACTAACGGTTCTGCAACGACTCTAGAGTGTTTTTCCTTCTTCTTACATTCTTTTATTTTAGTTTTGACTTTAATTTTAATAATTTTTTCCCAATCTTGCGTTATATCGAGTACAAATTGAAGTCGTTCGTAATATAAAGTACTCAATTTAAACATTTTGATCGTGCGTTATATCGGGTTTTCGTTAAACCGAGTATTCGTTATACCGCGAGTTGCCTGTATTTTATTTGTGAAAGTCAGTTCGCAACCCTTTTTATGCATTTTTGTTTTCGTTTCCGGCTATGAAATGCAACATTTTTAAAATTCTCCTTTATGACATGGCAAATTTTTGTATGCCATGTCATTCTTGCCTTGTCTATCTTTCTATTCTTAAGGTAAGTACACACGATTTGCAGATCGGACAACATTGCCAGAAAAATGGCGGAAAAAATAGACAGTATTGCAAATAAAAGGTTTTTCTGGCAATGGCACCGTTGTCACATGCATAAACTTCGCACATATAACATTCTGCAAATGTTCTCGCAATGACATTTCTGCCAACGTTGCAAAACAAAAATTGTATGTTCACACGGTTGTAAATTCACAGGGTTGCATTTTTCCGCCATTTTTCTGGCAATGTTGTCTGATCTGCAAATCGTGTGTACTTACCTTTAGCTTTATCGTTTAATGCAATTTAAATGACCTAGTTTAATGTATGTTTTACTGTGATTGATAAGTAAATAAATGGTTTCTGTCTGCACTTCCCAAACACACCTTGAACTATTCGCCACAAGGGTCCGCCGTCAGTACTCTGGCATATCGCAGACATTAACCTTAGATTAATTGTTTTAGTTATATACCGACTTGGCTAACACTAGATGGCACCAATGCTAACCATTCTTTTAGACGAAAAATCGCACACACATGAAGAGATAAGATACACTCGTATAGGCATGTCACAGTGTGAAAAAATGTACAACAATTTACGTTTTTGAAATCGAAAACGTTAACAAAATCTGAAGCGAAATTTATGTTTCAAGTAATTTAAACTCCAGAATAGTAAAACAATCGACTCAAAATTATGTATGAATAATCAGACAGGTCACAGAGTGCAAAAACGTACCATAATACTTTTTTGAAGTCGAAAAAAACATGATTCAAACAAAGAAGTTTTTGTTTTAAACCCTAATTTAGTAATAATAATGTACTTATAGGAGCAAACACAAAAACATCAGTTAAGTCAAAGAGTCTGTTTCTGTAACTTATTTTCGTTCGTCTACGGCGAACGATCAAAAATCACTCCATTATTTCGAGAAATCTATAAGTCACAGAAGTTTATAATTCGTTATGTCTATAGAAAAACACATAAAAAGTCCACACCTAAAATATTTCTAACCTCCGTTTTACAGAATTCAAGTAATAGTTGAGAGATTTTTGATCGTTCGCAGTAGACGAACGAAAATAAGTTACAGAAACAGGCCCAAAATGTTGGTGAATCTTATGCTATCGGGTCTGTTCTGTAACAAGGTGATTTGAAATCACGGTAATTTTAAAATCACCGGCGACTTACAATCACTCTTGGAGTTCGAAATCGCCCGGTTTATTATTCATAGCCTCCCAAAAAAGATTGTTCGAAATCCGTTTGGGTGATTTCGAACTCCAAAAGTAATGTTAAGTCGCCGGTGATTTTAAAATCACCGTGATTTCAAATCGCCGTGATTACAGAACAGACCCGTATATCTCCAAGTCGAACCGATATTGTCGACGGCGGTGGCTGAAACAGCTGTTTTCCATTTTTGATATTTTTTTTCGGTTTCCATTTTCTTTTGGTTTCAAGACAACGTACAAGAGCTGAAGAAGGTAAAACAAACTTTTAAGTTTAATAATAATAATTGTTATATATTTACGGCCAATTCCACAATCTCCGGCTATCCTACAGTTAGACCTAACCTACAGTTATAGCTGTCAAATTGTATGAAATTTTTATTTTTTAACTGTGAGTTAGTTCTAACCGGAGGTTGTGAAATTTGGGTTTAAAGGGGCAAACACAAAAACCTTAATCAAGCTAAGATTTTGGTAAATTTTATGGAATGCCCCCAAGACATTTCCAAGGGGTATGTTAAATAAGACAAGCTGGTTTTGGAGTCTTTCTGGAATGAATTGACAGACAAATTAAATAGCGCCGTAGCAAGAAAACGAAGAGTTATTCCCAATTGAATATTTGCCGGTATTGTGGAGCTCTTCCGGAATGGTTCAATTTTTTCCATGTACCATTAAAAATGCTTCTTTATTCAAATGATAAAAGCTTATAAAACTCTAAAAAGGATCTTAAGCAAATTAATGAAAAGGATACGATTGAATGATTTCCCGGGCGACTATGGATGAAACGAAAGAAATCTAAAGAAAATATATAAATCAATGACCTACATCCCTGGACTCTCCGAAAGGTTAAAACATTTTGATTTTTATGACAAAGAACATTTTGAACTAGCATACAAGTTGCATACTACAGTCAACCAACTAAATATTCAGTAAAACTAATTCTACAGTTAAAAAGGAAAAAAAATCAAATATTTTGTATAAAATACGATTTAAATTATAAAGCATTTTTACGCACAATAATAACTAAGTGGAATAAGGGAAATAACATGGCTAAATAATATTCGGGATTGGACCAACCATAGCTATGAGGCAAACCTGCTATCTGCTGCATGAAATCGAAAACTAAAACTTCAAAACAGTTAATAAGTACTGAAATCATGAGTATATATTTACACTTTACCATTATAAAGATAAATCTCCACAAATATATAATTATTGTGTGTTATGAAATGATACCTTAAATTAAGGAAAAAACCAAATTCGTCAGATATTAACGATTTAAGGCCGATATCTTTATTGTCAAATTTGGGGAAATTATTTGAGAAAATTTTACGTGAGAAAATGGATTTCGGGATGGGCTTGGATTATATCCCAGAATACCAATTTGGCTTTAGAAGAGGTCACTCAACATTAGACGCATTAACAAAATTTAATAGTGATATTGTCAGTCACTTGAGAAGGAGGGAGTGCACAGTGGCTATATCTTTAGACGTTGAAAAAGCTTTCGACCGAACTTACCATGATGGTGTTATATATAAAATGATACAATTGGGATTTGCACCCCACATTGTAAAGATATTTAAAAGTTTTTTTACCAATCGACATTTTTATATACAATGTGGAAATTCGAAATCGGCATTGGATAACGTGTCATGCGGGGTACCACAGGGATCAATTCTGTCGCCCCACTTGTTCAGCATCTATATGCATGATTTCCCACATCAGTATAACAGTTCTTTAGGTGTGTTGTATGCCGATGATTGCCTATTGTATGCCCATGCGGAATCGCCAGTTGAAGCTTTGGCTATTGTGGCAGGGCATCTGAGAACCGTCGATGCTTTTTACTCGGAATGGGGAATAAGGATCAACTCAGCCAAGTGCGAGGCTATATGTTTGAGGAACGCTTTAGGGAAATGTAAGTCATGGGTCGTACCATCTTTGAGGCTATTCCTAAATGGTATGGAAATACAATTTGTGGATAACTTCAAATATCTGGGAGTACGATTTAATAAATTGGTGAAATTCAACAAGTATGCACGATCTGTAATGGGGAGAGCATATCGTATAAAGGGATCATTCGGAAGATTGTTTTCTAGTAAGACCCTACCAGTTCGGACAAAATTATTATTATACAAACTGAGTATTAGAACTGTTTTACTTTATGCCTTCCCCATTTGGTTTAAAATTTCCCCAACGGTGATGAAAGAATTCGGAATTTTGGAGCGAAAGGTACTTCGCTCATGTGTAGATAAACATTTCCAGTCTTTCAACAAACGTTTCTCAAATATGTACATATGGGTATTTCCAGGATGCCGAACGCGACATTCGTACGCCTTTAAAGTGAAACAAAATAAAGAAATCTAACAATTTTTTTTTGTTGTATACATTTTTCGATAGCATTTTAGTAGCACTACATTTAGGGCAAAAGGTAGGTTTGGTCGATTAGTTGCTTTCTGATAAATTGGCAAAAAACATGGGATCCCGAACGCGACAAAAAATAGAACTCGTTTTCGACTGCATCTAGAAATATTCAAAAATCTGCGAATTGAAACAGAATTTTGTAATGCAATTTTTTTTAAACTAAAATAGACTAATGTAGTTTTTAATTAGAGGTTGTCATGTTAAAATATATATATTGGATTTTTTTTTTGCCGCTCTTAGTGTAAATTCCGCACGCGACATTCCTAACGCGACATTATTTCTCTCACGTAATAATTGCATTTAGAAAAACAAAAGTATAACTTTTACACTTACAAATGTAAGAATAATAATAATAATAATAATAATAATAATAATAATAATAATAATAATAATAATAATAATAATAATAATAATAATAATAATAATAATAATAATAATAATAATAATAATAATAATAATAATAATAATAATAATAATAATAATAATAATAATAATAATAATAATAATAATAATAATAATAATAATAATAATAATAATAATAATAATAATAATAATAATAATAATAATAATAATAATAATAATAATAATAATAATAATAATAATAATAATAATAATAATAATAATAATAATAATAATAATAATAATAATAATAATAATAATAATAATAATAATAATAATAATAATAATAATAATAATAATAATAATAATAATAATAATAATAATAATAATAATAATAATAATAATAATAATAATAATAATAATAATAATAATAATAATAATAATAATAATAATAATAATAATAATAATAATAATAATAATAATAATAATAATAATAATAATAATAATAATAATAATAATAATAATAATAATAATAATAATAATAATAATAATAATAATAATAATAATAATAATAATAATAATAATAATAATAATAATAATAATAATAATAATAATAATAATAATAATAATAATAATAATAATAATAATAATAATAATAATAATAATAATAATAATAATAATAATAATAATAATAATAATAATAATAATAATAATAATAATAATAATAATAATAATAATAATAATAATAATAATAATAATAATAATAATAATAATAATAATAATAATAATAATAATAATAATAATAATAATAATAATAATAATAATAATAATAATAATAATAATAATAATAATAATAATAATAATAATAATAATAATAATAATAATAATAATAATAATAATAATAATAATAATAATAATAATAATAATAATAATAATAATAATAATAATAATAATAATAATAATAATAATAATAATAATAATAATAATAATAATAATAATAATAATAATAATAATAATAATAATAATAATAATAATAATAATAATAATAATAATAATAATAATAATAATAATAATAATAATAATAATAATAATAATAATAATAATAATAATAATAATAATAATAATAATAATAATAATAATAATAATAATAATAATAATAATAATAATAATAATAATAATAATAATAATAATAATAATAATAATAATAATAATAATAATAATAATAATAATAATAATAATAATAATAATAATAATAATAATAATAATAATAATAATAATAATAATAATAATAATAATAATAATAATAATAATAATAATAATAATAATAATAATAATAATAATAATAATAATAATAATAATAATAATAATAATAATAATAATAATAATAATAATAATAATAATAATAATAATAATAATAATAATAATAATAATAATAATAATAATAATAATAATAATAATAATAATAATAATAATAATAATAATAATAATAATAATAATAATAATAATAATAATAATAATAATAATAATAATAATAATAATAATAATAATAATAATAATAATAATAATAATAATAATAATAATAATAATAATAATAATAATAATAATAATAATAATAATAATAATAATAATAATAATAATAATAATAATAATAATAATAATAATAATAATAATAATAATAATA
Organism: Eudasyphora cyanicolor; assembly: GCA_963930755.1. Classification (NCBI taxonomy): domain Eukaryota; kingdom Metazoa; phylum Arthropoda; class Insecta; order Diptera; family Muscidae; genus Eudasyphora; species Eudasyphora cyanicolor. The sequence goes on along the minus strand of OZ005736.1, from coordinate 156,379,305 downwards.
ATAATAATAATAATAATAATAATAATAATAATAATAATAATAATAATAATAATAATAATAATAATAATAATAATAATAATAATAATAATAATAATAATAATAATAATAATAATAATAATAATAATAATAATAATAATAATAATAATAATAATAATAATAATAATGAAATAATACCAGAAACCGAATCGGACCAACATCATAACGAAACTCAAGAAATAAATATACAGAACGCTCAGACAAATAACTCTACGCATATGCCCCACCCTCAGACCAACGATATAAGACACACAGTAAAAGAAATCTTCAATGAAGCCAAACTTAAATTCATAGATATGTGCCCACAAAATAGACCATACTTGCCAAAACAAAAACCAAACAAGAAAATGCAACAAATAACAGCAATTGTAAACACTGAAATACTGCCAGCAGAAATATCCATAGATACAGGGTACAACCAACTAATAGGAATACTATACTGCAGCGCATATACCATATCACAAACCCTGAAACTGATACAACAAAAACCCCCACCACACAGCAGTAACCGAATGCCAAATACAGGATCAAATATAAGAAATATTAACAACCAGAAAAACAAATACTCAACAATCAGATCCACAGAACTCAAACCAATATGGCAAATCCGACTCCAAAAACAAATAAACGAAATCAGAAAAGACCTTGGATACATCACAAGCTACATCAGCAAAAGAACAAGTAAAAGAAGTAAACATAAACTCAACAAGATAAAAAGAAAATACCATAACCACACCCAATACGATCCACCAAATAATACCATAGAACAAATCCGCGATACAATACGACAGAGACTCACAAAGTATACAATACGACTCCGAAAGTATACAAAAAGCTACAATAGATCCAAACACAACAAACTCTTCCAAACGAATGAAAAACAATTTTACAACACAATAGCAAAACCAGAAGTAGCCACCATAACCACATATAATGATGTCAACATACAAGAAATAGAGACATTTTGGAAGACAATCTGGAGTGAACAACTCACCCATAACCCTAATGCAACATGGACCCACAACATCCAACAAAACGCTCCCAACTCTGCTATGAATTCCAGTACCATCTCCCCTGATACCCTGAAGAAAGCAATAACCAAGTTACATAACTGGAAACAACCAGGTAACGATAAGATCCACAACTACTACTACAAATACCTTACAACAACACATCCCCATATCATCCGAATATTCAATAACATAATATTTAACCCAAGCACCATACAACCGGAAATGTGCGCGGGAATAACATACCTAAAACCAAAGGTCCAAAACCCAACATCCGCTTCACAATACAGACCTATCACCTGCCTCAATACAGGCTACAAGCTACTCACCTCATGCCTTACCTTAATGATCAGTGAGTTCTGCACAAGCAACAATATACTAGCAGAAGAACAAAAAGGCTGCAGGCAAGGCACAAAGGGGTGCAAAGATCAGCTGATAATAGACAGTGTCATCACTAATCAAGCGATACGAAACAAAAAAAACATGTATACAGCCTTTATTGACTACAAAAAAGCCTTCGACTCAGTACCTCACTCATGGCTATTAGATACACTTCGTATATACAAAATCGATCCAAGATTAATACACTGTATAAAGGGCCTGATAAGTTACTGGGAAACTACTTTGCTAGTACGAGATGGAAACACGAATATCTCTTCTCAACCTATTCAAATACGCCGAGGTATATACCAAGGCGACTCCCTAAGTCCTCTACTATTTTGCTTAGCCCTAAACCCTCTTTCACTTCTCCTAAATCAAAGCCAATATGGGTATAAACTAAAGTCCTCCGATCCACATAAAATATCCCACTGCCTCTACATGGATGACCTCAAGCTATACGCTAACACGAAACAAAACCTAAAAAGCCTAATACAAATAGTAGAAACCTTCACGAAAGACATACAAATGCAATTTGGCATAGATAAATGTCGAACTCAAAACGTCACTAGAGGTAAATACTCCTCATCAGAGAACTATGTCACCACAGAAGGGGAACACATAACACCACTCCAGAAGGATGAATACTACAAATATCTCGGAATCAAACAAAATACCACCATAGACCACACCACGCAAAAGAAAGAAATAGAAATACAGTTCGCAACCCGCACCTATGAAATATGCAAATCTAACCTAAACGGTCGAAACCTCATAAAAGCTCTAAACACGTATGCAATACCACTATTAACATATACGTTTGGTATACTAAAGTGGTCTAACACAGATCTAACCAATATGGATCGAAAAATAAGAACAATACTCACTAAAACAAAACACCACCACCCAAAATCATCCGTTGAAAGAATCAACATATCAAGAAAGCAAGGAGGAAGAGGCCTACTCAATATTCAAATACTACACGACAAACAGATACAAAACCTGATAACGTACTTCACAACGGCAGCTAACACATCTACTTTATACAGATCTATTGTAAACGCAGACGATAATATAACACCATTAAACCTAAAAAATAACAACAATACCACACCAAATACAATACACAATTTAATACACAAATGGAAATCCAAACCACTACATGGAAAATACCCCAACTACATATACCAACAACACATAGATATTGAAAAAACAAATAACTGGCTACTATATAGCAATCTTTTCTCAGAAACAGAAGGATTTATTATTGCTATACAAGATGGAGTAATCAATACAAGAAACTACAGGAAATATATAACCCACGATAACACCATCTCTGATGACAAATGCCGAAGATGTGGGACCAGCCCTGAAACTATACCACATCTTCTCAACAACTGCACAACTCTTACCGCAAACCACTATAAACAAAGACACGACAATATAGGAAAAATAATACACATCCAAATACTAAAAAGCCTACATATAAATGAAGCAACAACATTCTACTATAAATATACACCGAAACCCATCATTGAAAACCAAAGATATACCATATACTGGGATAGATCAATCCTGATTAACAACCCGCCAGAAGCCACCATACCAAATAGACCAGATATGATTATCATAGATAAACAGGAAAAAACAGCCAAAATAATTGATTTCGCAGTCCCATACGACAACAATATACAGACCACGATAAGTACCAAAAAGACGAAATACCGTCAACTTTCAGATTACCTCAAAACCACACAGCACCTACACAGGATAGACACGATACCGATAATAGTGAGCTCTTTGGGTACAATACCCAAGGAGACAACAAAATCAATCGAGAAACTGAACCTGCAACCGAACGTACTAACGGAAATGCAAAAATCAGTGCTAATAAAAGCGGTAACAATAATGAGGGAGACAATTGGATGAAGGATATAAAACTCGGATTATATCCCAACAGAGCGCAACCTTTGGTCAAAGACCCGGTGCGTGAATTCCAGCACATGCTGTGAATGTACAATTCATAATAATAATAATAATAATAATAATAATAATAATAATAATAATAATAATAATAATAATAATAATAATAATAATAATAATAATAATAATAATAATAATAATAATAATAATAATAATAATAATAATAATAATAATAATAATAATAATAATAATAATAATAATAATAATAATAATAATAATAATAATAATAATAATAATAATAATAATAATAATAATAATAATAATAATAATAATAATAATAATAATAATAATAATAATAATAATAATAATAATAATAATAATAATAATAATAATAATAATAATAATAATAATAATAATAATAATAATAATAATAATAATAATAATAATAATAATAATAATAATAATAATAATAATAATAATAATAATAATAATAATAATAATAATAATAATAATAATAATAATAATAATAATAATAATAATAATAATAATAATAATAATAATAATAATAATAATAATAATAATAATAATAATAATAATAATAATAATAATAATAATAATAATAATAATAATAATAATAATAATAATAATAATAATAATAATAATAATAATAATAATAATAATAATAATAATAATAATAATAATAATAATAATAATAATAATAATAATAATAATAATAATAATAATAATAATAATAATAATAATAATAATAATAATAATAATAATAATAATAATAATAATAATAATAATAATAATAATAATAATAATAATAATAATAATAATAATAATAATAATAATAATAATAATAATAATAATAATAATAATAATAATAATAATAATAATAATAATAATAATAATAATAATAATAATAATAATAATAATAATAATAATAATAATAATAATAATAATAATAATAATAATAATAATAATAATAATAATAATAATAATAATAATAATAATAATAATAATAATAATAATAATAATAATAATAATAATAATAATAATAATAATAATAATAATAATAATAATAATAATAATAATAATAATAATAATAATAATAATAATAATAATAATAATAATAATAATAATAATAATAATAATAATAATAATAATAATAATAATAATAATAATAATAATAATAATAATAATAATAATAATAATAATAATAATAATAATAATAATAATAATAATAATAATAATAATAATAATAATAATAATAATAATAATAATAATAATAATAATAATAATAATAATAATAATAATAATAATAATAATAATAATAATAATAATAATAATAATAATAATAATAATAATAATAATAATAATAATAATAATAATAATAATAATAATAATAATAATAATAATAATAATAATAATAATAATAATAATAATAATAATAATAATAATAATAATAATAATAATAATAATAATAATAATAATAATAATAATAATAATAATAATAATAATAATAATAATAATAATAATAATAATAATAATAATAATAATAATAATAATAATAATAATAATAATAATAATAATAATAATAATAATAATAATAATAATAATAATAATAATAATAATAATAATAATAATAATAATAATAATAATAATAATAATAATAATAATAATAATAATAATAATAATAATAATAATAATAATAATAATAATAATAATAATAATAATAATAATAATAATAATAATAATAATAATAATAATAATAATAATAATAATAATAATAATAATAATAATAATAATAATAATAATAATAATAATAATAATAATAATAATAATAATAATAATAATAATAATAATAATAATAATAATAATAATAATAATAATAATAATAATAATAATAATAATAATAATAATAATAATAATAATAATAATAATAATAATAATAATAATAATAATAATAATAATAATAATAATAATAATAATAATAATAATAATAATAATAATAATAATAATAATAATAATAATAATAATAATAATAATAATAATAATAATAATAATAATAATAATAATAATAATAATAATAATAATAATAATAATAATAATAATAATAATAATAATAATAATAATAATAATAATAATAATAATAATAATAATAATAATAATAATAATAATAATAATAATAATAATAATAATAATAATAATAATAATAATAATAATAATAATAATAATAATAATAATAATAATAATAATAATAATAATAATAATAATAATAATAATAATAATAATAATAATAATAATAATAATAATAATAATAATAATAATAATAATAATAATAATAATAATAATAATAATAATAATAATAATAATAATAATAATAATAATAATAATAATAATAATAATAATAATAATAATAATAATAATAATAATAATAATAATAATAATAATAATAATAATAATAATAATAATAATAATAATAATAATAATAATAATAATAATAATAATAATAATAATAATAATAATAATAATAATAATAATAATAATAATAATAATAATAATAATAATAATAATAATAATAATAATAATAATAATAATAATAATAATAATAATAATAATAATAATAATAATAATAATAATAATAATAATAATAATAATAATAATAATAATAATAATAATAATAATAATAATAATAATAATAATAATAATAATAATAATAATAATAATAATAATAATAATAATAATAATAATAATAATAATAATAATAATAATAATAATAATAATAATAATAATAATAATAATAATAATAATAATAATAATAATAATAATAATAATAATAATAATAATAATAATAATAATAATAATAATAATAATAATAATAATAATAATAATAATAATAATAATAATAATAATAATAATAATAATAATAATAATAATAATAATAATAATAATAATAATAATAATAATAATAATAATAATAATAATAATAATAATAATAATAATAATAATAATAATAATAATAATAATAATAATAATAATAATAATAATAATAATAATAATAATAATAATAATAATAATAATAATAATAATAATAATAATAATAATAATAATAATAATAATAATAATAATAATAATAATAATAATAATAATAATAATAATAATAATAATAATAATAATAATAATAATAATAATAATAATAATAATAATAATAATAATAATAATAATAATAATAATAATAATAATAATAATAATAATAATAATAATAATAATAATAATAATAATAATAATAATAATAATAATAATAATAATAATAATAATAATAATAATAATAATAATAATAATAATAATAATAATAATAATAATAATAATAATAATAATAATAATAATAATAATAATAATAATAATAATAATAATAATAATAATAATAATAATAATAATAATAATAATAATAATAATAATAATAATAATAATAATAATAATAATAATAATAATAATAATAATAATAATAATAATAATAATAATAATAATAATAATAATAATAATAATAATAATAATAATAATAATAATAATAATAATAATAATAATAATAATAATAATAATAATAATAATAATAATAATAATAATAATAATAATAATAATAATAATAATAATAATAATAATAATAATAATAATAATAATAATAATAATAATAATAATAATAATAATAATAATAATAATAATAATAATAATAATAATAATAATAATAATAATAATAATAATAATAATAATAATAATAATAATAATAATAATAATAATAATAATAATAATAATAATAATAATAATAATAATAATAATAATAATAATAATAATAATAATAATAATAATAATAATAATAATAATAATAATAATAATAATAATAATAATAATAATAATAATAATAATAATAATAATAATAATAATAATAATAATAATAATAATAATAATAATAATAATAATAATAATAATAATAATAATAATAATAATAATAATAATAATAATAATAATAATAATAATAATAATAATAATAATAATAATAATAATAATAATAATAATAATAATAATAATAATAATAATAATAATAATAATAATAATAATAATAATAATAATAATAATAATAATAATAATAATAATAATAATAATAATAATAATAATAATAATAATAATAATAATAATAATAATAATAATAATAATAATAATAATAATAATAATAATAATAATAATAATAATAATAATAATAATAATAATAATAATAATAATAATAATAATAATAATAATAATAATAATAATAATAATAATAATAATAATAATAATAATAATAATAATAATAATAATAATAATAATAATAATAATAATAATAATAATAATAATAATAATAATAATAATAATAATAATAATAATAATAATAATAATAATAATAATAATAATAATAATAATAATAATAATAATAATAATAATAATAATAATAATAATAATAATAATAATAATAATAATAATAATAATAATAATAATAATAATAATAATAATAATAATAATAATAATAATAATAATAATAATAATAATAATAATAATAATAATAATAATAATAATAATAATAATAATAATAATAATAATAATAATAATAATAATAATAATAATAATAATAATAATAATAATAATAATAATAATAATAATAATAATAATAATAATAATAATAATAATAATAATAATAATAATAATAATAATAATAATAATAATAATAATAATAATAATAATAATAATAATAATAATAATAATAATAATAATAATAATAATAATAATAATAATAATAATAATAATAATAATAATAATAATAATAATAATAATAATAATAATAATAATAATAATAATAATAATAATAATAATAATAATAATAATAATAATAATAATAATAATAATAATAATAATAATAATAATAATAATAATAATAATAATAATAATAATAATAATAATAATAATAATAATAATAATAATAATAATAATAATAATAATAATAATAATAATAATAATAATAATAATAATAATAATAATAATAATAATAATAATAATAATAATAATAATAATAATAATAATAATAATAATAATAATAATAATAATAATAATAATAATAATAATAATAATAATAATAATAATAATAATAATAATAATAATAATAATAATAATAATAATAATAATAATAATAATAATAATAATAATAATAATAATAATAATAATAATAATAATAATAATAATAATAATAATAATAATAATAATAATAATAATAATAATAATAATAATAATAATAATAATAATAATAATAATAATAATAATAATAATTTTTTTTTTTTTTTTTTTTTTTTTTTTTGCGTATAAGGTGGGAAAATGCATTACTGCATCCAACGTGGGTCGTCATCCAACGTGGTATGTCGGGCTCCATTAGATGGTTACCGACTAAAAACCCACCTTATTTCTCTTGGGTTATGACGCCACCTCGGAACCGCTTCCGCATTACTTCGAGGTGGGTCCCCTTATTTACGATTTCTGCATCGTTTCACCGCTTTAGTTACCACCTGCGTCCAGGCCCGCCTGTTACTAATTTCTTAGTTCCTCGTCGAGATCCTTTTTCTTTGATATAAGAATGTTTTCCACATATCTCGTTATGGCGTTCCAGCCTTCGCCATTTCCAGTCATTTTGTCCACTATAGTTGTCTTGGAGAAGGTCCCTATATTTGTCTCCAGTTCTCTGCGAGTTTCGGACCATCTGCAGCACTCGAAAAACGTGTGCTCTGCGTCGTCGATGGTTTCAGTTCTTTCATATATGCAGTACGGCGTGCTACATTTCCCCATTCTGTGCAGGTACTTTCGAAAGTATCCATGACCCGTGAGCATCTGGGTTAGGTAGTAATTTACATCTCCTGTGTTTCTCTTGATCCATTTGTTTATATCTGGGATTAGTCTGAACGTCCATCTGCCATGATTTCCGTGGTTCCATCGTGTTTGCCATGCATCTAAAGTCTCCTGCTTTGCGGTTGCGACTTGTGTGGTATCCAGCTGGCCTTCTTTTTTTATGCTCCACAACTTAGAGCGTTCTAAGGCTTGCAAATCTATTGGTGTCATGCCAGCAATGACAAGAACGGCTGCTTCCGACACCGTACGATATGCAGACGTTACTCGGAGTGCTGCAGTTCTCTGTACTGAGAGTATAATTTTAGCTCTGCATTTAGTTTTCAGGGTATTTGCCCAGATCTCGCTTCCGTAGAGGAGTATGCTGGTGCAGGTCTCCATTAGCAGCTTTCTCCTGCTTGGTAGAGGACCTCCAATGTTTGCCATTAGTCGGCTGAGTTGTGCGGTTATCTTCCCCGCTTTAGTAGCGGCATGCTTTAGCTGATTTGTGTATGTTAGTTTCGGATCCAATCTTACTCCGAGATACTTTAGGGATCTTGTGGTGCGTATTACTACGTCGTCAAATCTCATATCTATTTCCGTGGGGATATGTCTTCTGGTGAGAAGCAGGAGCTCGGTTTTTTGGGAAGCTAATTGTAGTCCATGGGAGTCGAGCCAATTTTTCGTCCTTATCATTACTTGGGTAAGTCTGCGTTGTGCTTCTTCCGTGTTGCGCGCCTCAATGACAGCAGCGATGTCATCAGCGTATCCGACTAAAAAGGTTCCTTCTGGCATTTCTATTTTCAGGATTTCATCGTAGCTCGCATTCCAGAGATCTGGTCCAAGAATGGATCCTTGCGCTGCGCCTGAGCTGACTTGATACCTTTTCTGTCCTCTGTTTGTGCTGTACATCAGAACTCTGTCTTTGAGGTAATCATTTAACATTCTCATGAGGTAAGCTGGTACCTTGAACCTTTCTTCAAGAGCCTTTAAAACGTCGTTCCATCTCAGACTGTTGAAGGCGTTTCTGACGTCTAAAGTGGCCAAGAGGACCACTGGTCTGGTGAAAGGGCTTTTCTGTTGGGCGGCTTCTACAGCATCAACCACGTCCTGTAAGGCTCCGATTGTGGACTTCCCTGGTCGAAAGCCGTACTGCCTCTTCGACAAGCCTCCTCCGGTTCTGATGGCTGCTTCAAGGCGGGGTTTTAACAGTCTCTCCAGAAGTTTTCCAGCTGTGTCTAGCATGCAAAGAGGTCTATATGATGATGGTGAGTTTGGCTCACCCTTTCCCTTGCTAATAAGAACAAGTTTTTGCTCTTTCCACTGTTTAGGGAAGATGCCTTCGTTGAGACAGCTGTTGTACATATTTAGCAGTATTCCGGGGCGGTTTTTTGCTATTTCTTTTATTACTTCGACTGGCACGCCATCGGGGCCGGGCGCTTTTTTATTTTGGAGTTTGTGGGCTGCGTTTTTTAGTTCTTCCTCAGTGAACGTGATTATGGTTGGGTTCTGTCCCGCCTCCCTATGTTCTTCCCTGATATCATGCTTCGGAAAGAGTGAGCTCACTATGTTTTCCATAATTCCCTCATCCATCTCTGGTACAGAGGTTTTTCTACAGAGTTTCTCCATCACTATCTTGTAGCCGAGCCCCCATGGGTTTCTATTTATGTCTGTTCGCAATTCTTCCCATTTTTCCTTCTTGCTGTTGAATATTACCTGTTGTAGCTGCTTTTTCGCATCTACGTATTCGGTGTGCTCGGTTTCTGCGTCGCTTCGGCGTCTGGCTCTTGTGTATTTTCTCCTCTTTCTGATGCAGTTTCTTCTCAGCTCGTCGATTTCGGAATTCCACCAATATACTGCGACTTTATCTTTTGGGCCTTTTATTTTTGGCATAGCTTTGTTGCAGCCATTTGTGATAATCTTCATGGTTTCTCTTACGATTGTCGTGGCGTTGCCTTCAGCTTCCTCTGAGCATCTATCTATTTCTCGTATAAGTGCAGCCGTGTCTAGTTTGTTTGCATTCCATTTATGAGTGCTACTTTTCTTCTTCTTTGCGATTTCTTTTCCGCCCTGGTTTACTGAGAAAGAAATGTACTGGTGGTCGCTGCCGGTATAAATTTCTAATACCTTCCATTCTCTAACCTTATGTGCCATTTTTTCAGATGCCAGTGTTATGTCCGGGATTGTACCGGAGCATTGCGGGCGCCTGAAAGTTGGTACTCCTCCGTTATTTACAACGGTTAGCCCTGCTCTAGCTGCCATCTGGATTATCCTTCTGCCTCTTGTGTTGGTTGTTTCCATACCCCACTCTGCAGCTCGAGCGTTGAAATCGCCTGCTACAATGAGGTCTCCACCTATGTCCCGTATGCTGTCTTCAATTCCATTTATCTTTCGTTGGAACTCATCGACGTTGTCACTTGGAGTGAGATAGCAGCTTACCAGTGTAATGTTTTCGACCTGAACCCACACGAAGCCATTTCCTTTGCCATTTCTTTTTATTTCTAGATCTCTGTTATTTGGGATCCATATAGCTGCTGTTTCAGTGTCATCGTGAAACCAGCTCCCGTTTGTCATTCTGCCATATTGTTCGCTGATTACTATGGCGTCCGCTTCTTGCTCAATTACAATCTGGGGCAGAAGAGCGTGTGCCACCTTTCCCCTGTGCATGTTTCCTTGTAGAATCCTCACCATGGTTTCTATTGTTTATTTTTGCAGCTACGTGACCCTGGCAGGTGATCTGTCTGTTGTGATCCTGCTTGGGAGCAGATACAGCATTTTGGAGAATTTCTGCATTCTTTCAACTTGTGTCCCTTCTCACCGCATCTGATACAGAGACCCATGCCTTTTCTATCAGGGCCTTTGCAGTCCCATTGCATGTGTCCTGTGCCGAAGCATTTGAAACAGCGTTTGATTTCTTCGCGATATTTTAATCTGCAGCTTGTCATCGATATTTTTATTCTCTTCTTATTGAGGAGTTTGATCGCCCCTGTCGCAGGAAGTGAAACGAACGCCCTCCTTTGCTCTTGGAAATAAAATAAAATAAAATAAAATAAAATAAAATAAAATAAAATAAAATAAAATAAAATAAAATAAAAAAAAAAAATAAAATAAAATAAAATAAAATAAATAAAATAAAATAAAATAAAATAAAATAAAATAAAATAAAATAAAATAAAATAAAATAAAATAAAATAAAATAAAATAAAATAAAATAAAATAAAATAAAATAAAATAAAATAAAATAAAATAAAATAAAATAAAATAAAATAAAATAAAATAAAATAAAATAAAATAAAATAAAATAAAATAAAATAAAATAAAATAAAATAAAATAAAATAAAATAAAATAAAAAATAAAAAAATAAAATAAAAAAATAAAATAAAAAAATAAAATAAAATAAAATAAAATAAAATAAAATAAAATAAAATAAAATAAAATAAAATAAAATAAAATAAAATAAAATAAAATAAAATAAAATAAAATAAAATAAAATAAAATAAAATAAAATAAAATAAAATAAAATAAAATAAAATAAAATAAAATAAAATAAAATAAAATAAAATAAAATAAAATAAAATAAAATAAAATAAAATAAAATATAAATAAAATAAAATAAAATAAAATAAAATAAAATAAAATAAAATAAAATAAAATAAAATAAAATAAAATAAAATAAAATAAAATAAAATAAAATAAAATAAAATAAAATAAAATAAAATAAAATAAAATAAAATAAAATAAAATAAAATAAAATAAAATAAAATAAAATAAAATAAAATAAAATAAAATAAAATAAAATAAAATAAAATAAAATAAAATAAAATAAAATAAAATAAAATAAAATAAAATAAAATAAAATAAAATAAAATAAAATAAAATAAAATAAAATAAAATAAAATAAAATAAAATAAAATAAAATAAAATAAAATAAAATAAAATAAAATAAAATAAAATAAAATAAAATAAAATAAAATAAAATAAAATAAAATAAAATAAAATAAAATAAAATAAAATAAAATAAAATAAAATAAAATAAAATAAAATAAAATAAAATAAAATAAAATAAAATAAAATAAAATAAAATAAAATAAAATAAAATAAAATAAAATAAAATAAAATAAAATAAAATAAAATAAAATAAAAAATAAAATAAAATAAAATAAAATAAAATAAAATAAAATAAAATAAAATAAAATAAAATAAAATAAAATAAAATAAAATAAAATAAAATAAAATAAAATAAAATAATACCGGATATTTTAAAATAAAATAAAATAAAATAAAATAAAATAAAATAAAATAAAATAAAATAAAATAAAATAAAATAAAATAAAATAAAATAAAATAAAATAAAATAAATAAAAATAAAATAAAATAAAATAAAATAAAATAAAATAAAATAAAATAAAATAAAATAAAATAAAATAAAATAAAATAAAATAAAATAAAATAAAATAAAATAAAATAAAATAAAATAAAATAAAATAAAATAAAATAAAATAAAATAAAATAAAATAAAATAAAATAAAATAAAATAAAATAAAATAAAATAAAATAAAATAAAATAAAATAAAATAAAATAAAATAAAATAAAATAAAATAAAATAAAATAAAATAAAATAAAATAAAATAAAATAAAATAAAATAAAATAAAATAAAATAAAATAAAATAAAATAAAATAAAATAAAATAAAATAAAATAAAATAAAATAAAATAAAATAAAATAAAATAAAATAAAATAAAATAAAATAAAATAAAATAAAATAAAATAAAATAAAATAAAATAAAATAAAATAAAATAAAATAAAATAAAATAAAATAAAATAAAATAAAATGAAATAAAAGAAAATAAAAGAAAATAAAAGAAAATAAAAGAAAATAAAAGAAAATAAAAGAAAATAAAAGAAAATAAAAGAAAATAAAAGAAAATAAAAGAAAAGAAAAGAAAAGAAAAGAAAAGAAAAGAAAAGAAAAGAAAAGAAAAGAAAAGAAAAGAAAAGAAAAGAAAAGAAAAGAAAAGAAAAGAAAAGAAAAAGAAAAGAAAAGAAAAGAAAAGAAAAGAAAATAAAATAAAATAAAATAAAATAAAATAAAATAAAATAAAATAAAATAAAATAAAATAAAATAAAATAAAATAAAATAAAATAAAATAAAATAAAATAAAATAAAATAAAATAAAATAAAATAAAATAAAATAAAATAAAATAAAATAAAATAAAATAAAATAAAATAAAATAAAATAAAATAAAATAAAATAAAATAAAATAAAATAAAATAAAATAAAATAAAATAAAATAAAATAAAATAAAATAAAATAAAATAAAATAAAATAAAATAAAATAAAATAAAATAAAATAAAATAAAATAAAATAAAATAAAATAAAATAAAATAAAATAAAATAAAATAAATAAAATAAAATAAAATAAAATAAAATAAAATAAAATAAAATAAAATAAAATAAAATAAAATAAAATAAAATAAAATAAAATAAAATAAAATAAAATAAAATAAAATAAAATAAAATAAAATAAAATAAAATAAAATAAAATAAAATAAAATAAAATAAAATAAAATAAAATAAAATAAAATAAAATAAAATAAAATAAAATAAAATAAAATAAAATAAAATAAAATAAAATAAAATAAAATAAAATAAAATAAAATAAAATAAAATAAAATAAAATAAAATAAAATAAAATAAAATAAAATAAAATAAAATAAAATAAAATAAAATAAAATAAAATAAAATAAAATAAAATAAAATAAAATAAAATAAAATAAAATAAAATAAAATAAAATAAAATAAAATAAAATAAAATAAAATAAAATAAAATAAAATAAAATAAAATAAAATAAAATAAAATAAAATAAAATAAAATAAAATAAAATAAAATAAAATAAAATAAAATAAAATAAAATAAAATAAAATAAAATAAAATAAAATAAAATAAAATAAAATAAAATAAAATAAAATAAAATAAAATAAAATAAAATAAAATAAAATAAAATAAAATAAAATAAAATAAAATAAAATAAAATAAAATAAAATAAAATAAAATAAAATAAAATAAAATAAAATAAAATAAAATAAAATAAAATAAAATAAAATAAAATAAAATAAAATAAAATAAAATAAAATAAAATAAAATAAAATAAAATAAAATAAAATAAAATAAAATAAAATAAAATAAAATAAAATAAAATAAAATAAAATAAAATAAAATAAAATAAAATAAAATAAAATAAAATAAAATAAAATAAAATAAAATAAAATAAAATAAAATAAAATAAAATAAAATAAAATAAAATAAAATAAAATAAAATAAAATAAAATAAAATAAAATAAAATAAAATAAAATAAAATAAAATAAAATAAAATAAAATAAAATAAAATAAAATAAAATAAAATAAAATAAAATAAAATAAAATAAAATAAAATAAAATAAAATAAAATAAAATAAAATAAAATAAAATAAAATAAAATAAAATAAAATAAAATAAAATAAAATAAAATAAAATAAAATAAAATAAAATAAAATAAAATAAAATAAAATAAAATAAAATAAAATAAAATAAAATAAAATAAAATAAAATAAAATAAAATAAAATAAAATAAAATAAAATAAAATAAAATAAAATAAAATAAAATAAAATAAAATAAAATAAAATAAAATAAAATAAAATAAAATAAAATAAAATAAAATAAAATAAAATAAAATAAAATAAAATAAAATAAAATAAAATAAAATAAAATAAAATAAAATAAAATAAAATAAAATAAAATAAAATAAAATAAAATAAAATAAAATAAAATAAAATAAAATAAAATAAAATAAAATAAAATAAAATAAAATAAAATAAAATAAAATAAAATAAAATAAAATAAAATAAAATAAAATAAAATAAAATAAAATAAAATAAAATAAAATAAAATAAAATAAAATAAAATAAAATAAAATAAAATAAAATAAAATAAAATAAAATAAAATAAAATAAAATAAAATAAAATAAAATAAAATAAAATAAAATGAAATGAAATGAAATGAAATGAAATGAAATGAAATGAAATAAAATAAAATAAAATAAAATAAAATAAAATAAAATAAAATAAAATAAAATAAAATAAAATAAAATAAAATACAATACAATACAATAAAATAAAATAAAATAAAATAAAATAAAATAAAATAAAATAAAATAAAATAAAATAAAATAAAATAAAATAA